>JARQOC010000005.1:571927-1196927 GCA_033576535.1 Allobates femoralis
GCAGCATCCAGAGGTCAATACACCGGTCCTCCTTGAAGTGAGGCCTCGGCTCTTGGTCTAGGAGCAGTTTTACCACAATATTCTTCTGAATCATGAAATCATCCCTTTGGATGTTTCTCCAGCAAAATAGAGTTATTCTACTGATGACCAGGAACGTTTATCCATGATATTACTGCTAAAGGAATTGTGACATCTACTTGAAGGATCTAAGTGCCCGTTCACCATCTACAGTGAGTACAAAAGTCTGGAGCATCTTCAGTCCGTGAGTCTCCACCAAGCTGATTGGGCTTTCGGATACTCATGGTTTGCTTTTTTTCACCTCCCGTCCTGCTGAGAAGAATCACAAGTCTTATGCCCTATCCATGCCCTTCAACCCTTGTGATGCCTTAGAGCAGAGGTGAGGAACTCCAGGCATGTTGAGCAAAAAAAGTGCAAAATACCTGCCCATGAATTGAGGAAAATCAAGCGTGAAGCTGCCAAGATGCCATTTGCCACCAGTTTTGCCATATTTCAGTGCTGTAATGTTACTGGAGTATCAAAAGTCACAAGGTGTGCTATACTCAGGGACATGGCCTAGGTAAGAAAGGCTGAAAAACCAAAACCTCTGAACAAGAAACATAAGATAAAACCACCACCTGTGAACAAGAAACATAAGATAAAACCACCACCTCTGAACAAGAAACATAAGATAAACCCACCACCTCTGAACAAGAAACATAAGGTAAAACCACCACCTCTGAACAAGAAACATAAGATAAAACCACCACCTCTGAACAAGGAACATAAGATACAACCACCACCTCTGAACAAGAAACATAAGATAAAACCACCACCTCTGAACAAGAAACATAGGATAAAACCACCACCTCTGAACAAGAAACATAAGATACAACCACCACCTCTGAACAAGAAACATAAGATAAAACCACCACCTCTGACCAAGAAACATAAGATAAAACCACCACCTCTGAACAAGAAACATAAGGTAAAACCACCACCTCTGACCAAGAAACATAAGATAAAACCACCACCTCTGAACAAGAAACATAAGGTAAAACCACCACCTCTGAACAAGAAACATAAGATAAAACCACCACCTCTGAACAAGAAACATAAGATAAAACCACCACCTCTGAACAAGAAACATAAGGTAAAACCACCACCTCTGAACAAGAAACATAAGATAAAACCACCACCTCTGAACAAGAAACATAAGGTAAAACCACCACCTCTGAACAAGAAACATAAGGTAAAACCACCACCTCTGAACAAGAAACATAAGATAAAACCATCACCTCTGAACAAGAAACATAAGATAAAACCACCACCTCTGCACAAGAAACATAAGGTAAAACCACCCACCTCAGAGACAAGAAGAGTGGGATGCCATGCCTCAGAGATAAGAAGAAGAGTGGGATGGCATACCTCAGAGATAAGAAGAAGAGTGGGATGGCATACCTCAGAGATAAGAAGAAGAGGGGGATGGCATACCTCATAGATAAGAAGAAGAAGAAGAGTGGGATGGCATACCTCAGAGATAAGAAGAAGAGTGGGATGGCATACCTCAGAGATAAGAAGAAGAGTGGGATGGCATACCTCAGAGATAAGAAGAGTGGGATGCCATGCCTCAGAGACAAGAAGAAGAGTGGGATACCATGCCTCAGAGATAAGAAGAGTGGGATGCCATGCCTCAGAGACAAGAAGAAGAGTGGGATGCCATGCCTCAGAGACAAGAAGAAGAGTGGGATGCCATGCCTCAGAGACAAGAAGAGTGGGATGCCATGCCTCAGAGATAAGAAGAAGAGGGGATGGCATACCTCATAGATAAGAAGAAGAGTGGGATGGCATACCTCAGAGATAAGAAGAAGAGTGGGATGGCATACCTCAGAGATAAGAAGAAGAGTGGGATGGCATACCTCAGAGATAGGAAGAGTGGGATGTCATGCCTCAGAGACAAGAAGAAGAGTGGGATGCCATGCCTCAGAGACAAGAAGAAGAGTGGGATGCCATGCCTCAGAGACAAGAAGAAGAGTGGGATGCCATGCCTCAGAAACAAGAAGAAGAGTGGGATGCCATGCCTCAGAGACAAGAAGAGTGGGATGCCATGACTCAGAGACAAGAAGAAGAGTGGGATGCCATGCCTCAGAAACAAGAAGAGTAGTGGGATGCCATGCCTCAGAGACAAGAAGAGTGGGATGCCATGACTCAGAGATAAGAAGAAGAATGGGATGCCATGCCTCAGAGATAAGAAGAAGAGGGGGATGGCATACATCATAGATAAGAAGAAGAGTGGGATGGCATACCTCAGAGATAAGAAGAAGAGTGGGATGGCATACCTCAGAGATAAGAAGAAGAGTGGGATGGCATACCTCAGAGATAAGAAGAAGAGTGGGATGGCATACCTCAGAGATAAGAAGAAGAGTGGGATGCCATGCTTTAGAGACAAGAAGAGGAGTGGGATGGCATACCTCAGAGATAAGAAGAACAGTGGGATGGCATACCTCAGAGACAAGAAGAAGAGTGGGATGGCATACCTCAGAGAAAAGAAGAAGAGTGGGTTGGCATACCTCAGAGATAAGAAGAAGAGTGGGATGCCATGCCTCAGAGACAAGAAGAGGAGTGGGATGGCATACCTCAGAGATAAGAAGAGTGGGATGGCATACCTCAGAGATAAGAAGAAGAGTGGGATGGCATACCTCAGAGATAAGAAGAAGAGTGGGATGGCATACCTCAGAGATATGAAGAAGAGTGGGATGCCATACCTCAGAGATAAGAAGAGGAGTGGGATGGTATACCTCAGAGATAAGAAGAAGAGTGGGATGCCATACCTCTGAGATAAGAAGAGTGGGATGGCATACCTCAGAGATAAGAAGAAGAGTGGGATGACATACCTCAGAGGTAAGAAGAAAAGTGGGATGGCATACCTCAGAGATAAGAAGAAGAGTGGTATGGCATACCTCAGAGATAAGAAGAGTGGGATGGCATACCTTAGAGATAAGAAGAAGAGTGGGATGGCATACCTCAGAGATAAGAAGAGGAGTGGGATGGCATACCTTAGAGACAAGAAGAAGAGTGGGATGGCATACCTAAGAGACAAGAAGAAGAGTGGGATGCCATGCCTCAGAGACAAGAAGAAGAGTGGGATGCCATGCCTCAGAGACAAGAAAAAGAGTGGGATGGCATACCTCAGAGACAAGAAGAGTGGGATGGCATACCTCAGAGATAAGAAGAGTGGGATGGCATACCTCAGACAAAGAAGAGTGGGATGCCATACCTCAGAGATAAGAAGAGTGGAATGCCATACCTCAGAGATAAGAAGAGTGGGATGCCATACCTCAGAGATAAGAAGAGTGGGATGCCATGCCTCAGAGATAAGAAGAAGAGGGGGATGGCATACATCATAGATAAGAAGAAGAGTGGGATGGCATACCTCAGAGATAAGAAGAAGAGTGGGATGGCATACCTCAGAGATAAGAAGAAGAGTGGGATGGCATACCTCAGAGATAAGAAGAAGAGTGGGATGGCATACCTCAGAGATAAGAAGAAGAGTGGGATGCCATGCTTTAGAGACAAGAAGAGGAGTGGGATGGCATACCTCAGAGATAAGAAGAACAGTGGGATGGCATACCTCAGAGACAAGAAGAAGAGTGGGATGGCATACCTCAGAGAAAAGAAGAAGAGTGGGTTGGCATACCTCAGAGATAAGAAGAAGAGTGGGATGCCATGCCTCAGAGACAAGAAGAGGAGTGGGATGGCATACCTCAGAGATAAGAAGAGTGGGATGGCATACCTCAGAGATAAGAAGAAGAGTGGGATGGCATACCTCAGAGATAAGAAGAAGAGTGGGATGGCATACCTCAGAGATATGAAGAAGAGTGGGATGCCATACCTCAGAGATAAGAAGAGGAGTGGGATGGTATACCTCAGAGATAAGAAGAAGAGTGGGATGCCATACCTCTGAGATAAGAAGAGTGGGATGGCATACCTCAGAGATAAGAAGAAGAGTGGGATGACATACCTCAGAGGTAAGAAGAAAAGTGGGATGGCATACCTCAGAGATAAGAAGAAGAGTGGTATGGCATACCTCAGAGACAAGAAGAAGAGTGGGATGGCATACCTCAGAGATAAGAAGAGTGGGATGGCATACCTTAGAGATAAGAAGAAGAGTGGGATGGCATACCTCAGAGATAAGAAGAGGAGTGGGATGGCATACCTTAGAGTAGATGTAGTAGATATCACCTGCAGTCCTATGTAACAGCACAGATAACAGTGATATCTCTGAGTACAGATAATGTAGTAGATGTCACCTGCAGTCCTATGTAACACCACAGATAACACAGTGATATCTCTGAGTACAGATAATGTAGTAGATGTCACCTGCAGTCCTATGTAACACCACATATAACACAGTGATATCTCTGAGTACAGATAATGTACGGTAGTAGATGTCACCTGCAGTCCTATGTAACACCACAGATAACAGTGATATCTCTGAGTACAGATAATGTAGTAGATGTCACCTGCAGTCCTATGTAACACCACAGATAACACAGTGATATCTCTGAGTACAGATAATGTAGATGTCACCTGCAGTCCTATGTAACACCACAGATAACACAGTGATATCTCTGAGTACAGATAATGTAGATGTCACCTGCAGTCCTATGTAACAGATAACACAGTGATATCTCTGAGTACAGATAATGTAGTAAATGTCACCTGCAGTCCTATGTAACACCACAGATAACACAGTGATATCTGAGCACAGATAATGTAGTAGATGTCACCTGCAGTCCTATGTAACACCACAGATAACACAGTGATATTTCTGAGTACAGATAATGTAGTAGATGTCACCAGCAGTCCTATGTAACACCACAGATAACACAGTGATATCTCTATGTACAGATAATGTAGTAGATGTCACCTGCAGTCCTATGTAACACCACAGATAACACAGTGATATCTCTGAGTACAGATAATATATTAGATGTCACCTGCAGTCCTATGTAACTACACAGATAACACAGTGATATCTCTGAGTACAGATAATGTAGTAGATGTCACATGCAGTCCTATGTAACACCACAGATAACACAGTGATATCTCTGTGTACAGATAATGTAGTAGATATCACCTGCAGTCCTATGTAACAGCACAGATAACAGTGATATCTCTGAGTACAGATAATGTAGTAGATGTCACATGCAGTCCTATGTAACACCACATATAACACAGTGATATCTCTGAGTACAGATAATGTACGGTAGTAGATGTCACCTGCAGTCCTATGTAACACCACAGATAACAGTGATATCTCTGAGTACAGATAATGTAGATGTCACCTGCAGTCCTATGTAACACCACAGATAACACAGGGATATCTCTGAGCACAAATAATGTAGTAGATGTCACCTGCAGTCCTATGTAACACCTCAGATAACACAGTGATATCTGAGCAGTAGTAGACCTCACTCATTACCCAGCACAGTTACTGTTCAGCAATTCTGGGGGAATGGATACTCTAGTTAACCCCTAATTGCCTGCAGGGCTCACAGGCTATATGTCTCCTGTCACTGCACCCCTGATGGAGAACCCAAAAAATAAAGCAAGATGAAATAAAGGGAGTGGTAATAAAGGGAGTGGTAATAAAGGGAGTGGTAATAAAGGGAGTGGTAATACAGGGAGTGGCAGTAGCAGACTCTCTCTGGATCATTATTCATTTAAGATTTCTCACCTGCAGTCCTATGTAACACCACAGATAACACAGTGATATCTCTGAGCACAGATAATGTGGTAGATGTCACCTGCAGTCCTATGTAACACCACAGATAACACAGTGATATCTCTGAGTACAGATAATGTAGTAGATGTCACATGCAGTCCTATGTAACACCACAGATAACACGGTGATATCTCTGAGTACAGATAATGTAGTAGATGTCACCTGCAGTCCTATGTAACAGCACAGAGAGAAGAGTGGGATGGCATACCTAAGAGACAAGAAGAAGAGTGGGATGCCATGCCTCAGAGACAAGAAGAAGAGTGGGATGCCATGCCTCAGAGACAAGAAAAAGAGTGGGATGGCATACCTCAGAGACAAGAAGAGTGGGATGGCATACCTCAGAGATAAGAAGAGTGGGATGGCATACCTCAGACAAAGAAGAGTGGGATGCCATACCTCAGAGATAAGAAGAGTGGAATGCCATACCTCAGAGATAAGAAGAGTGGGATGCCATACCTCAGAGATAAGAAGAGTGGAATGCCATGCCTCAGAGACAAGAAGAGGAGTGGGATGGTATACCTCAGAGATAAGAAGAAGAGTGGGATGGCATACCTCAGAGATAAGAATAAGAGTGGGATGGCATACCTCAGAGATAAGAAGAAGAGTGGGATGGCATACCTCAGAGATAAGAAGAAGAGTGGGATGGCATACCTCAGAGATAAGAAGAAGAGTGGGATGCCATGCCTCAGAGATAAGAAGAGGAGTGGGATGGCATACCTCAGAGATAAGAAGAAGAGTGGGATGGCATACCTCAGAGACAAGAAGAAGAGTGGGATGGCATACCTCAGAGAAAAGAAGAAGAGTGGGTTGGCATACCTCAGAGATAAGAAGAAGAGTGGGATGCCATGCCTCAGAGACAAGAAGAAGAGTGGGATGGCATACCTCAGAGATAAGAAGAAAAGTGGGATGGCATACCTCAGAGATAAGAAGAAGAGTGGTATGGCATACCTCAGAGACAAGAAGAAGAGTGGGATGGCATACCTCAGAGATAAGAAGAGTGGGATGGCATACCTTAGAGATAAGAAGAAGAGTGGGATGGCATACCTCAGAGATAAGAAGAGTGGGATGCCATGCCTCAGAGACAAGAAGAGGAGTGGGATGGCATACCTCAGAGATAAGAAGAGGAGTGGGATGGCATACCTCAGAGACAAGAAGAAGAGTGGGATGGCATACCTAAGAGACAAGAAGAGTGGGATGCCATGCCTCAGAGACAAGAAGAAGAGTGGGATGCCATGCCTCAGAGACAAGAAAAAGAGTGGGATGGCATACCTCAGAGACAAGAAGAGTGGGATGGCATACCTCAGAGATAAGAAGAGTGGGATGGCATACCTCAGACAAAGAAGAGTGGGATGCCATACCTCAGAGATAAGAAGAGTGGGATGTCATGCCTCAGAGACAATAAGAAGAGTCGGATGCCATACCTCAGAGATAAGAAGAGTGGAATGCCATACCTCAGAGATAAGAAGAGTGGGATGCCATACCTCAGAGATAAGAAGAGTGGAATGCCATGCCTCAAAGACAAGAAGAGGAGTGGGATGGTATACCTCAGAGATAAGAAGAGTGGGGTGGCATATCTTAGAGATAAGAAGAAGAGTGGGATGGCATACCTCAGAGATAAGAGTGGGATGCCATGCCCCAGAGACAAGAAGAGGAGTGTGATGGCATACCTCAGAGATAAGAAGAGGAGTGGGATGGCATACCTCAGAGTCAAGAAGAAGAGTGGGATGCCATGCCTCTTAGACAAGAAAAAGTGAGATGGCATACCTCAGAGATAAGAAGAAGAGTGGGATGGCATACCTCAGAGATAAGAAGAAGAGTGGGATGGTATACCTCAGAGATAAGAAGAAGAGTGGGATGCCATACCTCAGAGATGAGAAGAGTGGGATAGCATACCTCAGAGACAAGAAGAAGAGTGGGATGGCATACCTCAGAGATAAGAAGAGTGGGATGGCATTCCTTAGAGATAAGAAGAAGAGTGGAATGGTATACCTCAGAGATAAGAAGAGTGGGATGCCATGCCTCAGAGACAAGAAGAGGAGTGGGATGGCATACCTCAGAGATAAGAAGAGTGGGATTGCATACCTCAGAGATAAGAAGAGTGGGATGTCATGCCTCAGAGACAAGAAGAAGAGTGGGATGCCATGCCTCAGAGACAAGAAGAAGAGTGGGATGCCATGCCTCAGAGATAAGAAGAATGGGATGCCATGCCTCAGAGATAAGAAGAGTGGGATGCCATACCTCAGAGACAAGAAGAAGAGTGGGATGCCATACCTCAGAGAGAAGAGGAAGAGTGGGATGGCATACCTCAGAGACAAGAAGAAGAGTGGGATGCCATACCTCAGAGAGAAGAGGAAGAGTGGGATGGCATACCTCAGAGATAAGAAGAAGAGTGGGATGGTATACCTCAGAGATAAGAAGAAGAGTGGGATGCCATACCTCAGAGATGAGAAGAGTGGGATAGCATACCTCAGAGATATGAAGAAGAGTGGGATGGCATACCTCAGAGATAAGAAAAGTGGGATGGCATACCTCAGAGATAAGAAGAAGAGTGGTATGGCATACCTCAGAGACAAGAAGAAGAGTGGGATGGCATACCTCAGAGATAAGAAGAGTGGGATGGCATTCCTTAGAGATAAGAAGAAGAGTGGAATGGTATACCTCAGAGATAAGAAGAGTGGGATGCCATGCCTCAGAGACAAGAAGAGGAGTGGGATGGCATACCTCAGAGATAAGAAGAGTGGGATTGCATACCTCAGAGATAAGAAGAGTGGGATGTCATGCCTCAGAGACAAGAAGAAGAGTGGGATGCCATGCCTCAGAGATAAGAAGAATGGGATGCCATGCCTCAGAGATAAGAAGAGTGGGATGCCATACCTCAGAGACAAGAAGAAGAGTGGGTTGGCATACCTCAGAGAGAAGAGGAAGAGTGGGATGGCATACCTCAGAGACAAGAAGAAGAGTGGGATGGCATACCTCAGAGAGAAGAGGAAGAGTGGGATGGCATACCTCAGAGAGAAGAGGAAGAGTGGGATGGCATACCTCAGAGACAAGAAGAAGAGTGGGATGGCATACCTCAGAGAGAAGAGGAAGAGTGGGATGGCATACCTCAGAGAGAAGAGGAGTGAGTTGTTGCCTCAGCAGAACAAAACTGCCTTTATTTTATATTCTATATCTCTAATTGTTTCATCTTTTCCACACAATCGTTGATTCTCTCTTCTGCTGGTGAAGGTCATTTCTTTCCTATCATTTTATTCTTAGTTATTCCCCCTTTATCTTTCTTTGTTCCTTTCTTTTCTTTTCTTCCTTCTTTACTGTTTGTCCTTTTTCTTATTTCCCCCTATGCTTGTGCCTTAATCCTGTGGATGCGGTGTATAGTGAGTCAGTAACGGTGGTTACCGGTAACACATCCTTAGCGCAGGCGCGCACATCCTGATGACGCGATGTCACGTGACCTTGGATCTGTGACGCGTATCACATGACCTGGTAACGTTGGTTACCTACAACAAATCTTCTGCGCATGCGCTCATCTCTATGACGTGAGGGCACACTCTGATGTCCGGGTTAGGCGTGGGATCCAGCGTTCAGTCCGCTGTTATCTCCTACACTGTGGTGGTATAAATTTACATCTGCATGTTACTTTTATGTAACGAGTATTTATCATGTATCATTTTTTCTTTGTTCTTTTTAGCCACTGATGAAGGTCAATAGGCCGAAACGTTTTGCTTAATTCTGTCCATACACGCTGCTTATTAAACAATCTGGCATCAATTTTTGTGCCAAGTTACTTTGCTTATTGCTGACGGGTGGATACCCGACCTGAGCACTTCTCCAGGTCACCCATACTCAGTTGTTTCTGAGTCATCTCCTCCAGTGTGATGGGACGTGGCTCCTCCGGGTCATGGCTCTTATCTATATCTCCATCCCCAGGGTCCTGTTTGGACAAGGCAGTGACCCCCTGGCTGGGCACTGGCGCTGTAGGGTCATTGAGAAGATAACATGTTGCTACCCCTGGCCAGAGGAGGATATCTGGGATCATGGGCTGGCTATGAGCCCATTTTAGCCATCCCTGACCTGTGGCACCCAAAACAGCCCACGTCTGGGCCATTGGCAGGGGTGTGATCGGGGGCCTAATAGTGGTGGAGCAGACCGGGACAGTCGGAGGTTGCAAGGTTGCTTGTTCAGTCGCTGTTCCGCCGGGCGGTCCCGGGTCAGTGAGTCAGTCTCATGGAGTGCAGCTCGCGGGTAGTGGCTCTTCCACTAGCAGAATCGCTGCTGCTGACTCCGATATGATGATGTGTTCTGGCAGAGGGGTCTGAACCCTCTCACTCTCAACATAAGGGTCTTCCAATGAGTCTACGGCCTCAGGTGCTGTAGCATCGCTCTTGTTGTCCCTGCACCAGTCATCGTCTAAGAAGAGCGCTTCCAGTCCAGGAATTTCAGGAGCGCGGCTCACTCCTCTGCAGTAGGCTCAGACATCATGCCGGTGTTGCAAGTGATACTGCAGCATCTGCGCACCTGGGCATCCTTCTCTCCCATGTGCAGTGTGCTGCTCCCTCTTCCTAAGGGGCAGCACCATCCTACAGCACAGTTCTCTACGGAGAGAGGCAGCACCACCTGGTAAAGGGATGCACCATGAGTTCATGTAATCCACTGAGGAGGCGAGCTTTCATTTTGGTGCTGTTGCAAAGTTTTGACCATGATGGAAGGGCATTGCATCCCCTTGGCCCTGCACATGGTCCCTCCAACCAACGGCCATAATTACTCAGTGTATTCAGAGGTAGTCCGTTAGGCATCAAAGGCGCACAGTACTTCCTTGCATCAGGGCTTTTGGATCCTGTTCATGACGCCAATTGTGATGATTGCAACAGCCGGGATACTCAGCTAGCTGGGCCAGGAGACTAATGTTCACAGTGGCACTGCCCAGCAGTGAGGGTCCTAACTGCACATGAAAAAGGGGGTATTTACAGGGGAGGCAAGTTTATAAAGTTTGTGACGCCAGCTGAGGTGTTCAGCTAGAGATGGCCGGTGCTGCATATAAGCACTCCCAGGGGATAGGTGGTGTACTATCTTCAGCCAGGGCAGGCCCCTGGGGTGTAGTATGATGATGGTGATGATGGTGGTGAAAGTTGTGGTCAAAAGATGCAAAGGTGCGACAAGAAGAAGGCACAGAGACAGTATCAGCGAGTCCAGGGTACTGGTTCACCGGGTCTTTGGGTCTGGCCAATCTGTGGAGAATTAGGTACCGCTCTGTTGGACGGGTATTTGGTTTACCAGCTGACTTGTGCTTGGAATGAGGTTGTAGGTGCCTGTAACTAGCTCCCTCGTGGCTGACTTCCAACCAAACAGGCAACACAGACTCTGTGAGCAGCCGTACCCACCTGTCTCTCTAGTCCTTGTGTCATTGCCAGGCCCCGGACAGTCATATGAAGTGTGGATCCTGTGCCTGAAGCCCAGTAGCCTCCAGTTTCTGTGTGAGGATCTGACATCCCTGGCCACTCAGGACCTGATATCCTGCTTCCACCTTCACATCTTGTTGGCCTCATTGCCTGACACAGACTCTCCAACTCCTTGGCCACCCCTCCCTACTACCCACCACTGCTAACCCCTCCCTCCACCCAGAGTCTGTCACAGCCCCAAACAGGCCTCTTGTGCCCAGCCTCTGGTTAGAGTTCAGGCAGTGTGTGTCTAGCATAGAGCACCTCAATTCTCCTCAGACATGGCATTAATACCGCTGTGGTGACCAGACCTCAGGGGCGTCACAGCTCCCCTCCGCTGTGAAGAGTCACATGTCTTACCATCTGACGCCGGTGGTAGAGTCTCTATCTGTCTCTGGATGACGCGGGATCGTGGTGTTTGTTATATCATGTTGTGTCTATTTTCCCTCAGTCTGTTGTTCCTTCCCTTGGGTTGTATTACTGCAGTCGTCTGCACACTAACCAAGTAAGGGCCTGGTCCGGGTACGCCGGGTGCCGACGTCGGCCCTGCTGGGCTCTCACTGGGCAAAAAGATCATTTATTTCAGTAATTCAATACATAAAGTGAATAGGAGAGAGGGAAGCGCACATGGGGTTTTATCCGCGGTACAGCAATGTTAAGCGTCTATGGTTAGACTCACCGCGTTGACTAATAAATCAATATTCCCCCTTTCATGTCTGGTGGAATACGGCAGCGTGGTGTTTAACACTTCATCCTCCCTACTAGATAATGACCTTTGGGTTGTCATTGGCTGTAAGCCATAATCATCAACATTAACAGAAATATGTGTGTAATGACTCTATATAATATATGTGGTCACTTTATGGATTGAATGAGTGATATAAAGTGACTTTTTGCTGCTCCTCTAATGCAGTGAGCGTCAGCCGCCAGGGACACAGTGAGTAATGAGGCTGGCGGTCTCATCTTGCCGCTTTGTAGCAGAGGCTGGAATATACATGATAAATAATGTTACGATTTGTATCCCATTCGGAGATCTCTGTGTACGTTGTGCGCTGTCTCTTTAAGGGCCCTATAAATAACCGTTCCTTCCCGGGTTTGACGTTACTTTGTATGAGGCTTCTCGCATCCTCTGACTTCTGAAGTCGTTAGTTGATGTCTCTCCCAGAATCCTTTGCTCCGCACATACACCGGTAAGTGAAAGCTGTCACCCCAAATTGGCCAAAGGGGGAACTCTGCAGGACGTGGCGCCATTACCTGGGATTTACATAATCACACGTCCATGAAACGCTGACTCCGTTACTAATTGATTTTCACAATTGGCTAACGAGACTAAAGTTTCATAGATTAATTGGTGAATGGGGGGCGGAGGGCGGACTCCTTACATAAGCGCTCGCTGGCAGGTCGGGGATGTGCGGTAACACTTGGATGGTAATTGGCTCCACGACACCTGGATCCCAGATGTAATGAGGCCGCGCTGTTGTTTGTGCCATATGTTTGGATGCTCTGTGAAAACTCTGTAACGAAACATCAGGAACGTGCGCAGCAGCCAAATAATGAGCCGTTCCCATAACCCTGAACAGGCCGGTAAGGACGGTGTGACCGTCACCAGGTAGCTGGGCCAGGACTCTACTGTTCACAGCTGTGGCCCTAACTTCACATTTACAGGGGATGAAAGTTTATAAAGTTTGTGACGCCAGCTGAGGTGTCCAGCCAGAGATGTTCAGTTCTTCATATAAGCACTCCCAGGGGATCGGTGTTGTAGCAGCTAGGTGGTGTACCCTCCTCAGCCAGGGCAGGTCCCTGAGGTGCATTAGGAGATAGATGAAGGTGATGATGGGAGTTGTAGTGGAGATGGTGGTGGTAGTGAGAAGTGCAGCAGGGAGAAATCACAGAGAGAGTCTCGTAGTTCTTTACCTTTACTTTGCAGTGCAGTTCATCAGGACGTCCAGGGTACTGGTTCACGGGTCTTTGGGTCTGGCCAGTCTGAGAAGAACTAGGGTCCGCTCTGCCAGGTGGGTATATGGCCCACCATTGAACTTCTCCATGTCCCTGGACTTGCTGAAGAACTTCACTGCAAAGTAAAGGTAAATGACTAAGAGACTGTCTCTGTGCCTTCTCCCTACTGCACTTCTCACTACCACCACTATCTCCACTACAACTCCTATCATCTCCTTCATCTATCACCCATTACACCCCAGGGGCCTGCCCTGGCTGAGGGGGGGGGGTACATCAACTAGCTGCTACAACACCTATCCCCTGGGAGTACTTATATGGAGCACCGGCCATCCCTGGATGGACATCTTAGTTGGGGTCACAAACTTTATAAACGCTCATCGCCTGTATATACCCCTTTACCATGTGCAGTCACAGCTTCTGAGCATCGCCACCGTGAACATTATACCCTGGTCCAGCTAGCTGAATATCCAATCCTTGCGACTGTCACATGCTGGCGTCATGAACAGGATGCCGAAACCCCATTCAGATGGGATACCCTGCGCCTTCTATGCTTAACGGACTAACCATGAAAAGACTGTGTAATGGCGACTGCTGTTTGGATGGACCATGTGCAAGACTAATGGGATGCAATGATGTCCCATCATGGGCAGAGATCTGCAATGGCACCAAAGTGAAATCCAGCCCCCTCATTGTATTACATGGACTCATAATGCTTCCCCTTGCCAGGTGGTTCCACCTCTCCCAATAGAGAACTGTATTCTGGAATGGTGCCGACCCTTATGTGGTGCCCCACCAAGCAGGCGTCACAAAGGGGTACTGCACCCGTAAAAGAGGTGCAGATGCTCCAGATGCAGGTGGACCCTAGGATGCTGGGTGGGACCCATTCCCAGCACTCCCACATTAGTATAGGGTGGGAGGTTACTCGGGAGGGGATATAATCACCTCTAGGGGGTTCAAGGAGGTCTTTGCTGCTAGGTCGCTCAGCTGAGGGGCCAAGGAAAGATGGAGGAAGAGGAAAGGGTTTAGAAAGAATAACTAAGTGGAACGAGGCGGAAGGTCACACCGGGTCGGTTACAAGCTGCACCGGAGGGAAGAAGAAGGCACCTTGAGGAGGTCCTGAAAGAGGGCGGCCGACAAGAGAAGTCCGGGCCCTAGAAAGAAAGGGAGATCCTCAGAGTAGAGCGCCCATACTTCAGGGGATTCTCCAGTCCACCAGGGGAACGCCGGGCCCTAGGAACCGGCCAAAGTCCAGCTTTGCAGTTGGAAACCGGCTGCTGAGGCTTGTTCATCAGCCGCACCCTGCCACCAGAGAGGACTGCCTGCTTCCTCATCAACGAGGGAGGGGACTCCCGGTACTACCTACACGGAGCTACTGGGTATAGATCGATCTAAAGCGGGGAAGAATGGGCACGGGTTAGTTAATGAAGGTTCACCAAGGGCTCCACTATACCACCTGGGATCCACGTGCAGCCACCCGTTAAGCTACCTGTCTTTGTAACATCTAAAGTGCTGAACTGTGAACTGTAACCGCTGCTGCTACAACCAACAGTAAAGTACCCGGGAGAAAGTGACGTTGCCTCTGCCTGTGTTCTTTTTGCATGAACTTGTTCCCTTTCCATGTACACTGCCCCGGAGGTCCAGCCCTACCTGTAGACAGCTTTGCCAACTAGCCGCATTACCAACTACCTTCGGCGGACTGTGGCGGCGCTGGTGGTCATCACCAGAAACTACAGGTGGCGTCACGACAAACTGTAAATATAATCCCCTGTAAATAATACCCTCTTTCAAAGAAGTCCCCCAGGACACGGGATCAGGTACGGCAACCACTCCCCGCGACACAGGAGCATTAACCCCTAGGAGCCTGATACCCGAGTACCCCACAGCCTGGGGCTCGACACTTAGAAGGAGGGACAGATTCTCCCGTATTGTACCAGTCCGGTGCAATCCGGCGCCCCATGACATGGGACTCTATGGTTCCGGATTGCTCCGGACCGGGGCAATCCGGTTTTCAATCCGGTTTTCTATTTTTGACCTTTTTTTTTACTGAGGTCAGCTGTTCATTTGAAGTAGCAGTGCTGGCAGGGTTCATGTGAGTCCATGCTTGCTTGCATGTACTCACATGAACTTTCCCAGGGTGCACAGCTCTGCTACATCTCTGGTGGAGATTCTCTACCAGAGATGTAGCAGAGCTAAAGAAGAACCCTGGATTGGACTACGTCGGACGGAAGAGGATTTTTTAAAATAAAGTTGGAGTCCCTAAGTGTCTCTTTGTTTGTTTTTTCAAATAAAAATATTTTTTCTCTGTGTTTTGTTTTTTTTAAAAATTCACTAGAAATTCATGGCGGTCAAGTCTACTATTGGCCGCCATGAATTTCGGGCTTAGGGCCAGCTGATAATACAAAGCTGGCCCCAACCCCTTTATTAACCAGTGAGCCACCGCACCAGGGCCCTGGAAGAGTTGGGTTCAGCGCCAGAAAATGGCGCTTCAATGAACGTGCCATTTTCTGGGGCGGCTGCAGGCTGCCATTTGCAGTGGGGGGTGCCCAGAAGGCTTGGGCCTCCCTGCGCTGCGGATACCAGCCCCCAGCTGCCTAGCTGGACCTGGCTGGACATAGAAATCGCGCGGAGCCCCACGCATTTTTTTTAAATTATTTCATGAAATTCATGAAATAATAAAAAATAGGGGCTTCTCGATATTTCTGTGTCCAGGCAGGTCCAAATAGTCAGCTGGGGGTTGGGGGCAGCCCGTTGCCGCCTGCTGTATCCGGCTGGCATACAAAAAGATGGTGAAGCCCACGTCAAAATTTTTCTGAAAAATCCATTAAACAATCCTATAAAAAGGGACTGCATCTTTATTAACCCATCGACCCCACTGGAGATGAGAGATTCCTGGGCTCCTGTCCAGCCACCAGGGACACCACAAGGTGAGAGATTCGTGGCCTCCTGTCCAGCTGCAGGGGACACCAGAAGGTGAGAGATTCGTGGCCTCCTGTCCAGCTGCAGGGGACACCAGAAGGTGAGAGATTCGTGGCCTCCTGTCCAGCTGCAGGGGACACCAGAAGGTGAGAGATTCGCGACCTTCCATCCAGCCACCGGGGACATCAGAAGATGAGAGATACAAGGCCTGCCATACAGCCACCGAGCACACCAGAAGATAAGAGATTCCCGACCTCCTGTCCAGCCACTGAGGACACCAGAAGATGAGAGATTCCCGACCTCCTGTCCAGCCACTGAGGACACCAGAAGATAAGAGATTCCCGGCCTCCTGTCCAGCCACTGGGGACACCAGAAGATGAGAGATTCCCGACCTCCTGTCCAGCCACTGGGGACACCAGAAGATGAGAGATTCCCGACCTCCTGTCCAGCCACTGGGGACACCAAAAGATGAGAGATTCCCGACCTCCTGTCCAGCCACTGTGGACACCAGAAGATGAGACATTCGTGGCCTCCTGTCCAGCCGCCTAAGACCGACTTCACACCATGGCGTGATCCGGTCCGGGGCTGTCCGATGTGAATCGGACAGCCCCGCCCAGATTTGCCGCGGTCCTGAAAGCTCATTTGGATTTGTCTGGGGAAGAAAATTCAAATTCACCGGATTCTCCCGGACAGATGGAAACCGGATGGCAGATAGCTGCTGTCCGGGTCCATCCGGGCCCATAGGGCTGCATTACAGTAAAATCGGGTCCGGGGCTGTCGGGTTCACACTGGACAGCCCCGGACCTGATGCTGCCGTGGTGTGAAGCCGGCCGGAGTTTCGAGAATTTCTATGAGGAGGATTTGGTGATTTTCTACTCTAAAAGCTCAGTTTCAATTTGCATGTTCACACTGATTGGAGCAAAGACTGAACAGAATCTCTGTAAATTGTTGCAATTTGGTTCTGGTGATGCATTAGTATACTGATGGTGGTCTAATGCTGTAGTCATGTAAATATCCCTTTACATTTTTTGTGGCCCTTGATTCAGAAAGACAATGCGGCCCTTGTGCCTCCCTCATATATCCGGTGATCAGGAGCCGGCAGAGGTCCAGTGTGGGTCGATGGCGCCCAGGTGTTGTATGAGCTGGCATTTTCCAGGTAATGTTACTTTTGGGGGTTGGTAACACGAGTTCTCCGGCTCTGTGCTCTTCAGTCACCACCACAAATCCTATAAATGACTGTAGAGGGACAGAGGAAGTCAGGACATCTTATTCCCATCCTCCCGCTATCGCACCGCGCCGCCTTCAATGCATCTTAGCCATTAATTGAAAGCTCCTGATGCTGGCGGGTGATAGGGTCGTGCGCAGCTCTGCGCAGCTCAGGGTTCAGTTACCTGTTCTGCTTGTCCTGATAATTAAGTGACAATTGATCCAACAGAAGGCGACACGGACGTGACCGTCGCTCCGCAGAGGAATCGAGCACAGTGGTGGCGGCAGAGTCACTCATCCTCCCAGACCAAGCCTGAGCCCAAGTCATTAAGAAATTATTGATAGATCAGAGGCTAAAAGTGAACGTGCCGAATGTCCCAGGATTGAGAGGAGTGGAGAGAAGCGGAGGGGAGTGGAGGGGTGCAGAGATGAGCAGAGGGGAGAGGAGAAGAGGGGAGCAGAGGGAAGCAGAGGGGTGCAGAGATGAGTGGAGGGGAGAGAAGAAGAGGGGAGCAGAGATGAACGGAGTGGAGAGAAGCGGAGGGGAGTGGAGGGGTGCAGAGATGAGCGGAGGGGAGAGGAGAAGAGGGGAGCAGAGGGGTGCAGAGGGGAGTGGAGGGGAGCGGAGGGGTGCAGAGGAAAGTGGAGGGGTGCAGAGAGGAGGGGAGAGGAGAAGAGGGGAGCGGAGGGGTGCAGAGATGAGCGGAGGGGACAGGAGAAGAGGGGAGCAGAGGAGAGTGGAGGGGTGAGAAGAGGTGAGGAGGGGAGAGGAGTGGAGGGGAGCGGAGGGGAGCAGAGGAGAGTGGAGGGGAGCGGAGAGGTGCAGAGGAAAGTGGAGGGGTGCAGAAATGAGAGGAGGGGAGAGGAGAAGAGGGGAGCAGAGGGGAGCGGAGGGGTGCAGGGGGGTGCAGATATGAGCGGAGGGGAGAGGATAAGAGGGGAGCGGAGGGGTGCAGAGATGAGCGGAGGGGAGAGGAGAAGAGGGGAGCGGAGGGGTGCAGAGATGAGCGGAGGGGAGAGGAGAAGAGGGGAGCAGAGGGCAGTGGAGGGGTGCAGAGGGGAGCGGAGTGGAGTGGAGGGGTGAGGAGGGGAGGGAAGTGGAGCGGAGGGGAAAAGAGGGGAGCACAGAGGAGGGAAGAGGAGTGGAGGGGAATGGAGGGGAGCAGAGAGAAGTGAAGGGGAGCGGAGTGGAGGGGAGTAGAGAGGAGAGGAGGGGAGTGGGGGGGAGCGGAGGGGTGCAGAGGAGAGTGGAGGGGAGCGGAGGGGTGCAGAGGAAAGTGGAGGGGTGCAGAGATGAGAGGAGGGGAGAGGAGAAGAGGGGAGCAGAGGGGAGCGGAGGGGTGCAGGGGGGTGCAGAGATGAGCGGAGGGGAGAGGAGAAGAGGGGAGCGGAGGGGTGCAGACATGAGCGGAGGGGAGAAGAGGGGAGCAGAGGGCAGTGGAGGGGTGCAGAGGGGAGCGGAGGGGTGAGGAGGGGAGAGGAGTGGAGTGGAGGGAAGTGGAGCGGAGGGGAAAAGAGGGGAGCACAGAGGAGGGAAGAGGAGTGGAGGGGAATGGAGGGGAGCAGAGAGAAGTGAAGGGGAGCGGAGTGGAGGGGAGCAGAGAGGAGAGGAGGGGAGTGGAAGGGAGCAGAGGGGTGAAGGATATTATTGATGGATTGGAGGCTAAAAGTGAACGTGCCAAATGTCCCGGGATTGAGAAAAGCAGAGGGGTACAGAGGGGAGCAGAGGGGAGTGGAGGGGAGCAGAGGGGTGCGGATGGGTGCAGAGGGTTGCAGAGGAGTGCGGAGGGGAGTGAAGGAGAGAAGAGAGGAGAAGAGGGGAGTGGAGGGGAACAGAGGGGAGCAATGTGGAGCACAGGGATTCAGAGGAAAGCGGAGGAGAGTGGAAGGGAGCAGAGGGGTGCGAAGGGGTGAAGAGGGGTGTGGAGGGAAGCAGAGGGGTGCAGAGGGGTGTGGAGGTGTGCAGAGAAGAGTGATGGGGAGTGGAGGGGAGCAGAGGGGCGTGAAGGGGAGCAGAGGGGGGAGGAGGTGAGTGGAGTGGTGCAGAGGGATGTAGAGGCAAGCAGAATGGAGTGGAGGTAAGTGGAGGGGAGCACAGGGGGTGCAGAGGGGAGTGGAGGGGTGCTGAGCGGTGGAGAGGGGAGCAGGGGGATGCGGAGTGGAGGGGAGCGGAGGGGAGTGAAATGGTGCAGAGAAGAGCAGAGAGGAATGGAGGGGTGTGGAAAAGAGCAGAGGGGTAACGAGGGGAACATAGAGGAGTGTAAAAATGCAGAGGAAATGGAGAGGACTGTGAAGGGGTGCAGAAGGGAGCATAGGGGTACGGAGGGGAGCATAGGGATGTAGAGGGGAGCATAGTGTTGTACCCTAGAGTTCGGATGCCACTATGTCATTATCTCCCTCGGGGGGTAGTGTCATACTTGAGAGCAACAGAGGGTATTCACACCAGGCAAAACCAAAGCACACAACACCTTTCTGCCTCCAGGCCTGAGGGAGAGATCTAAAACCTGGGTTCAGGGCAGCTCCCCTATAAATTCTGGTCTCGGGCGGAGTTAGTGAGTTCAGTATGGAGCAGTACTGAGGAAGACATCCTGTGGACTGGAGCAGTGCTAAGCTTGTCCCGGGGTAGCTAAGCCTAGCGGAGGGACCTAAGGCAAGGGCATGAGGAAGTGGAGGAGAGCCTGGGGAGTGGAACGGTGTCGTGCTCACCCCCAGAGGAGTAAGTGCCAAGAACCGGACACCGGAGTCCGACGCTGTGCAGGGCCTAACAACCCGGCAGCCAATACCGGAGGGTGGGGTACACCAAATCCAAGAGCCCAGGGATAGCCACCAGTGAAGTGGGGATAATAAAGGACTCGAGCTGCCTGTCATACCGGCACAGGCAGGAGAGAGAGAGAGACGGAGAGAGACAGGGGGAGAGAGAGGAGAGAGAGAGGGCCGCAGCTCAGCTTTGAGCAGCAGCAGGGACCTGTGGAGCCCACTGGGACGGGGTACTCGGTACCGGACCAGGTTGCTACTGGGGATGTCACGGAGGGCCTGGTCCGGACCGTGTCCAGGGTTCCACAAGTAAAAGGGGGTATTTACAAGGGATAAATGTTTGTCGTGACGCCACCCACGGTGTGTGGTCAGGGTGATCACCGCTGCTGCAGAACCTCCGTGAATGATGTTGGGCAGCTTAGATGGAACGGCTCTCCTTAAGTAGAGGCTGGTTCCCCGGGGCAGTGGTAATTAGAGTCTATGGTGGAATATGACTCACCGTAGCCGGGTCTTCATGTCTCAGGCATTGCTTCTCCCGTCACGGTTCCTCGCTTGAGGCTGTGGGGCCCGGTGGTCAGATCAAAAAAAGGGCTTGAACGGAAAGGGGTAATTCTTACTTGTCGTGACGCCACCTGCGGGAATCCGTGATCTCACTGGCGCTGCTTGGGCCTCCGGGGGATGGACGGCAGCTAGATGGGACGCTCCCCACAGGATGAGCGGGAGTCCCCAGGGCCAGGAGCTGCACCAGATGGAATATGACAGCTCTGTAGTGCTGAAGGTGTAGGTTTTGAACAGTTCTGAAGGAAACACAGACACCAGTGTTCTCTGTAACGGGTCTTTACTGTAACCGGTATGATGGTACAAGGTATACAGTCTGCAGGTAACGGACCGGGTGGTCCCAGCGATGACTGGTGTTGATTCAGAGCTCCGCGGTGTTCCTCCTCTCTCTAGTTTCTCTAACGGGTTGCCGGAGTTGCCTTAGTGTACCAGGTCAGGGTACTTGGGAGACTTTTGAGTGGTACCTAGCTGAATTAGGCTGAAGGGCCTGTGCCCCAGTGGTGAGTCCCTGCTGGCAAGACAACTTAAGTTGCGGCGGTGGCGAGGTGCCTCATAGAAGCGGTTCCGTCACCCTGGTTTGCTGAGCTGCGGTGAACGTCTTGCTCGCCTCGGAACCAGCGATCCGGTGGTTGGTGGGCACGGGTGTAATTGGATCCGTTTAGTAGTTGCCCGTGTTCCGGACTGGGGCACCGCTTATTGACGCCAGCCGGTAAGTGGACTTCAGGGCTGCACGGCACTGTGCAGCGCTCTGCTTCTCCTACGTTCCTCTCCTCCTGACGACTACTCCTCTTCTCCTACTTCACTCCTACACACTACTCCTACACTTCTCCCACCAGGACCTAATTGGCCTCTATTCTAGTGGTGCATGTAGAGTATGGAGCTCTGAGTATTAACCATGTCATTACCGAGACGGAGATATTACATCTTCTGTCAGGGATGCAATACCTTCCTGTGACGCACTCGTTGTGGGGCGCCACAGATGTGATAATAAGGGATTGATAGTGGAGACGGGTTGAAGGAACACACACTCACGTTTCTGTAGTTTTCCAAAGCTTTACTGCAGATGTTGTAGCAGATTATTGTCCACGGAGTCTGTACTGGGGCCAGGTTGCTCCCACCCTGTCCGGGTCCTCAGCTTCCTTCTACTTGCTCTGTGTGAGTGTGGCCCTGCGGCTGCTTCTAGCTGACCTGCTGGCACTGTCTCTCTCCTCACTGGTACCCCCTTGGCTGGGCAACTTGAGTCTTCCATGTGCTGCTGACCCTGCCGTGTTGCTTTGCTCTGGTACAGTGTCGATCTACAACCTCCACTATCCCTGGATTTACTGTGCTGTGTGTGTCAGTCACAGTCTCGGATCCGGTGTCCGTTCTGTGCGCTCCTCTGGGGTGAGTAGTGATGGCACTCAGTCTCCCAGATGTGTTCCTTTGTCTTCAGTTCTCCTTCCCTCAGACCCTGGCTAGGCCTGGAATCAGTGAGCGGACTGTAGAGAAGCCTGGCACAGCTCCTTTACACTACTGTCTCCCTCAGTTCTCCCAGGAACTTCACAGTACTACCTCATACTGAACTCTGCTCTAGACTAAACTAACTACTTCCTCTTGACACGGAGTATATAAGGGAGCTGGTTTAGCTCCCCCTCCTGGCCAAGAGGTGCTAGTGTAGTGTCAGTGTGTTGTGGGGAAGGAACCCGTGTGATGTTACTGTGGCACATTAACCCCTGGGGTGCCACAGACCCACAGGAGAAAGCACAGCAGGAAGGCCTCAGAACTTTCCGGGTGTGGAGAAGCCCAAGTTGCTCTCAGGTTACACGGACTCAAAACAACATCATCTGTGGT
This sequence comes from Allobates femoralis, assembly GCA_033576535.1. Classification (NCBI taxonomy): domain Eukaryota; kingdom Metazoa; phylum Chordata; class Amphibia; order Anura; family Aromobatidae; genus Allobates; species Allobates femoralis. The sequence goes on from JARQOC010000005.1 coordinate 594,368, forward strand.
TTACCGGTATTTCTAGTATACCCTCCATCCTGCACCCTCCATCCTGTACCCTCCATCCGGCACCCTCCATACTGTATCCTCCATCCTGCACCCTCCATCCTGCACCCTCCATCCTGCACCCTCCATCCTGCACCCTCCATCCTGCACTCTCCATCCTGCACCCTCTATCCTGCACCCTCCATCCTGTACCCTCCATCCTGCACCCTCCATCCTGCACCCTCCATCCTGTACCCTCCATCCTGCACCCTCCATCCTGCACCCTCCATCCTGTACCCTCCATCCTGCACCCTCCATCCTGCACCCTCCCTCCTGTACCCTCCATCCGGCACCCTCCATACTGTATCCTCCATCCTGCACCCTCCATCCTGCACCCTCCATCCTGCACCCTCCATCCTGCACCCTCCATCCTGCACTCTCCATCCTGCACCCTCTATCCTGCACCCTCCATCCTGTACCCTCCATCCTGCACCCTCCATCCTGCACCCTCCATCCTGTACCCTCCATCCTGCACCCTCCATCCTGCACCCTCCATCCTGTACCCTCCATCCTGCACCCTCCATCCGGCACCCTCCATCCTGTACCCTCCATCCTGTACCCTCCATCCTGCACCCTCCATCCTGTACCTTCTATCCTGTACTCTCCATCCTGCACCCTCCATCCTGTACCCTCCATCCTGCACCCTCCATCCTGTACCCTCCATCCTGCACCCTCCATCTGGCACCCACCATCCTGTACCTTCTATCCTGTACCCTCCATTCTGCACCCTCCATCCTGCACCCTCCATCCTGTACCCTCCATCCTGCACCCTCCATCCTGCACCCTCCATCCTGTACCCTCCTTCATGCACCCTCCATCCTGCACCCTCCATCCTGCACCCTCCATCCTGTACCCTCCATCCTGCACCCTCCCTCCGTCACCCTCCATCCTGTACCTTCTATCCTGTAACCTCTATCCTGCACCCTCCATCCTGCACCCTCCATTCTGTACCCTCCATTCTGCACCCTCCATCCTGCACCCTCCATCCTGTACCCTCCATCCTGCACCCTCCATCCTGCACCCTCCATCCTGTACCCTCCTTCATGCACCCTCCATCCTGCACCCTCCATCCTGCACCCTCCATCCTGTACCCTCCATCCTGCACCCTCCCTCTGTCACCCTCCATCCTGTACCTTCTATCCTGTAACCTCTATCCTGCACCCTCCATCCTGCACCCTCCATTCTGTACCCTCCATCCTGCACCCTCCATCCTGCAGCCTCCATCATGCACCCTCCATCTTGTACCCTCCTTCATGCACTCTCCATCCTGTACCCTCCATCCGGCAACCTCCATCCTGTACCCTCCATCTTGTACCCTCCATCCTGTACTTTCAATCCTGCACCCTCCATCCTGCACCCTCCATCCTGTACTTTCAATCCTGCACCCTCCATCCTGCACCCTCCATCTTGTACCGTCCATCCTGCACCCTCCATCTGGCACCCACCATCCTGTACCTTCTATCCTGTACCCTCCATCATGCACCCTCCATCCTGCACCCTCCATCCTGTACCCTCCATCCTGCACCCTCCATCCTGCACCCTCCATCCTGTACCCTCCTTCATGCACCCTCCATCCTGCACCCTCCATCCTGCACCCTCCATCCTGCACCCTCCATCCTGTACCTTCTATCCTGTAACCTCTATCCTGCACCCTCCATCCTGCACCCTCCATCCTGCACCTCCATCCTGCAGCCTCCATCATGCACCCTCCATCTTGTACCCTCCTTCATTGCACTCTCCATCCTGTACCCTCCATCCGGCAACCTCCATCCTGTAACCTCTATCCTGCACCTTCCATCCTGCACCCTCCATCCTGCACCCTCCATCTTGTACCTCCATCCTGTACTTTCAATCCTGCACCCTCCATCCTGCACCCTCCATCTTGTACCCTCCATCCTGCACCCTCCATCTTGTACCCTCCATCTTGTACCCTCCATCCTGCACCCTCCATCCTGCCCCCTCCATCTTGTACCCTCCATCTTGTACCCTCCATCCTGCACCCTCCATCCTGCACCCTCCATCCTGTACCTTCTATCCTGTACCCTCCATCCTGCACCCTCCATCCTGCACCCTCCATCCTGTACCCTCCATCCTGCACCCTCCATCCTGCACCCTCCATCCTGTACCCTCCTTCATGCACCCTCCATCCTGCACCCTCCATCCTGCACCCTTCATCCTGCACCCTCCATCCTGTACCTTCTATCCTGTAACCTCTATCCTGCACCCTCCATCCTGCACCCTCCATCCTGCACCCTCCATCCTGCAGCCTCCATCATGCACCCTCCATCTTGTACCCTCCTTCATGCACTCTCCATCCTGTACCCTCCATCCGGCAACCTCCATTCTGTAACCTCTATCCTGCACCCTCCATCCTGCACCCTCCATCCTGCACCCTCCATCTTGTACCCTCCATCCTGTACTTTCAATCCTGCACCCTCCATCCTGCACCCTCCATCTTGTACCCTCCATCCTGCACCCTCCATCTTGTACCCTCCATCTTGTACCCTCCATCCTGCACCCTCCATCCTGCACCCTCCATCTTGTACCCTCCATCTTGTACCCTCCATCCTGCACCCTCCATCCTGCACCCTCCATCCTGTACCTTCTATCCTGTACCCTCCATCCTGCACCCTCCATCCTGCACCCTCCATCCTGTACCCTCCATCCTGCACCCTCCATCCTGCACCCTCCATCCTGTACCCTCCTTCATGCACCCTCCATCCTGCACCCTCCATCCTGCACCCTTCATCCTGCACCCTCCATCCTGTACCTTCTATCCTGTAACCTCTATCCTGCACCCTCCATCCTGCGCCCTCCATCCTGCACCCTCCATCCTGCAGCCTCCATCATGCACCCTCCATCTTGTACCCTCCTTCATGCACTCTCCATCCTGTACCCTCCATCCGGCAACCTCCATTCTGTAACCTCTATCCTGCACCCTCCATCCTGCACCCTCCATCCTGCACCCTCCATCTTGTACCCTCCATCATGTACTTTCAATCCTGCACCCTCCATCCTGCACCCTCCATCTTGTACCCTCCATCCTGCACCCTCCATCTTGTACCCTCCATCTTGTACCCTCCATCCTGCACCCTCCATCCTGCACCCTCCATCTTGTACCCTCCATCTTGTACCCTCCATCCTGCACCCTCCATCTTGTACCCTCCATCCTGTACCCTCCATCCTGTACCCTCAATCCTGCACCCTCCATCCTGTACCCTCCATCCTGCACCCTCCATCCTGTACCCTCAATCCTGCACCCTCCATCCTGTACCATCAGTCCTGCACCCTGTTTTTTCCTATATATGCCAAGAACTTCTTTTACAACTGAACCCGGGGTCACGGAAGCCGGGTCTCGACCCCTGTGACTCCCAGAAGTGTTAAACAGCCCTGATCTGAGTACCCGACGGCCCTGGGGTGTGACAATAGGGGTACGGAGGGGAGTGGAGGGGTGCGGAGGGGTGAAGAGGGGAGCGGAGGACTTCGGAGGGTAGTGGAGGGGAGGGGAGCGGAGGGGAGCAGAGCGGAGAGGAACAGACTCTCATGAAACATTCAGAGACTCTTGTTATATTTAATTGGGAGACTCCGGATTCTGCGCCGCTTGTTGGCTTTTACTTAAGAAGTCAAGTGACAACATAGTCTGTGTTTACTTTCTCTCGATTACCTCCCCTCCCCCGCACACAATTCCAATCTGAATGGCCTAATTCCTGAATAATTCAACACATTATCAAGAGCCGTCACCGACTCCCCCAGACGAGTCCCCGCTCCCCCCAAACTCAGGAGAACTTATAGACTGAACTAAGAGCTATACTACACAGTGACTGCACCAGCAGAATAGTGAGTGCAGCTCTGGAGTATAATACAGGAGGTAACTCAGGATCAGTAATGTAATGTATGTACACAGTGACTGCACCAGCAGAATAGTGAGTGCAGCTCTGGAGGATAATACAGGAGGTAACTCAGGATCAGTAATGTAATGTATGTACACAGTGACTGCACCAGCAGAATAGTGAGTGCAGCTCTGGAGTATAATACAGGAGGTAACTCAGGATCAGTAATGTAATGTATGTACAGTGACTGCACCAGCAGAATAGTGAGTGCAGCTCTGGAGTATAATACAGGAGGTAACTCAGGATCAGTAATGTAATGTAACATAGTAACATAGTTTTTAAGGTTGAAGGAAGACTTTAAGTCCATCTAGTTCAACCCATAGCCTAACATGTTGATCCAGAGGAAGGCAAAAAAAACCCCATGTGGCAACACTAATCTCCACATTGGGGGAAAAAATTCCTTCCTGACTCCAGATACGGCAATCAGACTAATTCCCTGGATCAACGCCCTATCAAAGAATCTAGTATATATAACCGGTAATATTATAGTTTTCAAGAAAGGCATCCAGGCCCTTCTTAAATGTTAGTAGTGACTCACTCATTACAACATCATGTGGCAGAGAGTTCCATAGTCTCACTGCTCTTACAGTAAAGAATCCACGTCTGTGATTATGATTAAACCTTCTTCCCTCCAGACGTAGAGGATGCCCCCTTGTCCCAGTCTCAGGCCTAAGAGTAAAGAGATCATTAGAAAGGTCTCTGTACTGCCCCCTCATATATTTGTACATTATTATAAGATCACCCCTAAGCCTTCGTTTTTCCAAGCTAAATAACCCCAAGTTTAATAACCTGTCTTGGTATTGCAGACCCCTTAGTCCTCTAATAACTTTTGTCGCTCTTCTCTGGACCCGCTCTAGTTCAGCTATGTCTTTCTTATACACCGGAGACCAGAATTGTACACAGTATTCTAAGTGTGGTCGCACTAGTGACTTGTATAGAGGTAAAATTATGTTCTCCTCATGAGCATCTATGCCTCTTTTAATACATCCCATTATTTTATTTGCCTTTACAGCAGCTGCCTGACACTGGCCACTAAATGTGAGTTTGTCATCTACCCATACACCCAGGTCTTTTTCAGTGGTAGTTTTGCCCAGTGTTTTATAATTAAGCACATAATTATACCCTTTGTTTCCTCTGCCCAAGTGCATGACTTTACATTTATCCCCATTAAAGCGCATTTGCCATTTAGCAGCCCAAGCTTCTAGTTTACATAAATCCTCCTGTAATATAAAATTGTCCTCCTCTGTATTGATTACCCTGCAGAGTTTAGTGTCATCTGCAAATATTGAGATTCTACTCTGTATGCCCCCTACAAGGTCATTAATAAATATATTAAATAGGAGCGGGCCCAACACTGACCCCTGTGGTACCCCACTGTTAACTGTGACCCATTCTGAGTGTGTTCCATTAATAACCACCCTTTGTTTCCTATCACTAAGCCAGTTCTTAACCCACTTACACATATTTTCCCCTATCCCCATTGCCCTCATTTTATGTATCAACCTTTTGTGTGGCACCGTATCAAAAGCTTTTGAAAAGTCCATATACACCACATCCACTGCATTTCCTTGGTCCAGTCCAGAACTTACTTCTTCATAGAAGCTTATTAGATTAGTTTGACAGGAACGGTCCCTCGTAAAACCATGTTGATAATGGGTCATGAGGTTATTTTTGTTCAGATACTCCAGTATAGCATCTCTTAGAAAACCCTCTAGGATTTTACCCACAGTAGAGGTTAAGCTTACTGGCCTATAATTTCCAAGTTCAGTTTTTGTCCCCTTTTTGAATATTGGCACCACATTTGCTATACGCCAGTCCTGTGGTACAGACCCTGATATTATGGAATCTTTAAATATTAAAAATAATGGTCTATCTATGACAGTACTTAATTCCTGCAGCACTCTGGGGTGTATCCCATCTGGGCCCGGGGATTTGTCAATTTTAGTGATTTTTAGACGATACCGTACTTCCTCTTGGGTTAAGCAGGTGACGTTTAATTGAGAATTTTTGTTATCACTGATCATATTGTCTGTCATGGGATTTTCTTGTGTAAATACTGTTGAAAAAAAGTCATTTAGCATATTTGCTTTTTCCTCATCCTCATCCACCATTTCACCCAGACTATTTTTAAAGGGGCCAACACCATCATTTTTTAGTTTCTTACTATTTATGTAGTTAAAAAATATTTTGGGATTCTTTTTACTTTCTCTGGCAATGAGTCTCTCTGTCTCAATCTTTGCTGCCTTGATTTGCTTTTTACAAATGTTATTTAATTTTCTGTATTTATTTAATGCTTCATCACTACCTACTTGCTTTAATTCCCTAAATGCTTTCTTTTTGTCACATATTGCACTTCTTACCGCTTTATTTAGCCATAGTGGTTTCCTCCTATTTCTAGCATGCTTATTCCCATAGGGTATATATTGTGCACAGGTCCTATTCAGGATGCTAATAAACATCTCCCATTTGTGTTGTGTACTTTTATGTCTCAGGACATCGTCCCAGTTTATTGCACTAAGATCATCTCTCAACCGTTGGAAATTTGCCTTCCTGAAGTTTAGTGTCCTTGTGGCCCCTCTACTACACGTCTTAGTAAAGGATACTTGAAAGCTTATTAAGTTATGATCACTATTACCCAAGTGACCTCCAACCCGTATATTTGATATGCGGTCTGGCCTGTTGGTTAATATTAGGTCCAGCAGTGCCCCCCTTCTTGTTGGGTCCTGAACCAGTTGTGAAAGGTAATTGTCTCTTATAGTTTTCAAAAACTTATTACCTTTGCTAGAACTGCAGGTTTCTGATCCCCAATGTATTTCAGGGTAGTTGAAGTCCCCCATAATAATGACTTCTCCCTGAGTCGCTGCTTCATCTATTTGCTTTATGAGGATATTCTCCTCCACTTCCATTATTGTTGGGGACTTATAACAAACCCCTATCAGTAATTTATTATTTTTTCCCCCTCCCCTTATCTCCACCCACAGGGACTCTACATTTCCATTAGATTCACCTATATTATCACGCAGGATGGGTTTTAAGGATGATTTTACGTATAAACATACACCTCCTCCTCGCCTATTTGTACGGTCATTTCTGAACAGACAATAGCCCTGTATAATAACAGCCCAGTCATGGCTCTCGTCCAGCCAAGTCTCCGAAATCCCCACCATGTCATAATTATTTTCCAACAAAATCAATTCTAATTCCTCCATTTTGTTGGTGAGGCTTCTGGCATTAGTGTACATGCACTTTATGCATCTCTCTTTACCTCTATTCCTTCCTACTAGATTGACTGTTCTAACCCCACCCCCCATGCCACCCCCAATTTTATTACTTGTGCCCAGGTTACTGTTTACACTATCTTCCCCTCCTATACAATGAATACCCTCCCCCCCAATCCCTAGTTTAAACACTCCTCCAACCTTCTAGCCATTTTCTCCCCCAGCACAGCTGCACCCTCCCCATTGAGGTGCAGCCCGTCCCTAGCATAGAACCTGTAGCCAACAGAAAAGTCGGCCCAGTTCTCCAGGAACCCAAACCCCTCCTTCCTACACCAATTCCTGAGCCACTTATTTATCTCCCTAATCTCCCGTTGCCTCTCTGGTGTGGCACGTGGTACAGGCAGTATTTCAGAGAATACTACCTTGGAGGTCCTTGCCTTAAGCTTGCAGCCTAATTCCCTGAAATCATCTTTAAGGACCTTCCACCTACCTCTAACTTTGTCATTTGTGCCAATGTGCACCATGACCGCTGGGTCCTCACCAGCCCCTCCCAGTAATCTGTCAACCCGATCAGCGATGTGCCGGACTCGAGCGCCAGGTAGGCAGCACACTGTTCGACGATCCCTGTCTTTGTGACAGATTGCCCTATCTATTCCCCTAATAATTGAGTCCCCCACTACCAGCACCTGTCTGGCCTGCCCTACTCTCCTGTTTTCCCCCTTACTGGAGCAGACACTCCTCTGGCTTTCAGAGGTCATGCCCTGCTGCAGCAGTGCTGTACCTGAACTCACACCCCCCTCATCTGCCAACATAGCAAATTTATTGGGGTGTATGTACACAGTGACTGCACCAGCAGAATAGTGAGTGCAGCTCTGGAGTATAATACAGGAGGTAACTCAGGATCAGTAATGTAATGTATGTACACAGTGACTGCACCAGCAGAATAGTGAGTGCAGCTCTGGAGTATAATACAGGAGGTAACTCAGGATCAGTAATGTAATGTATGTACACAGTGACTGCACCAGCAGAATAGTGAGTGCAGCTCTGGAGTATAATACAGGAGGTAACTCAGGATCAGTAATGTAATGTATGTACACAGTGACTGCACCAGCAGAATAGTGAGTGCAGCTCTGGAGTATAATACAGGAGGTAACTCAGGATCAGTAATGTAATGTATGTACACAGTGACTGCACCAGCAGAATAGTGAGTGCAGCTCTGGAGTATAATACAGGAGGTAACTCAGGATCAGTAATGTAATGTATGTACACAGTGACTGCACCAGCAGAATAGTGAGTGCAGCTCTGGAGTATAATACAGGAGGTAACTCAGGATCAGTAATGTAATGTATGTACACAGTGACTGCACCAGCAGAATAGTGAGTGCAGCTCTGGAGTATAATACAGGAGGTAACTCAGGATCAGTAATGTAATGTATGTACACAGTGACTGCACCAGCAGAATAGTGAGTGCAGCTCTGGAGATAATACAGGAGGTAACTCAGGATCAGTAATGTAATGTATGTACACAGTGACTGCACCAGCAGAATAGTGAGTGCAGCTCTGGAGTATAATACAGGAGGTAACTCAGGATCAGTAATGTAATGTATGTACACAGTGACTGCACCAGCAGAATAGTGAGTGCAGCTCTGGAGTATAATACAGGAGGTAACTCAGGATCAGTAATGTAATGTATGTACACAGTGACTGCACCAGCAGAATAGTGAGTGCAGCTCTGGAGTATAATACAGGAGGTAACTCAGGATCAGTAATGTAATGTATGTACACAGTGACTGCACCAGCAGAATAGTGAGTGCAGCTCTGGAGTATAATACAGGAGGTAACTCAGGATCAGTAATGTAATGTATGTACACAGTGACTGCACCAGCAGAATAGTGAGTGCAGCTCTGGAGTATAATACAGGAGGTAACTCAGGATCAGTAATGTAATGTATGTACACAGTGACTGCACCAGCAGAATAGTGAGTGCAGCTCTGGAGTATAATACAGGAGGTAACTCAGGATCAGTAATGTAATGTATGTACACAGTGACTGCACCAGCAGAATAGTGAGTGCAGCTCTGGAGTATAATACAGGAGGTAACTCAGGATCAGTAATGTAATGTATGTACACAGTGACTGCACCAGCAGAATAGTGAGTGCAGCTCTGGAGTATAATACAGGAGGTAACTCAGGATCAGTAATGTAATGTATGTACACAGTGACTGCACCAGCAGAATAGTGAGTGCAGCTCTGGAGTATAATACAGGAGGTAACTCAGGATCAGTAATGTAATGTATGTACACAGTGACTGCACCAGCAGAATAGTGAGTGCAGCTCTGGAGTATAATACAGGAGGTAACTCAGGATCAGTAATGTAATGTATGTACACAGTGACTGCACCAGCAGAATAGTGAGTGCAGCTCTGGAGTATAATACAGGAGGTAACTCAGGATCAGTAATGTAATGTATGTACACAGTGACTGCACCAGCAGAATAGTGAGTGCAGCTCTGGAGTATAATACAGGAGGTAACTCAGGATCAGTAATGTAATGTATGTACACAGTGACTGCACCAGCAGAATAGTGAGTGCAGCTCTGGAGTATAATACAGGAGGTAACTCAGGATCAGTAATGTAATGTATGTACACAGTGACTGCACCAGCAGAATAGTGAGTGCAGCTCTGGAGTATAATACAGGAGGTAACTCAGGATCAGTAATGTAATGTATGTACACAGTGACTGCACCAGCAGAATAGTGAGTGCAGCTCTGGAGTAAATACAGGAGGTAACTCAGGATCAGTAATGTAATGTATGTACACAGTGACTGCACCAGCAGAATAGTGAGTGCAGCTCTGGAGTATAATACAGGAGGTAACTCAGGATCAGTAATGTAATGTATGACACAGTGACTGCACCAGCAGAATAGTGAGTGCAGCTCTGGAGGATAATACAGGAGGTAACTCAGGATCAGTAATGTAATGTATGTAACACAGTGACTGCACCAGCAGAATAGTGAGTGCAGCTCTGGAGTATAATACAGGAGGTAACTCAGGATCAGTAATTTGTAACAGTGTCTGCACACCAGATAGTGAGTGCAGCTCTGGAGATAATACAGAGGAAACTCAGGATCAGTATGTAGTTAGTCTATGGGCACTCTGGAGGATAATACAGGAGGTAACTCAGGATCAGTAATGTAATGTATGTACACAGTGACTGCACCAGCAGAATAGTGAGTACAGCTCTGGAGTATAATACAGGAGGTAACTCAGGATCAGTAATGTAATGTATGTACACAGTGACTGCACCAGCAGAATAGTGAGTACAGCTCTGGAGTATAATACAGGAGGTAACTCAGGATCAGTAATGTAATGTATGTACACAGTGACTGCACCAGCAGAATAGTGAGTGCAGCTCTGGAGTATAATACAGGAGGTAACTCAGGATCAGTAATGTAATGTATGTACACAGTGACTGCACCAGCAGAATAGTGAGTGCAGCTCTGGAGTATAAAAACAGGAGGTATACTCAGGATCAGTAATGTAATGTATGTACACAGTGACTGCACCAGCAGAATAGTGAGTGCAGCTCTGGAGTATAATACAGGAGGTAACTCAGGATCACTAATGTAATGTATGTACTAGGACAGCGCTGTGCTTAGTTACCCGTTCTGTACCTTAGCTACCAGCCTTACCCAGCGATGTGCCTGGCCCTTTATCTTCTCCATCCCTGTATGACTCACCGCGGCCGGCGGACTCCGGTTGATACAGGCGATTCTTCTCCTTCCTTGTCACGGGTGGACCGCGCCTGCCGGTAGTGGGGCCCGGTGTAGTGCAGATCAAAATTGAAGACGTCATAGTGGGAACAGATTAAAGGGGTTTTAATTTGTTTTTCTTCGTGACGCCACCTATGAGTAGATTCGGTAAGGGCTACCGACGCTGCGGAACCTCCGGGGTGATGGACAGCAGCAAGATGTTACGCTCCCCACAGGCTGAGCGGTGATCCCCGGGGGCTGGAGCTGCTCAAGATGTTGTGCGGCAGCTGCAGTTACCTTAGTGTGCGGACGGATAGTTCATAAGGAGACACGGACACAGATAGTCTCTGCAACGGTTCTTTACTGTCACCAGCAGGCAGTACATGGCTTACAGTGGTTGAGTAGAAGACCGGGTGGACTCAGCAGTGATAGTGCTCCTCAGAGATCCGCAGTGTTCCTCCATTCTACCTCCTTAGCTTCTCTTGCCAGCGTCGCCCAGGAATACCAGGTCGGGTACGGGGAGGCTGTTTCAATGCCCTATCCATGATGTACGTTCTGGATGCTTTGGGGAGCCTTGGATCCCTCAGTGGGTACACCGCTGGTTAGACGACTGGAAGTTGGCTGGTGGTGGGGTGCTCCTGTGAAGCTGCTCCTCCACGGGGCTGGTTCGCGTAGCAGAGGTGAACTGCTGCCAGCTTCGGTACCAGTGAACCGGCTGTGAGTTGTGGGCACGGGAGTCTTTTAGGAACCCGTGTAGATATGCCCAATCCCGGTGGTTAAGGCCTCAGGTGCTGACACCCGACCGGTGACGGCCCAGGGGCTGCACGGGGTGCGGAGCCCCCGCTCCTCTCCAAGTTCTGTGTTCTAGGTTCTGCTCTAGATTCCAGACTATCTAGATTATTGTTTGTTCTCTTACACTACCCTAACACTCCACCCACCAGGACCTAGGATTGGTCCCCTGTTCTAGGTGTTGTATGTTGGGTTGGATCTCAGAGTTAACTATTGCACTGCTTTGTCAAGAGAATATTGCGGCTGCAATACTCCCTTGTGACGCACTCGTTGCGGGGCGCCACACGTACACATTGCCTGGCCCTTTATCTCCTCCGTCCCTGTACACATTGCCTGGCCCTTTATCTCCTCCGTCCCTGTACACATTGCCTGGCCCTTTATCTCCTCCGTCCCTGTACACATTGCCTGGCCCTTTATCTCCTCTGTCCCTGTACACATTGCCTGGCCCTTTATCTCCTCCGTCCCTGTACAGATTGCCTGGCCCTTTATCTCCTCTGTCCCTGTACACATTGCCTGGCCCTTTATCTTCTCCATCCCTGTACACATTGCCTGGCCCTTTATCTTCTCCATCCCTGTACACATTGCCTGGCCCTTTATCTCCTCCATGCCTGTACAGATTGCCTGGCCCTTTATCTATTCTGTCCCTGTACACATTGCCTGGCCCTTTATCTCCTCCGTCCCTGTACACATTGCCTGGCCCTTTATCTTCTCCATCCCTGTACACATTGCCTGGCCCTTTATCTCCTCCGTCCCTGTACACATTGCCTGGCCCTTTATCTCCTCCGTCCCTGTACACATTGCCTGGCCCTTTATCTCCTCCGTCCCTGTACACATTGCCTGGCCCTTTATCTATTCTGTCCCTGTACACATTGCCTGGCCCTTTATCTCCTCCGTCCCTGTACACATTGCCTGGCCCTTTATCTCCTCCGTCCCTGTACACATTGCCTGGCCCTTTATCTCCTCCGTCCCTGTACACATTGCCTGGCCCTTTATCTCCTCCGTCCCTGTACACATTGCCTGGCCCTTTATCTATTCTGTCCCTGTACACATTGCCTGGCCCTTTATCTCCTCCGTCCCTGTACACATTGCCTGGCCCTTTATCTCCTCCGTCCCTGTACACATTGCCTGGCCCTTTATCTCCTCCGTCCCTGTACACATTGCCTGGCCCTTTATCTTCTCCATCCCTGTACACATTGCCTGGCCCTTTATCTCCTCCGTCCCTGTACACATTGCCTGGCCCTTTATCTCCTCCGTCCCTGTACACATTGCCTGGCCCTTTATCTCCTCCGTCCCTGTACACATTGCCTGGCCCTTTATCTCCTCTGTCCCTGTACACATTGCCTGGCCCTTTATCTCCTCCGTCCCTGTACAGATTGCCTGGCCCTTTATCTCCTCTGTCCCTGTACACATTGCCTGGCCCTTTATCTATTCTGTCCCTGTACACATTGCCTGACCCTTTATCTCCTCCGTCCCTGTACACATTGCCTGGCCCTTTATCTCCTCCGTCCCTGTACACATTGCCTGGCCCTTTATCTTCTCCATCCCTGTACACATTGCCTGGCCCTTTATCTCCTCCGTCCCTGTACACATTGCCTGGCCCTTTATCTTCTCCATCCCTGTACACATTGCCTGGCCCTTTATCTCCTCTGTCCCTGTACACATTGCCTGACCCTTTATCTCCTCCGTCCCTGTACACATTGCCTGGCCCTTTATCTCCTCCGTCCCTGTACACATTGCTGGCCCTTTATCTTCTCCATCCCTGTACACATTGCCTGGCCCTTTATCTCCTCTGTCCCTGTACACATTGCCTGACCCTTTATCTCCTCCGTCCCTGTACACATTGCCTGGCCCTTTATCTCCTCCGTCCCTGTACACATTGCCTGGCCCTTTATCTTCTCCATCCCTGTACACATTGCCTGGCCCTTTATCTTCTCCATCCCTGTACACATTGCCTGGCCCTTTATCTCCTCCGTGCCTGTACAGATTGCCTGGCCCTTTATCTATTCTGTCCCTGTACACATTGCCTGGCCCTTTATCTCCTCCGTCCCTGTACACATTGCCTGGCCCTTTATCTCCTCCGTCCCTGTACACATTGCCTGGCCCTTTATCTCCTCCGTCCCTGTACACATTGCCTGGCCCTTTATCTATTCTGTCCCTGTACACATTGCCTGGCCCTTTATCTCCTCCGTCCCTGTGCACAGTGCCTGGCCCTTTATCTCCTCCGTCCCTGTGCACAGTGCCTGGCCCTTTATCTCCTCCATCCCTGTACACATTGCCTGGCCCTTTATCTTCTCCATCCCTGTACACATTGCCTGGCCCTTTATCTCCTCCGTCCCTGTGCACATTGAGCTGTGGCTGTCCTCCGTGTCCGCGCTGATTGATGTCAGCACCCGGCAGAGCACGTGGTCATTAAACACTGCGGCGATCGAATTCCTCATATCTGGGTGTAATTAGGTGTATCGGTCCGTGCGCTCTGGAGCTGCGATTATGGGATAATCACCCCCATCCCGGCTTTATTAAGACAATAAATACAAGTTCCTACAGACGCCGGCGCAGGAGGACGCGGATAATTCAGGCCGCAGCACTTGGCCGACTGTCACCTCATAAATTGTGTGGCTGACACCTCTCTCCTCACGGCCCCTAATACTGGATCCCTCCGGACAGTGATACCGGCTGCCACTCGGGTTACATCCAGGGAAAACGATGACAGCTGCCATGTCAGAACGGCTGCTGCACCCTAGAATAGCCCGAGGTGTGTGTGACGTCACCGGCGGACGGCTGAGCGCTCTCATGTGTCGTCACATTTCTGCCATTTTCAATGTCTCTTTCACATATTCACCTGTTTCTTTTTCTCTGTTCATTATGGACGAGGTTTAGGTTTCAGGATGATTTCGTGTGATTCATCGATGGCGTCTGTGACACGCTTGGTGCAGATGTGCCCGTCCCTTCCTGCGTGCCCGTCCCTTCCTACGTGCCCGTCCCTTTCTACGTGCCCGTCCCTTCCTACGTGCCCGTCCCTTCCTACATGCCCGTCCCTTCCTACGTGCCCGTCTCTTCCTACGTGCCCGTCCCTTCCTACTTGCCCGTCCCTTCCTACGTGCCCGTCCCTTCCTACATGCCCGTCCCTTCCTACGTGCCCGTCCCTTCCTGCGTGCCTGTCTCTTCCTACGTGCCCATCCCTTCCTACGTGCCCGTCCCTTCCTACATGCCCGTCCCTTCCTACGTGCCCGTCCCTTCCTATGTGCCCGTCCCTTCCTGCGTGCCTGTCTCTTCCTACGTGCCCATCCCTTCCTACGTGCCCGTCCCTTCCTATGTGCCCGTCCCTTCCTACATGCCCGTCCCTTCCTACGTGCCCATCCCTTCCTACGTGCCCGACCCTTCCTACGTGCCCGTCCCTTCCTACGTGCCCATCCCTTCCTACATGCCCGTCCCTTCCTACGTGCCCATCCCTTCCTACGTGCCCGTCCCTTCCTACGTGCCCGTCCCTTCCAACATGCCCGTCCCTTCCTGCGTGCCCGTCCCTTCCTACGTGCCCGTCCCTTCCTGCGTGCCTGTCTCTTCCTACGTGCCCATCCCTTCCTACGTGCCCGTCCCTTCCTACGTGCCCGTCCCTTCCTACGTGCCCGTCCCTTCCTACGTGCCCGTCCCTTCCTACGTGCCCGACCCTTCCTACGTGCCCGTCCCTTCCTACGTGCCCGTCCCTTCCTACGTGCCCGTCCCTTCCTACGTGCCCGTCCCTTCCTACGTGCCCGTCCCTTCCTACGTGCCCGTCCCTTCCTACGTGCCCGACCCTTCCTACGTGCCCGTCCCTTCCTGGAGAGATTTTTGGAGATTTGCAGAGTTTGCTCTGAGGTTGTAGCAGAGGGGTCTGCGCTCACATTCAGAGTTTGCTGCGTTTTTGTCGTGTTTTCGATTTGCGTTTTTGGTGCAGATTTCTCCCATTCATTAGTGCAGATGAAATCTGCTGCAACATTGTATCAAAAAACCCCTGATCCATGTGATGTAACTGCTCACTCACCCCCGCTTTAGCTCCCGTCTTAACCCCCTTTTCCCCTGCTTTTTCCTAGCCCTTCCTATTACCCATTTATTATAACAAAATCAATTATCTGATTGAGACTTGACATCTGCAGATTATAAGATCCCCACGGTGTGCCGAGACCTCGGGATTCTTCTCATTCCCTTCTCTGAACTCAGAAACGCAATAAAAGCACAATGAAATGCCAGTGTGAGCACACCGCAAACAACTCCAGGACCCGTTCACACCATGCATATTCATGTTGCATTTTTCTCCGCAGCGGATCTGCTGTGTATTTTAGTGTAGGGAAACCTGCTGCATGTCAGTTCTTGCTCCCATTGACTTGAATGGGGCTCAGAAGCTCAGACATCTAGAGGGGACGATTCCCCTTCTTTGTTGTCACTCAGTGATTGGATGGAGATGTCTGTGATGTCACAGATTCTGGGTGGATTTCATAGACATACTGAGAGGATGTTTAGATTGTGAGTGCAAATATCGTGCAAAAGTCGCAAAAGCAACAGAACAAAGTTGTATATTCAGTGTCAGCGTGATCAGAAATCAATGGTCGTTACAGTCGTGTCATCGATGTCACCTATGCTGCACGTTGAATACCGCAGCATGCAGTCTGGACTTTTTTCTCTCCGTTTTCCCAATGAAAATAATAATTAGTTACATCCCAAAACAGACAGCATCCTGAAGGGGTTAATCTTAACCCTTTGTCGTCCTCTGATTCACCTCCCTCTGATAGTTCTTACTTGGAGCAGTTGCTATGAATAGAGATGAGCGAACACCTGAGTGATCAAATTCAATTTTGTTCAACAAATCTTCCAAACCCCATGGAAGTCATTGTCCGGCAACATGAAACACAGAAAACACCTTCTAAGGTGTTCAAAAGCTGCTAAACCCCACAGACACACACAGATCATCTTAGCAGTCTCACACTGCTTGTTTGCTTCCGGGTCCACTCTCCCTCTCATATACTTCTAGTCTTGCCCACCAAGCTTCATGCATATTCACTTCACTGTCTGGCAACAGCCAGTCACAGATGCTCATGGTCTGTGAAAGCATCTCTGATTGGCTGTTGTAATCAGACCGCATTTCCACAATTTGGATGGTGTCAGTGCTTGGTTGCCGGCGTCATAGTGTGTGAAAAAAATAAATAATGAAAAAAAAAAAGCATAAGGATTCACTGTATTTTTGATTGCCAGCCAAAGTAAAACTAGGCGGCAGAGGGCTGGTATTTTCGGCAGGGTGAGGTCCATTACTATTAGGCCCCCCATAATATAGAATAGCAGCCCTCAGCCACCCCTGAAACAGGCACATTCATTAGAATGCCAATTCCTGGTGCTTTGCCTGGCTCTTCCAGTTGTGGTGTAGCAGTGACAAACTGGGTAATAAGGGGTTAATGCCAACTTTTTATTGCCAGCTGATATTAAGCCCTAAATTCTTAATGTCAGGCCAATTTTAGACCAGGCCATTAAGAAATTCAAGTAAATCTTAAAGAAGACATAACTCAGATAGAAAACATTTTATTACAAACAAACCCACAAACATATCTGGACTCCATCTTAATTACTCACTCATACCCACCATGCGACGTCTTCTTGATTGTAATACGAATAGAATCAGGCTCAACCACTGTTAGGTGCTCAAGGGAAAAAGGGCTAATCAATGCCAAAAATACAAAAAGTTTCCTGGCCTCCAAACAAACGGTGTGATAAAGGACACAGGGGGAGCCACAAGCCAGCTGTAGCTACTCTCAGGATTGGTATATGAGCCCACTATGATCTAACCGCTACACACAACTTCCTGAGCATTACTCACTATATTTACCCCTGAATGTTACTTCTTTCTGGATACAAGGAATTCTCCATTTACATTCAACTGTAATCCTATTAACTAAAACAACTGGGCATCTGATGGGCCTTTATATTCTCATACTTCCTTTTGCTGGTTTATAAAGGGATCCAAACCTACTTTTTTGACTAGTCTCTCAAATTGAAGACTCTTTTCTTTTTACTACAGAACCAATATACCATTATGACCTATACCTCACGGGCAGTCTGTATGCCCAATACATACCGCACCGAAACGTTGGTATTGGAAATTACTCACCCAAGGGCCTATGGCGACTCGGTACCCCGGCGTGGAGTCGCAGGGATGTCACCGGTGGCCTGTCCGGACCCGTGGCCCTAGTGAACAGCCTAAAAATTGGGTGATGATTGAAGGGTAATAAAAGTTGTAAGTTTATCATGACAGCACCTGTGGTTTCTGGTGATGGCACTAGCGCTGCTGGGGGCCTTCGGGGGTGATAATCAGGCAGCTGGGTGGTATAGCTCCCCACAGGCAGAGCAAGGTCCCTGGGACTGTGGTGAGGTGACAGGGATTGATGCAGGGGGTTGGCTGCGCTGCAAGGCAGCTGTGGCATTCTCTGTGCTGGACAGGGTCAGGGACTGAGGAATTGACACACACACCATAAGTTGTTTCTGTACCTTTACTGGTGGCATTGCAGGTAATGTCCAGGGTACACTCCGGTGATCGAGAAACACTTCTGGATCTCCATGGTGAGTGAGTTTAAGACTTCCTTGTCACTATTCCCTTGTTGAAGGCCGTGCCCTGTATAAAACTAGGCCTGACCTCCTCTGCTCTTCTGTCACCTGTGTGTGTAGTGGGAAACCTTTGTGTGGACTACCGCTATATTCTCTCCTGCGGTGCCTGGCTCCCTTCTTGGTTGCTACACAGATGCCCGGGAGACTGGAGTCTCCTCAGTGAACCGGTTTCTCTGCTGGGCTAAATGCTCCCCTGCAGACTCGGACTCCGGTGTCCGGGTGGCTTTCTGGGGTGAACCAGTATGGCTCCTCTGCCCGAGTCTGCTTCTCACTTTGTTCCTCTCACCTTGCCTTCAACCTCACTCTTAGGTCCCTACACTGGCTAGGCTGATAACTGCTTAGTTGTCTCCTTAGTTGTCTTCACGGTTCTCCTAGCGACTGCACGCTCTAACTAACTCCGCCTCAACCACTGCAAATAGTAGCCTTAGATCATGTGAAATTGACGCCAAGCAGATCAGGTTACACCTATGCATTAACAATGGTAGATCACTACTCAAGATTCATGGTAGTTGCTCCAGTGAAGGACTCAACAGCTGACACAGCAGCAAAGACCCATTTTGTAGACCCCATGGGTATCCAGAACAGGTGTTGACTGATAGAGGTTCTGCATTCGAAGCTGAAATTTTCCAAGAATTTTGTCATCTTTAAGGGTGCAAGAAGATAAGGACCACACCTTACCATCCACAAACAAATGGCATGTGTGAAAAGATGAACAACATTGTTATAGACTTGTTAAAAACATTGACTTTGGAAGAGAGAAATCAGTGGCCTGAAAGATTGCCTGACTTCGTGGACATGCATAACAACATACCAGTGAGTTCCACCAATTGCACACCAGCTTATCTAATGAGAGCACGACCCGGAAAGTTACCAGTTGACTTAGAAATGAGAATCGTACAAACCAGTAGCAGAAACATCGAATTCTGACTAGAACACCACTTGTCAAGAACAGTACAGACTAGTCCAGCCTGCATTGAAGATAATCTCAACAAAGCTAGAGAGAAACAGGAAAGAGACTTCAACAAAAGTGCACAAGCTGAACCCTCAACACTAGGAACAGCTGTACTTAAAAGAAAAAGAAGACAACACAAGCTTGATGACAAGTGGGAAGAAGAGCCCTATACTGTATTAGACTCCAACTTTGATAACACCAAAACCTGTTTAATCAGTAAAGATGGAGGAAAAACAACCAGTACAGTGTCAAGAGACCACTTGAAAGTTTGTCCAGAACAGTTGAGGATACAAGAAATCCAAGGAGAAGAAATTCCTTGTGAACCTCCACCTCAATCAAAAGAAAAAGTGATTCATACCATCCTTGGAGACTTTCCAGAAGATTGGCCCCGTTGTGAAGGAGCAGTGATAGTCCCCGTGATTCACTTTTACCAACCTCAAGAAGGACAAAGTACACTGGAAGAAACTCCAAGAGTTCCAGAAGTACCGGTTCAAGAAGAAATAACCATTGTCAGAGGACCAGAGGATCCTGCAATCGGTGCAACTGCTAGCTCTCTAGTGAGACTAAGCCCATGCAGATGGTTACCTGACTTAGCTACATTTGCTACATCACCTGAGACACCAACACTACGTTTGTTCCAGTCGTAGTAATCAGGGTCCAAGTATGGAGATTGGGTGCAGTAGGTACAACATGTCCTTACAGAAAGGTAACATGTAAATAGAAACCAGTTATGTACATAAAATGTAAATAGTAGTGTACAGAAGGGTGGAGGAACTGGGCCCAGCCCCATCCACATTATGTTAGGATCAGAAAGTTCCTGGGTTGGAGAGGAGGTACCAGGTCTCCTAAGCCAAGACACCCATAGGAAAATGTTTGGTATATGTGTATAAAGGACTTATTGAGCTCTTGAAAGGCTTAAACCCTTTTTTACTCGAAGCTTACAGAGACTATACTGTAAAGACTCTTAACAACATGTTCCCTGGATCCTTCCCCGTTTTCAGTTAAAAAGGACCATAGTCACAGGACTGGTTGTGACAAAAACTCTTTTTACAGCCTGCGGCAGATGGAATAGCGCCGTATGGACTGCACCCTGTTTTGCCATTTTTCAGTGGTTTTTGTAAATTTTTCCTTTTGAGACTTTGTACATAATACCAATTATTGTTATTGAAAATGTTATTTGCTTGTTTGTAAAAATGCAAGTGTTGATGTCATTCAGTTGGGTGATAGGTGTTCAGACATCTTACATCCCATCATGGCAGACCATCCTGGAAACCGCCATACTAATTATGTGTATTTTGTTAATAATTAATAGGTATGAAGTGCACGTGACACAAGGCTTCTGTAGTTAACAGCTCCGGTGTCTGACTGTGAAGATTTATATTCAGATTGTTGTGCATTAGAGGATGGATTCATCGATGAGGCGGATTCCGATGTCTTATAAATGATTTAGTCATTGAGTGAGGATCCGCTCTCTGCCAGACGCGGCACCTGGAGATGTGAGGCCTCCGCTCCTGTACCAGGGTCTATAGGACGGGGTTAGGAGTCCCGGTGTGATATGTGGAGCACGGCTGGACATTGTTTGGAGTCTTGTAGTTAAACAGGTTACAAAGATGCAACGGAGCCATAAGAGCGACGCACTGGACACTTCATGAAGTCCAATAGGGAATCATTGCTTGGAGAACACATTAAGAATGGCACAAATGAGAAGTAGTAAAACTATTTAGTATATAGTAGAATATGATATACAGAGTATAGAGGCAACCTTATGTACACTTTCTCTATATCGCTAAATAACAAGTATTGTCTGAACCCAGGTCACTGGAAACAGCAGTAAATGGTGCAGAGGCCCCAACATGGCTCATGTCACTACCCACTAGGACACAAGGTCAATGGAGAGGTCTCCTCTGCTACCTGATGTGCGGTCCCAGTCACCTTACAGTACCACACATCTGCACAGTAAAGCAACGGCCCACAGCAATGGTCCTCCGCTATGGCCGGATCGTCCATTGGGGCTGGATCAGATCTGGTCACAATGTTCTCCTGGCAATGGTCAGGCTTTTAGTGGCAATGGTCAAGGTCTTCTACTCGCGCTGGTTACAGTCTTGGGTGATTGACCATTGACAATCGTGTTTTATCTCAGCTCAGGTCACTGATCTTC
Source organism: Allobates femoralis (assembly GCA_033576535.1). NCBI lineage: Eukaryota > Metazoa > Chordata > Amphibia > Anura > Aromobatidae > Allobates > Allobates femoralis. The sequence goes on from JARQOC010000005.1 coordinate 615,782, forward strand.
CTCTTGGCTCAGGTCACTGATCTTCCTCTTAGTTCAGGTCACTGATCTTCCTCTCAGCTCAGGTCAGGGATCTTCCTCTCAGCTCAGGTCACTGATCTTCCTCTCAGCTCAGGTCACTGATCTTCCTCTTAGTTCAGGTCACTGATCTTCCTCTCAGCTCAGGTCATGGATCTTCCTCTCAGCTCAGGTCACCGATCTTCCTCTCAGCTCAGGTCACTGATCTTCCTCTCAGCTCAGGTCACTGATCTTCCTCTCAGCTCAGGTCACTGATCTTCCTCTTGGCTCAGGTCACTGATCTTCCTCTTAGTTCAGGTCACTGATCTTCCTCTCAGCTCAGGTCATGGATCTTCCTCTCAGCTCAGGTCACGGATCTTCCTCATAGTTCAGGTAATGGATCTTCCTCTCAGCTCAGGTCACGGATCTTCCTCTCAGCTCAGGTCATGGATCTTCCTCTCGGCTCAGGTCACGGATCTTCCTCTCAGCTCAGGTCATGGATCTTCCTCTCAGCTCAGGTCATGGATCTTCCTCTCGGCTCAGGTCACGGATCTTCCTCATAGTTCAGGTAATGGATCTTCCTCTCGGCTCAGGTCACTGATCTTCCTCTCAGCTCAGGTCATGAATCTTCCTCTTAGCTCAGGTCATGGATCTTCCTCTCAGCTCAGGTCACTGATCTTCCTCTCAGCTCAGGTCAGGGATCTTCCTCTCAGTTCAGGTCAGGGATCTTCCTCATAGTTCAGGTAATGGATCTTCCTCTCGGCTCAGGTCACTGATCTTCCTCTCAGCTCAGGTCACTGATCTTCCTCTTAGCTCAGGTCATGGATCTTCCTCTCAGCTCAGGTCACGGATCTTCCTCTCAGCTCAGGTCATGGATCTTCCTCTCAGCTCAGGTCACGGATCTTCCTCTCAGCTCAGGTCATGGATCTTCCTCTCAGCTCAGGTCATGGATCTTCCTCTCAGCTCAGGTCACGGATCTTCCTCTCAGCTCAGGTCACTGATCTTCCTCTCAGCTCAGGTCACTGATCTTCCTCTCAGCTCAGGTCATGGATCTTCCTCTCAGCTCAGGTCAGGGATCTTCCTCTCGGCTCAGGTCACTGATCTTCCTCTCAGCTCAGGTCAGGGATCTTCCTCTCAGCTCAGGTCATGGATCTTCCTCTCAGCTCAGGTCACTGATCTTCCTCTCAGCTCAGGTCACTGATCTTCCTCTCAGCTCAGGTCATGGATCTTCCTCTCAGCTCAGGTCAGGGATCTTCCTCTCGGCTCAGGTCACTGATCTTCCTCTCAGCTCAGGTCATGGATCTTCCTCTCAGCTCAGGTCATGGATCTTCCTCATAGTTCAGGTAATGGATCTTCCTCTCAGCTCAGGTCATGGATCTTCCTCTCAGCTCAGGTCACGGATCTTCCTCTCAGCTCAGGTCACTGATCTTCCTCTCGGCTCAGGTCACTGATCTTCCTCTCGGCTCAGGTCACTGATCTTCCTCTCAGCTCAGGTCATGGATCTTCCTCTCAGCTCAGGTCAGGGATCTTCCTCTCAGCTCAGGTCATGGATCTTCCTCTCAGCTCAGGTCATGGATCTTCCTCTCAGCTCAGGTCATGGATCTTCCTCTCAGCTCAGGTCACGGATCTTCCTCTCAGCTCAGGTCACTGATCTTCCTCTCAGCTCAGGTCACTGATCTTCCTCTCAGCTCAGGTCATGGATCTTCCTCTCAGCTCAGGTCAGGGATCTTCCTCTCGGCTCAGGTCACTGATCTTCCTCTCAGCTCAGGTCATGGATCTTCCTCTCAGCTCAGGTCATGGATCTTCCTCATAGTTCAGGTAATGGATCTTCCTCTCGGCTCAGGTCTCTGATCTTCCTCTCGGCTCAGGTCATGGATCTTCCTCTCAGCTCAGGTCACCGATCTTCCTCTCAGCTCAGGTCATGGATCTTCCTCTCAGCTCAGGTCATGGATCTTCCTCATAGTTCAGGTAATGGATCTTCCTCTCAGCTCAGGTCACTGATCTTCCTCTCAGCTCAGGTCATGGATCTTCCTCTCGGCTCAGGTCACTGATCTTCCTCTCAGCTCAGGTCACAGATCTTCCTCTCGGCTCAGGTCATGGATCTTCCTCTCAGCTCAGGTCATGGATCTTCCTCTCAGCTCAGGTCATGAATCTTCCTCTCAGCTCAGGTCACGGATCTTCCTCTCAGCTCAGGTCATGGATCTTCCTCTCAGCTCAGGTCATGAATCTTCCTCTTAGCTCAGGTCATGGATCTTCCTCTCAGCTCAGGTCACTGATCTTCCTCTCAGCTCAGGTCATGGATCTTCCTCTCAGCTCAGGTCATGGATCTTCCTCTCAGCTCAGGTCACGGATCTTCCTCTCAGCTCAGGTCATGGATCTTCCTCTCAGCTCAGGTCATGAATCTTCCTCTTAGCTCAGGTCATGGATCTTCCTCTCGGCTCAGGTCATGAATCTTCCTCTCAGCTCAGGTCATGGATCTTCCTCTCAGTTCAGGTCATGGATCTTCCTCTCAGCTCAGGTCATGGATCTTCCTCTCAGCTCAGGTCATGGATCTTCCTCTCAGCTCAGGTCATGGATCTTCCTCTCGGCTCAGGTCATGGATCTTCCTCTCGGCTCAGGTCACGGATCTTCCTCTCAGCTCAGGTCATGGATCTTCCTCTCAGCTCAGGTCATGGATCTTCCTCTCGGCTCAGGTCACTGATCTTCCTCTCAGCTCAGGTCATGGATCTTCCTCTCAGCTCAGGTCATGGATCTTCCTCTCAGCTCAGGTCACGGATCTTCCTCTCAGCTCGGGTCATGGATCTTCCTCTCAGCTCAGGTCATGGATCTTCCTCTCAGCTCAGGTCACTGATCTTCCTCTCAGCTCAGGTCATGGATCTTCCTCTCAGCTCAGGTCATGAATCTTCCTCTTAGCTCAGGTCACGGATCTTCCTCTCAGCTCAGGTCATGAATCTTCCTCTCAGCTCAGATCACGGATCTTCCTCATACTTCAGGTCATGGATCTTCCTCTCAGCTCAGGTCATGGATCTTCCTCTTAGTTCAGGTCATGGATCTTCTGTGGCGCCCCGCAACGAGTGCGTCACAGGAGGGTATTGCAGCCACAAAAGCAGCCACAATATTCTCTGACTCAGCAATGATCCGGTTAACTTTGAGATCCAACCCAACATGCAACACCTAGAACAGGGGACCAATCATAGGTCCTGGGGGGTGGAGTGTTAGGGTAGTGTAGTAGAACACACAATAATCTAGACAGTCGGAAAAAGGAGAAGGATCTAGAACCTGATGAGAGCAGACTAGAACTTGGAGAGGAGCGGGGGCTCCGCACCCCGTGCAGCCCCTGGGCCGTCACCGGTCGGGTGTCAGCACCTGAGGCCTTAACTACCGGGATTGGGCATTTCTACACGGGTTCCCAAAAGACTCCCGTGCCCACAACTCACAGCCGGTTCACTGGTACCGAAGCTGGCAGCAGTTCACCTCTGCCACGCGAACCAGAAGAGTGGAGGATCAGCTTCACAGGAGCACCCCACCACCAGCCAGTTTCCAGTCGTCTAACCAGCGGTGTACCCACTGAGGGATCCAAGGCTCCCCAAAGAATCCAGAACGTACATCATGGATAGGGCATTGAAGCAGCCTCCCCGTACCCGACCTGGTATTCCTGGGCGACGCTGGCGATAAACTAAGTAGGTAGAAAGGAGGAACACTGCGGATCTCTAAGGGACACCCTCACTGCTGAGTCCACCCGGTCTACTACTCAACCACTGTATACCATGTACTGCCTGCTGGTTACAGTAAAGACCCGTTGCAGAGACTTTCTGTGTCCGTGCTTCCTTATGAACTGTCCGTCCGCACTAAATGGTAACCGCAGCTGCCGCACAACATCTTGAGCAGCTCCAGCCCCCTGGGATCACCGCTCAGCCTGTGGGGAGCGTAACATCTAGCTGCTGTCCATCCCCCGGAGGTTCTGCAGCGTCGGTAGCCCTTACCGAATCTACTCATAGGTGGCGTCACGAATAAATTAAAAACCCCTTTTAATCTGTTCCACCAAGACGTCTTCAAACACTTTTGATCTGCACTCCACCGGGCCCCACTACCGGCAGGCGCGGTCCACCCGTGACAAGGAGGAAGGAAGCATCGCCTGTCTAAACCGGAGTCCCGGCCACGGTGAGTCACTTCCTCTCAGCTCAGGTCACGGATCTTCCTCATAGTTCAGGTCATGGATCTTCCTCTCAGCTCAGGTCATGGATCTTCCTCTCAGCTCAGGTCATGGATCTTCCTCATAGTTCAGGTCATGGATCTTCCTCTCAGCTCAGGTCACGGATCTTCCTCTCGGCTCAGGTCACGGATCTTCCTCTCAGCTCAGGTCATGGATCTTCCTCATACTTCAGGTCAGGGATCTTCCTCTCGGCTCAGGTCACTGATCTTCCTCTCGGCTCAGGTCACGGATCTTCCTCTCGGCTCAGGTCACTGATCTTCCTCTCAGCTCAGGTCATGGATCTTCCTCTCAGCTCAGGTCATGGATCTTCCTCATACTTCAGGTCAGGGATCTTCCTCTCGGCTCAGGTCACAGATCTTCCTCTCGGCTCAGGTAACGGATCTTACTCTTAGCTCAGGTCACGGATCTTCCTCTCGGCTCAGGTCATGGATCTTCCTCTCAGCTCAGGTCACGGATCTTCCTCATACTTCAGGTCATGGATCTTCCTCTCAGCTCAGGTCATGGATCTTCCTCTCAGCTCAGGTCATGGATCTTCCTCTCGGCTCAGGTCACGGATCTTCCTCTCAGCTCAGGTCACGGATCTTCCTCTCAGCTCAGGTCATGGATCTTCCTCTCAGCTCAGGTCATGGATCTTCCTCTCGGCTCAGGTCATGGATCTTCCTCTTAGTTCAGGTCACGGATCTTCCTCTCAGCTCAGGTCACTGATCTTCCTCTCGGCTCAGGTCACGGATCTTCCTCTCAGCTCAGGTCAGGGATCTTCCTCTCGGCTCAGGTCACTGATCTTCCTCTCAGCTCAGGTCATGGATCTTCCTCTCAGCTCAGGTCATGGATCTTCCTCATACTTCAGGTCAGGGATCTTCCTCTCGGCTCAGGTCACAGATCTTCCTCTCGGCTCAGGTCACGGATCTTACTCTTAGCTCAGGTCACGGATCTTCCTCTCGGCTCAGGTCACTGATCTTCCTCTCAGCTCAGGTCACTGATCTTCCTCTCAGCTCAGGTCATGGATCTTCCTCTCAGCTCAGGTCACGGATCTTCCTCATACTTCAGGTCATGGATCTTCCTCTCGGCTCAGGTCACAGATCTTCCTCTCGGCTCAGGTCACGGATCTTACTCTTAGCTCAGGTCAGGGATCTTCCTCTCGGCTCAGGTCACAGATCTTCCTCTCGGCTCAGGTCACGGATCTTACTCTTAGCTCAGGTCATGGATCTTCCTCTCGGCTCAGGTCATGGATCTTCCTCTTAGCTCAGGTCATGGATCTTCCTCTCAGCTCAGGTCATGGATCTTCCTCTCAGTTCAGGTCATGGATCTTCCTCTCAGCTCAGGTCATGGATCTTCCTCTCAGCTCAGGTCACGGATCTTCCTCTCAGCTCAGGTCACTGATCTTCCTCTCAGCTAGGTCATGGATCTTCCTCTCAGCTCAGGTCATGGATCTTCCTCTCAGCTCAGGTCATGGATCTTCCTCTCAGCTCAGGTCATGATCTTCCTCTCAGCTCAGGTCACGATCTTCCTCTCAGCTCAGGTCATGATCTTCCTCTCAGCTCAGGTCATGGATCTTCCTCTCAGCTCAGGTCATGGATCTTCCTCTCTGTCAGGCTTCATCGGTCACTGATCTTCCTCTCAGCTCAGGTCATGGATCTTCCTCTCAGTCAGGTCATGGATCTTCCTCTCAGCTAGGTCATGGATCTTCCTCTCAGCTCAGGTCACTGATCTTCCTCTCAGCTCAGGTCATGATCTTCCTCTCAGTCAGGTCATGGATCTTCCTCTCAGTCTCAGGGTCATGGATCTTCCTCTCAGCTCAGGTCATGGATCTTCCTCTCAGCTCAGGTCACGGATCTTCCTCTCAGCTCAGGTCACGGATCTTCCTCTCAGCTCAGGTCATGGATCTTCCTCTCAGCTCAGGTCATGGATCTTCCTCTCGGCTCAGGTCATGATCTTCCTCTCAGCTCAGGTCATGATCTTCCTCTCAGCTCAGGTCACGGATCTTCCTCTCAGCTCAGGTCATGGATCTTCCTCTCAGCTCAGGTCATGGATCTTCCTCTCAGCTCAGGTCATCGGATCTTCCTCTCAGCTCAGGTCACGTGATCTTCCTCTCAAGTCTCTAGTCATCGGATCTTCCTCTCAGCTCAGGTCACTGGATCTTCCTCTCAGCTCAGGTCACTGGATCTTCCTCTAGCTCAGGTCACTGATCTTCCTCTCAGCTCAGGTCACTGATCTTCCTCTCAGCTCAGGTCATGGATCTTCCTCTCAGGTCATGATCTTCTTCAGCTAGTCACGGATCTTCCTCTCAGCTCAGGTCATGGATCTTCCTCTCAGCTCAGGTCACGGATCTTCCTCTCAGCTTCAGGTCAGGATCTTCCTCTCAGCTCAGGTCACTGGATCTTCCTCTCAGCTCAGGTCATGGATCTTCCTCTCAGCTCAGGTCACGGATCTTCCTCTCAGTCAGGTCATGGATCTTCCTCTCAGCTCAGGTAGATCTTCCTCTCAGCTATCAGGATCAGCGGATCTTCCTCTCAGCTCAGGTCACTGGATCTTCCTCTAGTCAGGTCATGGATCTTCCTCTCAGCTCAGGTCAGGATCTTCCTCTAGGCCTCAGGTCACGGATCTTCCTCTCAGTCAGGTCACTGGATCTTCCTCTCAGCTCAGGTCACGGATCTTCCTCTCAGTTCAGGTCACTGGATCTTCCTCTCAGCTCAGGTCATGGATCTTCCTCTCAGCTCAGGTCACGGATCTTCCTCTCAGCTCAGGTCACGGATCTTCCTCTCAGCTCAGGTCATGGATCTTTCCTCTCAGCTCAGGTCACGGATCTTCCTCTCAGCTCAGGTCACGGATCTTCCTCTCGCTCAGGTCACTGGATCTTCCTCTCAGCTCAGGTCATCGGATCTTCCTCTCAGTCAGGTCACGGATCTTCCTCTCAGCTCAGGTCACTGGATCTTCCTCTCAGTTCAGGTCACGGATCTTCCTCTCAGCTCAGGTCACGGATCTTCTCTCTTCGGCTTCTTCAGGTCACGGATCTTCCTCTCAGCTCAGGTCACTGGATCTTCCTCTCAGCTCAGGTTCTTCAGGTCAGGTCATTTCCTCTCGGCTCAGGTCACGGATCTTCCTCTCAGCTCAGGTCACGGATCTTCCTCTCAGCTCAGGTCACGATCTTCCTCTCGGCTCAGGTCACGGATCTCTCCTCCTCAGCTCAGGTCATGGATCTGATCTTCCTCAGTTCAGGTCACGGATCTTCCTCTCGCTCAGGTCACGATCTTCCTCTCAGCTCAGGTCAGGATCTTCCTCTCGGCTCAGGTCACGGATCTTCCTCTAGTTCAGGTCATGGATCTTCCTCTCAGCTCAGGTCAGGGATCTTCCTCTCAGCTCAGGTCACGGATCTTCCTCTCAGCTCAGGTCACTGATCTTCCTCTCAGCTCAGGTCACTGATCTTCCTCTCAGCTCAGGTCAGGATCTTCCTCTCAGCTCAGGTCATGGATCTTCCTCTCAGCTCAGGTCAGGATCTTCCTCTCAGCTCAGGTCATGGATCTTCCTCTCAGCTCAGGTCAGGATCTTCCTCTCAGCTCAGGTCCTGATCTTCCTCTCGCTCAGGTCACGGATCTTCCTCTCAGCTCAGGTCATGGATCTTCCTCTCAGCTCAGGTCACGATCTTCCTCTCGCTCAGGTCACGGATCTTCCTCTCAGCTCAGGTCATGATCTTCCTCTCTGCTCAGGTCACGGATCTTCCTCTCAGCTCAGGTCACGGATCTTCCTCTCGCTCAGGTCCTGATCTTCCACTCGGCTCAGGTCACTGATCTTCCTCTCAGCTCAGTCACTGATCTTCCTCTCAGCTCAGGTCATGGATCTTCCTCTCGCTCAGGTCACTGGATCTTCCTCTCAGCTCAGTCACTGATCTTCCTCTCAGCTCAGGTCCAGGATCTTCCTCTCAGCTCAGGTCAGGATCTTCCTCTCGCTCAGGTCACGGATCTTCCTCTCAGCTCAGGTCATGGATTCTTCCTCTTCAGCTCAGGTCATGATCTTCCTCTCAGCTCAGGTCACTGGATCTTCCTCTCAGCTCAGGTCACGGATCTTCCTCTCAGCTCAGGTCACTGGATCTTCCTCTCAGCTCAGGTCATGATCTTCCTCTCAGGCTCAGTCAGGATCTTCCTCTCAGCTCAGGTCACTGATCTTCCTCTCATGCTCAGGTCACCGGATCTTCCTTTCAGCTCAGGTCAGATCTTCTTCAGCTCACTGATCTTCCTCTCAGCTCAGGTCACGATCTTCTCTAGCTAAAGTCAGGATCTTCCTTCAGCTCAGGTCATGTCTTCCTCTCGGTCAGCTCTGGATCTTTCTCAAGCTCAGGTATCCTGATCTCCTCTTGCTCAGGTCACGGATCCTTCCTCTTCAGCCTCAGGTCAGGATCTTTCCTCTCAGCTCAGGTCCTGATCTTCACTTGGCTCAGGTCACGGATCTTCTCTCAGCTCAGATCACTGATCTTCCTCTCAGCTTCAGGTACATGATCTTCCTTTGGCTCAGGTCACTGATCTTCTTCCAGCTCAGATCATGATTTCCTCTCAAGCTCAGGTCATGGTATCTTCCTCTCAGCTTAGTCCATGGATCTCCTCGCATCAATGTCATGATCTTCCTTAGCTCGAGGTCATGGATCTTCCTTTCGGCTCAGGTCACTGATCTTCCTTTCGGCTCAGGTCACTGATCTTCCTCTCAGCTCAGGTCACTGATCTTCCTCTCAGCTCAGGTCATGGATCTTCCTCTCAGCTCAGGTCATGGATCTTCCTCTCGGCTCAGGTCATGGATCTTCCCTCTCAGCTCAGGTCACGGATCTTCGTCTCTGCTCATGTCACCGATCTTCCTTTCAGCTCAGGTCACCGATCTTCTTCAGCTCACTGACATTCCATTCAGCTCAGGTCATCGATCTTCTTCTTAGCTAAAGTCACGGATTTTCCTTTCAGCTCAGGTATAGCTCAGGCCTTCTCTGACCGCTCTTGGATTCTTTTAGGGCAAGGCTGGCTGTAATCCCGCTTTGATGCTACACAATCTTCCAGGTACTGGATCCGACTCCTCTACTACTCAGTCAGGCCTTTTATATTTTGTAACTGCAACACAACTGTGACCTGACCCAGCAACTCCTCTCAATTCTTCCTTTGAGGAAACACACATTTTGCTCCTTAGTTCCTAGTTGTTCTTCTTGACCAGCAGATGGCGATATTCTCCACAAACACTGCAAGATGTTAGCTAAGTGCTTCCTCTGCTGCTCTTACTCCATGGTCATGACCTCAACATCTACATTCATGTTCCTTAAGGATGAGAGTGGAAGGTATCTGCTACCAGACACATCTGACTGTGACTAATCCTTCATGAAAAGAAAAGGATTGGGCATGTTGAGATTCATCTGCCCGATCGCTCTCCTCTGACATGAGCTTTGGGTGGAGTCCATACACATTCTTTGGGTGACCAGTTTAGCTAACATTAGCCTGTTTTATCATCAGTAACAGCTGCTGAGCGGGTTATAGGACTAGATGCAACATTAAAAATGGCAGACGACCAGCCTCAGTGCCTATTATTAGGTTACATACGTCAGCTAGGCTAACTGCCCCAATACTTTCTTATGTAGTGTTTTGACTCTTGTTTGATCTACCCCATTCTTTCTTGTCATTCTATGACCCGATCACAGGAAATCCAATGCAGCACAGTCAATGCCTTTTATTTAATCATTTGTTTGGATCCCAACCATTAATATTTCCTAATTTCATCAAGTTTCATTTTAGTTTTATGGCTTCCAACACTGATCAGTGTAGGAGTAGAAGACCATGTCTTGCTTCTTCTTCTTACCCCTATGGAAGAGTGTTGACTAACACAAGTGGGACAACTCAGAGGTTCCATGGGGATGATGTTCTCTTTGTGAGGGATACTGTACCAACCTGATGTACTTTACACCAACTTTGGTAAACCCAAGACGATCCAAGGTCATCAGAGTGAAGGACTTGATGGCGTGTCCTCCCTGTCTCCCTATGACCAATGAAGACACTATATGGCTACTAGCCTGTTAACCAACAGGCACAACTTATCTTCAATGAGGACTTTCTTTCAGACTAGTCAGGGATGTCTATAACTCAAGCCTAAAACTAGGTGACATTCTTTGTGGAAAACCCTTCACCTCATTTTGAAGCCTCCCTTTGTCGGGCACCTGGCAACGTGAACTCAGAGACTCTGTACTCCGAACCTTCACACTTTTGGGTTAATGCAGACAGCCTGATACTTTGGGAACTTTACAGTAATTAGATTTAAATAGGCAGAGATCAATGTAAAAAGTGCAATACAATAATTAAAGCAAAAATAAAGGAGACCCTGCTCAAAAGAGCTTACAATCTACAACGGGATAGGGGTTACACAAGGTACAGGAGCTTATTACACTGATGGTCCAGGCATCTGGAGGAAATGGGGGATAGAAGTAAAGTTACATGAATGGTCACCAGACATCTGTGTAGAGGCTTTTGGGTTTGATGGAGTTTGAAGAATAGATTATGTCCAGAGAGATGGTGCTGTATACAGCCCATTCACTAAGGACTTCTATTAGGGAGTATGATAGGCCGCCTTAAAAAGATGTGCTTTTAGGGATCGTGTGAAGCCATGCAAGTTGTGGATAGTCCTGATTTCTGCATTGGAGAATTGGTGCAGCTCTGGAGACGTCTTGGAGTGGGAGGATCGGATTAGTGCAAATGTTAGTCGAAGGTCATTTGTAGATTGTAAAGAACGGGTGGGGAAATAGACAGAGATGAGGGAGGAGATGTAGGGGGGTGCTGCACTGTGAAGAGGACGGGTGGGGTGATAGATAGAGATGAGGGAGGAGATGTAGGGGGGCGCTGCACTGTGAAGAGGACAGGTGGAGTGATAGACAGAGATGAGGGAGGAGATGCAGGGAGGTGCTGCACTGTGAAGAGGACAGGAGGGGTGATAGACAGAGATGAGGGAGGAGATGTAGGGAGGTGCTGCACTGTGAAGAGGACGGGTGGGGGATAGACAGAGATGAGGGAGGAGATGTAGGGGGGTGCTGCACTGGAAGGGGGGGATAGGATGAGGAGGGATGGTGGGGCGCACTGTGAAGAGGATGGGTGGAGGATAGAGATGAGGATGAGGGAGGAGAGTAGGGAGGTGCTGCACTGTGAAGAGGATGGGTGGGTGATAGACAGAGATGAGGGAGGAGAGGTAGGGGGTGCTGCACTGTGAAGAGGACGGGTGAGGTGATAGACAGAGATGAGGGAGGAGAGGAGGGGGGTGCTGCACTGTGAAGAGGACGGGTGGGGTGATAGACAGAGATGAGGGAGGAGAGGAGGGGGGTGCTGCACTGTGAAGAGGACGGGTGGGTGATAGACAGAGATGAGGGAGGAGATGGAGGGGGGTGCTGCACTGTGAAGAGGACGGGTGGGGTGATAGACAGAGATGAGGGAGGAGATGGAGGGGGTGCTGCACTGTGAAGAGGACGGGTGGGGTGATAGACAGAGATGAGGGAGGAGAGGTAGGGGGGTGCTGCACTGTGAAGAGGACGGGTGGGGTGATAGACAGAGATGAGGGAGGAGATGGTAGGGGGGTGCTGCACTGTGAAGAGGACGGGTGGGGTGATAGACAGAGATGAGGGAGGAGATGGAGGGGGGTGCTGCACTGTGAAGAGGACGGGTGGGGTGATAGACAGAGATGAGGGAGGAGATGGTAGGGGGTGCTGCACTGTGAAGAGGACGGGTGGGGTGATAGACAGAGATGAGGGAGGAGATGGAGGGGGGTGCTGCACTGTGAAGAGGACGGGTGGGGTGATAGACAGAGATGAGGGAGGAGATAGGGGGGTGCTGCACTGTGAAGAGGACGGGTGGGGTGATAGACAGAGATGAGGGAGGAGATGGAGGGGGTGCTGCACTGTGAAGAGGACGGGTGGGGTGATAGACAGAGATGAGGGAGGAGAGGAGGGTGCACTGTGAGGCGGGGGGGTATAGACAGAGATGGGAGGAGGGAGGGGGTGCTGCACTGTGAAGAGGACGGGTGGGGTGATAGACAGAGATGAGGGAGGAGATGTAGGGGGGTGCTGCACTGTGAAGAGATTTGTGGGTGAGAACAAGCAATTTTTTATTATTATTATTTATTTACATAGCGCCATTAGATTCCATGGTGCTTTACATATAGAAAGGGCAGACGAGGACAAGTACAATATATATGGACAATCAAGTCATACAGGTACAGGAGGGGAGAGGAATCAGTCCGCCAGGGCTCACAGTCTCCTATATGAATTTGATCCTATAGTGTATGGGCAGCCAGTGCAATGACTGGCACAGAGCGGATCCTATAGTGTATAGGCAGGCAGTGCAATGACTGGCACAGAGCGGATCCTATAGTGTATGGGCAGCCAGTGCAATGACTGGTACAGATTGGATCCTATAGTGTATAGGCAGGCAGTGCAATGACTGGTACTGAGCGGATCCTATAGTGTATAGGCAGGCAGTGCAATGACTGGCACAGAGCGGATCCTATAGTGTATGGGCAGCCAGTGCAATGACTGGCACAGAGCAGAGACATCTGAGTAACGATTGGCCAGATGGGTGATCCTGGCTGCTGCATTAAGGATGGACTGGAGAGGAGAAAGTTTAGAAAGGGAAAGGCCGATTAGTAGAGAATTGCAGTAGTCAAGGCAGGAATGGATTAGGGCCACAGTGAGGGTTTTTGTTGTTTCCATGGTAAGAAAAGGGTGAATTGTAGAGATGTTCTTCAGGTGCAAGAGACAAGAGCGGACGAGAGATTGTGTATAGAAGGTGAAGGAGAGATTGGTGTCAAACAGACAGCGAGCCTGCTGACTAGGTGTTATCATGGTGCCGCACACTGAGAGATGTCAGATTTAGGGAGGTTAGTGGATGAAGGGAGCAGAAGAAGTTCAGTTTTGGAAAGGTTTAGTTTCAAATAGAGAGTGGACATGATATTGGAAACTGCGGTTAGACAGTCATTGGTGTTCTGTAATATAGTGGGGGTAAGGTCAGGGGCTGAAGTGTATAATTGTGTGTCATCAGCATAAAGATGGTCCTGAAAGCCAAATCTGCTGATTGTCTGTCCAATCGGGGCCGTGTAGAGAGAGAAGAGAAGAGGGCCAAAATAGTAAGAAAGATAGGAAGAGAGCCGTGTCCTTGATGCTGATGGAGTGCAGCTTAGAGAGTAGGAGATGGTGGTCAACAGTGAAAAGGCTGCAGAGAGATCAAGGAGAATAAGCAGAGAGCGGTCACTATTATGTTTTGCTGTCAGAAGGTCATTGGTCACTTTGATGAGGGCGGTTTATGTAGAATGTAAGGGGCCGATGCCAGACTGTAATGGATCTAGAAGAGAGTGAGCGGAGAGGTAACGGGTGAGGCGGGAATAGACCAGACTGTAATGGGTCTAGAAGAGAGTGAGCGGAGAGGTAACGGGTGAGGCAGGAGTAGACCAGGTGCTCCAGGAGTTTAGAGATGAAGGGGAGATTGGAGACTGGTCTGTAGTTATTTGTGCAGGATGGGTTAAGAGAGGATTTCTTTAATAATGGAGTAATGATCAAGTGTTTGAAGGAGGAGGGGAAGATGTCAGAAGAGAGGGAGAGATTGAAGATTTTGGTTAGGTGAGTGGTGACCACCGGAGAGAGAGACTGGAGTAGGTGTGAGGGGATGGGGTCAGTGGTGCATGTGGTGGGACATTTTCCTGTGGATCACACTTTTGGATTGATCCAGGAAGTCTGATACTTTAAGAAATCTTAGAAGATTGATATGTACTTGCTTGGAATACTCTCTTCATTTTTTTCTTCCTTTTCTTCTTTTCCTTCTTCTTTTCCTTCTTCTTTTATTTTTTTTCTTCATCTCATATCTGTCTCTTGATAAGAGCCTGTTCCATCTCGGACAGTCTAGACATTGATGAAGAACAGTCAGCCCTCCTTTCTCTTCCACTACATATCTGTTTTCCTGGGGACTCTGAAGTTAATTGGAGATCTTTGGCCTAGGAAACATGTTGGGGACATAAAATTAATGTGGTGATAAATCCTTAACTTTTTTAAAGTTGACCCCGATCTCAGCCGGTGGCGGCTCAGCACAGACAAGTGTTCTATCTTTCACGATCATCCTACGTTCTAGTGATCACAGAAATCTAGTAGATCTAGTAAAGGGGAAGCAGATTTATATTTACACCTGGATTCCTGTGTTGAAAAAAAACATTTTGATTTTTTAAATATTCCTTTGAAAAATAATAATTGTTTGGTGTCATCCGACTTCACCCAGACCAGGATCTCTGTTATGTTGCTGATAAGGGGAGGACGGAGGGTTGTGTCTTGGGTTTGGTTTTCCTAGATGAGCTCATTAGTCTGTAACTTCCCAATATGAAATGTAATTTTATCATGCAGCATTTTTAGTTTTTTACACATTTTGGAAAACATAAAAAAGTCAGTTCTTCAGTGTTTAAAATGGAAAATAGGTGACGAGATGAGTCGGAATTTGCAGACATTAAGTTTATTCTATATTTTACTTTAATTTTAAATTTCAAAATGCATCGCCTTACAAATGATGATTGTTAAGGTAGCAAAATTGCAGAAAACAAGAGAATTAAATAATCAGGATTAGACGTTATGTTGAGATTTGCATCTACAATGAGACATTGGATCCTGCAGCTCTCCTGGGGGCAGGAAGGTGGCGACATAGAGTCAAAGCCTAATTCCCGCCATTAGTTTGGTGACATCCAGCGCTTTGTTGACTATTGTAGAGTGAGAAGACCCGATCCTGTCCATGTATTGATGGTCATGAGTGTGAACTTGTATCTTCTGCTGTTTGTATTCATTTCTTTGGCTCGGTAAAGCTTCTTTTATGTATTGTTATATTGATTTTTTTTATTCTCACATTTATTATTTTTCAATAGCTTTAATTTCTCAATTTAACAAAGCGGAAAATGTTATGTTTATTCCAATACTATATGATTTAAATGAGCTAAATGGCTAATATTTTAGATGATTTTCACAGTTTAGCTGTCTCCATTGGGGATTAGTTTTTGGACATGTCATATAGTAGCCTGTCTATGTCTACAAGGGCTGGACGAGAATCATCGAAGTCAAGTGGACGTGCCGAGGACGGCTCTCAAGCTTAGCGAATCAGCTGCTCTCCGGGACCTTCTGGAGAATAGACGTCTTCCCACCAGCTCAACAGTCTGCCAAGGAGGGGACTCGACACATCCCCATTTAAATAACGTGCCAATTTAAACAAATAATTTGGCAATTGTTTAATTGGGGAAGCGTGCGCTTACTTAGCAAGTAATTACCGTATGTAAATATATACATATATAGTCATTATACTCCGCGATGAGAGTGTTGCCACAGCAGCTACAGAGCATGGTAATTATGCCGTAATTATGCCTCAAGGTGTTGGCGTTTTGACACTCAACATACAAGTGTCACGCGCATAGATAATGAAGTTCTGGCATTCCGCTAACAGCCACGAGCTGATGAGATGAGAACCAGGGCGGGGGTGTTCTTAATTTGCCTTCAATTGCATTAACAAATTGATATTTCTCTTTTTCAATTTGGCATCTCACATTGACACCAAATTGAGAACTGTCAAGACTAGTCATCTGGCAGGAGACACGTCTCATAGCGGGAAAGGAAAAAGGATATTTCTGCAGTCTGAGACGGAACGTCTTGATTGTATAGTGCCGTAGAAAAGCGATCCCAAGACTCAGGTCTGTGGCGTTGAGTGAATTAAACCAATCGCAAACTCTCGTTGGCTCAATCCACAATCCTCCGCCAACATCTAGTTCTTGTCAAACCAACCATTTCCATATTTGATGAATTATTCTACTTTGTTTATATGATATTGTCCTTACAAACCCTTAACCAACGTTACAAACCATTGAAATGTCAACGAAGTCTAAGCTTCAATGGAAAATACTGAAAAAATGACTAAAAGAGAAATTAACCAAGGCCTTTCGGTGTCTCCAAATGGCATTGAGCTGTAATCTATTCATTGTATTGTAGGTTTTACATCATTGAAATTCTTCACCAAACCAGAGTTTAACAACCAATAAGTCAACATTCTCATTAGACCTGGTTGAGTTTATTGAATCACCGGTTGGATCATTTGTTTCTTCTTGCCTTGACTTTGAGTCGGCGGTGAAACGATCTGGAGCAGGAGTGATGGTATTTATCAAATATGTCAACGTTCTACTCTTTAGCTTAGGTTAAATTTATTGAATCACGGGTTTGATCCCTTATTTTTTCTTGCCTTGGCTTTGAGTTGGAGCTAAAATGATCCGGAGCAGGAGTGATGGTATTTTGCCAATAAGTCAACGTTCTTCTCTTTAGACCAGGATTAAGTTATTGTATCACGGGTTTGATCACTTGTTTTTTCTCGCCTTGCCTTCCGGAGAAGGAGTGATGGCATTTTGGTAAAGGCGCCAGTTCTGTTTCTCACATTCCTCTCGACGTTACACTGTAGAAATCACAACAAGTGTCTAAGCAGCCAAGAAACGAGCCTTCCCACAAATGCCACTGCATGCAAAACGCGAGAAGAGATGACGATGTTCACACATTGCCTAATACCCTGAAGACATCTGGTTAACTTTCGCGTAGTTGCCACCTGTCCTAAAAATGTCGGAAGCATGAAGCAATTCACTGGGGACTTCCAATTTTTGGTAAAAACACTTGACACGTATAAGATTGAACATATGGGCCGAGTGCGTTTAGGCAACATTGGATAAGTGAGATACAATGTGTCATTGAGACTTTTTGACTCAGAATGTCGGATCGGGATAATATGGTGAGGAACGTGCTTAGATCTCGAAATTCACTTCCTCCGTGATACCAGGTCTCACTTTGGTAGGTGTTTAATATTCATGTTATGTTAACACTCGCAGTTAATGATCAGCAGGAACGCTTCGTGCCCTGTAGACGTGTCGGGTGATTCTTCTTGCTGTGAACGCTGCTTCGTTTACCCACAAGCAAAGTGACAACCCGTCTACAGACCGTGATCCTTACAAATGGCAATTAATTCTCAATGGCGTTTTCCAAATCCAGTGAAACGTTCCATAAGGGAGGCCATTTACCAGCACCTATGTCGTACCGGTTCTTTGATTGACATTGGACATTTTATGGAATCTTAATCTCTTTTTTGAAATGAAGGAAAAAGCTAAAGATGGACACATCTATGGGGTGATCTCACATAATATACAGGTTATTATTTAAACCTATTGGAGCATATGATCATCACCAATGGAGATTTCATTCTTGTGGGCTTGAGTCGTCCTTATAACACAAGATCGGCCATTCATCTGGATGACCTACGTGGCCTGGCTTCAACTCCACATGGAAAAATCCTGTGTCCTCGGGGATCGGAGGGTCAGATTCTGGAAGGGTTTGTGCACGATGAGACAACATCTTTACCGTTTTGATATTTAGACTTTTTGCTAGTGTCGTGTGCTGGAATAATGGACAAGCAAAAAATGATCAGGAGAACTAGTTTGACCTTTAGACTGGGGATCCCTGGTTGACACTTTCCCAGAAGTACCTCTAAAGGTGAGGATGTCTGGGCTGCCACCATTGCCCTGCTGCTGACCAGCCCTAGGCTATAACTCTTTCACCTTCACCCAGGGACCAGAAAAGTCACAGTATCTCAAGACATATGGCAATCTCAATAAAGCTACACAGCAAGAAAGCTCCAGCAGAACAGCACTCGGCTGCTACACAGCTCACGGTCTTTGCAGAGAATAAACTCTATCAGTGACACCAGCTGATGGGTCATGGGTCTAATTAAAGGCTGGGGGAGTGGTAAAACCACATCAGCTGATTCACTCAGCAAGTACAACTAACACTGCAGAGCTAGAGAAGTTAACTCTTAATAGACTAAAGGAAATTAACTCCATTTAAATACTGCAGAGCAATTGACAGAGACAGCAGAGCATGCTACGTGACAGATTTAGATTAGGAGGTTGTCAGAGCCCACATTATACCAAAAAAACATCTTGCAGGTGGATACATTCAGAAGACTAATTGGTGGGGGGTTTAGGTTAAGCATCTCCAAAGATAACATTTTCTGACACATGTCCATAAAGTTTTCACATTTGAAAAAAAAAGTTTTGGTACCGTGTTCCCCAGTTGGATATTGCTCCTTAGTCAGAAGTGGTTATTGCTCCTCAGTCGGTGGTGGATGCTGCTCCTTAGTCAACGGTGAATGCTGTTCCTTAGTCGGCGGAGGATGCTGTTCCTTAGTCGGCGGTGAATGCTGTTCCTTAGTCGGCGGAGGATGCTGCTCCTCAGCCAGCGGTGGATGTCGCTCCTCAGTCAGCGGTGGATATTGCTCTTCATTTGGCAGTGGATGCTGCTCCTCATTGGGCAGTGGATGCTGCTCCTCAGTCGGCGGTGAATGCCATTTCTCAGTCGGCAGTGGATGTCGCTTCTCAGTCAGCGGTGGATGCTGCTCCTCAGTCGGTGGTGGATGCTGCTCCTCAGTCGACAGACAGTGGATGCTGCTGCTCAGTTGGTGGTGAATGCTGTTCCTCAGTCGGTGGTGGATGTCGCTCCTCAGTCAGGACTCATGTTTATCGAGTGAGGTCTTTTTTTAGGACATTAACATTGTTGTTTTAGCGTTTGGGTCTGGTGCAGTTTTAGCTTTTTTATTTTCTGGATGATCAATCTTTTCTAGATGTCAGTGTTCTTGAGATCTGCAGCACATTTTCCTCACTGTGGGGAGGGGGATCTTCTGGAGATGCACAATGCTGCCTCCACCATGCCTCACTGTAATGAGTGGGATCTTCTGGAGATGCACAATGCTGCCTCCAACATGCCTCACTATAATGAGGGGGATCTTCAGGTGGTGCATGATGCTGCCTCCACCATGACTCACTCTGGGGAGGGGAATCTTATGATGATGCACAATGATTCTTCCACCATACCTCACTGTGGAGAGATGGATCTTCTGTTGATGCACAATTCTGCCTCCACCATGTCTCACTGTGGGGAGGGGGATCTTCCAGTGATGCACAATGCTTCTTCCACCATGCCTCATTGTATGCAGGTGGATCTTCTGGTGATGCACAATGCTGCCTCCACCATGCCTCATTGTATGGAGGGGGATCTACTGGAGATGCACAATACTACCTCCACCATGCCTCACTGTAATGAGTGGGATCTTCTGGAGATGCACAATGCTGCCTCCAACATGCCTCACTGTAATGAGGGGGATCTTCAGGTGATGCATGATGCTGCCTCCACCATGACTCACTCTGGGGAGGGGAATCTTATGATGATGCACAATGATTCTTCCACCATACCTCACTGTGGAGAGATGGATCTTCTGTTGATGCACAATTCTGCCTCCACCATGTCTCACTGTGAGGAGGGTGATCTTCTGGTGATGCACAATGCTGCCTTCACCATGACTTACTGTGGAGAGGGGGAACTTCCAGTGATGCACAATGTTGCCTCCACCATGCCTCATTGTAAGGAAGGGGATCTTCTGGTGATGCACAATGCTTCCTCCACCATGCCTCACTATGGGGAGGGTGATCTTCCAGTGATGCACAATGCTCCCTCCACCATGCCTCACTGTAAGTAGGGGGATCTTCAGGTGATGCACCATTGTTATGTTTCTGATCCTGTTCCTGTTTCCAGCCTGATGCCTGATGTCTTGTTCTGCTCCTGGTTCAAGCCCAATGCCTGAGTTCCTGATTTATTTTCTGTATCTGTTCCTGGTTCCAGTCTGAGTTTTTGATCCCATTTCTGGTCCCGGTTCCAGCTTGAGGTCCTGATTCCTTTCCTGATTTCTGATTCCCGATTTTAGCCTAAGTTCCTGTATCCTGTGTCCTGGTACCAGCCTGTGCACCTGTGTCCATACCTGTGTGCAGTACCTGCTGGTGTTCCTGTATCCATACCTATGTCTAGTACTCACCAGTGTTGCTGTATCCATGCCTGTGTCTAGTACTTGCTGGTGTTCCTGTATCCATACCTGTGTGCATTACCCGCCGGTGTTCCTGAGCCCGCTCCATTTACATGCACGTATTTCTGTTCCCGCCGCTCTGGTCCATTTTGCCTGTTTCCTCCTGTGTCTTCTTCTGTGTATACGGGGACAGCCATAGAGCGGCACCTGGTGTCTTCCCACAGTCAAGTCCACGCTCACCATCAGAGGCTCTGGTGAATACCCGGTAGGCACTGGGCACACCGCTCCAGGGTAAGCCTGTGATCCGTGGTCCAGTGGATCCACATTCCTGTCCCGGCTGTATCAAGTCGTTGCCGTTCCGCCTGTATAAGACTGTACATATACCTGACATCATCGTGGTCAATACCTGCAGGGAATGCCATGATTTTCACTATAAGCAACTAAAAGGAGCAAAAAGCATAATGCTGTAGACATGATATCCATCACCGAGGCCTGAGACGCTGTGGGATCTGCCGGATTCCGCCCTCAGCAGATCTGAGGATGGCAGATCCCAGGCATTCTCCCTGCACACAGTTACTCCCTTATTACAATGAACAGTAGTTATGGGTGAATCGTTCACGGGTTTTCTTAACTCTACATAATTTCAGTGAGAGGTGACAATGCATGCAGAGCTACCCAGGGCCGGGTGTGCTTGGCATCAGATGAGAGTGCCACCTCTCACCAATGGGACTGTTGTGACCATGGCATACCGGAGTCACTCGCTGGTGAAATCATTGCAGGCATTGCTATGGAGGCGCTGTGCTTGGTGGTGTGAGGGAGGTGCGATGTGGCACGGTTATGTTCTTGTAATGTAGTGAAGTTACTGTTGTTGTCTTTGTGACTGTCATGAAGACGAGTTCTCATTTGTGATGGCGTCTCTGTGATTCTGCTCTATTTTAGGAAAACCGTAATAACAAATCCTGCACCCAACCCTATTAACTATAATCAGGTCTCTTTAGTTTATGTCAGGGTCACAGACACAGTGAGACTGCAGGCCGGTCATGGTCACAGACACAGTGAGACTGCAGACTGGTCATGGTCACAGACACAGTGAGACTGCAGACTGGTCATGGTCACAGACATAGTGAGGCTGCGGACTGGTTGGCTGCGGGCTGGTCATGGTTACAGACACCATGAGACTGCGGCCCGGTCATGGTCACAGACACAGTGAGACTGCGGACTGGTCATGGTCACAGACACAGTGAGACTGCAGGTCAGTCATGGTCACAGACACAGTGAGACTGCAGACCGGTCATGGTCACAGACACAGTGAGACTGCTGACAAATCATGGTCACAGACATTATTGTGGCGCCCCTGCGGACCGGTCGCCACTGAGTGGTATAGCAGCTGGGACAGGTAAGTGAGTCACCTCGCACAAACCCGACACTTCCCCCGATCCCTAGTCCTAGTTACTTCGTGTCAGGCAAGGGGTAGCGGGAAGGACCAAGTGGAGGGTGGAGTTGAGAAGGAAACCGGGAAGTGATGGAGGAACTGGAGTAAATATCCAGGAACACTAAGTTAGGAGAGTTTTCAGGGGAGTTTGTCTACCTGAAGGCCGTCGGACGAGGGCTTGGGGATCCGGAAGGGTTCCCCAGCAAAAGCCCATGACCACTGGACCATAGTCTGTGATTGGGGCTACAGGGGGACATTGGGAAATGATGGAGGCTGAAGAAGGATGATGGGGGCTGCAGGGGATATTGGGGGATGATGGAGGCTGCAGATGGATGATGGAGGCTGCAGGGGGATATTGGGGGATGATGGGGGCTGCAGATGGATGATGGAGGCTGCAGGGGGACATTGGGGGATGATGGGGGCTGCAGATGGATGATGGAGGCTGCAGGGGGTCATTGGGGGATGATGGAGGCTGCAGGGGGATATTGGGGGATGATGGGGCTGCAGATGGATGATGGAGGCTGCAGGGGGTCATTGGGGGATGATGGAGGCTGCAGGGGGATATTGGGGGATGATGGGGGCTGCAGATGGATGATGGAGGCTGCAGGGGGACATTGGGGGATGATGGAAGCTGCAGTAGGACATTAGGGATGATGGGGGCTGCAGATGGATGATGGATGACACAGTTTGGTTACGCTGGTCTGTGATGTGATGTACAGTATGTAATAAATGTTCATTTTTTTGTTCATCAATAAATGTGAATTCTACCTGGGGCAGCGCACGTGGAAACTCCTTTTATCTTTTTTTACACACCTTGAATTCTTCATGAAAATAAGACATCGCGCTTCTTTGGGGGCAAAAATTAATATAAGACGGAAACAGGGTATTATCTCTGGACAGCCCTGTGTGCGGCGCTTGTGATTGGCTAAGTGTTTCAGGAGGAGGCGTGGTCTGTTGGGGAAGACGCGCCATTTTCCCAGCTTACTGCAGTGGCGGCTTGTTGATGCTCAGACTGCAGTCGTTGTATGTGTGGACGGTGCCGCATGGTGACAGGTCTGACTAGTCAGTGCCAGGCAGTGATCACATTGGAGCTGCCCAGAGTTTGGTAGGTGTGTGCCATAGATAATAGGTGGCAATCAGTGCTGCCTCCTGTGCTATAAGGCTGCAGCCACCATTGTGTGACTGTAGCTTGTGCCAAGCTGCCATTAATGATCCATATTCTGGATTCTTCTATGTGATTCTTGCATGTGTGTGTGATGGTGCTGACATCCTTGTGTTTGGAGGGGGGGGGGCCCGTTTTAAAGTTTCCCTCAGGCAGCAGAGAGGCTAGGTTCACCCCTGATTACAGGCAGCCATTTGTGTTATATACTGATGGCAGCAATGTGGGATAGGGAGCCGTGCTGTCACATGTACAAAGAGGCAGAGAGAGAGTGATAACCTACGCCTACAGAAAGGAACCCAGAGAACTACAGCGCGTTCAGGTTAGAGTCCCTAGCGGTAGTCTGGGCGGTTACAGAGCGTTTCCAGCATTACCTGGCTGCAGCGAAATCTACCATCTTCACGGACAACAATCCGTTAACTCACCTGCAGACAGCGAAGCTAGGTGCGCTGGAGCAACGCTGGATGACCCGACTGTCCAATTACAACTGTACCATCTAGTACCGGGCAGGCCACAAGAACGTCAATGCTGATGCGCTACCCAGGGTTCCCCATTTGCAGGATGCTGGAGAAGACCCGGAGGAGCTGGAAGAGACAGAGCTACCGGCTTTTCACTGTCCTCATAGGATGCAGTGTAAAAACTATGTAAAAGACAAACGTCAAGAAGCCACGTAGAATCCAAAACCCCACCATGAATGGGCAGAAACGCAAGACAGTGACCCAGCTGTTCGTTTAGTAAAGGAACTGTTGATGCAGGAAGGCTCCCATCCTGGTGCAGATGCTCCACAAGAAACACCACAGCTGTGGAAAGAGTAAAGTAGACTGTTCATGTATGGAGGTAAGTTGTGCAGATGTTACACCAATCCCAGAACCCATGAGCTTGTCTGGCAGATAATAATGCCAAGAAGAGATGGTCCTAGAGGCATATCACGGTGGCGCAGGGCATTTCAGGTGTCTACTGGGTTGGCATGAGGAAAGCCATTGAAAACTGGTGCCAAGACTGTGGACCATGCAACCTAAGAAGGAAGGATGGAGATAGCCAGAGAGCCCCACCACAGCCAATTACCACCAAACAGCCACTGGAACTCGTGGCCTTGGATCATGTGAAACTGACTCCAAGTAGATCAGGCCATGTCTTCGCCCTCACCATAGTAGACCATTAGGCCAGGGTCCCACATACCATCCGTTTTTGGCTTAAATCCATTTTTGGGATCATTTTGGTCATTTTTTTTTCAAAGTCTAAAAACGTATATGTGTTAACGCATGTGTGTGTGCACGTTTTTTTGTGCAGCATCCCAAAAAAGGCTGCTAGCAGCGTTTTTGGGTGCAAGAAAAAAACGCATGCGCTTTTTTAACATGAGGCCCTATGGGAGACACATGCGTTAATGCATGGTACATATAGGCACCAGGCGTTAACGCATGCGTTAACGCATGCGTTTTTTTGAGAAAAATTACTTAAGTCCAATTCCAAAAAACGTCCAGGACCTCAGGGGACACTATTGGCACCCTTAAAAAAACGGATCAGTTTTTCTAAGGGCTTAAAAAAGCGCATGGGCATGTATGACCCTGGCCAATCTCTCGTTTTTTGGTGGTAGTACCTGTGAAGGACCTTACAGCCAAGAAAGCGGCCAGAGCCTTTCAAGTCCACTTTTGTGGACCTCATGGTTATCCTGAACAGGTCTTAACAAATCAAGGACCAGCTTTTGAAGTGGAAATATTCCAAGAGTTCTGTAACTAATGCGTGTAAGAAGATAAGAACTACACTGTACCACCCACAAACAAATGGAATACGTGAAAAGATGAACCAGGTAGTCCTAGACCTGCTGAAAATATAGCCATTGGAATAAAGAAGCTTGTGGCCAGAAAAGTTGCCAGATGTAGTGGACTTATACAACCATGTCCCTGTGAGTTCCACCAATTGTACTCTGGCATATCTCATGAGAGCAAGGCCTAGCAAATTACCCATTGACATATACATGGGAATATTGAAGCCAGATGTAGATTCACCAGAATCTGATACAGAATCCCAACAACAATATCACAATGTACAAGAGTGTGTAGAAAAAAAATTGTCCCAAGCCAGAGAATGACAAGAGAAATCCTACAACAAGCATGCTCCTGCTGTTCCCTTGAAACTAGGAGAGCTAGTCCTCAAGAGAAAGAGATGTACCAACATACTTGATGACCAATGGAAGCAGTGCCATACACCATGCTGCCATCAAACTTTGATAATACTAAAGTATGTCTTGTTAGTAAAGACAATGGAAAGACATCAGTAGCAGTTTCCAGAGACCATCTCAAGGTATGTCCTGATACAGTAAAATACCAAGAATAAGTCCCAGAAAAACCCTTACCTGTGAAACCAAAAGAAAAAGAAGTGATCCATACAGTACTTGGAGACTTTCCTACGACATGGACACAGTACAATGGAGCAGTAGTAGTTCCTATGTTAGCCTTTCCCCAAACGTTGGTACCTGAACCAGTAAGACGTGAAGAATTAAAAGCCGCACCTGTAGTGGAACAGACAGAGCCACCCCCTGCTAACAGTGAATCTGTCATGCCCATAGTAAGTCTAATAAGTTGCAGAAAGCTGCCTAGACTACCTGTGAGACATAGGCTTACTTGCAGTACAGACACTAGTGGGACACCAATAGACACATTAGACCAGGCTATGTTCTCAGTAGAAGCACCCGTGCTGTGAAGATCCCAGCACAGAACCCAAGGTTAAATCCCCATTACCAAGACTAATAGTGCAGTTCAATTAGGTTGAGAATGTAAATATGTTTTGCTCGTTGTTATGTAAGTTTGTAACTAAGCAATCACCAAGCGTATGCACCTACAGGACTTTACTGTATGAACTTTTGAACATTCTTGAACTTTTATTTTTAAAAATGGACCATTAAGCCATACAACTGGTTGTGGCAAGGACTTTGTGTATATCTAATTCTTCATCAACCAATGGTGGAAGGACTAATCACCGGAGTGATGACTTTTTCAAATTTTATTGCTTTTTGTAATTTTTTAATTTTGAGACTCTGTACAATTATATTGTTTTTTATTATTGTTATGCCTTACAAAAAGGTTACCTCAGTCCGGGAGTACTGAATTTCACTAGGGGGGAATGTGGCACCCCAGAGTCCGGATGCCACAATGTAATTGCCTCCCTTGAGGGGTAGTGTAATACCTGAGAGCAACAGAGGGTATCCACACCAGGCAAAACCAAAGCACACAACACCTTTTCGCCTCCAGGCCTGAAGGGGGGAGATCTAAAGCTCGGGTTCAGGGCAGCTCCCCTATAAATTCTGGTCTGAGGCGGAGATAGTTCAGTTCAGTTCCTAGGGGACTGAGGAAGACATCCTGTGGACTGGGGCAGTGCTAAGTTTGTCCCAGGATAGCTAACCTAGCTGAGGGACCCATAGGTAAGGGTCTAAGGAAGGAGATTAGAGTCTGGGGAACAGAGCAGTGTTGAGCTCACCCCAGAGGAGTAAGCGCCAAAACCAGGACACTGGAGTCCGAGGCTGTGCAGGGCCTAACGTCCCAGCAGTCAATACCGGAGGGTGGGGGATTCTAATTCCCCATCTACCACCAAAGTGCCCAGAGGCAAAGCAGCGTGAAGAGCACAGGAGCAGCCGCCAGAGAAGTGGGACTTATAAAGGACTCGAGCTGCCTGTCATACGGCACACTGCAGGAGAGAGCGAGGGCCGCAGGTCAGCTTAAGCAGTCGCAGGGACCCGCTAAGAAAGCATAGCAGGGAGGCCTCAGAACTTGCCAGGTGAGGAGAACCCCGAGTTGCTACCAGGTTGCCAGATTCCAGCCATATCATCTGTACTTGTGCCAGTATCACCAGTAAAGGACTTGAGGAACCAACAAACCATGAGTCTGTCAGTTACTTCACGCCCTTCATCCTGCACCCTACACCCTTTCAACATCCACTGCCCTGGGGACACGCTCCACCCGTGGGGAGCCACTACATCCTAGCTGCCCATCCATCATCCCCAGAGGTCCTGCAGCAGCCGTGGCCACTCATAGCCACAAACCACAGGTGGCATCACGAATATTTCTTTTTTATAATTCCCCCAAGAACTCTTTGAAGCTGATCCCAGGGTCACAGAGCCGGGTCTCAACCCCTGTGACTTCCCAGAAGCACAGCAGCCCAGTTCTGAGTACCCCATGGCCCTGGGTCACATCATTAGGACCGGTCGTGAAGCTTGAGGTCACTGGGCTTCAAGTACAGTGACTCACTTTGTGAACCTTCCCGAAGCTTATGGGGCTATATAGGGTGATAGGAGCAAAGCTGTCACTCGCAGGACCTGCAGCTACCTGCCTGGCGGGGAATGGCAAGCACAGACACTGAGGAGAGGAAAGGGGTAGCAAGTCTCACAACGTGTAAGGCAGCTGGGATGCCAAATACCCTGTGTCTCAGCAAGGTGGACTCCAACTTATCTCTGGGACGGCCAAGCTGTGCTTCTGGGGAACACCTTACCCCGGCTGGGTTGTAATCCTCTACTACTAATACAAGTAAAGTGTAAGAACTGCAAAGACTGTGTGTCATCTGATCCTTCCTACGTCACCCCCTGGACCACTACCCTTATTCTCCTCCTACTCATCCCTCCATTTTTCACTTTCCCTGACTGGAGAGGGTTTACCATCTGGCTGCCACACCATCTCCCCATGGAAGTCCCACCGGAGCCCCTGACCACCTATGGTCGGAACTCCAGTTGGTGTCACGAACTATGACCCCATGTAAATATCCCATTAACATGTCCGGCCAGGGCCACAACCTCTAGGGACCGCCGCTGTGACTCCTGGACTGTTTAACCCCTGGATGGTTGAGTATCTCGGCCCTACTGACCACGACATGGGCATCATAAATAGGCTGCAAGCCATACACTGTTCATCACACGTACAGTGTAACTGACGCCCTATACAAAATGTTATCTCTGTTCGTTTAATACTAGCAGCTGCCTCCTCCATGAATTGGTAAGTTGTGAGTTGTTGTTTCAGCAATATTTTGCACCTGTGTTGCCCCCACCATTATCAGGGGAGTCTGCTGAGTCCTGTAGTGCATTGGTAATCTGACCTTGTGCTTTTTTTCTATGATGTTTTTTTTAATTCATGTAGTTTTTCTCTGAGCTGTTTTTAAATTTAGTGTAGAGACTCGCAAGTATGGGGACCCTTGACCTGGGTTGCAAACTTGAGTATTTTGGTCAAAATATGGACCAATCCCTCATGTATTTTATACATCACTTTCATCTTTTTATTGCCCATTTTTCTATGTTAATGCAGGATGCCACCGTGTCCTTCAGTGTTGGTGGGGTGAATTGGGGGGTCAGTCCTGTTCTGCATTCTGCTAGTATATTGGTAATCTGACCTTGCATTGAAAATTCTTGGAGAACAGGAGACGTTCCAGAGGACTGGAGAAGAGCAAATGTTGTCCCTATCTTCAAAAAGGGGAAGAATATGGACCCAGGGAATTATAGGACAGTGAGTCTGACTTCTATCACAGATTAGATGTTAGAAAAAACTTTTTGACAGTGAGGGCGATTAACGAGTGGAACAGGAGGCCATGAGAGGTGGTGAGTTCTCCTTCAATGGAAGTCTTCACACAGAGGCTGGACAGATATCTGTCTGGGAGAATTTAGTGATTCCTGCAATGAGCAGGGGTTGGACCAGATGACCCAGGAAGTCCCTTCACATAATGATTCGGGAGGCTCCTTCACACGATGACCCAGCAGGTCCCATCACACGATGACCCAGGAAGACCCTTCACATGATGACCCAGAAGGTCCCTTCACATGATGACCAGGGATTTCCCTTTGTACGATGACCCGGAAGTCACTTCACACAATGACCCAGAGGTCACTTCACACGATGACCCGGGAGGTCCCCTCACACAATGATCCAGGAGGTCCCCTCACACTCCACCATTCTATGATTCTATGAATCTATGGCTGTTGTTGTGATGTTTCTTGTCTTCATGTCCTTTTCCTGGGAGTTGTATCTCAGTAGTGAAGCCTGAGGCTGCAGCCCTCAAACATCAGCCATCTGATCTCCACTTGGAGGACGATATATATAAATTCGATTTCTTATTTGTTGTGCTTTTTGGACAAGATAGAAGATTATGCTTTAGGTTTTGTCCTCTATGGTGTGGGGTCTCCAGGTGTCACCCCATAGGTTATACTTTGAGTCTCCCCTTCCCCCTAGAAGCCGTCGGGTCATCTTTTACCTGGATTGTCCAGACGCTGCATTCATCGCTCCGGAGCTGCGCTCCTGCTCGCACCTCTTGGCTTGTGTGTGTTTTCCAAGGAATATGCAGATTTCTTCTTCAATGAAGAATAATGTTGTTAAACAGCTGAATATTTCTATTTCCATTTTTGCAGCCATTGAATAAATATCATCACAGATTTTACTATTTACATTCTCCTTAAAAAGCTGTGAGATTGGAAGTGACACCGAATAAGAAATCAGAGGGGGAATGTGCCGCCGGTGTCACCGTACGGGGAGATAACACTCTCCTCCCTGCCAATTAGTAACAAGTGCCCCCGATCCCCAGGTGTCAGCTCCCATCTGGAGGGAGGAAATCGCTGGATGCGGAGGGTGGCGTCGCCAATCAGAGCGAGTATCATGTGTCCCGAGGCGAAACCATCACAACGTACCGGAAGAGTCAATGATAAATCACAATGCTACAGCAAATGTTTAGGAGCTTAGTAAATACTTCATGACTTTATAAATCTGTGAATAGAAGACCCTTGTGACACGGGCCCCTCTGCCATAGGGGACACAGCTACCACAATGCCGAGCTAATGCTACGGTCCATACGGCAACACACTGGTATCAGAGGAGCCAGGGTGCGCCAAGAAAACCTTCCGTAATGTTACCGGTATCAGAGGAGCCAGGGTGCGCCAAGAAAACCTTCCGTAATGTTACCGGTATCAGAGGAGCCAGGGTGCGCCAAGAAAACCTTCCTCAATGTTACCGTATCAGAGCAGCCAGGGTGCACCAAGAAAACCTTCCCCAATATTACCGGTATCAGAGAAGCCAGGGTGCGCCAAGAAAACCTTCCGCAATGTTACCGGTATCAGAGGAGCCAGGGTGGGCCAAGAAAACCTTCCGTAATGTTACCGGTATCAGAGGAGCCAGGGTGCACCAAGAAAACCATCCCCAATGTTACCGGTATCAGAGGAGCCAGGGTGCGCCAAGAAAACCTTCCTCAATGTTACCGGTATCAGAGCAGCCAGGGTGCACCAAGAAAACCTTCCCCAATATTACCGGTATCAGAGAAGCCAGGGTGCGCCAAGAAAACCTTCCGCAATGTTACCGGTATCAGAGGAGCCAGGGTGCGCCAAGAAAACCTTCCCCAGTGTTACTGGTATCAGAGGAGCCAGGGTGCGCCAAGAAAACCTTCCCCAGTGTTACCAGTATCAGAGAAGCCAGGGTGCGCCAAGAAAACCTTCCCCAATGTTACCGGTATCAGAGGAGCCAGGGTGTGCCAAGAAAACCTTCCCCAGAGGAGCTAGGGTGCACCAAGAAAAACTACCCCAAAGGTACTGCTCCTCCATCAGCCTGAAGGGGTGGATTAATTCATCAACTGGTATCAGAGGAGCCAGGGTGTACCAAGAAAACCTTCCCCAATGTTACCGGTATCAGAGGAGCCAAGGTGCGCCAAGAGAACCTTCCCCAATATTACTGGTATCAGAGCCGCCAGGGTGCACCAAGAAAACCTTCCCCAAAGGTACTGCTCCTCCATCAGCCTGAAGGGGTGGATTAATCCATCAACTGGTATCAGAGAAGCCAGGGGGCGCCAAGAAAACTTTCCCCAATGTTACCGGTATCAGAGGTGCCAGGGTGCGCCAAGTAAACCTTCCCCAATACTACTGCTCCTCAACCAGCCTGAAAGATGGATTAATCCATCAATCGGTATCAGAGGAGCCAGAGTGCGCCACGCAAACCTTCCCTAATGTTACTGCTCCTCCATCAGCCTGAAAGATTGGATTAATCCATCAGCTGGTGACAGAGGATCATAGGTGCACCAAGAAAGACTTCCCCACCTTTACTCCATCTCCCACTGTCTGACAGGATGGATTAATCCATGAATCAGAATCAAAGGAGAAGGGGTGTACCAAGAAAATCTTCCCAAAAATGACTGCATCGCCACCAGCCTGACATAAGGGGTCATCCATCTACAAGGATCAGAGGAGACAGGGTGCGCCATATAAAATCTTTCCCCATCGTAACCGAACCTCTATGAGCCAGACAAAAGCGGTCAACAATGCACATGTAAAAGAGGAGTCTGGGTGCGCTAAGAAAACCTTTCCCACCACTTTTCCACCTCTACTAACCTGACAGGAGGGGGTCATCTATCCACAGGTATCAGAGGAGTCATGGTGCACCAAGAAAACTTTCCCCAACTTGACTGCACCTCCACCAGGTGTGACAACTGTCTGATGCTACCGACACAGCCGCTCAGTTAGGCTGAACCCCTAGAGACTATGAGAGCCTTTACCCCTGTACAGGAGGTCACTGTGTGACGCTGGTCACAAGTAATAACTAGTCTCAGAGAAACAGAAAACTAACTGAAATAAATGGAAAGTTAATATAACCATTATACTACTTACTGGTAGTAAAGAGAGGTCAAAGCAATCCGCGGTCAGGTCCAGGAAATGGTGCAGTACAGCAAAGGGGTAATCAGAAGTGAAATCCAATTCAAGCCGAAGTCAAGAAACCGGAGAGACAGAAACAGAATACAAAGGTATAAATGGAAAGAGGAGTCAGGTCACAAGCAGAGAGTCAAGTCCAGGCAAGAAACAAAGTCAGGGAGGGTCTGGTTCTGAGCACAGGGAGATCAAGTCCTACACAGCCAAAAGCAAATATACAATTGACCCAGAGCAGAGCTGCAAGCTTGTAGGCTGTTAATGAAGTGAGCTGAATTCAGGTGATTGAGGCACAGAGCGAGCCCAGCCTGACAATCTCCACAAACCTAGAACAAGCCAGGCTATGTGGAGATCGTGACACACTGCCTATAGAGGAGCAGCAGATCAGAATAATCACCAAACAGGGAGGTAAGGCAGGGGAAAAAAACAAAATCCAACAGAGAGGTCAGCAAGTCGGGTCAAAACCAAAATGGCAACAAAGTACAAAATTGTGAGAAGAAGAAAAGTCCAAAAACAGTCAGAGGTCAAACCGATAAACACCACTGTTGATGCAATAAGCTAGGGGGAACCAAGAACTATGTCTGACAGCTTGCAGGAAAAGGCTGAAGGTATATGGAGGGTGTGGTACTTTCTAATAGGCTGAAGCTTAGGAGCTAATGACTTCACCCGGACTGCCCACACATTGACTGTGAAGCACAATAGGCCCAAGCCACTCTAACCCCAGAGGACGAGCGAAGCCTGCGCTCTCCAGAATCAACTACAAGAACTTCTCCAATATTACCAGCATCACCCACAGTTTCCCTCCTCCTCTATACCTGGTTCTGGTCCTGTCTTCCCTCCTCCTCTATACCTGGTTCTGGACCTGTCTTCCCTCCTCCTCTATACCTGGTTCTGGTCCTGTCTTCCTCCTCCTCCTCTATACCTGGTTCTGGTCCTGTCTTCCTCCTCCTCCTCCTCTATACCTGGTTCTGGTCCTGTCTTCCTCCTCCTCCTCTATGCCTGGTTCTGGTCCTGTCTTCTCCTCCTCCTCTATGCCTGGTTCTGGTCCTGTCTTCCCTCCTCTATGCCTGGTTCTGGTCCTGTCTTCCCTCCTCCTCTATGCCTGGTTCTGGTCCTGTCTTCCCTCCTCCTCTATGCCTGGTTCTGGTCCTGTCTTCCCTCCTCCTCTATACCTGGTTCTGGACCTGTCTTCCCTCCTCCTCTATACCTGGTTCTGGTCCTGTCTTCCTCCTCCTCCTCTATACCTGGTTCTGGTCCTGTCTTCCTCCTCCTCCTCCTCTATACCTGGTTCTGGTCCTGTCTTCCTCCTCCTCCTCTATGCCTGGTTCTGGTCCTGTCTTCCCTCCTCCTCTATACCTGGTTCTGGTCCTGTCTTCCTCCTCCTCCTCCTCTATACCTGGTTCTGGTCCTGTCTTCCCTCCTCCTCTATGCCTGGTTCTGGTCCTGTCTTCCCTCCTCCTCTATGCCTGGTTCTGGTCCTGTCTTCTCCTCCTCCTCTATGCCTGGTTCTGGTCCTGTCTTCCTCTCCTCTATGCCTGGTTCTGGTCCTGTCTTCCCCTCCTCCTCTATGCCTGGTTCTGGTCCTGTCTTCCCCTCCTCCTCTATACCTGGTTCTGGTCCTGTCTTCCCTCCTCCTCTATGCCTGGTTCTGGTCCTGTCTTCCCCTCCTCCTCTATACCTGGTTCTGGTCCTGTCTTCCCTCCTCCTCTATGCCTGGTTCTGGTCCTGTCTTCCCTCTTCCTCTATGCCTGGTTCTGGTCCTGTCTTCCCCTCCTCCTCTATACCTGGTTCTGGTCCTGTCTTCCCTTCTCCTCTATGCCTGGTTCTGGTCCTGTCTTCCCTTCTCCTCTATGCCTGGTTCTGTCTTCCTCTCCTCCTCTATGCCTGGTTCTGTCTTCCTCTCATCCTCTATACCTGGTTCTGGTCCTGTCTTCTCTCCTCCTCTATACCTGGTTCTGGTCCTGTCTTCCCCTCCTCCTCTATGCCTGGTTCTGGTCCTGTCTTCCCTCCTCCTCTATGCCTGGTTCTGGTCCTGTCTTCCTCTCCTCCTCTATACCTGGTTCTGGTCCTGTCTTCCTCTCCTCCTCTATACCTGGTTCTGGTCCTGTCTTCCTCTCCTCCTCTTTGCCTGGTTCTGGTCCTGTCTTCCTCTCCTCCTCTATGCCTGGTTCTGGTCCTGTCTTCCCTTCTCCTCTATGCCTGGTTCTGGTCCTGTCTTCCCTTCTCCTCTATGCCTGGTTCTGGTCCTGTCTCACCTCCTCCTCTATGCCTGGTTCTGGTCCTGTCTTTCCCTCCTCTATGCCTGGTTCTGGTCCTGTCTCCCCTCCTCCTCTACGCCTGGTTCTGGTCCTGTCTTCCCTCCTCCTCTATGCCTGGTTCTGGTCCAGTCTTCCCTCCTCCTCTATGCCTGGTTCTGGTTCTTGTCCGGTTCCTGTCTGTCTTTTGCCTGGTTCTGGTCCTGTCTTTCCCTCCTCTATGCCTGGTTCTGGTCCAGTCTTCCCTCCTCCTCTATGCCTGGTTCTGGTTCTTGTCCGGTTCCTGTCTGTCTTTTGCCTGGTTCTGGTCCTGTCTTCTCTCCTCCTCTATGCCTGGTTCTGGCCCTGTCTTCCCTCCTCCTCTATACCTGGTTCTGGTCCTGTCTTCCTCTCCTCCTCTATACTTGGTTCTGGTCCTGTCTTCCCCTCCTCCTCTATGCCTGGTTCTGGTTCTGGTCCGGTTCCTGTCTGTCTTTTGCCTGGTTCTGGTTCTGTCTTCCCTTCTCCTCTATGCCTGGTTCCGGTTCTGGTCCGGTTCCTGTCTGTCTTTTGCCTGGTTCTGGTTCTGTCTTCCCTTCTCCTCTATGCCTGGTTCTGGTTCTGGTCCCGTTCCTGTCTGTCTTTTGCCTGGTTCTGGTTCTGTCTTCCCTTCTCCTCTATGCCTGGTTCTGGTTCTGGTCCGGTTCCTGTCTGTCTTTTGCCTGGTTCTGGTTCTGTCTTCCCTTCTCCTCTATGCCTGGTTCTGGTTCTGGTCCGGTTCCTGTCTGTCTTTTGCCTGTGTTTGTGTAGAGTTTTGTGGTGTATTTTGTGCCTCTTTTGTAGTGTTGCTGTGGCGGTGGAGGCGCTCCTTGGCGGTGGAGGCGCTCCTGGGCAGTGGAGGATTCGGGCAGCCTCGAGGCTGGAGGAAATAATAATGTGCCGCCATCTCCTTTCTTTTCTGTGTTTTATCTCCTCTGTCTCCATAGGAGACGTCCTCATTTTCCTCCTTCTTGTCCTGTATTATGCTGCACGTCGCCGCTTCGTTCAGGCTCTTCCCGATGGATTTTAATAGCGCGGTGCCGGCTGGCGCACTTTCATTGTAAACGCCTCACTCTTAGCCCCGTTGAGTTGCTTGACAGCCCTTCACTGAGCCACGAGGAATCGCTGTGAAGTGGGAGATGAGAGCGCGGAGGAACGTAACGACTAATCTTAATTATTCCAGCCAGGAGAGAGCGGGAGCGGGAGAGCGGCGTGATGACAGTCAACCAAAATAATAACAGGTCTGTGGCGCCTCCCGCGCGCGCAGCAGTCATTAGACGCCGCTGATTAGATCTGCTGAGCGGAAGAACACAAGAGGCAAAAACCCAGAGAAGTTATGGAAAAGTAGCGGCGAGGTGACGGCATCCCAAGCCCGAATGTGACCGTACCCCTAGTGTGACCGAGCCTGGATGTGATCAACCCCGAGTGTGACCTTCCCCCGAGTGTGACCGAGCCTGGATGTGACCTGCATCTGAGTGTGACCAACCATAGATGAGATCAACCCCGAGTGTGACCAACCCTCTAGTGTGACCGAGCCTGGATGTGATCAACCTCGAGTGTGACCAACCCCCGAGTGTGACCGAGCCTGGATGTGATCAACCCCGAGTGTGACCTTCCCCCGAGTGTGACCTGCTCCCAAGTGTGACCAACCATGGATGTGATCAACCCCGAGTGTGACTGAGCCTCGAATGTGACCTGCTCCCAAGTGTGACCAACCATAGATGAGATCAACCCCGAGTGTGACCGGTCCCCAGATGTGACCTGCACCCAAGTGTGACTGCCTTCCTGAGTGTGACGGGCCCCTTAGTGTGACCAACCCTCGAATGTCACCAGTTCCCAGATGTGACCTGCATCCACATGTGACTGACTGCAGATTTGACGGGCCCCCGGGTGTGACCGATCCCCAGATGTGACCGACCCCGATTGTGACCAACCCTCAAATGTTACCGACCTCCAGATGTGACCGGCCCCCAAGTGTGATTAACCCCCAGATGTGACAAGCCCCTGAGTGCGACCAACCCTCGAATGTGACCGACCCCGATTGTGACCAATCGAATGTTACCAACCTGCAGATGTGTGAATCCCATGATGTGACCGGCCCCCAGATGTCACCAGCCCACAGATGTGACCGGCCCCCGAGTGTGACCAACTGCAATATGACAGACCCACGGATGTGACCGTCCTCCGCGTGTGACCGTCCCCCAAGTGTGACCATCCCCAGTGTGTGACCGACCATGGATGTGACTGACCCCTGGATGTGCCCAGCTCCCGGTGTGACTGGCCCCTGAGTATGACCAACCGCGGATGTGACCTTCTCCCGGATGTGACGAGTCCCCGGATGTGACTGACTGCCGAGTGTGATCGGCCCCTGATGTGATCGGCCCCTGAGTGTGACCGGACCCCTGATGTGATCGGCCCCTGAGTGTGACCGGACCCCTGATGTGATCGGCCCCTGAGTGTGACCAGCGCTCTTCACCTACTCTGTATTTCTTGTATTGATCCTTCACTTATAGAGTTTGTGCCACAAGCAATTGTACATTATAATTACGAGATCTTACAATAGCAGTAAGGCTGGGGTCACACTTAGGCTGGGGTCACACTTAGAAGGCACAATCCGGTACCGGATCGGGTCCCATAGGTGCCCATCTTAACAAAACCGGATCCGGTTTTGCAACCGCTGCGATAGCCGCTGCCTGCACGATTTTTACCGCAGACTGCAAAACCGGATGTGGTAACTGG
Source organism: Allobates femoralis (assembly GCA_033576535.1). NCBI lineage: Eukaryota > Metazoa > Chordata > Amphibia > Anura > Aromobatidae > Allobates > Allobates femoralis. The sequence goes on from JARQOC010000005.1 coordinate 652,135, forward strand.
ATTGACATTTGGGCACTCCGGTGGGTGCAGATAATTTTCTGTGTAAGAAATCAGATCCGGTAAATGATCTGATTTTTTTCACGGATCCAGCGCAATCTGGTTGCCATCTAATGGGAGTCTATGGATGCTGGATCCGTGAAAAAAATCAGATCATTTACCGGATCTGATTTCTTACACAGAAAGTTCGGTTCTGTCCGGTTTTGTCTGATTTTTGCACCAGAGACAAAAAATGCTGCAGGATCCGGACAAAAGGGGATCAGGTACAGAATAGACAAATCAAAATCCAGAGATCACGAGTCAGAACACCTGGCTCTGGTGTTAGTAAAGCTAATGCTGAGTGCCAGGATTATAAGTCATGACATTGTACAGCGATAGCTAAGAGCAGGGGCATCATCTGGTGCAAGTGTAAAGAGAGACCGGCACAGAACACCAGAGGGAGTACATGCAAAGTGCTGAGTGCATGGGATAAGATCCAGCATAACTACATGCTACACACATACATGACATAGTATACAGTGTAAGGTATAGACAATCACAACTACCATCCCTCTATGTCCCTTACAGTGTCATGTGCAATTGGGCCTCAATTCCCCCCGCCCCTCACCCACCTCAGTATGTAATAGGCGTAACCTGTTCCGTGTCTGGGGTGCAGACCCTGACACGTGTTTCGTGGACCTTTATCAAGGAGCCCCTGATTCACACCTGCCTCATCACAGAATGATTGACCGCACTAATAGAACTCCACACTGCTATTATTTAGGACACGGCCCCATTCAATTAATTGTTCAAATACTGAAAACCCTGCAGATCCTGAATGTGGAGTCTGGAGGTTTTCTAAGAATTTACTGCACCAACTGGTGAATTGTGTGAGAAGTGGTGAAATACGTCACACCCAAAACACCGAATAATCTGGTGTCATATTGGACTGCTATTATTTTAAACAGCAGTGTATCGGAGGGGCTTAGTGGAAGGAGCCCATGTATGTGGATCTTGGTCACCACCAGTAGCAGTGTATGGGAGGGGGCTTAGTGGAAGGTGCCCATGTATGTGGATCTTGGTCACCACCAGTAGCAGTGTATCGGAGGGGGCTTAGTGGAAGGTGCCCATGTATGTGGATCTAGGTCACCACCAGCAGCAGTGTATTGGAGGGGGCTTAGTGGAAGGTGCCCATGTATGTGGATCTAGGTCACCACCAGCAGCAGTGTATCGGAGGGGGCTTAGTGGAAGGTGCCCATGTATGTGGATCTTGGTCACCACCAGTAGCAGTGTATCGGAGGGGGCTTAGTGGAAGGTGCCCATGTATGTGGATCTTGGCCACCACCAGCAGCAGTGTATCGGAGGGGGCTTAGTGGAAGGTGCCCATGTATATGGATCTTGGCCACCATCAGCAGCAGTGTATCGGAGGGGGCTTAGTGAAAGGTGCCCATGTATGTGGATCTTGGTCACCACCAGCAGCAGTGTATCGGAGGGGGCTTAGTGGAAGGTGCCCATGTATGTGGATCTTGGTCACCACCAGCAGCAGTGTATCGGAGGGGGCTTAGTGGAAGGTGCCCATGTATATGGATCTTGGCCACCATCAGCAGCAGTGTATCAGAGGGGGCTTAGTGGAAGGTGCCCATGTATGTGGATCTTGGCCACCACCAGCAGCAGTGTATCGGAGGGGCTTAGTGGAAGGTGCCTATGTATGTGGATCTTGGTCACCACCAGTAGCAGTGTATGGGAGGGGGCTTAGTGGAAGGTGCCCATGTATGTGGATCTTGGCCACCACCAGCAGCAGTGTATGGGAGGGGGCTTAGTGGAAGGTGCCCATGTATGTGGATCTTGGTCACCACCAGCAGCAGTGTATTGGAGGGGGCTTAGTGGAAGGTGCCCATGTATGTGGATCTTGGCCATCACCAGTAGCAGTGTATGGGAGGGGGCTTAGTGGAAGGTGCCCATGTATGTGGATCTTGGCCATCACCAGTAGCAGTGTATGGAGGGGGCTTAGTGGAAGGTGCCCATGTATGTGGATCTTGGTCACCACCAGCAGCAGTGTATGGAGGGGGCTTAGTGGAAGGTGCCCATGTATGTGGATCTTGGTCACCACCAGCAGCAGTGTATTGGAGGGGGCTTAGTGGAAGGTGCCCATGTATGTGGATCTTGGCCATCACCAGTAGCAGTGTATGGGAGGGGGCTTAGTGGAAGGTGCCCATGTATGTGGATCTTGGCCATCACCAGTAGCAGTGTATGGAGGGGCTTAGTGGAAGGTGCCCATGTATGTGGATCTTGGCCACACCACAGCAGCAGTGTATGGAGGGGCTTAGTGGAAGGTGCCCATGTATGTGGATCTGGTCCCACCAGCAGCAGTGTATTGGAGGGGGCTTAGTGGAAGGTGCCCATGTATGTGGATCTTGGCACCACCAGTAGCAGTGTATGGGAGGGGCTTAGTGGAAGGTGCCCATGTATGTGGATCTTGGCACCACCAGAGCAGTGTATTGGAGGGGCTTAGTGGAAGGTGCCCATGTATGTGGATCTTGGTCACCACCAGCAGCAGTGTATTGGAGGGGCTTAGTGGAAGGTGCCCATGTATGTGGATCTTGGCCACCACCAGCAGCAGTGTATGGAGGGGGCTTAGTGGAAGGTGCCCATGTATGTGGATCTTGGTCACCACCAGAGCAGTGTATTGGAGGGGCTTAGTGGAAGGTGCCCATGTATGTGGATCTTGGTCACCACCAGCAGCAGTGTATGGAGGGGCTTAGTGGAAGGTGCCCATGTATGTGGATCTTGGCACACCAGTAGCAGTGTATGGGAGGGGGCTTAGTGGAAGGTGCCCATGTATGTGGATCTTGGCACCACCAGAGCAGTGTATCGGAGGGGGCTTAGTGGAAGGTGCCCATGTATGTGGATCTAGTCACCACCAGCAGCAGTGTATTGGAGGGGGCTTAGTGGAAGGTGCCCATGTATGTGGATCTTGGCCACACCAGTAGCAGTGTATGGGAGGGGGCTTAGTGGAAGGTGCCCATGTATGTGGATCTTGGCACACCAGTAGCAGTGTATGGAGGGGGGCTTAGTGGAAGGTGCCCATGTATGTGGATCTTGTCACCACCACAGAGGGGTATGGAGGGGCTTAGTGGAAGGTGCCCATGTATGTGGATCTAGGCACCACCAGAGCATGTATGAGGGGTTAGTGGAAGTGCCCATGTATGTGGATCTTGGCCACACCATACAGTGTATGGGAGGGGGCTTAGTGAAGGTGCCCATGTATGTGGATCTTGGCACCACCAGAGCAGTGTAGGAGGGCTTAGTGGAAGGTGCCCATGTATGTGGATCTGTCACCACCAGCAGCAGTGTATGGAGGGGCTTAGTGAAGGTGCCATGTATGTGGATCTGGCACCACCAGCAGCAGTGTATGGAGGGGGCTTAGTGGAAGGTGCCCATGTATGTTGGATCTTTGGTCCACCACCAGCAGCAGTGTATGGAGGGGCTTAGTGGAAGGTGCCCATGTATGTGGATCTGGTCACCACCAGCAGCAGTGTATGGAGGGGGCTTAGTGAAGGTGCCCATGTATGTGGATCTTGGCACACCAGTAGCATGTATGGAGGGGGCTTAGTGGAAGGTGCCCATGTATGTGGATCTTGGTCACCACCAGAGCAGTGTATCGGAGGGGGCTTAGTGGAAGGTGCCCATGTATGTGGATCTAGGTCACCACCAGCAGCAGTGTATTGGAGGGGGCTTAGTGGAAGGTGCCCATGTATGTGGATCTTGGTCATCACCAGTAGCAGTGTATGGGAGGGGGCTTAGTGGAAGGTGCCCATGTATGTGGATCTTGGCACCACCAGTAGCAGTGTATGGAGGGGCTTAGTGGAAGGTGCCCATGTATGTGGATCTGGTCACCACCAGCAGCAGTGTATGGAGGGGCTTAGTGGAAGGTGCCCATGTATGTGGATCTGGTCACCACCAGTAGCAGTGTATGGGAGGGGGCTTAGTGGAAGGTGCCCATGTATGTGGATCTTGCACACCAGTAGCAGTGTATGGAGGGGCTTAGTGGAAGGTGCCCATGTATGTGGATCTGGTCACACCAGTAGCAGTGTATGGAGGGGCTTAGTGGAAGGTGCCCATGTATGTGGATCTTGGTCACCACCAGAGCAGTGTATGGAGGGGCTTAGTGGAAGGTGCCCATGTATGTGGATCTTGGTCACCACCAGAGCAGTGTATTGAGGGGGCTTAGTGGAAGGTGCCCATGTATGTGGATCTGGTCACCACCAGAGCAGTGTATGGAGGGGGCTTAGTGGAAGGTGCCCATGTATGTGGATCTTGGCACCACCAGTAGCAGTGTATGGGAGGGGGCTTAGTGGAAGGTGCCCATGTATGTGGATCTTGGTCACCACCAGTCAGCAGTGTATGGAGGGGGCTTAGTGGAAGGTGCCCATGTATGTGGATCTAGGTCACCACCAGCAGCAGTGTATTGGAGGGGGCTTAGTGGAAGGTGCCCATGTATGTGGATCTTGGTCACCACCAGTAGCAGTGTATGGGAGGGGGCTTAGTGGAAGGTGCCCATGTATGTGGATCTTGGTCACCACCAGTAGCAGTGTATCGGAGGGGGCTTAGTGGAAGGTGCCCATGTATGTGGATCTAGGTCACCACCAGCAGCAGTGTATGGAGGGGGCTTAGTGGAAGGTGCCCATGTATGTGGATCTTGGCCACACCAGCAGCAGTGTATCGGAGGGGGCTTAGTGGAAGGTGCCCATGTATGTGGATCTGGTCACACCAGAGCAGTGTATCGGAGGGGCTTAGTGGAAGGTGCCCATGTATGTGGATCTAGGTCACCACCAGCAGCAGTGTATTGAGGGGGCTTAGTGGAAGGTGCCCATGTATGTGGATCTTGGTCCACCACCAGTAGCAGTGTATGGAGGGGGCTTAGTGGAAGGTGCCCATGTATGTGGATCTTGGTCACCACCAGTAGCAGTGTATGGAAGGGCTTAGTGGAAGGTTGCCCATGTAGTGGATCTAGGTCACCACCAGCAGCAGTGTATTGGGGGGTCTAGTGGAAGGTGCCCATGTATGTGGATCTTGGTCCACCACCAGTAGCAGTGTATGGGAGGGGCTTAGTGGAAGGTGCCCATGTATGTGGATCTTGGCACTAACCAGCAGCAGTGTATCGGAGGGGGCTTAGTGGAAGGTGCCCATGTATGTGGATCTAGGTCACCACCAGCAGCAGTGTATCGGAGGGGGCTTAGTGGAAGGTGCCCATGTATGTGGATCTTGGCCATAACCAGCAGCAGTGTATCGGAGGGGGCTTAGTGGAAGGTGCCCATGTATGTGGATCTTGGTTTTGGAGGCGAAAGGTTGGAATTGGTGTCTTGATAAAGGTAAAGGTGAAATAAGCTTTAGTGGCCGTGTGTCATGAAACATCCATCCTGTGTAATCTGCGGCTGTCACTGATCCCCTCCAGGCGGCTCCATAGTCCTGTAGATGATGTGAGGTCATTGCTCCCCGCCAGTCACGTGCTGATTGCTCGGCGTTCCATGTGAAATGCTCTGCTGTACTTTAAATGGGAGTAAATTTCCTTTGGCACATAGGGAGTTAATGTCAGAGGCTGCTGTAGTGCTGCTGTCTATGTCTGGGAGGCTCTGCCGCTGAACGGGTGTGTCAGATACAGCAGTTATCCCCTCCCCCAGCCTTTAAGTAGTTTCACTTCCTCCCACTAGGTGTTGCTGAAAGAGTTTCACTCTGCTTTGACCGTGTTCTGTTAGGACGTTTGCGTAGTTTGCTGAAGTCTTCCTGTAGTATTTGCCATCTTGGGGGAACTTGCTGTTGCTATCCCTCGCTATGGGTGGAGGTGATGGTGTGTTAGCCCAGGGCTGGTTAAGGAGCAGGGAAAGGGTGGCAGGCCAGACATCCTCACCTTCAGAGGTACTTCTTGCAGCAGGGTCAGCTAGTGACCCCAGTCTACAGGGTCAGACTAGTTACCCAGTTTACCCATCATTGTCACCCTGCTTCTCATCCCCTCGTCCACTATACCACCTCCGTACCACCGCGGTGGGGTGCAGTGTGCGCACTGCCTGTATGTGCTGCTGCACTGAGCGCGGCCGCTCGCCTCTCCTGAGAACATTATATAATGATCTCTTTACCTGCAGCCCTTGATCTGCTCGCACCTCCCCACATGGGCCTTATAGTATATGTAGGGACCGTAGATGATACGTGTCCACACCGCAGCTCCAGCGGCTCCCCCTGATGGGTCGGCGCCCCCATTATTCTGCATGGCGAGCGCCGACCTCGTGCGTTACTTCACAAGTCAGTGTTGCATAGACAATGATGGAGATGAGGCGACAGATGGGCGCGGGGTGATCAGATCAGGAGGAGGCTCATGCATCTTTCATCACCGCCCAAACTTCAGTTTATCTGCATTTTTGATGGTGAAAGTAGAAGGACAAAGTGGATGAAGCGGAGGCCGCGCTCCGGCCGCGCACCTGACTCTTAAGTGTCTTCTTTATGGCGGCAGAAGGAGGTTTAATATTTCATGGAGGCTCCGGCTTTATCAGGCGGCTTTTAAACAATTAACTTTCCTGTGTTCATCTTTCCCCGATGACAACTAGATCTAATGCTGCTGCGAGGAAAGGGGAACGGCCCAATACATGGGGTAAAGTGAGGACGATCCGGAGGCCGGAGGCACAGGACTCCGAAGAGGCCTCCACCGCCAAATCAGAGGCCAGAACCTCACCGTATAGAGGGCAAATACACTATATACAATGTGACACCAGAAGATTCTCTAGATATGGATATAGGGGAAGTATTATAGTAGTTATATTCTTGTATATAGGAGCAGTATTATAGTAGTTATATTCTTGTATATAGGAGCAGTATTATAGTAGTTATATTCTTGTATATAGGAGCAGTATTATAGTAGTTATATTCTTGTATATAGGAGCAGTATTATAGTAGTTATATTCTTGTATATAGGAGCAGTATTATAGTAGTTATATTCTTGTATATAGGAGCAGTATTATAGTAGTTATATTCTTGTATATAGGAGCAGTATTATAGTAGTTATATTCTTGTATATAGGAGCAGTATTATAGTAGTTATATTCTTGTATATAGGAGCAGTATTATAGTAGTTATATTCTAGTATATAGGAGCAGTATTATAGTAGTTATATTCTTGTATATAGGGGCAGTATTATAGTAGTTATATTCTTGTATATAGAGCAGTATTATAGTAGTTATATTCTTGTATATAGGAGCAGTATTATAGTAGTTATATTCTTGTATATAGGAGCAGTATTATAGTAGTTATATTCTTGTATATAGGAGCAGTATTATAGTAGTTATATTCTTGTACATAGGGCAGTATTATAGTAGTTATATTCCTGTAAATAGGGCAGTATTATAGTAGTTATATTCTTGTATATAGGGCAGTATTATAGTAGTTATATTCTTGTATATAGGAGCAGTTTATAGTAGTTATATTCTTGTATATAGGGGCAGTATTATAGTAGTTATATTCTTGTATATAGGAGCAGTATTATAGTAGTTATATTCTTGTATATAGGAGCAGTATTATAGTAGTTATATTCTTGTATGTAGGAGCAGTATTATAGTAGTTATATTCTTGTACATAGGGCAGTATTATAGTAGTTATATTCTTGTATATAGGGGCAGTATTATAGTAGCTATATTCTTGTACATAGGAGCAGTATTATAGTAGTTATATTCTTGTATGTAGGAGCAGTATTATAGTAGTTATATTCTTGTACATAGGGCAGTATTATAGTAGTTATATTCTTGTATATAGGGGCAGTATTATAGTAGTTATATTCTTGTGTATAGGAGCAGTATTATAGTAGCTATATTCTTGTACATAGGAGCAGTATTATAGTAGTTATATTCTTGTACATAGGAGCAGTATTATAGTAGTTATATTCTTGTACATAGGGCAGTATTATAGTAGTTATATTCTTATATATAGGAGCAGTATTATAGTAGTTATTTTCTTGTATATAGGGCCAGTATTATAGCAGTTATATTCTTGTATATAGGAGCAGTATTATAGTAGTTATATTCTTGTATATAGGGCCAGTATTATAGTAGTTATATTCTTGTATATAGGAGCAGTATTATAGTAGTTATATTCTTGTATATAGGGCAGTATTATAGTAGTTATATTCTTGTATATAGGAGCAGTATTATAGTAGTTATATTCTTGTATATAGGAGCAGTATTATAGTAGTTATATTCTTGTATATAGGAGCAGTATTATAGTAGTTATATTCTTGTATATAGGAGCAGTATATAGTAGTTATATTCTGTATATAGGCAGTATTATAGTAGTTATATTCTTGTACATAGGGCAGTATTATAGTAGTTATATTCTTGTATATAGGAGCAGTATATAGTAGTTATATTCTTGTATATAGGAGCAGTATTATAGTAGTTATATTCTTGTATATAGGGGCGTATTATAGTAGTTATATTCTTGTACATAGGGCAGTATTATAGTAGTTATATTCCTGTATATAGGGGCATATTATAGTAGTTATATTCTTGTATATAGGAGCAGTATTATAGTAGTTATATTCTTGTATATAGGAGCAGTATTATAGTAGTTATATTCTTGTATATAGGAGCAGTATTATAGTAGTTATATTCTTGTACATAGGGGCAGTATTATAGTAGTTATATTCCTGTATATAGGGCAGTATTATAGTAGTTATATTCTTGTATATAGGGGCTGTATTATAGTAGTTATATTCTTGTATATAGGGCAGTATTATAGTAGTTATATTCTTGTACATAGGGGCAGTATTATAGTAGTTATATTCTTGTACATAGGGCAGTATTATAGTAGTTATATTCTTGTATATAGGGCAGTATTATAGTAGTTATATTCTTGTATATAGGAGCAGTATTATAGTAGTTATATTCTTGTATACAGGAGCAGTATTATAGTAGTTATATTCTTGTACATAGGAGCAGTATTATAGTAGTTATATTCTTGTATATAGGGGCAGTAATATATAGTAGTTATATTCTTGTATATAGAGCAGTATTATAGTAGTTATGTTCTTGTATATAGGAGCAGTATTATAGTAGTTATATTCTTGTATATAGGAGCAGTATTATAGTAGTTATATTCTTGCATATGGGGCAGTATTATAGTAGTTATATTCTTGTATATAAGGGCAGTATTATAGTAGTTATATTCTTGTATATAGGGGCAGTATTATAGTATTTTATATTCTTGTATATAAGGGCAGTATTATAAGTAGTTATATTCTTGTATATAGGAGCAGTATTATAGTAGTTATATTCTTGTATATAGGAGCAGTATTATAGTAGTTATATTCTTGTATATAGGGCAGTATTATAGTAGTTATATTCTTGTATATAGGGATAGTATTATAGTAGTTATATTCTTGTATATAGGAGCAGTATTATAGTAGTTATATTCTTGTATATAGGAGCAGTATTATAGTAGTTATATTCTTGTATATAGGAGCAGTATTATAGTAGTTATATTCTTGTATATAGGAGCAGTATTATAGTAGTTATATATCTTGTATATAGGGGCAGTATTATAGTAGTTATATTCTTGTATATAGGGGCAGTATTATAGTAGTTATATTCTTGTATATAGGGGCAGTATTATAGTAGTTATATTCTTGTATATAGGGATAGTATTATAGTAGTTATATTCTTGTACATAGGAGCAGTATTATAGTAGTTTATATTCTTGTATACAGGAGCAGTATTATAGTAGTTATATTCTTGTACATAGGAGCAGTATTATAGTAGTTATATTCTTGTATATAGGGGCAGTATTATAGTAGTTATATTCTTGTATATAGGAGCAGTATTATAGTAGTTATATTCTTGTATACAGGAGCAGTATTATAGTAGTTATATTCTTGTACATAGGAGCAGTATTATAGTAGTTATATTCTTATATATAGGGCAGTATTATAGTAGTTATATTCTTGTATATAGGAGCAGTATTATAGTAGTTATATTCTTGTATATAGGAGCAGTATTATAGTAGTTATATTCTTGTATATAGGAGCAGTATTATAGTAGTTATATTCTTGTATATGGGGGCAGTATTATAGTAGTTATATTCTTGTATATAAGGGCAGTATTATAGTAGTTATATTCTTGTATATAGGGGCAGTATTATAGTAGTTATATTCTTGTATATAAGGCAGTATTATAGTAGTTATATTCTTGTATATAGGAGCAGTATTATAGTAGTTATATTCTTGTATATAGGAGCAGTATTATAGTAGTTATATTCTTGTATATAGGAGCAGTATTATAGTAGTTATATTCTTGTATATAGGAGCAGTATTATAGTAGTTATATTCTTGTATTTAGGGGCAGTATTATAGTGGTTATATTCTTGTATATAGGGGCAGTATTATAGTAGTTATATTCTTGTATATAGGAGCAGTATTATAGTAGTTATATTCTTGTATATAGGAGCAGTATTATAGTAGTTATATTCTTGTATATAGGAGCAGTATTATAGTAGTTATATTCTTGTATATAGGGAGGCAGTATTATAGTAGTTATATTCTTGTATATAGGGGCAGCATTATAGTAGTTTTTTCCTTGTATATAGGGGCAGTATTATAGTAGTTATATTCTTGCACAGAGGGGCAGTATTACACAGTGGCATGTAAAATTTTTTGCTCCTCTGGTTAAAATTACTGCTTTTGTGAATAGTTAAGTTGAAGGTGAAATGATCTCTAAAAATTCTGTTCAAGATGACACTTTTTTGTATTTAAGGCAACAACAAAAATATTTTTCATCTTTTACATGTGGGCCAATGGTTATTACCTAGTAGCTCCCCTTTTGCCAAGTCTCATAGCTAATAAACAATTTTTTGTAATGTATTTCAATTTTTGATTGAGAAATTTTCATCCATTATTCCTTGAAAAGCTTTTTAGTTCTGTGAGATTCCTGGCTCGTCTTCCAGTTCTGTGAGATTCTTGATTCATCTTCCAATTCTATGAGATTCTTGGCTCCTCTTCCTGGTCTTTGAGATTCCTGGCTCATCTTCCAGTTCTGTGAGATTCCTGGCTCATCTTCCAGTTCTATGAAATTCCTGGCTTGTCTTCCAGTTCTGTGAGATTCCTGGCATGTCTTCCATTTCTGTGAGATTCCTGGCTCATCTCCCAGTTCTTGTGAGATTCTTGGCTCATTCTTCCAGTTCTATGAGATTCCTGGCTGTCTTTCAGTTCTGTGAGATTCCTGGCATGTCTTCCAGTTTATTAGATTCCTGCCTCGTCCTCCAGTTCTGTGAGATTCCTGGCTTGTCTTCCAGTTCTGTGAATTTTCTGGCATGTCTTACAGTTTTATTAGATTCCTGCCTCGTCCTCCAGTTCTATGAGATTCCTGGCTTGTCCTCCATTTCTGTGAGATTACTGTCTTGTATTCCAGTTCTGTGAGGTTCCTGGCATGTCTTCCAGTTCTATGAGATTCCTGGACTTCATTCTTATTCCGCTTCAGTTCTGTGAGATTCCTGGCTCATCTCCCAGTTCTGTGAGATTTCGTCTCATCTGGGTCATGCTTCCAGTTCTATGAGATTCCTGGCTTTCTTCCACTTCTGTTAGATTCCTGGCTTTTCTTCCAGTCCTCTGAGATTCCTGGCTCATCTCCCAGTTCTGTGAGATTCCTGGCTCATCTTCCAATTCTGTGAGATTCTTTGCTCATCTTCCTGTCTTTGAGATTCCTGGCATGTCCTCCATTTCTGTGAGATTCTTGGCTCATCTCCCATTTCTGTGAGATTCGTGGCTCATCTTCCAGTTCTGTGAGATTCCTGGCTCATCTTCCAGTTCTATGAGATTCCTGGCTTGTCTTCCAGTTCTGTGAGATTCCTGGCATGTCTTCCATTTCTGTGAGATTCCTGGCTCATCTCCAGTTCTGTGAGATTCCTGGCTCATCTTCCAGTTCTATGAGATTCCTGGCTTGTCTTCCAGTTCTTGTGAGATTCCTGGCATGCCTTCCAGTTTTTGAGATTCCTGCCTCGTCCTCCAGTTCTGTGAGATTCCTGGCTTTCTTCCAGTTTCTGTGAGATTCCTGGCTGTCTTCCATTTCTGTGAGATTCCTGGCATGCTTCCAGTTCTTGAGATTCCTGGCTCATCTTCCAGTTCTATGAGATTCCTGGCTTGTCTTCCAGTTCTGTGAGATTCCTGGCATGCTTTCCAGTTTTGTAGATTCCTGCCTCGTCCTCCAGTTCTGTGAGATTCCTGGCTTGTCTTCCAGTTCTGTGAGATTCCTGGCCATTCTTCCAGTTTTATTAGATTCCTGCCTCGTCCTCCAGTTCTTGAGATCTCTGGCTTGTCCTCCATTCTGTGAGATTCTGGCTTGTTTACCAGTTCTGTGAGAGTTCCTGGCATGTCTTCCAGTTCTATGAGATTCCTGGCTCTTTCCCAGTTTCTGTGAGATTCCTGGCTCATCTCCAGTTCTGTGAGATTCCTGGCTCATCTTCCAGTTCTGTGAGATTCCTGGCTTGTCTTCCAGTTCTGTGAGATTCCTGGCATGTCTTCCAGTTTTTTTAGATTCCTGCCTCGTCCTCCAGTTCTGTGAGATTCCTGGCTTGTCTTCCAGTTCTGTGAGATTCCTGGCATGTCTTACAGTTTTATTAGATTCCTGCCTTGTCCTCCAGTTCTATGAGATTCCTGGCTTGTCCTCCATTTCTGTGAGATTACTGGCTTGTATTCCAGTTCTGTGAGTTCCTGGCATGTCTTCCAGTTCTATGAGATTCCTGGCTGTCTTCCAGTTCTGTGAGATTCCTGGCTCATTCCCAGTTCTGTGAGATTCCTGGCTCATCTTCCATTTCTATGAGATTCCTGGCTTTCTTCCAGTCTCTGAGATTCCTGGCTCATCTCCCATTTCTGTGAGATTCCTGGCTCATCTTCCAATTCTTGAGATCTGCTTTGTCTCATTTCTGTCTTGAGATTCCTGGCATTCTCCAGTTCTGTGAGATTCTTGGCTCATCTCCCATTTCTGTGAGATTCCTGCTCATCTTCCTGTCTTGAGATTCCTAGCTTGTCTCCAGTTCTGTGAGATTCTGGCTCTTCCATTTCTGTGAGATTCCTGGCTCATCTCCAGTTCTGTGAGATTCCTGGCTCATCTTCCAGTTCTGTGAGATTCCTGGCTCATCTTCCAGTTCTGTGAGATTCCTGGCTTGTCTTCCAGTTCTGTGAGATTCCTGGCATGACTTCAGTTTTATGAGATTCCTGGCCTCGTCCTCCAGTTCTATGAGATTCCTGGCTTGTCCTCCATTTCTGTGAGATTACTGGCTTTATCTCCAGTTCTGTGAGGTTCCTCGGTCATGTCTTCCAGTTCTATGAGATTTCCTGGCTTGTCTTCCAGTTCTGTGAGATTCCTGGCATGTCTTCCAGTTCTTTGAGATTCCTGGCTCGTCCTCCAGTTCTGTTAGATTCCTGGCTTTTCTTCCAGTCCTCTGAGATTCCTGGCTCATCTCCAGTTCTGTAGATTCCTGGGTCATCTTCCAATTCTGTGAGATTCTTTGCTCATCTTCTCTGGTCTTTGAGATCCTGGCATGTCCTCCAGTTCTGTGAGATTATTTTCTCCTCTTCCATTTCTGTTAGATTCCTAGCTCATCTCTCCATTTCTGTGAGATTCCTGCACCATTTTTAAAATCCGTGAGATTCCCGGCTCGTCTTCCAGTTCTGTAAGATTCCTGGCTCGTCTTCCAGTTCTTTGAGATTCTTTGGTCGTCTTTCAGTTGTATGAGATTCCTGACTCATCTCCCAGTTCTGTGAGATTCCTGGCTTGTCTTCCAGTTCCGTAAGATTTCTGTGTCATCTTCCAGTTCTGTGAGATCCCTGGCTCATCTTCCAGTTCTGTGAAATTCCTGGCTCGTCTTGTAGTTCTGTTAGATTCCTGGTTTGTTTTCCATCCCTGTGAGATTACTGGCTCGTATTCCAGATTTGTGAGTATCTTGGCTCGTGTTCTAGTTCTGTGAGACTCCTGGCTCGTCTTTCAGTTCTTTGAGATTCACAGCTTGTCTTCCAGTTCTGTGAGATTCCTGGTTCATCTTCCAGTTCTGTGAGATTCCTGGCTCATCTAGCAGTTCTGTTAGATTCCTGGCACGTTGTTCAGTGCTATGAGATTCTCATCTTCCCAGTTCTATGAGATTCCTGGCTCATCTTCCACTTCTGTGAGTATCTTGGCTTTTGTTCCAGTTCCATGAGATTCCTGGCTTGTCTTTTAGTTCTAAGAGATTTATGGCTCATTTTAAAGTTCTGTGATATTCCTGACTCATTTTCCATTTCTATGAGATTCTTGGCTCAACTTCCAGTTCTGTGAGATTCCTACCTCATCTTCCAATTCTGTGAGTTTCCTAGCCAGTCTTCCAGTGCTATGAGATTCTTTGCTTGTCTTCCATTTCTGTTAGATTTCTGGCTCATCTTCCAGTTCTATGAGATTCTTGACTCATCTTCCAGTTCTGTGAGATTCTTGCATCATTTTCCAGCTCTGTAAGATTCCCGACTCGTCTTCCAATTCTGTAAGATTCCTGGCTTGTCAATCAGTTCTGTGAAATTCCTGGCTTGTCTTGTAGTTTATTAGATTCATGGCTTGTTTTTCAGTCCTGTGAGATTCTTGGCTGGGCTTTCAGTTCTGTGAGTATCTTGGCTCGTGTTCCATCTCTGTGAGATTCCTGTCTCGTTTTTAAGGTCTGAGAGATTTCTGGCTTGTCCAATTTTTGGGAGATTCCTGTCTTATCTTCCTGTTCTGTTACATTCCTGGCTCGTCTCCAAGTTCTGTTTGATTCCATGGCTTGTTTTCCAATTCTGTGAAATTCCTGGTTCATCTTCCAGTTCTGTAAGATTCCTGGCTCGTCTTCTAGTTCTGTGAGATTCCTGGCTCATCTTCCAGTTCTGTGAGATTACTGGCTCGTCTTCCATTTTTTTGAGATGCTTGGCTAATCTCGAAGTTCTGTGAGATTCCTGGCTTTTTTCCATCCCTGTGAGATTCCTGGCTCGTCTTCCAGTTCTGTGAGTATCTTGGCTTGTGTTCCAGTTTTATGAGATTCCTGGCTTGTTCTTCCAGTTCTGTGAGATTCCTGGCTCATCTTCCGATTCTGTGAGATTCCTGGCTCATCTAGCAGTTTTGTTAGATTCCTGGCACTTTTTGTAGTCCTATGAGATTCTTGGCTCATCTTTCAGTTCTGTGAGATTCCTATCTCATCTTTCAGTTCTGTGAGATTCTTGGCTCATGTTGCATTTCTGTCAGATTCCTGGCCTCGTCTTCCAGTTTTGCAAGATTTCTGGCTCATCTTCCAGTTCTGTGAGATTCCTGGCTTGTGTTCCAGTTCTATGATGATTCCTGGCTAATCTCCAGTTCTTGTGATATTCCTGGCTCGTCTTCCATTTTGTTGAGATTCTTGGCTAATCTCCAGTTCTATGAGATTCCTGGCTAATCTTCCAGCTCTGTGAGATTCCTGGCTCTTATTGTAGTTTCTTCTAGATTCCTGCTTGTTTTCCATCCGTAGATTCCTGGCTCAGTCTTCCAGCTTCTGTTAGTATCTTGGCTCGTGATTCCAGTTCCTGAGATTCCTGGCTCGTCTTTCATCTGTGAGATTCCTGGCTCGTCTGCTCAGTTCTGTGAGATTCCTGGCTCGTCTTCCAGTTCATGAGATTCCTGGCTAATCTTCAGTTCTTTGAGATTCCTGGCTCATCTAGCAGTTTCGTTAGATTCCTGGCACGTTTCTAGTCTGATGAGATTCTTGGCTCATCTTTCAGTTCTGTGAGATTCTTGGCTCAACTTTCAGTTCTGTAGATTCTTGGCTCATCTGCATTTCTGTCAGATTCCTGGCTCGTCTTCCAGTTTGAAGATTCCTGGCTCATCTTCCAATTCTGTGAGATTCTGGCTTGATCTTTCAGTTCTGTGAGATTCCTGGCTCATCTTCCATTTTGTGAGATTCCTGTTTAATCTTCCAGTTTTGTAAGATTCCTGGCTCATCTTCCAGTTTGTGAGATTCCTGTTTAATCTTCCAGTTCTGTGAGATTCCTGGCTCATCTTCCAGTCCTGTGAGATTCCTGTCTAATGTTACAGTTATGTGAGATTCCTTTCTAATCTTCCAGTTCTGTGAGATTCCTGGCTCATCTTCCAGTTTCTGTGAGATTCCTGGCTCAATCTATATTCTGTAGATTCCTGGCACGTTTTCCAGTCCTAGAGATTCTTGACTATCATTCCAGTTTCATGAGATTCCTGGCTTGTTTCCAGTTCTGTGAGTATTCTTGGACTGTTTTCCAGTTCTGTGATTATCTGGCTTGTTTTACAGTTCTGTGAGATTAATGGCATGTCTTCCTTGTTCTGTGATTCCAGGCTCATCTTCCTTGTCTGTGAGATTCCAGGCTCATCCTCCAGTCTGTGAGATTCCAGGCTCATCTTCCAGTTCTGTGAGATTCCAGGCTCATCTTCCAGGTCTGTGAGATTCCAGGCTCATCTTCCAGGTCTGTGAGATTCCAGGTTTCTCATCTTCCAGGTCTGTGAGATTCCTTGCTCGTTTTTCAGTTCTGGCTGATCTTGATTGCTTTTTTCTTTTCAGCTACAGATTTTCAATGATGTCAGACAAGAACTGTCAGGACCATTGTAAAACCTTCAGCTTGTGCCTTTTCAGGTTGTTATTGTGGATTTTAATGTTTTCTATATTGTAAGTAAAGAAAAAAAAAAAAAAGCCACCTGATGAAGACAGTCTCCCATACATCAACGTTGTGGAGTGTGCATGAGGCTCAAATAAAGGTTTGTTAAAATTCTTCCCTCCTGTGGTGTTCCTTGGCGCTCCAGCAGAGTTCTACAGTATCTCCTTTCTTTCACAAATGTTTTTCTATTTAGATCATTATCCATTTGGAGAAGTCATCCTCTCTTTGACTTCAACTTTTTTACAGATGGTATTATGTTTTCATCAAGAACATATTGAAATTTCATTGAATTTATTCTTCCTTCTACCCGTGAAATGTTCCCCATGCAATTGGCTGCAACACAATTCCAAAGCATGATTGCTCCATTCCCATGCTTAATGGTTGATGAGATGTTCTGTTCCTGAATTCTCCACACATAAATCATTGTGGCCAAAAAGACCACAGAACTTGTTTCCAAAATGCATCAGGTTTGTTTAAATGGTTCTTTTGCATAGTTCACTGAACTTTATGGTAAGGATGCAGGAAAGGTTTTCTTCTGATGACTCTTCCATGAAGGCCATATTTGAGCAGATGTCTCTGAACAGAAGAACAATGTACCACAACTCCAGATTCTGCTAAATCTTCCTGAAGGTCTTTTGCAGTCACACAGGGGTTCTGATTTGCCTCTCTAGCAATCCTTTGAACAGCTCTCAATGAAATTTAGCTTGGTCTTCCAGACCTTATCTTGACCTCCACTGTTCCTGGTAACTGCCATTTCCTTATTACATTTCAAACTGAGGAAAATAGCAATTTGAAAACACTTTGCTATCTTCTTATAGCCTTATTCTACTTAAAAGATCCCATGGCTGCTGATTTTTGGCACTAGTTTACAGGAGGGTGAGTATTTATAAAGCTCTGAATTTTGAATCACCTGTAAACAAGCCACAACCCTAACAGGATCATTAAGGTCTGAGACCTTTGGTCAGTTATCTGCGCACTCAAATCTCCAAGGGTGCACACACTTTTGCATTGGCCCATTTTACTTTTTGTAATTTTTAAAATGTTAAAGATTAACATTTTTTTGCTTAAATTGCAAAGGAAATGTGTTATCTTTAACTTTATCATTTCATCTTGAGCTTGCTAAACTGTTCACAATAACTAATATTGAAAACGTTTTCATGTCACTGTAGCTACTACAATACTGATTCTATGTGTTAGAATAAAACGACTATAATACAATAACCCCGAGTTGTGTTACTTTGTACCATTGGCCTCGGGTCTATAACTGGTAGTAGAAAGGGTGTATATTCCACTCTATGACGGGGTGTGTGACAGAGCAAGTAGAGACACCAGGCCGGTAATCAATCCAAAGTGATTTATTGGGTAGGGAGCATAGACCATCAAATATAAATCTTATTCCTTAGAGTCCACTACAAAGGGAACAGATCTGGGGGCTACTCTAACCCCAGGGAAAAGGCAGAAATAGTCTTTGGATGAGTTTACTGGATCCAGCAGGTGAGAGACACAGCACAATCTCACGTGGCAGCTTCAATCCATCCACAGACAGGCACCAGGACCTGGCCGCAGCCTCAGATCCCAGCCCTTCAGAAGTCACCACACAACTGACCTGACCGAACATGAGTCTATTGTTCTCTCTCCTTGGATCAACCCCTGGAAGGGGGAAGGGCTTACACCCACTTTTGAACATTTGGCTAGTCAGAAGTTTCCAGAAGCCCAGACTCTGTTCTGACTACAGGTATTGAGGAGCCCCCTGCAGAGAAGAACAAAGAAAGAATGAAAGAATCCCCCACTAGATGCAGGACAAGAGATGTTGACCTAGGCCTGATCACATTAGAGTCCAGGAACACAGGCCCGGGGGAGGGACACAATGTTACACCATGAACACAGACCGGGCTGGGGGCAAGACACAGTGTTACACACACCTGCAACAGTCGTAAGGGCCTGGGGTACTCGACCAACCGGATTCAGTCAGGGGGATGTCATGGTGGCAGTCCCGCAGTCGTGGCCCTGACCGAGCATGTAAAGGGGCTATTTACAGGGGATTAAAGTCTTTATTGTGACACCACCTGTGGTGCCTGGTCAGGGATGACCAGTGCTGCTGTTTGGACTCTGGGTGATAGATGTTGTCGTGGCTTTGATGTAACACTCCCCACAGCTGGAGCGGGACCCCGAGGTTTAGTATTAAAGTCAGTGTGGATGATGGTGGTGGTAGTTGTGATGCAGGAAGGCGCATAAGAAATGGAAAGACACAGGGGATGCAGTCCTTACCAGATTCTTTACTTGTAACTTAGTTTAGAGCAGACCCATCCTGGTACTGTGCTCTTCCAGATTGCAGCTTGGCCAGCCCTCAGATAGTCCAGGAACACTCTGCTGAGACACCCTTTATAAGCTTTTCTTCGCTGACCTTTCTGCGCTGATCTTCTCCCCTTCTCCTGTCCTGCGCCTTTGTGCTACTAGTCCAAGGTAGGGGACTGCAGATCCTGTCCAGCGATGGTTGAGACGTCTACTTGACCCTCTGTAGTCACTTTGCCTGGGAGTGTACACGGGATGGGCTACTACTCATGCAGACCAGTAACCTCCTGTGTCCTGGCTTGAGCGTGCAGTTTCATCAGTTTGGGGCCGGTTTCCTCATGCAGTCAGTTCCTCTACCATGACCTCGAAGACGTCCGCCCTAGCAGTAGCCACCCGTAGACCTCCATTGTATCCTGATGTTCCTCCTCACTCTTCCTCTGTCTCCTGCAGACTAACTGCTCACCCACTGAGTCCTGACCCTCTAATCCTACCCAGGGATTGGCTGGTATGAGCTTCTTATGCCTGTCATCTCCCTGGCCCTGATTCGGATTTGGTGGTTTTGTGTGTCTCAGTTTCGTGTCCCCATTTTACCTGAGAGCATGGCACCATAGCTGTGGATTAGGTGCAGTACCACTGTAGTGACCCGGCTGCAGGGGCGCTATACACTGTCAGGAAAAGTCATAAATCTCAGACTCAGATATGACTGTGATCTTTACTGACGCGTTTCGGAGCTTTACTTGCTCCTTCTGCAGAACATAATGATGTACAACCTCAATTGTGTGACTTGTAGATGTCGCGCTCCTTTGTAATCGTGGAGGATTCTGGATCTCGGCGTCTAGGGAACATTTAGCACAGAATCTTGTCTGGATCCTCCGTATCTCTGCAGACAGATCAGACAATGCCGGCGGAGGATCCTGCCCCGCAGAAGCAGCGTGAGATTCAATTAATGGCGCAGAAGGAACGGCAGAGTTACAGCTCCCTGCTAAAAAATTCAATGCACATTTTACAGTCAAACCGCTTTGTCAGAAGTTTACTGGTAGACGAGCGCGGGGCACAGTCTCAGTGATAATATATACAATCCAATTAACAGATGAGCACTGACGAAGCAGCCGGATCCGTGCGCCAGTCATTGAAATTCATAGAAAGTCACTAATCAGTTTACAGCGTCTCGTCACTCTGCTGCGCCGCGGCACCGCTGATGTTTCTATAAATCCCGGCTATCAGCGCGACCAGCAGGGCAGGTGTATGAAAATTTAACATCCTGTCGTCAGGTCATAGAGTTGAATTATCAGCTCATTAGATAAAATTACAATTAGCTGTGGGGAGTTTTAATTAGCAGCTCGGCCCGGGCTGTCTGTGTGGCGGGAGCGCAGCGCTCAGCTCTGATGAATGGACGCTCAATACAACAACCACCACGTCACTCTCAGGGCTGAAGACTGCAACATTGCAGGGAAGCGTTAACTCTACGGGTGTAATATGTCACACTGCGAGAAACACCTTCCTCTGATCCGAGATGACTCTGACAGTGAGAAACACCTTCCTCTGATCCAGAGATGACTCTGACAGTGAAAACACCTTCCTCTGACCCGGAGATGACTCTGACACTGAGAAATACCTTCCTCTGACCCGAGATGACTCTGACAGTGAGAAACAATTCCTCTGACCCGGAGATGACTCTGACACTGACAAACACCTTCCTCTGACCCAGAGATGACTCTGACAGTGAGAAACACCTTCCTCTGATCTCGGAGATGACTCTGACAGTGAGAAACACCTTCCTCTGACCCAAGATGACTCGACAGTGAGAAACACCTTCCTCTGACCCAGAGATGACTCTGACACTGAGAAACACCTTCCTCTGACCCAGAGATGACTCTGACATGAGAAACACCTTCCTCTGACCCGGAGATGACTCTGACAGTGAGAAACACCTTCCTCTGACCCGGAGATGACTCTGACAGTGAAAACATCTTCCTCTGACCTGGAGATGACTCTGACACTGAGAAACACTTCCTCTGACCCGGAGATGACTCTGACAGTGACAAACACCTTCCTCTGACCCGGAGATGACTCTGACAGTGAGAAACACCTTCCTCTGACCCGAGATGACTCTGACAGTGAGAAACACCTTCCCTTTGACCCGGAGATGACTCTGACAGTGAGAACACCTTCCTCTGACCGGAGATGACTCTGACAGTGACAACACCTTCCTCTGACCTGGAGATGACTCTGACAGTGACGAAACACCTTCCTCTGACCCGGAGATGACTCTGACAGTGAGAAACACCTTCCTCTGACCCAGAGATGACTCTGACAGTGACAAACACCTTCCTTGACCAGAGATGACTCTGACATTGAGAAAACCTTTCCCCTGACCCAGAGATGACTCTGACAGTGAGAGAAAACCTTCCTCTGACCCGGAGATGACTCTGACAGTGACAAACACCTTCCTCTGACCGGAGATGACTCAGACAGTGAAAACACCTTCCTCTGACCCGAGATGACTCTGACAGTGACAAACATCTTCCATGACCGGAGATGACTCTGACAGTGAAAAACACTTCCTCTGACCCACAGATGACTCTGACAGTGAGAAACACCTTCCTCTGACCCGGAGATGACTCTGACAGTGACGAAACACCTTCCTCTGACCCGGAGATGACTCTGACAGTGAGAAACACCTTCCTCTGACCCGGAGATGACTCTGACAGTGAGAAACACCTTCCTCTGACCCGAGATGACCTCTGACATGTGAGAAAACACCTTCCTCTGACCCGGAGATGACTCTGACACTGAGAAACACCTTCCTCTGACCCGGAGATGACTCTGACAGTGAGAAACACCTTCCTCTGACCCGGAGATGACTCTGCTGACTCTGTCCCAGTCTACACACATGGAGGAAATTACAAATATTTTTGCATTGCTTGTCACTCGCATCATTGTTTAATGCAGCAGAAATGACAAATAACATCGAAGCCAATCCTTTATCTCGTGTTTGTTACATCTGTACCTCAAGGCTGCACTTAATATTCTTGATTATATCTTTATATTTACAGAATAATCTCATAATTAATGGAACCATTGATGAGAATCTTTGATCACATGACAGGTGCTCGGGCGATTGCGGTCCTCTCCTCTCTGATTGCAGGTGACACTGATGACCTCTCTGGACCTGACATCATCTCCTTACTATCCAGAACCCCACAATGTCTGTCCTCTATCTCATCCTTCTCCTCTTCTCAAATTATAAAACTGAATGCAGACAAAACAGAATTCATCATCTTTCCTCATTTCACTATACCCTTGCACCCGTCCCTTGTAGACTGTGAGCCCTCATGGGCAGGGTCCTCTCTCCTCTCCTACTGCATCCTCACCCATCCCTTGTAGACTGTGCGCCCTCGTGGGCAGTGTCTTTTCTCCTCACCTACTGTATCCTCACCTATCCCTTGTAGACTGTGAGCCCTCGTGAGCAGGGTCCTCTCTCCTTACCTACTGTATCCTCACCATCCCATGTAGACTCTGAGCCCTCATGGCAGGGTCTTCTCACCTACTGTATAACCTCACCCATCCATTGTAGACTGTGAGCCCTCGTGGGCAGGGTCCTCTCTCCTCTCCTACTGTATCTTCACCCATCCCTTGTAGACTGTGAGTCCTCGCAGGCAGGGTCCTCTCTCCTCACATACTGTATCCTCACTCATCCCTTGTAGAGTGTGAGCTCTCATAGACAGGGTCCTCTCTCCTCACCTACTGTATCCTCACCCATCCCTTGTAGACTGTGAGCCCTCATGGGCAGGGTCCTCTCTCCTCACCTACTATACTCCTCACCTATCCCTTGTAGACTGTGAGCCCTCGTGGGCAGGGTCCTCTCTCCTCCCCATTGTATCTCTCACCAATCCCTTGTAGACTGTGAGCCCTCGTGGGCAGGGTCCTCTTTCTCACCTACTGTATCCTCACCTATCCCTTGTAGACTGTGAGCCCTCGTGGCAGGGTCCTCTCTCCTCACCATACTGTATCTTCACCTATCCCTGTAGACTGTGAGCCCTCGTAGGCAGGGTCCTCTCTCCTCACTACTGTATCTTCACCTATCCCTTGTAGACTGGTGAGCCCTCTGCAGGCAGGGTCTCTCTCCTCACTCCTACTGTATCCTCACCCATCCCTTGTAGACTGTGAGCCTTCATGGGCAGGGTCCTCTCTCCTCACTTACTGTATCCTCACCCATCCCTTGTAGACTGTGAGCCCTCGTGGGCAGGGTCTTCTCTCCTCACTACTGTATCTTCACCTATCCCTTGTAGACTGTGAGCCTCGTGGGCAGGGTCCTCTCCTCCCTCTGTATCCTCACCTATCCCTTGTAGACTGTGAGCCCTCGTGGGCAGGGTCCTCTCTCTCACCTTCTTATCCTCACCCATCCCATGTAGACTTGAGCCCTCGTGGGCAGGGTCCTCTCTCCTCACTTACTGTATCCTCACCCATCCTTTGTAGACTTTGAGCCCTCGGGGCATGGTCTCTCTCTCCTCATCCACTACATATCCTCACCCATCCCTTGTAGACTGTGAGCCTCGTGGGCAGGGTCCTTCTCCTTCCCTGCTGTATCCTTGCCCATCCCTTGTAGACTGTAAGCCCTCGTGGGCAGGGTCCTCTCTCCTCACCTACTGTATCCTCACCCATCCTTGTAGACTGTGAGCCCTCATGGGCAGGGTCTTCTCTCACCTACTGTATCTTTACCTATCCCTTGTAGACTGTGATCCTCGTGGGCAGGGTCCTCTCCTTCCCTACTGTATCCTCACCCATCCCTTGTAGACTGTGGCCCTCGTGGGCAGGGTCCTCTCTCCTCACCTACTGTATCCCCACCCATCCCATTGTAGACGTGAGCCCTCGTGGCAGGGTCCTCTCTCCTCACCTACTGTATCCTCACCCATCCCTTGTAGACTGTGAGCCCTCGTGGGCAGGGTCCTCTCCTTCCCTGCTGTATCCTCAGCCCATCCCTTGTAGACTGTAAGCCCTCGTGGCAGGGTCCTCTCTCCTCACCTACTGTATCCTCACCCATCCCTTGTAGACTGTGAGCCCTCGTGGGCAGGGTCCTTCTCTCCTCACCTACTGTATCTCTCACCATCCCTTGTAGACTGTGAGCCCTCGTGGGCATGGGTCCTCTCCTTCCCTGCTGTATCCTCACCCATCCCTTGTAGACTGTGACCCTCGTGGGCAGGGTCCTCTCTCCTCACCTACTGTATCCTCACCCATACCCTTGTAGACTGTGAGCCCTCGGGGCAGGGTCTTCTCTCCTCATCCACTACTGTATCCTCACCATACCCTTGTACAACTGTGAGCTCTCGTGGGCAGGGTCTCTCTCCTTCCCTGCTGTATCCTTGCCCATCCCTTGTAGACTGAGAGCCCTGTGGGCAGGGTCCTCTCTTCCCATCACCTACTGAATCCTCACATCTCATCTCCTCTGTGTAGATCTGAGACCCTCATGGGCAGGATCCTCTCTCCTCACCTACTGTATCCTCACCCATCCCTGTAGACTGTAAGCCCTGTGGGCAGGGTCCTCTCTCCTCACCTACTGTATCCTCACCCATCCCTTCTAGATGGTGAGCCCTTGTGACAGGGTCCTGTCTCCTCACCTACTGTATCCTCACCCATCCCTTGTAGACTGTGATCCTTCATGGGTAGAATCCTCTCTCTCCTCACCTACTGTATCCTCACTCATCCCTTGTAGACTGTGAGCCCTCGTGGGCAGGCTCCTCTATCCTCACCTACTGTATCCTCACCCATCCCTTGTAGACTGAGAGCCCTCTGGGGCAGGGTCCTCTCTCCTCACCTACTGTATCCTCACCCATCCCTTGTAGACTGTGAGCCCTCGTGGGCAGGGTCCTCTCTCCTCACCTACTGTATCCTCACCCATCCCTTGTAGACTGTGAGCCCTCGTGGGCAGGGTCCTCTCTCCTCATCTACTGTATCCTCACCCATCCCTTGTAGACTGTGAGCCCTCGTGGGCAGGGTCCTCTCTCCTCATCTACTGTATCCTCACCCATCCCTTGTAGACTGTGAGCCCTCGTGGGCAGAGTCCTCTCTCCTCACCTACTGCATCCTCACCCATCCCTTGTAGAGTGTGAGCCCTCATGGGCAGGATCCTCTCTCCTCACCTACTGTATCCTCACCCATCCCTTGTAGACTGTGAGCCCTTGTGGGCAGGGTCCTGTCTCCTCACCTACTGTATCCTCACCCATCCCTTGTAGACTGTGATCCTTCATGGGTAGGATCCTCTCTCCTCACCTACTGTATCCTCACCCATCCCTTGTAGACTGTGAGCCCTCGTGGGCAGGGTCCTCTCTCCTCACCTACTGTATCCTCACCCATCCCTTGTAGACTGTGAGCCCTCATGGGCAGGGTCCTCTCTCCTCACCTACTGTATCCTCACCCATCCCTTGTAGACTGTGAGCCCTCATGGGCAGGATCCTCTCTCCTCACCTACTGTATCCTCACCCATTCCTTGTAGACTGTGAGCCCTCGTGGGCAGGGTCCTCTCTCCTCTCCTACTATGTCCTCACCCATCCCTTGTAGACTGTGAGCCCTCATGGGCAGGATCCTCTCTCCTCACCTACTGTATCCTCACCCATCCCTTGTAGACTGTGATCCTTCATGGGTAGGATCCTCTCTCCTCACCTACTGTATCCTCACCCATCCCTTGTAGACAGTGAGCCCTCGTGGGCAGGGTCCTCTCTCCTCACCTACTGTATCCTCACCCATCCCTTGTAGACTGTGAGCCCTCGTGGGCAGGGTCCTCTCTCCTCACCTACTGTATCCTCACCCATCTCTTGTAGACTGTGAGCCCTCATGGGCAGGATCCTCTCTCCTCACCTACTGTATCCTCACCCATCCCTTGTAGACTGTGAGCCCTCGTGGTCAGGGTCCTCTCTCCTCTCCTACTGTATCCTCACCCATCCCTTGTAGACTGTGAGCCCTCATGGGCAGGATCCTCTCTCCTCACCTACTGTATCCTCACCCATCCCTTCTAGATGGTGAGCCCTCGTGGACACTATAATATTAAATAGTAATAAATATTAATAATAATCTCACAGCATCTTCTTCACTGAGTCCAGCGATTCAGGTCTCTAACACCTCGGGCACTTGGGTATAACTACAATAGGTTCAGAGGCTGCAACCTCATCTGGGCCCTGCAGCCAAGGAGGCCCTAAAAGCCCACTTTACCTATATAAAAGACTAATGCTATAATTGGGGGCCCCGCTCAAGTTCGTGCACCGGGGCCCATGGGCTTCAAGTTACACCCCTGCTTGGGGATAAGGATCTTTTTTTTGTGTAATTCAACCCTCTTGTTCGGAGTCACAGCTTATCAGGTCACATTGATTGCCGCAACCTACAGCGGGTCATATTGACAGAATGTGTGGTGATGTCTGTGGAGGTGTCTGTGTCTGTGGTGGTCTCTGTGTCTGTGGTGGTCCCTGTGTCTGTGGTGATGTCTGTGTCTGTGGTGGTCTCTGTGTCTGTGGTGATGTCTGTGTCTGTGGTGGTCTCTGTGTCTGTGGTGATGTCTGTGTCTGTGGTGATGTCTGTGTCTGTGGTGGTCTCTGTGTCTGTGGTGATGTCTGTGTCTGTGGTGATGTCTGTGGTGGTCTCTGTGTCTGTGGTGATGTATGTGTCTGTGTCTGTGGTGGTGTCTGTGGTGATGTCTGTGTCTGTGGTGATGTCTGTGGTGGTGTCTGTGTCTGTGGTGGTGTCTGTGTCTGTGGTGGTCTCTGTGTCTGTGGTGATGTCTGTGTCTGTGGTGATGTCTGTGTCTGTGGTGGTGTCTGTTTCTGTGGTGATGTCTGTGTCTGTGGTGGTGTCTGTTTCTGTGGTGATGTCTGTGTCTGTGGTGATGACTGTGGTGGTCTCTGTGTCTGTGGTGATGTCTGTGTCTGTGGTGGTGTCTGTGTCTGTGGTGGTCTCTCTGTCTGTGGTGGTGTCTGTGTCTGTGGTGATGTCTGTGTCTGTGGTGATGTCTGTGTCTGTGGTGATGTCTGTGGTGGTCTCTGTGTCTGTGGTGATGTATGTGTCTGTGTCTGTGGTGGTGTCTGTGGTGATGTCTGTGTCTGTGGTGATGTCTGTGGTGGTGTCTGTGTCTGTGGTGGTGTCTGTGTCTGTGGTGGTCTCTGTGTCTGTGGTGATGTCTGTGTCTGTGGTGATGTCTGTGTCTGTGGGTGGTGTCTGTTTCTGTGGTGATGTCTGTGTCTGTGGTGGTGTCTGTTTCTGTGGTGATGTCTGTGTCTGTGGTGATGACTGTGGTGGTCTCTGTGTCTGTGGTGATGTCTGTGTCTGTGGTGGTGTCTGTGTCTGTGGTGGTCTCTCTGTCTGTGGTGGTGTCTGTGTCTGTGGTGATGTCTGTGTCTGTGGTGATGTCTGTGTCTGTGGTGGTGTCTGTGTCTGTGGTGGTCTCTGTGTCTGTGGTGATGTCTGTGTCTGTGGTGATGTCTGTGGTGGTCTCTGTGTCTGTGGTGATGTATGTGTCTGTGTCTGTGGTGGTGTCTGTGGTGATGTCTGTGTCTGTGGTGATGTCTGTGGTGGTCTCTGTGTCTGTGGTGGTGTCTGTGTCTGTGGTGGTCTCTGTGTCTGTGGTGGTGTCTGTGGTGGTGTCTGTGTCTGTGGTGGTGTCTGTGTCTGTGGTGGTCTCTGTGTCTGTGGTGATGTCTGTGTCTGTGGTGATGTCTGTGTCTGTGGTGGGTGTCTGTTTCTGTGGTGATGTCTGTGTCTGTGGTGGTGTCTGTTTCTATGGTGATGTCTGTGTCTGTGGTGATGTCTGTGGTGGTCTCTGTCTGTGGTGATGTCTGTGTCTGTGGTGGTCTCTGTGTCTGTGGTGGTCTCTCTGTCTGTGGTGGTGTCTGTGTCTGTGGTGGTCTCTGTGTCTATGGTGGTCTCTGTGTCTGTGGTGATGTCTGTGGTGGTCTCTGTGTCTGTGGTGGTGTCTGTGTCTGTGGTGGTCTCTGTGTCTGTGGTGATGTCTGTGTCTGTGGTGATGTCTGTGTCTGTGGTGGTGTCTGTGTCTGTTGTGATGTCTGTGTCTGTGGTGGTCTCTGTGTCTGTGGTGGTCTCTGTGTCTGTGGTGATCTGTGTCTGTGGTGATGTCTGTGTCTGTGGTGATGTCTGTGTCTGTGGTGGTCTCTGTGTCTGTGGTGGTCTCTGTGTCTGTGGTGATGTCTGTGTCTGTGGTGATGTCTGTGGTGATGTCTGTGTCTGTGGTGGTCTCTGTGTCTGTGGTGGTCTCTGTGTCTGTGGTGATGTCTGTGTCTGTGGTGATGTCTGTGTCTGTGGTGGTCTCTGTGTCTGTGGTGGTCTCTGTGTCTGTGGTGGTCTCTGTGTCTGTGGTGGGTGTCTGTGGTGATGTCTGTGTCTGTGGTGGTCTCTGTGTCTGTGGAGGTCTCTGTGTCTGTGGTGATGTCTGTGTCTGTGGTGATGTCTGTGTCTGTGGTGATGTCTGTGTCTGTGGTGGTGTCTGTGTCTGTGGTGATGTCTGTGTCTGTGGTGGTCTCTGTGTCTGTGGTGATGTCTGTGTCTGTGGTGATGTCTGTGTCTGTGGTGGTCTCTGTGTCTGTGGTGATGTCTGTGTCTGTGGTGATGTCTGTGTCTGTGGTGGTCTCTGTGTCTGTGGTGATGTCTGTGGTGGTCTCTGTGTCTGTGGTGGTGTCTGTGGTGGTCTCTGTGCCTTTGGTGATGTCTGTGGTGGTCTCTGTGTCTGTGGTGGTCTCTGTGTCTATGATGGTCTATGTGTCTGTGGTGGTCTCTGTGTCTGTGGTGATCTGTGTCTGTGGTGATGTCTGTGTCTGTGGTGATGTCTTTGTCTGTGGTGGTCTCTGTGTCTGTGGTGGTGTCTGTGGTGGTGTCTATGGTCGTGGTGGTCTCTGTGTCTGTGGTGGTCTCTGTGTCTTTGGTGGTCTCTTTGGCTGTGGTGATCTCTTTGGTCCTTGTTGTCTCTGCGGCCCTTGTGTTCTATGTGATCCTTGTCTCTGTGGCCCTTGTAGTCTCTGCAGCCCTTGTAGTCTCTGTGGCCCTTGTTGTCTTCATAGCCCTTGTGGTCTTAATGGTCCTTGTTTTCTCTGCGGCCCTTGTTGTCTCAGTGGCCCTTGTTTTCTCTCTATCCCTTGTGTTCTATGTGGTCCTTGTAGTGTCTGTGTCTGTTGTGATCTTTGTTGCCCTTGTTATGTTTGTGATCTCTGTGGTCCTTGTAGTCTCTGTGGCCCTTGTTGTCTCCATGGCTCTTGCAGTCTCTGTGGCCCTTGTCTATGTGGGTCTTGTCTCTGTGGCCCTTGTCTCTGTTACCCTTGGGGTCTATGTGGTCCTTGTCTCTGTGGCCCTTGTAGTCTGTGACTCTTGTAGTCTCTGTGACCCTTGTGGTATATGTGGTCTTTGTCTCTCTGGCCCTTGTAGTCTCTGTGGCCCCTATAGTCTCTGTGGCCCTTGTGGTCTCTGTGGTCCTTGTCTCTGTGGCACTTGTAGGCTCTGTGACCCCTGTAGTCTCTGTGGCCCTTGTGGTCCATGTGGTCCTTGTCTCTGTGGCCCTTGTAGTCTATGTGGCCCTTGTGGTGTATGTGGTCCTTGTCTCTGTGTCACTTGTAGTCTCTGTGGCCCTTGTGGTCTATGTGGTCCTTGTGTCTGTGGCCCTTGTTCTTTCTGTGGCCCTTGTGGTCTATGTGGTCCTTGTGGTCTCTGTGGCCCTTGTGGTCTCTGTGGCCCTTGTTGTCTCTGTGGCCCCTGTAATCTCGGTGGCCCCAGTAGTCTCTGTGGCCCCTGTAGTCTCTGTGGTCCTTGTAATCTCTGTGGCTCCTGTAGTCTCTGTGGCCCTTGTGGTATATGTGGTCCTTGTCTCTGTGGCCCTTGTAGTCTTGGTGACTCTTGTAGTCTCTGTGGCCCTTGTGGTCTCTGTGGTCCTTGTCTCTCTGGCCCTTGTAGTCTCTGTGCCCCCTGTAGTCTCTGTGGCCCTTGTGGTCTCTGTGGTCCTTGTCGCTGTGGCACTTTTGGTCTCTGTGGCCCTTGTGGTCTCTGTGGTCCTTGTCTCTCTGGCCCTTGTAGTCTCTGTGCCCCCTGTAGTCTCTGTGGCCCTTGTGGTCTCTGTGGTCCTTGTCGCTGTGGCACTTTTGGTCTCTGTGGCCCTTGTGGTCCTTGTCTCTGAGCCCTTGTAGTCTATGTGGCCATTGTGGTGTATGTGGTCCTTGTCTCTGTGGCACTTGTATCTCTGTGGCCCTTGTGGTCTCTGTGTTCCTTGTCTCTGTGACACTTGTAATCTTTGGGGCCCCTGTAGTCTCTGTGGCCCTTGTGGTTTATGTGGTCCTTGTCTCTGTGGCCCTTGAGGTTTTTGTGGTCCTCATCTCTGTGGCCCTTGTAGTCTCTGTGGCCCTTGTGATCTATGTGGTCCTTGTCTCTGTGGCACTTGTAGGCTCTGTGACCCCTGTAGTCTCTGTGGCCCTTGTGGTCCATGTGGTCCTTGTCTCTGTGGCCCTTGTAGTCTATGTGGCCCTTGTGGTGTATGTGGTCCTTGTCTCTGTGGCACTTGTAGTCTCTGTGGCCCTTGTGGTCTATGTGGTCCTTGTGTCTGTGGCCCTTGTAGTCTCTGTGGCCCTTGTGATCTCTGTGGTCCTTGTCTCTGCAGCCCTTGTTCTTTCTGTGGCCCTTGTGGTCTATGTGGTCCTTGTTGTCTCTGTGGCCCTTGTGGTCTCTGTGGCCCTTGTTGTCTCTGTGGCCCCTGTAATCTCTGTGGCCCCTGTAGTCTCTGTGGCCCCTGTAGTCTCTGTGGTCCTTGTAATCTCTGTGGCTCCTGTAGTCTCTGTGGCCCTTGTGGTATATGTGGTCCTTGTCTCTGTGGCCCTTGTAGTCTTGGTGACTCTTGTAGCCTCTGTGGCCCTTGTGGTGTCTGTGGTCCTTGTCTCTCTGGCCCTTGTAGTCTCTGCGCCCCCTGTAGTCTCTGTGGCCCTTGTGGTCTCTGTGGTCCTTGTCGCTGTGGCACTTTTGGTCTCTGTGGCCCTTGTGGTCCTTGTCTCTGAGCCCTTGTAGTCTATGTGGCCATTGTGGTGTATGTGGTCCTTGTCTCTGTGGCACTTGTATCTCTGTGGCCCTTGTGGTCTCTGTGTTCCTTGTCTCTGTGACACTTGTAATCTTTGGGGCCCCTGTAGTCTCTGTGGCCCTTGTGGTCTATGTGGTCCTTGTCTCTGTGGCCCTTGTAGTCTCTGTGGCCCTTGAGGTTTTTGTGGTCCTCGTCTCTGTGGCCCTTGTAGTCTCTGTGGCCCTTGTGGTCTATGTGGTCCTTGTCTCTGTGGCCCTTGTAGTCTCTGTGGCCCTTGAGGTTTTTGTGGTCCTCATCTCTGTGGCCCTTGTAGTCTCTGTGGCCCTTGTGGTCTATGTGGTCCTTGTCTCTGTGGCACTTGTAGGCTCTGTGACCCCTGTAGTCTCTGTGGCCCTTGTCTCTGTTACCCTTGTGGTCCATGTGGTCCTTGTCTCTGTGGCCCTTGTAGTCTATGTGGCCATTGTGGTGTATGTGGTCCTTGTCTCTGTGGCCCTTGTAGTCTATGTGGCCCTTGTAGTCTCTGTGGCCCTTGAGGTCTATGTGGTCCTTGTCTCTGTGGCCCTTGTAGTCTCTGTGGCCCTTGTAGTCTCTGTGGCCCTTGTGGTCTCTGTGGCCCTTGTGGTTTCTGTGGTCCTTGTCTCTGTGGCCCTTGTAGTCTCTGTGGCCCTTGTGGTTTCTGTGGTCCTTGTGTCTGTGGCCCTTGTAGTGTCTGTGGCCCTGGTCTGCTCCTCACCTGCTGGCACCTGCTCCTGGCGGCGCCCTGAGACGCCCCGTCCTCTCCGCTATGAATTAATCATGGCCATCACCTGCACAGCGGCGGCTGTTTGTCCTCCTGAAATATTCATCTGCTGCTGATGAAGGTTTTACTGACTGATGTTTACTGTAAAACACAATCACTGTCCAGGTGCAGGAAGGCTGCGCCGCCGTACTGACCGTATATAGAGTGTCAGCTCTCCGTCCTGAACTCTCATCCAAGGTAAAAGTGGTGAAGAAGAGGTTAAATGCATCACCCCCCAGTGCCACCGCCCTGAAACATCCACCGGAGATGTGCAGGAATCCGCTGTATACAGCAGATACAAGAGAACGACGGAGAATGTTCTGTAACATCATAATGTGTCATACCTGCAGTCCCATGTAACTGCACAGGTAACACTGGGAGAGGGCAAGATACAGAACACAGGAGACACAAAGGAGCAAACCACAGAAATAGAAAGAAGAAGGTGATAGGCGGCCGTTACACGCTACGATATATGCAAACATCGCTGGAAAGTGCCTGATTTGGCCTCGCTCCTACGACGTCGTTGCGTGTGACAGCATGATGTGACTACCGATAAGTGGTGAAATCATTAATCACAGATCTGAGATCCGGACCCCATATCAGACTATGTCGATCATCCAATCTGCTGCATCGTTCTGTGTGACCCCGCCATAACCGATCTCCTGACCGATTTCTCCTATTCACATCATTGACAATCATCAATCGCTGGTTGTGTGAGCGATCCCTGCACAGAACATCGTTATCTATACATGTGACACCTCACTAACGATGTGTCCACGAGCCGCACCCCTGACATCGTTATCTATACATGTGACACCTCACTAACGATGTGTCCACGAGCCGCACCACTGACATCGTTATCTATACATGTGACACCTCACTAACGATGTGTCCACGAGCCGCACCCCTGACACCCCGCACCCCTGACATCGCTATTGAGTTCCCTCTCATAATCACAGTGTGTGACGGCCGCGATAGATAGATGGATGGATAGATGGATGGATAGATAGATAGATAGATGGATAGATACCTTAGGAACCTTAGTGCAGCAGATGACAGATGCATCCCGATTCCCTTCCTTCAGGATCAGCAGCTGTCCAGCAGTGCCACCAATCCAGAACTGGTGAAGACCAGTGGGATCATCGGCATCATCTACTGTGGAGACGTCCGGCCAGAAGTCACCAAGATGGATGAATTGTAACCCCAAATCTGCTACATGGAAAAAGACCAAGAAAAACAGTAAGTGGGTGCAGCCAGACAACGCCCCCCACCATCCAGCCGATGTCAGTAATGAGGAGTCCTGGGGGTCCACACAGCCCGGATCTCACATCACGCCATCTGTCTGGGATCCACACCAGCCTCACACACAGGAGATCTGGGATCAGTTTTGCAGCTCATGCACAGGTCAGTGGCACATGATTTTGGGGCTCAGTTTTGCAGCTCATGCACAGGTCAGTGGCACATGATTTTGGGGCTCAGTTTTGCAGCTCATGCACAGGTCAGTGACACATGATTTTGGGGCTCAGTTTTGCAGCTCATGCACAGGTCAGTGGCACATGATTTTGGGGCTCAGTTTTGCAGCTCATGCACAGGTCAGTGGCACATGATTTTGGGGCTCAGTTTTGCAGTTCATGCACAGGTCAGTGACACATGATTTTGGGGCTCAGTTTTGCAGTTCATGCACAGGTCAGTGACGCATGATTTTGGGGCTCAGTTTTGCAGTTCATGCACAGGTCAGTGGCACATGATTTTGGGGCTCAGTTTTGCAGCTCACGCACAGGTCAGTGGCACATGATTTTGGGACTCAGTTTTGCAGCTCATGCACAGGTCAGTGGCACATGATTTTGGGGATCCGTTTTGCAGCTCATGCACAGGTCAGTGACACATGATTTTGGGGCTCAGTTTTGCAGCTCATGCACAGGTCAGTGGCACATGATTTTGGGGCTCAGTTTTGTAGCTCATGCACAGGTCAGTGGCACATGATTTTGGGGCTCAGTTTTGCAGCTCATGCACAGGTCAGTGGCACATGATTTTGGGGCTCAGTTTTGCAGCTCACGCACAGGTCAGTGGCACATGATTTTGGGGCTCAGTTTTGTAGCTCATGCACAGGTCAGTGGCACATGATTTTGGGGCTCAGTTTTGCAGCTCATGCACAGGTCAGTGGCACATGATTTTGGGGCTCAGTTTTGCAGCTCATGCACAGGTCAGTGACACATGATTTTGGGGCTCAGTTTTGCAGCTCATGCACAGGTCAGTGGCACATGATTTTGGGGCTCAGTTTTGCAGCTCATGTACAGGTCAGTGGCACATGATTTTGGGGCTCAGTTTTGCAGCTCACGCACAGGTCAGTGGCACATGATTTTGGGGCTCAGTTTTGCAGCTCATGCACAGGTCAGTGGCACATGATTTTGGGGCTCAGTTTTGCAGCTCACGCACAGGTCAGTGGCACATGATTTTGGGGCTCACTTTTGCAGCTCATGCACAGGTCAGTGGCACATGATTTTGGGGCTCAGTTTTGCAGCTCATGCGCAGGTCAGTGGCACATGATTTTGGGGCTCAGTTTTGCAGCTCATGCACAGGTCAGTGGCACATGATTTTGGGGCTCAGTTTTGCAGCTCATGCACAGGTCAGTGGCACATGATTTTGGGGCTCAGTTTTGCAGCTCATGCACAGGTCAGTGGCACATGATTTTGGGGCTCAGTTTTGCAGCTCATGTACAGGTCAGTGGCACATGATTTTGGGGCTCAGTTTTGCAGCTCATGCACAGGTCAGTGGCACATGATTTTGGGGATCCGTTTTGCAGCTCATGCACAGGTCAGTGGCACATGATTTTGGGGCTCAGTTTTGCAGCTCATGCACAGGTCAGTGACACATGATTTTGGGGCTCAGTTTTGCAGCTCATGCACAGGTCAGTGGCACATGATTTTGGGGCTCAGTTTTGCAGCTCATGCACAGGTCAGTGGCACATGATTTTGGGGCTCAGTTTTGCAGCTCATGCACAGGTCAGTGACACATGATTTTGGGGCTCAGTTTTGCAGCTCATGCACAGGTCAGTGGCACATGATTTTGGGGCTCAGTTTTGCAGCTCATGCACAAGTCAGTGACACATGATTTTGGGGCTCACTTTTGCAGCTCATGCACAGGTCAGTGGCACATGATTTTGGGGCTCAGTTTTGCAGCTCATGCACAGGTCAGTGACACATGATTTTGGGGCTCAGTTTTGCAGTTCATGCACAGGTCAGTGGCACATGATTTTGGGGCTCAGTTTTGCAGTTCATGCACAGGTCAGTGGCACATGATTTTGGGGCTCAGTTTTGCAGCTCATGCACAGGTCAGTGACACATGATTTTGGGGCTCAGTTTTGCAGCTCATGCACAGGTCAGTGGCACATGATTTTGGGGCTCAGTTTTGCAGCTCATGCACAGGTCAGTGGCACATGATTTTGGGGATCCGTTTTGCAGCTCATGCACAGGTCAGTGGCACATGATTTTGGGGCTCAGTTTTGCAGCTCATGCACAGGTCAGTGGCACATGATTTTGGGACTCAGTTTTGCAGCTCATGCACAGGTCAATGGCACATGATTTTGGGGATCCGTTTTGCAGCTCATGCACAGGTCAGTGACACATGATTTTGGGGCTCAGTTTTGCAGCTCATGCACAGGTCAGTGGCACATGATTTTGGGGCTCAGTTTTGTAGCTCATGCACAGGTCAGTGGCACATGATTTTGGGGCTCAGTTTTGCAGCTCATGCACAGGTCAGTGGCACATGATTTTGGGGCTCAGTTTTGCAGCTCAAGCACAGGTCAGTGGCACATGATTTTGGGGCTCAGTTTTGCAGCTCACGCACAGGTCAGTGGCACATGATTTTGGGGCTCACTTTTGCAGCTCATGCACAGGTCAGTGGCACATGATTTTGGGGCTCAGTTTTGCAGCTCATGCACAGGTCAGTGACACATGATTTTGGGGCTCAGTTTTGCAGCTCATGCACAGGTCAGTGGCACATGATTTTGGGGCTCAGTTTTGCAGCTCATGCACAGGTCAGTGGCACATGATTTTGGGGCTCAGTTTTGCAGCTCATGCACAGGTCAGTGACACATGATTTTGGGGCTCAGTTTTGCAGCTCATGCACAGGTCAGTGGCACATGATTTTGGGGCTCAGTTTTGCAGCTCATGCACAAGTCAGTGACACATGATTTTGGGGCTCACTTTTGCAGCTCATGCACAGGTCAGTGGCACATGATTTTGGGGCTCAGTTTTGCAGCTCATGCACAGGTCAGTGACACATGATTTTGGGGCTCAGTTTTGCAGTTCATGCACAGGTCAGTGGCACATGATTTTGGGGCTCAGTTTTGCAGTTCATGCACAGGTCAGTGGCACATGATTTTGGGGCTCAGTTTTGCAGCTCATGCACAGGTCAGTGACACATGATTTTGGGGCTCAGTTTTGCAGCTCATGCACAGGTCAGTGGCACATGATTTTGGGGCTCAGTTTTACAGCTCATGCACAGGTCAGTGGCACATGATTTTGGGGCTCAGTTTTGCAGCTCATGCACAGGTCAGTGACACATGATTTTGGGGCTCAGTTTTGCAGCTCATGCACAGGTCAGTGGCACATGATTTTGGGGCTCAGTTTTGCAGCTCATGCACAGGTCAGTGGCACATGATTTTGTGGCTCAGTTTTGCAGCTCATGCACAGGTCAGTGGTACATGATTTTGGGGTTCACTTTTGCAGCCTTTTCCTCTGCCTAAAAGCTTGGTGCTGACCCCAAGTGACGGCGGCGGAGGTCCCGCGGTGCATGAGATGATCAGTAACCAGAAATGTCTGTAGCCTACAGATGTAAGTGGTCATGACACCGGCCCCGGACTCTGTAGGATCAGTTATTACACCTCTGACCCCGCCGCTGTTATTCGGGGCCCCTCCTGTGTTAGGTCAGGATCCGCTTCACTGTCTGCGACCAGAGATCTTCATGATGTCAGGAATTAAGGCGCACAATATAGAGAAACATTGTAACACTTTCCATCGTAATAAGATTCCGCTCTGACACAATATAACCGGTGTCACCTTTATGGAAACCACCAGAAACCAATTTGGGTCTTGTGGACCTCATTGATTGGGGAGCAGGTGAATTGTGGGTAGAAGATGTCACCAACAATGAGCTGGAGAAGACGGTGAAGGTGGATATAATTGAATTGTGTAGAGAATGTAGTGGACGCCTCCTCCATCAGCCGAGTCCTGGGGAGAAGGACAAAGGCCGTTATTATATCCAGATAAAGGAGAGAAGAAGCGAGGAAAAGTCACAACATTCCGAGGAGTAAGACAAAGAGAGAAATGATGAAAGGGATCGCAACCGGCAATGGAGGATCAGAGGCTCCCGCCCAAGACGTCAACACTGGGGAAGAAACATCTGGAAGAAAAGCCGAGGACGTCTCCAAGATGAAAAGCAAGAAAGAGTGATGTAGAGATGAAGGGATACAAGTGTCCATGTCACAAACCATCCGTGCTTCAGACATTGGAGGACTGGAGAGAAGAGACTTAAAGGCAGTGGCAGGGGCATAACTGCAATAGGTGCAATCGGGCTCTGCAGCCTGGGGGCCCCAAAAGTCCCTTTGGCCTATAGAAAACGACTAATATTAATAAAGATTTCCAAAATTTGGGGGCCCCATTGGAGCTTTTACATCGGGGCCCCAGGCCTGAAGTTATGCCACTGGGCAGGGGTGTAACTACAAGTGCAGGGGCTGCAATCACACCCGGGCTCTGGAGCCTGGGGGCCCCAAAAGTCCCTTTGGCCTATAGAAAAAGACTAATACTATTAAAGATTTCCAATAATTGGGGGCCCCACTGGAGCCTCCACATCAGGGCCCATTAGCTTCAAGTGACGCCACTGCTTTAAGGGGTTGTGCCACGGACAGTTGTACATTTTAATGAATCTAAGTTCTAAAACTGGATGTGATAAGAGAATGTCCCTGTGCTGAGATCTTCTTATAAATGGCCCCTGTGTAATGGATGAGGGGTGTAAAGGGGTTTACAGGACATTTCATCGCCTTCTCCCTTTCCTGACTCCAGTCCTGGATGATCTTTCTTTACAGTAGATCTATGTAAGGAATAAGCAATATTCCAATAGCAGCCATATTGTTCAGATACTACCATATCTCACTCCAGTGAGATAGCATTTGACCTGAGGCTAGTCATCTCCTGGAAGTGGAATATGTTAATTAACCTGAGGAAATTGTCCTTGGGGCCAGTTGTTGGCATCACAATAGAGCTCTTACCAAAGTGAGATTAGGGGACAATGAAATCTCCCTGCCATTATCCAAAAGGATGACCATCTGGGGATTTCCCAGCTAGGTGTGAGAATGAATATCCTTCTATCTGCAGACTCAATAGAAGAGTCAGTTACTGCCCAGACTGAGAGGCACTGAGAGTATAACCTGTAATATATCATGATCTGTCGCTCCTATAAAAATATCAAGCATACATATCGCATCCTGAAATTCTGATGATCCTAGCGCATATTTTATATAAGCGCAGGACCTGTGTAGGTCCCCTAAACTTGAGATTGGCCAGTATGACACGAGATGGGTAGTCATGAGTCATATCATTGCAAAGCTAAAATCGTAACTGAAAATATGTGAACATTGTCTTCCGCAAATGACATTCCCAGGCAAAGTTATGGCCAATAATAACTTTTATATATCACATATCTCAACTCAGGGGGGTCTGAGCTATAGGACATCCCAGAGGCAGGTGATGGATGTGAGATGGGAAGGCCTATTACAGTATAACAATGTCCCACCTCTTCTCCATCTTGGTTTTCTTCTGAAGAGGCATAATTATATCAGGACACAGTGTATCCAGGACCCGGGTTGGCTCCATCCGGTAACTGATCACATGTGTGTGTAATTCTGTGTGTATCTCATTCATCTTTTATTTGCATAACTGACTACCATTTGTAATATCTGATCAATACCAGTACATATTAATCTTAATTCTAATATTGTCATACTGTACCAATATGGCGATTATATATATAAATGTAATCCTGAGTTGCTCTGTTTATCTTGATCACACATTCCCACGTCTGTGTTGCTACCTGTGTCGGTTTCTGACCCAATATAAGCCCAATTATGGACCGGACTTATATCAAATGAGGAGCTGGTGGCAGCATTAGAGCTTGTGTTATTCAGGGCCTCTATAAGTGAAGGGGTGGGGGTCATTATATGTGCTTCTGGCCTGGCACTGGAGGGCATATACCTCACTCACTTAGAGGTGCCTTAATAATCCAGCACTGGCAGGGCAGCTGTGGTCCTTCTTTTATCCTCAGGCAGTTCTCTGACTAGCCTGAGTTTAACAAGAGGCGCTATAGAGCTGCCAGATTCGGTGGCCAATTCTCCACAGTCTATATAGGAATACATTGTATCCATGACCTCCTCCTGGGGCGGGGGACCCCCCCTTGTGCTCCCCTGAATTGGATTCATTTGGGATCCTTTGTGACACATTTCAGGTTTTCTCACCCATTTCTTCCCTTTGGTCTGCAGGGACTTGTTGGCCGGTTGTGATTCTAGTTGTTACATTGTAGCGGTGCTGACGGGATGGCTCTTGGGCTCTTCGGGCCCCTGGGACAGTATATCCTCAGTGGGGCCCTCATCCATTTAGTGGTCCCGGTCTCTCTATCTTGACGTTCGCTGTATGAGATCATGATTCTGATATTTGATTGTTCTTTATATTGTAGATTTTATGTTTGGAGAATTATTGGTGCCTGTGGCAATATGAATTTTTATTAAAATGTATTTTTTAATGTTTTGAATCATTGTGAGCTTGCACTGGACCGATATACTGCAGCTCCTATAAAGCCCAGGCCTAGGTGTTAAACATGGCCGACACTCGGCCCCAGAAAGGACACCCCCTACCCATTTACAGCAACTGTAGAGTAAAACAGGTTATAGAGCTGCAAGATGGCCGGGTTCAGAGATGGCTGTACAGCTCAGCTGGCACCTCGCTGTGTGGCGTGACCATCACCATCCATCCTACATGTACAGTTCATGTAGAAATGTGGGTCCCGGCATTGCTCCTGGTACTGAATGTTGGGTTAGTCTCTGTTCACATGTGCAGTAAATAGGGCAGAGACACACTAATGCGAGATGTGAGTGACTTGCATGCATCTCCCATGACTCACCTGGCTGCCCCCTCTATGAATGGGAGCCTGGAGCTGATTGTGTTTCAGTGGAGTTCCATGCTCCCATTCATAGAGGGGGCAGATGGGTGACTCATGGGAGATGCATGCAATTCACTCACATACAGCTCGCATTAGTGTGTTTCCACCCTTAGATCGGATCCCGCACAATCCATTATGCAAACACAACTTTCTTGTCCATTCTTTTAACATTGGAGTCTATGGAGGACGGATCCGGTAACTGATCACATCTCTTTAATTATTTAAAGGATCCGTTTTTTTCTTACTGGATCAATTTCAAGTGGAAGATAAATAGTGATCAGTTACCGGATCTCCATAGAGTCCAATGGTCCGGATTCTGCAGCAATTGGACGATCACTGGACATGTGACCTCAGAACACGGTTGTTCCAGTGATGGATCTCTGGGGGTCACAATTCCCCTTTTGGAGAACGTTGCATTTATTTCACCTTCCATGGGCGTCAGGGGGTTAACGTGATGAGTAATGGCCGCGCTCGTCTTATGCAGATGAAGTCCATTAATCTGGGCCGTGTCTGTAATTAGCCGCTTTATTCTCATTATACGGCCTCAGACTCCTCATTGTAATTTGCTGAGCGATGGGAAGAGATTTATCTATTTCCTGGTGTAATTTTTGGGTAATACTCGGCAATTATCACATAATTAATACTAATGAGTAGTAATGTATTTCTTTAAGTGACTGAAGGAGCATTCATCATGGAGCGGAGAATGGCGGATCCTCGTGGGCTATGTGGATCGGCTGTGGGGGAGGGATCCACACTTGACGCACAGGATCTTCTCTCACCCCCAGACGTCGGTGCAGCCGGGGATCTCCTCTGGGGCTTCTGCTCTTTGGGATTTTATTAACTTTGTGATAGTTCACTTTTTTCTCACCTTCTAACTGGACCGGTTCCTCCTGTGATGTAAGAGCTTGGCTATGTGCTCTGAGCCAATCACATGTCTGCACTGATCTGCTCCTCCTCCCTTATCACTGCCGGCCAATCACATGTCTGCACTGATCTGCTCCTCCTCCCTTATCACAGCCAGCCAATCACATGTCTGCACTGATCTGCTCCTCCTCCCTTATCACTGCCAGCCAATCACATATCTGCACTGATCTGCTCCTCCTCCCATATCACTGCCGGCCAATCACATGTCTGCACTGATCTGCTCCTCCTCCCTTATCACTGCCGGCCAATCACATGTCTGCACTGATCTGCTCCTCCTCCCTTATCACAGCCAGCCAATCACATGTCTGCACTGATCTGCTCCTCCTCCCTTATCACTGCCGGCCAATCACATATCTGCACTGATCTGCTCCTCCTCCCATATCACTGCCGGCCAATCAGATGTCTGCACTGATCTGCTCCTCCTCCCTTATCACTGCCGGCCAATCACATGTCTGCAGTGATCTGCTCCTCCTCCCTTATCACAGCCAGCCAATCACATGTCTGCACTGATCTGCTCCTCCTCCCTTATCACTGCCGGCCAATCACATGTCTGCACTGATCTGCTCCTCCTCCCTTATCACTGCCGGCCAATCACATGTCTGCACTGATCTGCTCCTCCTCCCATATCACTGCCGGCCAATCACATGTCTGCACTGATCTGCTCCTCCTCCCTTATCACTGCCGGCCAATCACATGTCTGCACTGATCTGCTCCTCCTCCCTTATCACTGCCGGCCAATCACATGTCTGCACTGATCTGCTCCTCCTCCCTTATCACTGCCGGCCAATCACATGTCTGCACTGATCTGCTCCTCCTCCCTTATCACTGCCGGCCAATCACATGTCTGCACTGATCTGCTCCTCCTCCCTTATCACTGCCGGCCAATCACATGTCTGCACTGATCTGCTCCTCCTCCCTTATCACTGCCAGCCAATCACATGTCTGCACTGATCTGCTCCTCCTCCCTTATCACTGCCGGCCAATCACATGTCTGCACTGATCTGCTCCTCCTCCCTTATCACTGCCGGCCAATCACATGTCTGCACTGATCTGCTCCTCCTCCCATATCACTGCCGGCCAATCACATGTCTGCACTGATCTGCTCCTCCTCCCTTATCACTGCCGGCCAATCACATGTCTGCACTGATCTGCTCCTCCTCCCTTATCACTGCCGGCCAATCACATGTCTGCACTGATCTGCTCCTCCTCCCTTATCACAGCCAGCCAATCACATGTCTGCACTGATCTGCTCCTCCTCCCTTATCACTGCCGGCCAATCACATGTCTGCACTGATCTGCTCCTCCTCCCTTATCACTGCCGGCCAATCACATGTCTGCACTGATCTGCTCCTCCTCCCTATCACTGCCGGCCAATCACATGTCTGCACTGATCTGCTCCTCCTCCCTTATCACTGCCGGCCAATCACATGTCTGCACTGATCTGCTCCTCCTCCCTTATCACTGCCGGCCAATCACATGTCTGCACTGATCTGCTCCTCCTCCCTTATCACAGCCAGCCAATCACATGTCTGCACTGATCTGCTCCTCCTCCCTTATCACTGCCGGCCAATCACATAGTCTGCACTGATCTGCTCCTCCTCCCTTATCACTGCCGGCCAATCACATGTCTGCACTGATCTGCCTCCTCCCTATCACTGCCGGCCAATCACATGTCTGCACTGATCTGCTCCTCCTCCCTTATCACTGCCGGCCAATCACATGTCTGCACTGATCTGCTCCTCCTCCCTTATCACTGCCGGCCAATCACATGTCTGCACTGATCTGCTCCTCCTCCCTTATCACGCCGGCCAATCACATGTCTGCACTGATCTGCTCCTCCTCCCTTATCACTGCCGGCCAATCACATGTCTGCACTGATCTGCTCCTCCTCCCTTATCACTGCCGGCCAATCACATGTCTGCACTGATCTGCTCCTCCTCCTTATCACTGCCGGCCAATCACATGTCTGCACTGATCTGCTCCTCCTCCCTTATCACTGCCGCCAATCAATGTCTCACTGATCTGCTCCTCCTCCCTTATCACTGCCAGCCAATCACATGTCGCACTGATCTGCTCCTCCTCCCTTATCACTGCCGGCCAATCACATGTCTGCACTGATCTGCTCCTCCTCCCTTATCACTGCCGGCCAATCACATGTCTGCACTGATCTGCTCCTCCTCCCTTATCACTGCCAGCCAATCACATGTCGGCACTGATCTGCTCCTCCTCCCTTATCACTGCCGGCCAATCACATGTCTGCACTGATCTGCTCCTCCTCCCTTATCACAGCCAGCCAATCACATGTCTGCACTGATCTGCTCCTCCTCCCTTATCACTGCCGGCCAATCACATGTCTGCACTGATCTGCTCCTCCTCCTTATCACTGCGGCAATCACATGTC
Organism: Allobates femoralis; assembly: GCA_033576535.1. Classification (NCBI taxonomy): domain Eukaryota; kingdom Metazoa; phylum Chordata; class Amphibia; order Anura; family Aromobatidae; genus Allobates; species Allobates femoralis. The sequence continues at coordinate 695,440 of JARQOC010000005.1, forward strand.
TGCACTGATCTGCTCCTCTCCCTTATCACTGCCGGCCAATCACATGTCTGCACTGATCTGCTCCTCCTCCCTTATCACTTGCCGGCCAATCACATGTCTGCACTGATCTGCCTCCTCCTCCTTATCACAGCCGGCCAATCACATGTCTGCACTGACTGCTCCTCCTCCTTATCACTGCCGGCCAATCACATGTCTGCACTGATTGCTTTCTCCTCCTTTAGGACAGTTGGAGACCCATAGAGAGAACCTGCAGCTTCATCTCCCTCCTCTCTGGAATCTCTTCATGTTTAACACCAGATGGATTTTATTGTGATAGTGAAGAACATTTACAGGGGATGATTATGATGTCACCGCCTAGGGGATGATTATGATGTCACCTCCCGGGGATGATTATGATGTCACCTCCGGGATGATTATGATGTCACCCCCGGGGATAGATTTATGATGTCACCTCCCGGGGATGATTATGATGTCACCACCCGGGGATGATTATGATGTCACCTCCGGGGATGATTATGATGTCACCACCCGGGGATGATTATGATGTCCACCTCCGGGATGATTATGATGTCACCGCCCGGGGATGATTATGATGTCACCTCCCGGGGATGATTATGATGTCACCCCCGGGGATGATTATGATGTCACCTCCGGGGTTGATTATGATGTCACCTCCTGGGGATGATTATGATGTCACCTCCTGGGGATGATTATGATGTCACCTCCTGGGGATGATTATGATGTCACCTCCCGGGGATGATTATGATGTCACCTCCGGGGATGATTATGATGTCACCACCCGGGGATGATTATGATGTCACCACCCGGGGATGATTATGATGTCACCACCCGGGGATGATTATGATGTCACCTCCTGGGATGATTATGATGTCACCTCCGGGGATGATTATGATGTCACCTCCCGGGGATGATTATGATGTCACCACCCGGGGATGATTATGATGTCACCTCCCGGGGATGATTATGATGTCACCTCCTGGGGATGATTATGATGTCACCTCCCGGGGATGATTATGATGTCACCACCCGGGGATGATTATGATGTCACCACCCGGGGATGATTATGATGTCACCTCCTGGGGATGATTATGATGTCACCACCCGGGGATGATTATGATGTCACCACCGGGGATGATTATGATGTCACCACCCGGGGATGATTATGATGTCACCACTCCTGGGGATGATTATGATGTCACCTCCTGGGGATGATTATGATGTCACCTCCCGGGGATGATTATGATGTCACCACCCTGGGGATGATTATGATGTCACCACCCGGGGATGATTATGATGTCACCTCCTGGGGATGATTATGATGTCACCACCCGGGGATGATTATGATGTCACCACCCGGGGATGATTATGATGTCACCACCCGGGGATGATTATGATGTCACCTCCCGGGGATGATTATGATGTCACCACCCGGGATGATTATGATGTCACCTCCTGGGATGATTATGATGTCACCACCCGGGGATGATTATGATGTCACCACCCGGGGATGATTATGATGTCACCCCTGGGGATGATTATGATGTCACCTACCCGGGGATGATTATGATGTCACCTCCTGGGGATGATTATGATGTCACACTCCCGGGGATGATTATGATGTCACCCCTGGATGATTATGATGTCACCTCCGGGGATGATTATGATGTCACCTCCCGGGGATGATTTGATGTCACCTCCTGGAGATGATTATGATGTCACCTCCCGGGATGATTATGATGTCACCACCCGGGGATGATTATGATGTCACCTCCTGGGGATGATTATGATGTCACCACCCGGGGATGATTATGATGTCACCACCCGGGGATGATTATGATGTCACCTCCTGGGGATGATTATGATGTCACCTCCTGGGGATGATTATGATGTCACCTCCCGGGGATGATTATGATGTCACCACCCGGGGATGATTATGATGTCACCACCCGGGGATGATTATGATGTCACCTCCTGGGATGATTATGATGTCACCACCCGGGATGATTATGATGTCACCACCCGGGGATGATTATGATGTCACCACCCGGGGATGATTATGATGTCACCTCCTGGAGATGATTATGATGTCACCTCCCGGGATGATTATGATGTCACCACCCGGGATGATTATGATGTCACCTCCTGGGGATGATTATGATGTCACCACCCGGGATGATTATGATGTCACCACCAGGGATGATTATGATGTCACCACCCGGGGATGATTATGATGTCACCTCCTGGGGATGATTATGATGTCACCACCCGGGGATGATTATGATGTCACCACCCAGGGATGATTATGATGTCACCTTCTGAGGATGATTATGATGTCACCTCCCGGGGATGATTGTGATGTCACCTCCTGGGGATGATTATGATGTCACCTCCTGGGGATGATTATGATGTCACCACCCGGGGATGATTATGATGTCACCACCCGGGGATGATTATGATGTCACCACCCGGGGATGATTATGATGTCACCACCCGGGGATGATTATGATGTCACCCGCCGGAGATGATTATGATGTCACCTCCCGGGGATGATTATGATGTCACCTCCTGGAGATGATTATGATGTCACCTCCCGGGATGATTATGATGTCACCACCCGGGATGATTATGATGTCACCACCCGGGATGATTATGATGTCACCACCCGGGATGATTATGATGTCACCACCCGGGATGATTATGATGTCACCACCCGGGGATGATTATGATGTCACCTCCTGGGGATGATTATGATGTCACCTCCCGGGGATGATTATGATGTCACCACCCAGGGATGATTATGATGTCACCTTCTGAGGATGATTATGATGTCACCTCCCGGGATGATTGTGATGTCACCTCCTGGGGATGATTATGATGTCACCTCCTGGGGATGATTATGATGTCACCTCCTGGGGATGATTATGATGTCACCTCCTGAGGATGATTATGATGTCACCTCCTGGGATGATTATGATGTCACCTCCTGGGGATGATTATGATGTCACCTCCTGAGGATGATTATGATGTCACCTCCCGGGGATGATTATGATGTCACCTCCCGGGGATGATTATGATGTCACCTCCCGGGGATGATTATGATGTCACCACCCGGGGATGATTATGATGTCACCTCCTGGGATGATTATGATGTCACCTCCTGGGGATGATTATGATGTCACCTCCCGGGGATGATTGTGATGTCACCTCCTGGGATGATTATGATGTCACCTCCTGGGATGATTATGATGTCACCTCCCGGGGATGATTATGATGTCACCTCCCGGGGATGATTATGATGTCACCTCCCGGGGATGATTATGATGTCACCTCCTGGGGATGATTATGATGTCACCTCCTGGGGATGATTATGATGTCACCTCCCGGGGATGATTATGATGTCACCTCCCGGGGATGATTATGATGTCACCTCCCGGGATGATTATGATGTCACCTCCCGGGATGATTATGATGTCACCACCCGGGGATGATTATGATGTCACCACCCGGGATGATTATGATGTCACCTCCTGGGGATGATCATGATGCCACCTCCTGGGGATGATTATGATGTCACCTCCTGGGGATGATTATGATGTCACTGCCCGGGGATGATTATGATGTCACCTCCTGGGGATGATTATGATGTCACCTCCTGGGGATGATTATGATGTCACCTCCCGGGGATGATTATGATGTCACCTCCTGGGGATGATTATGATGTCACCGCCGGGAGATGATTATGATGTCACCGCACCAGCACTAGTCCAGGAGGAGGGTGGTGTTTTTTTCCATTTTCTGTGTAGCGCCCCGCTAAGAGCGCGCTACAAAAGGTTCTGCATCCGTGACTGAAGGTGGGGTATGCTTTGTTTTGGTAATGGGTAGAATAAGCCTGAAGCTCCAGCACCACATGCAGCACCTAGTGATAGAGGACCAATTAGATGCCCGTTACTAAGGTAACCGGTCCTGGTGGGAGGAGAGGCTGGGTGATACAGCAGTGGGGAAAGCAGCAAGGAGTTAGTTAGAAGTTAGTCAAGAGAGTGCAGTGGAGTTGAAAGTGGAGTGAGAAGCAGCCGATGAAGCAGAGCTGGAGAGCTGAAGAACAGCAGAGAGAAGCTGAGGGCACCTCAACCTGGTGACCCAGAAGAGACAGGGCCAAGAACAGAACGGGTAACCGGATGCCCTAGCCCAGTCCAAACCCGGAGTACCGGCTCCGAGGTGACCCAGCCGGCTATATCCCTGAACCACAGAGCCCAGAGTGTCTTTACAGGAGCACGACCCAACCGCCCTACACCAAGCACGGCCCCCTCCAGAAGCGCCAGACTGAGAGATAAGAGGATCTCATGTATCTCCACAGGCCTGGTAATAAGCGGGATCTGTGCAGGGCAGCAGAGCAAGGGACAGAGCGTGATAGAGGAACACCAGAGGAGCTTCAGAGGGACGCTGCTCACTGCCAGAACCACCCGGTCCACCACTCTGCAAAGAGAACTGCATTACCCTGCAACCCTGCAGAACACCGGAGTAAATACCCGTTCAGAGTGAACAGCGTGTCAGTGATTTCTTCCCTGATCAGTGATCTACCTGCCTTGCTCCACAGTGACTGCGCTGCCGTCCACCATCTATTCGTACCTCCAACACCCCGGGTACCCCGCTCCTTCTGTAGGGAGCTACTCCATCTTGCTGCCGCCCATCACCCTGGAGGTTCCCACAGTGCCGATGCCATCCCCAGGACCTACAGGTGGCGTCACGAACAAACAATTTCTTTATTACGTTTCTTTTCCACATTTGTCATTGACCACCAGGGCCACAGCCTCAGGCACCGCCACCCGTGACCTCCAGACTGCGCCTGAGCTCTGAGTCCCCCGGCCTGGGTGAGTCATCTGCACCAGACTGTAACTTGTAAATACTCTGCTATGCAATAGTGGACAATCCCTTTAAGGGTGACGAGCATTGCATGCCTTAGTCTCCTCTGCTTTCCTCCACTGAGCCTGCGCATGATCCTGTCTGGCCAATCAGTGTTCCCCCGTATCCACAGAGGGTGCACACAGCTGAGGGCTTGTTACAATGTATCAGTACAGTCCTCCACTTTCCTTTTTATTAGATGCAGGTCCATTCATTCTCTATACTGACTGCGAAGCCCCGGCCCGCTATACGGAGAGGCGGCTGCGCAGGGGCCGGTCTTTATGGAAGCAGTGACCACATCCATCTGTCTTCTTACCTTGTGACGTGTTAGATACATTCTCTAACGGCTGCTACAATCTGCTACAATAAATGTGGTGTTTCACCCCTTCTCGCAGCTTCACAAATCAGTTAATTGTGTCATAAATTCCCCAATTTGACCCCAGAGAACAGCGTGGCCGTCACTTCCCACAGCCGGGAATTGTAGGGATACATGGCGGCTATTGGGATCATCTATGAAATCAGTAAAGAGAATCTATCATCAGGTTTCCTCATCTGCGAGCAGCATATTGTAGAGACAGAGGCCCTGATTCCAGCGATGTGTCACTTACTGAGCTGATTGCTGTGGTGTTGATAAAATTTCTCTGCTGCAGATCTAGCAGTTATTGAATGTAGGGCTCTATAACCCCGCCCACACCACTGATTGGCAGCTTCCTCTATATGACCCCACCCACACCACTGATTGGCAGCTTCCTCTATATGATCCCACCCACACCACTGATTGGCAGCTTCCTCTATATAACTCCACCCACACCAGTGATTGGCAGCTTCCTCTATATGATCCCACCCACACCACTGATTGGCAGCTTCCTCTATATAACCCCACCCACACCACTGATTGGCAGCTTCCTCTATATGATCCCACCCACACCACTGATTGGCAGCTTCCTCTATATAACCCCACCCACACCACTGACTGGCAGCTTCCTCTATATGATCCCACCCACACCACTGATTGGCAGCTTCCTCTATATGACCCCACCCACACTACTGATTGGCAGCTTCCTCTATATAACCCCACCCACACCACTGACTGGCAGCTTCCTCTATATGATCCAACCCACACCACTGATTGGCAGCTTCCTCTATATGATCCCACCCACACCACTGATTGGCAGCTTCCTCTATATAACCCCACCCACACCACTGATTGGCAGCTTCCTCTATATGATCCCACCCACACCACTGATAGGCAGCTTCCTCTATATACCCACCCCACCACTGATTGGCAGCTTCCTCTATATACCCCACCCACACCACTGATTGGCAGCTTCCTCTATATGATCCCACCCACACCACTGATGGCAGCTTCCTCTATATTACCCCACCCACACCACTGATTGGCAGCTTCCTCTATATGATCCCACCACACCACTGATTGGCAGCTTCCTCTATATAACCCACCCACACCACTGATTGGCAGCTTCCTCTATATATCCCCACCACACCACTGATTGGCAGCTTCCTCTATATAACCCACCCACACCACTGATTGGCAGCTTCCTCTATATGATCCACCCACCCACCTGATTGGCAGCTTCCTCTATATAGACCCCACCCACACCACTGATTGGCAGCTTCCTCTTATGACCCCACCCACACCACTGATTGGCAGCTTCCTTATATACCCCCCCACACCATGATGGCAGCTTCCTTATATATCCCACCCACACCACTGATTGGCAGCTTCCTCTATATGACCACCCACACCTGATTGGCAGCTTCCTCTATTACCACCCACACACTGATGGCAGCTTCCTCTATATAACCACCCACACATGATTGCAGCTCCTCTATATGATCCCACCCACACCATGATGAGCTTCCTTATATAACCACCACCATGATTGGCAGCTTCCTTATGCCACCCACACACTGATTGCAGCTTCCTTTTACCCACCCACACCACTGATGGCAGCTTCCTCTATATGTCCACCCACCACTGATGGCAGCTTCTCTATATGACCCCCACCATGTTGGCAGCTTCCTTATATAACCACCACACATGATGCGCTTCCTCTATATGATCCACCACACACTGATAGCAGCTTCCTCTATTACCCACCCACACATGATTGGCAGTTCTCTATTACCACCCACACCATGATTGGGCTTCCTTATATCCACCCACACATGATGGCGCTTCCTTATATGTCCACCCACACCATGATGGCAGTTCTCTATATAACCACCACCACTATGGCAGCTTCCTCTATATACCACCCACACATATTGGCAGTTCCTCTATATACCCACCCACCTCTGATTGGAGCTTCTCTATATCCACCCACACACTGATTGGCAGCTTTCTATATAACCCACCCACACATGATGCAGCTTCCTTATGTCCACCACACACTGATTGGCAGCTTCTATAAACCACCCACACTGATTGGCAGTTCTCTATATCCCACCCACACACTGATTGCAGTCCTCATATCCCACCACACCACTGATGGCAGCTTCCTCTATATACCCACCCACCCACTGATGGCAGCTTCTCTTATGACCACCCACACACTGATTGGCAGCTTCCTCTATATCCCACCACACCACTGATGGCAGCTTCTCTATATACCACCACACCACTGATTGGCAGCTTCCTCTATATGACCCACCCACACATGTTGGCAGCTTCCTCTATATAACCCCACCACACCACTGATTGGCAGCTTCCTATATGACCCACCCACACCATGATTGGCAGCTTCCTTATATGTCCCACCCACCACTGATGCAGCTTCCTCTTATACCACCCCACACTTTGCAGCTTCCTCTATATACCACCCACACCATTATTGCAGCTTCCTATAAACCCCACCCACACCACTGATTGCAGCTTCCTCTATATGCCACCCCACCATGATGGCAGCTTCTCATATACCCACCCACACACTGATTGCAGCTTCCTCTATATCCCACCACACCATGATGGCAGCTTCTCTATATGATCCACCCACACACTGATTGGCAGCTTCTCTATATAACCCCACCACACACTATTGGCAGCTTCTCAATATGCCCACCCACACCACTGATTGGCAGCTTCCTCTATATACCCACCACACCTGATGGCAGCTTCCTTATATGATCCACCCACACACTGATTGGCAGCTTCCTCTATATGATCTCACCCACACCACTGATTGGCAGCTTCCTCTATATAACCCACCACACCACTATTGGCAGCTTCTCTATATATCCCCCCAACACTGATTGGCAGCTTCCTCTATATAATCCCCACCACACCACTGATTGGCAGCTTCCTCTATATAACCCCACCACACACATGATTGGCAGCTTCCTCTATATGATCCCACCCACACCACTGATTGGCAGCTTCCTCTATATAACCCCACCCACACCATGATTGGCAGCTTCCTCTATATGATCCCACCCACACCACTGATTGGCAGCTTCCTCTATATAACCACCCACCACTGATTGGCAGCTTCCTCTATATGATCCCCAACACCACTGATTGGCAGCTTCCTCTATATGACCCCACCCACACCACTGATTGACAGCTTCCTCTATATGACCCCACCCACACCACTGATTGGCAGCTTCCTCTATATGATCCCACCCACACCACTGACTGGCAGCTTCCTCTATATGATCCCACCCACACCACTGATTGGCAGCTTCCTCTATATATGATCTGTATAACCCCACCCACACCACTAATTGGCAGCTTCCCCTGTATATGATCTGTATAACTTCCACCCTCACCACTGATTGGCAGCTTCCTCTATATAACCCCACCCACACCACTGACTGGCAGCTTCCTCTATATAAGATCTGTATAACCCCACCCACACCACTGATTAATAGCTTAGTCTATATAACCCCACCCACACCACTGATTGGCAGCTTCCTTTATATGACCCCACCCACACCACTGATTGGCAGCTTCCTCTATATAACCCCACCCACACCACTGATTGGCAGCTTCCTCTATATATGATCTGTATAACCCCACCCACACCACTGATTGGCAGCTTCCCCTGTATATGATCTGTATAACTTCCACCCTCACCACTGATTGGCAGCTTCCTCTATATAACCCCACCCACACCACTGATTGGCAGCTTCCTCTATATGATCCCACCCACACCACTGATTGGTTACTTCCTGCCCATGTAGCGTGCACACAGAAAGCTGCCAATCAGTGGTAGGGGCGGGGTAAAGCGGAGCTCATGAATATGCTGGACTACCTGCAGTAGTCCTCTAATGATAATTCCCTGCTGATTAATCAGTGATCTCCAGTCAGCAGCCCAGTAAGTGACACATCGCTGGAATCAGGATCTCAGGGCAAAAACTACTGACAGATTCCCTTTAATAAGAAAAAAGCTCAAATCTATAACAAAATGACAAAAGCTAAAAAGAAAAGGCATCCACAAGGGGAGCGGCCGGGGTCATTGTTCCCAGCACGCCCCCGGCAGGCACTCGGGGTTTGGAGACTATGTAAGAATCAGGTTTTTACAGCTGACTTATAGGAGAAGCTTTAACTACAGCCAGGAGCTAGAGCTTCCCTCCAGATGAGGCGCCGCGGTGCCGCACCTTCTCCTGCTCCTGTCTGGACAAATAAGTCCCAATAATAGAAACGATCCGGAAACTGCAATCTGCGGCTCATAATAAACCGAAGAGGAACCGAAGAACGAAAAGAAGAAATGATGATTGGCCAAGTCAGCACTTCACAGCAGAGGGTGCGGCACAGTGTAACAGCGAGGTCAACCACAGACAAATGCACTTTTCATGGTCCTCCATATAGTATAATGCACCCCATAGTGCTACATATAGTATAATGGACCCCATAGTCCTCCATATAGTATAATGCACCATCATTGTCCTCCATATAGTATAATGCACCCCATAGTCCTCCATATATTATAATGCACCATCATTGTCCTCCATATAGTATAATGCACCCCATAGTGCTACATATAGTATAATGCACCCCATAGTCCTCCATATAGTATAATGCACCCCATAGTGCTACATATAGTATAATGCACCCCATAGTCCTGCTTATAGTATAATGCACCCCATAGTCCTCCTTATAGTATAATGCACCCCATAGTCCTCCATATATTATAATGCACCCCCATAGTCCTCCATATATTATAATGCACCCCATAGTCCTCCTTATAGTATAAAGCACCCCATAGTCCTCCATATATTATAATGCACCCCATAGTCCTCCTTATAGTATAATGCACCCCATAGTTCTCCATATAGTATAATGCACCCCATAGTCCTCCATATATTATAATGCACCCCATAGTCCTCCTTATAGTATAATGCACCCCATAGTCCTCCATATATTATAATGCTCCCCATAGTCCTCCATATAGTATAATGCACCATCATTGTCCTCCATATAGTATAATGCACCATCATTGTCCTCCATATAGTATAATGCATCCCATAGTCCTCCATATAGTATAATGCCCCCATAGTCCTCCATATAGTATAATCCACCCCTATAGTCCTCCATATAGTATAATGCACCCCCATTGTCCTTCATATAATATAATGCACTCCCCACAGTCCTTCATATAGTATAATGCACCCCATAGTCCTCCATATAGTATAGCACACCCTCATTGTCCTCCATATAGTATAATGAACCCCCCCATAGTCCTCCATATAGTATAATGCACCATCATTGTCCTCCATATAGTATAATGCACCCCATAGTCCTCCATATAGTATAATGGACCCCATAGTCCTCCATATAGTATAATGCACCCCATAGTCCTCCATATAACATAATGCACCCCATAGTCCTCCTTATACTATAATGCACCCCATAGTCCTCGATATAGTATAATGCACCCCCATAGTCATCCATATAGTATAATGCACCTAATAGTCCTCCATATAGTATAATGCCCCCCATCGTACTACATATAGTATAATACCCCCCATAGTACTACATATAGTATAATGCACCCCATAGTCCTCCATATATTATAATGCTCCCCATAGTCCTCCATATAGTATAATGCACCATCATTGTCCTCCATATAGTATAATGCACCATCATTGTCCTCCATATAGTATAATGCACCCCATAGTCCTCCATATAGTATAATGCACCCCATAGTCCTCCATATAGTATAATCCACCCCTATAGTCCTCCATATAGTATAATGCACCCCCATTGTCCTTCATATAATATAATGCACTCCCCACAGTCCTTCATATAGTATAATGCACCCCATAGTCCTCCATATAGTATAGCACACCCTCATTGTCCTCCATATAGTATAATGAACCCCCCCCCATAGTCCTCCATATAGTATAATGCACCATCATTGTCCTCCATATAGTATAATGCACCCCATAGTCCTCCATATAGTATAATGGACTCCATAGTCCTCCATATAGTATAATGCACCCCATAGTCCTCCATATAACATAATGCACCTCATAGTCCTCGATATAGTATAATGCACCCCCATAGTCATCCATATAGTATAATGCACCTAATAGTCCTCCATATAGTATAATGCCCCCCATCGTACTACATATAGTATAATACCCCCCATAGTACTACATATAGTATAATGCACCCCATAGTCCTCTATATAGTATAATGCACCCACACAGTCCTCCATACAATATAATGCACCCCCATAGTCCTCCTTATAGTACAATGCACCCTCCATAGTACTCCATGTAGTATAATGCACCCCATAGTCCTCCATATAGTATAATGCACCATCATTGTCCTCCATATAGTATAATGCCCCCCATAGTACTACATATAGTATAATGCCCCCCATAGTACTTCATATAGCATAATGCACCCCATAGTCCTTCATATAGTATAGTGCACCCCCATTGTCCTCCATATAGTATAATGAACCCCCCATAGTTCTCCATATAGTATAATGCCCCCCATAGTGCTACATATAGTATAATGCACCCCATAGTCATCCATATAGTATAATGCCCCTCATAGTATTACATATAGTATAATGCACCCCATAGTCCTCCATACAACATAATGCACCCCCATAGTCCTCCATAATATAATGCACCACACCCCCATAGTCCTCCATATAGTATAAAGCACCCCATAGTCCTTCATATAGTATAATGCACCCCCATAGTCCTCAATATAGTATAATGCACCCCATAGTCCTCCATATAGTATAAAGCACCCCATAGTCCTTCATATAGTATAATGCACCCCCATAGTCCTCAATATAGTATAATGCACCTCCATAGTCCTCCATATATTATAATGCACCTCCTAGTCCTCCATACAATATAATGCACTCACCATAGTGCTCTATATAGTATAATGCACCCTCCATAGTCCTCCATATAGTATAATGCACCTCATAGTCCTCCATATAGTATAATGCACCACCATAGTCCTCCATATAGTATAATGCACTACCATAGTCCTCCATATAGTATAATGCACCCACACAGTCATCCATATAGTATAATGCACCCCCCATAGTCCTCCATATAGTCTAATGCACCCCATAGTCCTCCATATAGTATAATGCACCCCCATAGTCCTCAATATAGTATAATGTACCCCCATAGTCCTCCATATATTATAATGCCTAGTCCTCCATACAATATAATGCACTCACCATAGTGCTCTATATAGTATAATGCACCCTCCATAGTCCTCCATATAGTATAATGCACCTCATAGTCCTCCATATAGTATAATGCACCCCATAGTCCTCCATATAGTATAATGCACCCACACAGTCATCCATATAGTATAATGCACCCCCCATAGTCCTCCATATAGTCTAATGCACCCCATAGTCCTCCATATAGTATAATGCACCCACATAGTCATCCATATAGTATAATGCACCCCCCATAGTCCTCCATATAGTATAATCCACCCCTATAGTCCTCCATATAGTACAGTATAATGCACCCCCTATAGTCCTCCATATAGTCTAATGTACCCCATAGTCCTCCATATAGTATAATGCACCCACATAGTCCTCCATATAGTATAATGCACCCACACAGTCATCCATATAGTATAATGCACCCCCCATAGTCCTCCATATAGTCTAATGCACCCCATAGTCCTCCATATAGTATAATGCACCCACATAGTCATCCATATAGTATAATGCACCCCCCATAGTCCTCCATATAGTATAATGCACCCCCCATAGTCCTCCATATAGTATAATCCACCCCTATAGTCCTCCATATAGTACAGTATAATGCACCCCTATAGTCCTCCATATAGTCTAATGCACCCCATAGTCCTCCATATAGTATAATGCACCCCCCATAGTCCTCCATATAGTCTAATGCACCCCATAGTCCTCCATATAGTATAATGCACCCACATAGGCCAGGGTCACATTTGCGGTTGGACCCTGGCCTGCCGGATTCCGGTTTCAACTTAGCAATTTTTCCATCACCGCATAGCGTTTCCGCTATGCGGTGCTGGAAACCGCAGTCCCTAGTTACCCGGTGTTTACCTGCACGACCTGTCACACAGGCAGCGGCTCGGAGGGCGTTTTACAGCGCCGCACAGGAAATCGTGTCTGCAACGGTTTCCTGTGCGGCGCTGTAAAACGCCCTCCGAGCCGCTGCCTGTGTGACAGGTCGTGCAGGTAAACACCGGGTAACTAGGGACTGCGGTTTCCAGCACCGCATAGCGGAAACGCTATGCGGTGATGGAAAAATTGCTAAGTTGAAACCGGAATCCGGCAGGCCAGGGTCCAACCGCAAATGTGACCCTGGCCATAGTCATCCATATAGTATAATGCACCCCCCATAGTCCTCCATATAGTATAATCCACCCCTATAGTCCTCCATATAGTATAATGCACTCCCTATAGTCCTGCCAAAGTAGATTGATACTTTGCCCATGAAGTATGTAAATTAGCTCCCTCCTAGTCAGTAGGAAATTTTTTTGGTGCCATCTATATCACAATCTTCTTTTATACTGGCAAGAGCTGGCATCCTCTCGACAACCCAGTGATGAAGCTAAGTCTACCACAGGTGGTCTTCATTAGGGGCATAGCTGTGAGCGGCTGGAGGATAGCCAAGACATAACTGCCCTGGATGGGAAATGTAGATACAGAATTAGACAAGCAAGCTGGTGTAGGAAGGCCAAGTACAGTTCTGATATTTTATGGTTTAGGCCATGGGTGAGGAACTCCAGGCCTCAAGGGCTGCCAACAGTGCAGGTTTTCAGGATTTCCTTAGCATTGCACAGAGGTTGGAATCATCACCAGTGCAGGGGGTTCAATAATCCTGAAAGCCTGACCCGTTGGTGGCCCTTGAGGCCTGGAGTTCCCCACCCATAGTTAAGATTTGCTCAAGCAAAGTCAGTCACAAAATGGTTCCTTGAGTTTGGTAACAGGGTGAGGGTCAGGGCCACCAGGTTCCTTCAAACCAAACTTAAGGAGCCATTATGTCTGGCCACGTTCCCGCAGACCCTATTGAGGCCATTTGAGACATGGCCTAAAATCAGTGGTGAATAATATGAGGACCGGCACCAATCCATGGTGGTGGGGAGAACGTCAATGGCATTATTGAAGGGGGGGTACATGGCATTGTTGAAGGGGGGTACATGGCATTGCAGAAGGGGGGGTACATGGCATTGTTGAAGGGGGGGTACATGGCATTGTTGAAGGGGGGGTACATGGCATTGTTGAAGGGGGGGTACATGGCATTGTTGAAGGGGGGTACATGGCATTGTTGAAGGGGGTACATGGCATTGTTGAAGGGGGATACATGGCATTGTTGAAGGGGGGTACATGGCATTATTGAAGGGGGGGTACATGGCATTGTTGAAGGGGGGTACATGGCATTGCAGAAGGGGGGGTACATGGCATTGTTGAAGGGGGGGTACATGGCATTGTTGAAGGGGGGGTACATGGCATTGTTGAAGGGGGGGTACATGGCATTGTTGAAGGGGGGTACATGGCATTGTTGAAGGGGGGTACATGGCATTGTTGAAGGGGGGATACATGGCATTGTTGAAGGGGGGATACATGGCATTGTTGAAGGGGGTACATGGCATTATTGAAGGGGGGGTACATGGCATTGTTGAAGGGGGGTACATGGCATTGCAGAAGGGGGGGTACATGGCATTGTTGAAGGGGGGTACATGGCATTGTTGAAGGGGGGGTACATGGCATTGTTGAAGGGGGGATACATGGCATTGTTGAAGGGGGGATACATGGCATTGTTGAAGGGGGGGTACATGGCATTGTTGAAGGGGGGATACATGGCATTGTTGAAGTGGGGTACATGGCATTGTTGAGGGGGGGTACATGGCATTGTTGAAGGGGGGTACATGGCATTGTTGAAGGGGGGGTACATGGCATTGTTGAAGGGGGGGTACATGGCATTGTTGAAGGGGGGTACATGGCATTGTTGAAGGTGGGGGGGGGTACATGGCATTGTTGAAGGGGGGATACATGGCATTGTTGAAGGGGGGTACATGGCATTATTGAAGGGGGGGTACATGGCATTGTTGAAGGGGGTACATGGCATTGCAGAAGGGGGGGTACATGGCATTGTTGAAGGGGGGTACATGGCATTGTTGAAGGGGGGTACATGGCATTGTTGAAGGGGGGATACATGGCATTGTTGAAGGGGGGATACATGGCATTGTTGAAGGGGGGTACATGGCATTGTTGAAGTGGGGTACATGGCATTGTTGAAGTGGGGTACATGGCATTGTTGAGGGGGGGTACATGGCATTGTTGAGGGGGGTATATGGCATTGTTGAAGGGGGGTACATGGCATTGTTGAAGGGGGGGTACATGGCATTGTTGAAGGGGGGTACATGGCATTGTTGAAGGGGGGTACATGGCATTGTTGAAGGTGGGGGGGGGGTACATGGCATTGTTGAAAGGGGTTACATCTTCATATGACTGAGTTGAGACCCCATCAGTCATGGAAGGCGCCATCTTACTCTTGTGAGCACTGTCTTTAATCCTGACACATCTATAAAGCTACAATGATATTGATTTCACACGGATCATCTGTGATACACCCCAGAGGAGCGATGTGATGTGCCAGGAATTATCCGATAAGTCGCCCCTCCATGGACGGGGTGGTGTCGTTACAGTGGGTCAGCGACTCCTGGACATGTTATAAAGTTTCCTCTGCGGGGAGGGGGCCTGATCCTCTCACATTGAATCATCTGCGTCTCTTCTCCTCTCATCCCCCTTTCATCTCTCTCTGTAAACATCACTTTTCATTTCTCTTTTGTCTCTTCTTCACTTGATCTTTTTTGGGATTTCAGCACATTTCTGCAGTTGTGGCCCAAGGCTGCGATGGAAACTTTCTTTCTTTTTTTCCCTGACCATTTCTTCTTCTTCTTCTTTTCTTTTTTTTGATAGAACAATAGGACACGGGGGGGCGTTCCCGGGCGCACGTCTCCAGATCAGGCGTTGTCATATTGAATTTGCAGCCCACGGGCTCCTGACGTGACACGGTCTATTTGAACGTTGCGGATTTAAAGGGATGTCACATTGTGTACTAACAAGCGCGCCGTGAACACGGTAAACAGTCGTCTTAATTGCGGAGCGCCTCATTTGAGGGCTTCTATTCTGAGCCGCACTCTGATGTGAAGCCTATGGGGGGCAAAGAGGTTTTTTTTCTGCAAAGCTTCTGGAAGCCTAATTTGTTAAAATAGCTTTGCAGGAACCCGGTCTGGACGCACCGCACACAGCGCCCCTGCCGTTAACCCTTTATTTAATCTTAGCCTAATTATAATGTTGTAAAGCAATACTAATGATGGGTCTGGTGCCGGTCATTCCACTCGGACCTTTATATCATGTCACACTCACATCTGCGCTATCAACAAACTTTGTTGCAGACGCATCAATTTCCACCAAAATGATTTATCACAGCCGCCTTTGTTTCTCATACTGTGTTTCCCCAAAAATAGGACATCCCCCGAATAAGACCTAGTAGAGGTTTTCCTGGATTGATGTACATCAGCAGCAAATTGGTGAGAAAAAGGATGTGTATGTGTGTGGGCGTGTGGGCGAGTGTGCATGTATGTGTATGTATGTGTGTGGGTGTGTATTTATGCATGTGCGAGTGTGTGTGTGTGTGGTTGTGTGTCTGTGTGTGTGAATATGCATGTGCTTGTGTATGGGTGTGTGTGTGTATGTGTGTGTGGGTGTGTGTATGTGTTTGGGTGTGTGTATGTGTGTGTATATGTGTATGTATGTTTGTGTATGTATGTGCATGGGTGTGTTATGTGTGTGTGTATATGTGTATGTATGTTTGTGTGTGTATATGTGTGTGTATGTGCATGGGTGTGTGTATGTGTGTATATGTGTATGTATGTTTGTGGGTGTATGTGCATGGGTGTGTGTACTGTATGTATGTGCATGGGTGTGTATGTGTGTGTGTGTGGTTGTGTGTATATGTGTGTGTATGTATGTGCATGGGTGTGTGTGTGTGTATATGTATGTTTGTGTGTGTATGTGTGTGTGTGTGTGTGTATATGTGTGTGTATGTTTGTGGGTGTATGTGTGTGTATGTTTGTGGGTGTATGTATGTGTATGTTTGTGGGTGTATGTGTGTGGGTGTTTGTGTGTGTATATATGTGTGTGTGTGTGTGTGTGTATGTGCATGGGCGTGTGTGTATATATGTATGTGTGTGTATATGTGGGTGTGTGAGTTTTGTAGATATCATAATGGGGATTGGGGGCTGTAGGGGGATGATGGAGATATTATGACATCTCCTGATAATAAGGCCCCTTTCACATCTCTGCGTTTGCTGCGTTTTGCTGCGTTTTGCTTCATTTGCGTATTTTTCGCGTTTTTACCGCTAAAAACGCATGAAAACGCATGCGTTTTTGTCCCCATTGATTTTAATGGGAACGCATGAAAAACGCATGCAAAAACGCATGTCAAAATGCATGTGCGTTTGCAAAAACGCATAACGCATGCGTTTTTGCAAGCGCAGCTCAAAACGTGGCAAACAACGTTTTGGGCTGCGTTTGCAAAAACGCATGCGTTATGCGTTTTTACAAACGCACATGCATTTTGACATGCGTTTTTGCATGCGTTTTTCATGCGTTCCCATTAAAATCAATGGGGACAAAAACGCATGCGTTTTCATGCGTTTTTAGCGGTAAAAACGCGAAAAAAACGCAAATGAAGCAAAACGCAGCAAAACGCAGCAAACGCAGAAATGTGAAAGGGGCCTAAGACCTAGCACATCTTTGGGAGTAAAAACTAATATAATATAGGCTATGTTCACACACAATTTGCGTTTTTTTTAGCACTCTTAAAAGCACTTGCGTTTTTTTAAGAGTGCTAAAAAATGTCCCTTGTGTGTCTGAAAGGATTTGCCACGTTTTTGGACTTAGTCATTTTTTCACCAAAAACGCAGGCAAAAACACAAGCGTTAATGCAGGGTGCATAAATGTGCCTTTTAAAAACGCATGTGTTTCCCATAGGGCCCCCATGTTAAAAAAACACATGTGCGTTTTTTCAAAAACGCATGCGTTTTTTTTAACATGGGCCCCTATGGGAAACGCATGCGTTTTTGAATGGCACTAAAAGGTACTAATGTACCATACGTTTTTGCATGCGTTTCCCATAGGGCCCCATGTTAAAAAAACGCATGCGTTTTTGGAAAAACGCACATGCGTTTTTTTTACAGCACCCAAAAACGCTGCATGCAGCGTTTTTTGGACTTGGGGTAAAAAAATGCAAATGGAGCTGAAAAACGCAGCTACACTCAAATGTACCCTGCGTTAACGCACCTGCGTTTTTTTTAACAGCCCAAAAACGCAGAGATGGTCAAAAAAACGCATGTGTGTGAACATGGCCATATTGTCTTATTTCTGGGGAAACAGGGGAGCAGCCAATCACCACTCAGCTTTCATATTACCTGAGCTGTTTGAAGAATGAAAGCTGCATGGTCATTGGTTGCCATTTTGTATTATTATAGTGGAGGCCCAGGTTCTTCATGCCCATTGTTTGCTGGTTGTAGTTTCCACAGATTTATCTGCTGCTCCTCTATCAGATATCTGCTCCCCTGAGAGAGAAATGGGCCTCATTTATAACAAGAGTCTAAGCAACCAATCACAGCGCAGCTTTTATTTTTTAAACAGCTATAGAAGAATGAAAGCAGAGAGGTGATTGGTTGCTATGGGCAACAGGCAACATAAGGCTAATTTGGGGCTCCTAGGCCTCAATGTGATGTGTCATTTATAATACTGGGGCCCTCTTATACGGCAGGGGCCCTCCCGGGGCCCGAGTGAAGCTGCTCATCGGCTGCTCACTTTCTGGCAGTCAGTGGATAATGGAGTTTATTGGCGGTGTGACCCCGGCTCTTACACTTCATTGTGGACGGACATTTCGGGGTGATGAACTCATTTATGGAAAGTCACATTCAGCCACAACTTATAGCAAATTTCATGTAAATCAAGAGATTAAAAGTAGAATAAATGGCGGAAAGAGAAGAGGATAAATAATGATAATATGATAATATCCTCCTCTCGCTCCTATCTGTCCTCCAGTGCGGTTCTTTGGTGCAGACCTGCGATTCGGTCCTCCGGTGTGGTCCTCTGATGAGGTCAGTGCGGTCCTCCAGTGCTGCCCTCCAATGCGGTCCTCCAAAGCGGTCCTTCAGTGCGGTCCACCAATTCGGTCCACCGGTGTGATCCTACGGTGTGGTCAGTACGGTCCTCTAGTGCTGTCCTCCAATGCGGTCCACCAATTCGGTCCACCGGTGTGATCCTACGGTGTGTGGGCAGTGCAGTCCTTCGGTGGGGTCCTCCGATGCGGTTCTTTGGGGCGATCCTCTGAAGTCGTCCTCCGATGCGGTCCTTTGGTGAGGTCTTCTGATGTGGTCTTCCAGTGCAGTTCTTCGGTGCGGTCCTCCGATGCAGTTGTTTGGTGCAGTCTTGCGATGCGGTCCTCCAGTGTGGCCAGTGCGGTCCTCTGGTTCTGCCCTCCTATGTGGTCCTCCGGTGCAGTTCTTCAGTGCGGTCCTCCTATGTGGTCCTCCTATGCAGTCCTCCGAATCTGTCCTTCAGTGCAGTCCTCCAATTCAGTCCTCCATTGCAGTCCTTCAGTGCGGTCCTCCGATTTGGTCCTCCACTGCAATCATATGATGTGGTCAGTGCAGTTATCCAGTACGGTCCTCCGGTGCGGTTCTTCGGTGTGATCCTCCGATGTGATCCTCCGATGCGGTCCTTTGGTGTGGTCCTCCAATTCAATCCTCCGGTGTGGTCAGAGCGGTCCCTCGGTGCGGTCCTCCAGTGCAGTTCTTTGGTGCAGTCCGTCAGTGTGATTCTCCAATGTGGTCCTCTGGTGCAATCCTCTGATACGGTCCTCCAATTTGGCCCTCCGGTGTGATCCTCCAATGTGGTCTTTCAGTGCAATCGTCTGTTGCGTTCCTCTGTTGCAGTCATCCAATGCGATCCTCCAATTCGGTCCTCAGGTGTGATCCTCCGATTCGGTCCTCCTGTGCGGTCCTATGGTGTGGTCAGTGCGGTCCCTCGGTGTGGTTCTTCGGTGCGGTCCTCCAGTGCAGTTCTTTGATGCGGTCCTCCGAAGCGGTCCTTCTGTGCGGTCCTCCGGTGCGGTTCTTCGGTGCAGTAGTCCGATGTGGTCCTCTGGTGTGGACCTCCGATGCGGTCCTCCAATTCGTCCCTCCAGTGCGGTCATCTGATGCGGTCCTTTGATGTGGTCCTTCAGTGTTGTCTTCCAATTCGGTCCTCCGGTGCGGTCCTACGGTGTAGTCAGTGTGGTCCCTCAGTGCGGTTCTCCAATTTGGACCTTCGATGCGGTTCTTTGGTGTGGTCCACCAGTGCAGTTCTTTGGTGCGGTCCACCGATGCAGTCGTACTGTGCGGTCCCCTGATATGGTCCTGCAATTCGGTCCTCCGGTTCGGTCCTTAAATGTGGTCCTTCGGTGTGGTCCTCTGATGTGGTCCCTCAATTTGGTCCTCTGGTGCAGTCCTTCGATTCGGTCCTCCGGTATGGTCCTCTGGTGCAGTTCTTCGTTGCGGTTCTCCAGTGAGGTTCTTCGCTGTGGTCCTTCGGTGCGGTTCTTTGTGCAGTTCTTTGGTGCGGTCCTTCGTTGCGGTTCACCAGTGCGGTCCTTCAGTGTGGTCCTCCGTTGCAGTTCTCCAATGTGGTCCTCCGGTGCATTCTTCCGATCTAGTTCTTCGTTGCTATCCTCCAATGTGATCCTCTGATTCGGTCCTCCAATTCGGTCCTCCGGTGCGGTCCTCTGGCACAGTCCTACAGTGCGGTCCTCTGATGCGGTCCTCCGATTCGGTCCTCCGATTCGG
Source organism: Allobates femoralis (assembly GCA_033576535.1). Lineage (NCBI taxonomy): Eukaryota > Metazoa > Chordata > Amphibia > Anura > Aromobatidae > Allobates > Allobates femoralis. Next base: position 716,717 of record JARQOC010000005.1, read on the forward strand.
TCCTCTGGTGCGGTCCTACGGTGCGTTCCTTCGATTCAAGCCTCCAATTCAGTCCTCCGGTGTGGTTCTCTGGTGTAGTCCTGTGTTGCGGTCCTCCAGTGCAGTCCTCTGATGCGGTCCTCTGATGCGGTCCTCTGATTCGGTCCTCCAATTCGGTCCTCCGGTGCGGTCCTCTGGTATGGTCCTACAGTGCGGTCCTCTGATGCGGTCCTCAGATTCGGTCCTCCAGTGCGGTCCTACAGTGCAGTCCTCCAGTGCGGTTCTCTTGACCTACGGCATTTCCGTCAGGACAGGTGCCGGTCCGTCCACCATTGTACTGTGTGGCAGGACAGGTGCGGGTCCGTCCACCATTGTACCGTGTGGCAGGACAGGTGCAGGTCCGTCCACCATTGTACTGTGTGGCAGGACAGGTGCGGGTCCGTCCACCATTGTACCGTGTGGCAGGACAGGTGCAGGTCCGTCCACCATTGTACCGTGTGGCAGGACAGGTGCAGGTCCATCCACCATTGTACTGTGTGGAAGGACAGGTGCGGGTCCGTCCACCATTGTACCGTGTGGCAGGACAGGGGCAGGTCCGTCCACCATGGTACTGTGTGGCATGACAGGTGCAGGTCCGTCCACCATTGTACTGTGTGGCAGGACAGGTGCAGGTCCGTCCACCATTGTACCATGTGGCAGGACAGGTGCAGGTCCGTCCACCATTGTACTGTGTGGCAGGACAGGTGCGGGTTCGTCCACCATTGTACTGTGTGGCAGGACAGGTGCATGTCCGTCCACCATTGTACCGTGTGGCAGGAGAGGTGCGGGTCCGTCCACCATTGTACTGTGTGGCAGGACAGGTGCAGGTCCGTCCGTCATTATAAAGGGTGGCAGGACAGGTGCAGGTCTGTCCACCATTGTACTGTGTGGCAGGACAGGTGCAGGTCCGTCCACTATTGTACTGTGTTGCAGGACAGGTGCAGGTCCGTCCACCATTGTACCGTGTGGCAGGACAGGTGCAGGTCCGTCCACCATTGTACTGTGTGGTACGACAGGTGCAGGTCCGTCCACCATTGTACTGTGTGGCAGGACAGGTGCAGGTCCGTCCACCATTGTACCGTGTGGAAGGACAGGTGCAGGTCCGTCCACCATTGTACCGTGTGGAAGGACAGGTGCAGGTCCGTCCACCATTGTACTGTGTGGCAGGACAGGTGCAGGTCCGTCCACCATTGTACTGTGTGGCAGGACAGGTGCAGGTCCGTCATTATACTGTGTGGCAGGACAGGTGCGGGTCCGTCCACCATTGTACCGTGTGGCAGGACAGGTGCAGGTCCGTCCACCATTGTACCGTGTGGCAGGAGAGGTGCGGGTCTGTCCACCATTGTACCGTGTGGCAGGACAGGTGCAGGTCCGTCCACCATTGTACCGTGTGGCAGGACAGGTGCAGGTCCGTCCACCATTGTACGGTGTGGCAGGACAGGTGCAGGTCCGTCCACCATTGTACCGTGTGGCAGGAGAGGTGCGGGTCCGTCCACCATTGTACCGTGTGGCAGGAGAGGTGCGGGTCCGTCCACCATTGTACCGTGTGGCAGGACAGGTGCGGGTCCGTCCACCATTGTACTGTGTGGCAGGACAGGTGCGGGTCCGTCCACCATTGTACCGTGTGGCAGGACAAGTGCAGGTCCGTCCACCATTGTACCATGTGGCAGGACAGGTGCAGGTCCGTCCACCATTGTACCGTGTGGCAGGACAGGTGCGGGTCCGTCCACCATTGTACTGTGTGGCAGGACAGGTGCGGGTCCGTCCACCATTCTACTGTGTGGCAGGACAGGTGCAGGTCTGTCCACCATTGTACTGTGTGGCAGGACAGGTGCGGGTCCGTCCACCATTGTACCATGTGGCAGGACAGGTGCAGGTCCATCCACCATTGTACTGTGTGACAGGACAGGTGCGGGTCCGTCCACCATTGTACTGTGTGACGGGACAGGTGCAGGTCCGTCCGTCATTGTACCATGTGGCAGGAGAGGTGCAGGTCCGTCAACCATTGTACTGTGTGGCAGGACAGGTGCAGGTCCGTCCACCATTGTACTGTGTGGCAGGACAGGTGCAGGTCCGTCCACCATTGTACTGTGTGGCAGGACAGGTGCAGGTCCGTCCACCATTGTACCGTGTGGCAGGACAGGTGCAGGTCCATCCGTCATTATACTGTGTGGCAGGACAGGTGCAGGTCCGTCCACCATTGTACCGTGTGGCAGGACAGGTGCAGGTCCGTCCACCATTGTACTGTGTGGCAGGACAGGTGCGGGTCCGTCCACCATTGTACCGTGTGGCAGGTCAGGTGCGGGTCCGTCCACCATTGTACTGTGTGGCAGGACAGGTGCGGGTCCGTCCACCATTCTACTGTGTGGCAGGACAGGTGCAGGTCCGTCCACCATTGTACCGTGTGGCAGGACAGGTGCGGGTCCGTCCACCATTGTAATGTGTGGCAGGACAGGTGCAGGTCCGTCCACCATTGTACTGTGTGGCAGGACAGGTGCAGGTCCGTCCACCATTCTACTGTGTGGCAGGACAGGTGCAGGTCCGTCCACCATTGTACCGTGTGGCAGGACAGGTGCGGGTCCGTCCACCATTGTACTGTGTGGCAGGACAGGTGCAGGTCTGTCCACCATTGTACTGTGTGGCACGACAGGTGCAGGTCCGTCCACCATTGTACTGTGTGGCAGGACAGGTGCAGGTCCATCCACCATTGTACAATGTGGCAGGACAGGTGCGGGTCCGTCCACCATTGTACCGTGTGGCAGGACAGGTGCAGGTCCGTCCACCATTGTGTGGCACCCTGGCACCTGTTGGGCACCACAGAACCCTTGGGACATGAATGGAGCAGTAACAGCAAAGCAATACTCACACACCACCTTAATACACCTTGAACACCTGGTTTCACCCCGAGCCTCTAGGGGGAGCTCCACTGGTCACTTTGAGCCAGTTCCCCCTATAAATAGGGTCCTGGAGGGAGAAACTCCAGAGTGTGCAGACGGTACAAGAGCTGCAGGACGTGTGCAATCACCGGTTCTGGAGCCATACTAGGCCCAAACCAGCACACCTGCCCAGTGAGAGACCCTTGCAATTGTGGTAATAGGAAAGGAGAAAGCACCTCTCAGGGACAATAGAGTGACCATAACTCTCCCCCATCATCCGGTTACTGGAACCGAGCTGTGAGAGCCACCCAGCCACCACAGAGAACCAGCACCACGACCAGGGAGTCTAGCCCCCTGATCCACCTGTCGCACCTACCAGCGAGAGCCCAGGGAAGAAGGTAGAATTATCATCACCCTTTTACAGTGCCCTCAGTGCTGACAACCAGGTGAAATCCGTTCTATTGAACACACGGCCCGGTCCGGAGTGATTCCACATCCACCCGACCTTAGCACCAGAACTAGAGAAAGGAAGCCTACACAACTGCTTGCTGTGAACCTCCAGGAGTGCTGACTTCATCCCCACTCGGTCCGAGTGTACCTGTTCCACCAGTAAAGGTACCTAAAAGACTTTCATGTGTCTGCGTGTGATTCCTGGATCTAACAGCAGCCTGACTAAGCTGCCTCACAACATCTTTCGCAGCTCCTGGCCCCGGGGACTCCCGCTCATCCTGTGGGGAGCGTCCCATCTTGCTGCATTCCATCCCCCGGAGGCCCAAGCAGTGCCGGTGGACATCACTGGAACTCTCACAGGTGGCGTCACGAAGTTTATTAACCCCTACTGTTCAGCCATCCCCTAACTGATCTGGACCACCAGGCCTCACAGCCGCAGGCGCGGTTCCGTGACAAGGAGAAGCAGACGCCTGAGACGTGCAGAACCCGGCTACGGTGAGTCAGATGTACTGTGTGGCAGGACAGGTGCAGGTCCGTCCACCATTGTACTGTGTGGCAGGACAGGTGCAGGTCCGTCCACCATTGTACTGTGTGGCAGGACAGGTGCAGGTCCGTCCACCATTGTACTGTGTGGCAGGACAGGTGCAGGTCCGTCCACCATTGTACTGTGTGGCAGGACAGGTGCAGGTCCGTCCACCATTGTACTGTGTGCAGGACAGGTGCGGGTCCGTCCACCATTGTACTGTGTGGCAGGACTGGTGCAGGTCCGTCCACCATTGTACCGTGTGGCAGGTCAGGTGCAGGTCCATCCACCATTGTACTGTGTGGCAGGACAGGTGCAGGTCCGTCCGTCATTATACTGTGTGGCAGGACAGGTGCAGGTCCGTCCACCATTGTACTGTGTGGCAGGACAGGTGCAGGTCCATCCACCATTGTACTGTGTGGCAGGACAGGTGCAGGTCCGTCCGTCATTATACTGTGTGGCAGGACAGGTGCAGGTCCATCCACCATTGTACGTGTGGCAGGACAGGTGCAGGTCTGTCCACCATTGTACTGTGTGGCAGGACAGGTGCAGGTCCGTCCACCATTGTACCGTGTGGCAGGTCAGGTGCAGGTCCATCCACCATTGTACCGTGTGGCAGGACAGGTGCAGGTCCATCCACCATTGTACCGTGTGTGGCAGGACAGGTGCAGGTCCGTCCACCATTGTACCGTGTGGCAGGTCAGGTGCGGGTTCCGTCCACCATTGTACTGTGTGGTCGACAGGTGCAGGTCCGTCCACCATTGTACCGTGTGGCAGGACAGGTGCAGATCTGTCCACCATTGTACCGTGTGGCAGGACAGGTGCAGATCTGTCCACCATTGTACTGTGTGGCAGGACAGGTGCAGGTCCGTCCACCATTGTAATCGTGTGGGCAGGGACCCAGGGATGCGGGTCCGTCCACCATTGTACTGTGTGGCAGGACGGTGCAGGTCCGTCCACCATTGTACCGTGTGGCAGGACAGGTGCAGGTCCGTCCACCATTGTACGTGTGGCAGGACGGTGTCATGTCTGTCGCACAGTGTACTGTGTGGCAGGACAGGTTGCACAGGTCTGTCCACTCCATTGTACTGTGTGGCAGGACAGGTGCAGGTCTGTCCACCATTGTACCGTGTGGCAAGACAGGTGCAGGTCCGTCCACCATTGTACTGTGTGGCAGGACAGGTGCAGGTCTGTCCACCATTGTACTGTGTGGCAGGACAGGTGCGGGTGCATCCCAACTCCCATAGAGTGATCCAACACCATGTTCATCAACCATAATAACTTTTATTAAGGAGGATATAACAATACTCTCATCTTTTATGTGGTTTAAAACTTGTGGTCGCAGCTCAACCAGGCAGCTCTACCCCGATTGTTGCAGCTCTACCCGAACGGTCGCAGATCTACCCCTATAGTCGCAGCTCTAAACCGACAGTCACAGCTCTACCCCAATAGTCGCAGGTCTACCTCGATTGTCTCAGCTCTACCCCGATAGTCACAGCTCTACACCAACATCACAGCTCTACCCTGACAGTCGCAGCTCCACCCTGACAGTCGCAGCTCCACCCTGACAGTCGCAGCTCCACCCTGACAGTCGCAGCTCCACCCTGACAGTCGCAGCTCCACCCTGACAGTCGCAGCTCCACCCTGACAGTCGCAGCTCTACCCTGACAGTTGCAGCTCTTCCCTGACAGTTGCAGCTCTTCCCTGACAGTTGCAGCTCTACCCTGACAGTTGCAGCTCTTCCCTGACAGTTGCAGCTCTTCCCTGACAGTTGCAGCTCTTCCCTGACAGTTGCAGCTCTTCCCTGACAGTTGCAGCTCTTCCCTGACAGTTGCAGCTCTTCCCTGACAGTTGCAGTTCTACCCTGACAATTGCAGCTCTACCTTGACAGTCCCAGCTCTTCCCTGACAGTCCCAGCTCTACCTTGACAGTCCCAGCTCTACCTTGACAGTCCCAGCTCCACCCTGACAGTTGCAGCTCTTCCCTGACAGTTGCAGCTCTTCTCTAACAGTTGCAGCTCTTCCCTGACAGTTGCAGCTATACCCTGACAGTTGCAGCTCCACCCTGACAGTTGCAGCTCTTCCCTGACAGTTGCAGCTCTTCCCTGACAGTTGCAGCTCTTCCCTGACAGTTGCAGCTCTTCCCTGACAGTTGCAGCTCTTCCCTGACAGTTGCAGCTCTTCCCTGACAGTTGCAGCTCTACCTTGACAGTCGCAGCTCTACCTTGACAGTCCCAGCTCCACCCTGAGTGTTGCAGCTCTTCCCTGACACTTGCAGCTCTTCCCTGACACTTGCAGCTCTTCCCTGACACTTGCAGCTCTTCTCTAACAGTTGCAGCTCTTCTCTAACAGTTGCAGCTCTTCCCTGACAGTTGCAGCTCTTCCCTGACAGTTGCAGCTCTTCCCTGACAGTTGCAGCTATACCCTGACACTTGCAGCTCCACCCTGACAGTTGCAGCTCTTTTCTGACAGTCGCAGCTATACCCTGACACTTGCAGCTCTTCCCTGACAGTTGCAGCTCTTCCCTGACAGTTGCAGCTATACCCTGACACTTGCAGCTCCACCCTGACAGTTGCAGCTCTTCCCTGACAGTTGCAGCTCTTCCCTGACAGTTGCAGCTCTTCCCTGACAGTTGCAGCTCTACCTTGACAGTCGCAGCTCTACCTTGACAGTCCCAGCTCCACCCTGAGTGTTGCAGCTCTTCCCTGACACTTGCAGCTCTTCCCTGACACTTGCAGCTCTTCCCTGACACTTGCAGCTCTTCTCTAACAGTTGCAGCTCTTCCCTGACAGTTGCAGCTCTTCCCTGACAGTTGCAGCTCTTCCCTGACAGTTGCAGCTCTTCCCTGACAGTTGCAGCTATACCCTGACACTTGCAGCTCCACCCTGACAGTTGCAGCTCTTTTCTGACAGTCGCAGCTATACCCTGACACTTGCAGCTCTTCCCTGACAGTTGCAGCTCTTCCCTGACAGTTGCAGCTATACTCTGACACTTGCAGCTCCACCCTGACAGTTGCAGCTCTTTTCTGACAGTCGCAGCTATACCCTGACACTTGCAGCTCTTCCCTGACACTTGCAGCTCTTCCCTGACAGTTGCAGCTCTTCCCTGACAGTTGCAGCTATTCCCTGACACTTGCAGCTCTTCCCTAACAGTTGCAGCTCTACCTTGACAGTCACAGCTCTACCCTGACAATTGCAGCTCTACCTTGACAGTCCCAGCTCTTCCCTGACAGTTGCAGCTCTTCCCTGACAGTTGCAGCTCTTCCCTGACAGTTGCAGCTCTACCCTGACAATTGCAGCTCTACCTTGACAGTCCCAGCTCCACCCTGAGTGTTGCAGCTCTTTTCTTACAGTCACAGCTCTACCCTGACAGTTGCAGCCCTACCTTGAAAGTTTCAGCCCTACCTTGACAGTCGCAGCCCTACCCTGAGAGTTGCAGCCCTACCCTGAGAGTTGCAGCCCTACCCTGAGAGTTGCAGCCCTACCCTGAGAGTTGCAGCTCTACCCTTACAGTCGCAGCTCTACCTTATCAGTCGCAGCTCTTCCTTGTGTGAGGCATTGCCGGCATGGTGCCTCATGACTGGGGTGCATCACATGGGCTTTGTGAGATATGGCCTGGCATGTTAGCTCATGGCCAGCATACAGCACAAGAGCCTGTTTTATTCTGTGTGATTGCTGTGTTAGACCTGACTGGTGCACAGTGGGTTAATGGCACCTAGGTCTGGACATGTGGTAGTTGCTCACTTGTCCAGTGCACAAAGGGTTAACTGCAGCCAGGTCTGTGGCTGAGAGCGGATGCTGATTGAAAGCACTACATTGCAGGTGTGAGAGGCAGCCAGGATAAGAAGCTGCCTAGTGCTCAGTCAGGAGGAGTTCAGTGTGTGAGAACCATCCAGCCAGTGAGGATGTGAATGTCAGAGGCGTTCCGTCCCTTCAGGGAAACCTGCCCTTCTCCCCATGCAGGAGGCACCTGTCCCTCTGATGGAGTGTGGGAGCCTGTGGCCGTACACAGGGGTTAAGAAGGTCCCTAGAGTATTGGAGCCTGGGCCAACCCTGGAGGGTGCTCACTTGGACGTAAGGAGGAGACCTTGGGGATGCTGGGTTCACCCGTAACTAAGGTTTGCCAATCCCTGGGAGGGCAGCAGCACCATGGATATTGTATGATGGGCTGTGTGTGTGTGGAGCAGTATGTATGTGGTCCATGAATGTAGTATGGAGGCCTGTGCAGCATTTCTTCTGCGGTGTTTCTATCAGTGTCAGGAGTGGGAGAAGAGGGTGGAACTGACAATCCAGCACAACGGGCAGCACTGTCAACACATTGTATAAGTGATCATAAACTTGTAACTTTATTCTTTCATGAGTTATTTACGTTAAAACCAATCACACCATTGTTTTTCTTATGAAATTCTCAATACGTTTGACGTGTCACATGACCCCCTTCCCATTGAAAAAAAGAAATTTGGAACCAAAATGGCCGACTTCAAAATGGCCGCCATGGTCACCCCCCCATCTGGAAAAGTTTTACCCCTCCCATATACTAATGTGCCACAGGAAGTTGATATCACCAACCATTCCCATTTTATTTAGGTGCGTCCATATAAATGACCCACCCTGTATACAATTATACATAAATAAGCAGCACCGCAACAGTATTAAAGAATACATCACTGTCTGGCACCAGCCGCCTCCTTACACTATCATTAGAAATGATTGTCCCATACATGAATATTCAAGAAATAAAAAAGAACCTGTGAGCTGGATGCAGGGCCGCCACTAGGGCCTGACAGGTCTGCCTCCAGTCACGGGCCCGTCTGTCATTGGAGGGGGCGCGGCCATTGGAACAGGGGCAGGGGGGACCTGGCCGTGTCTGCGTGTTCCCCCCCAGGACCCCAGCCAGCACACACTGACGCTGAGGCTGTGCTTTGCCAGCACCCAGTGCAGCAGCTGCCTGCAGGCTACATCAGACAGCACTGGACCTGCACTAGTGAGCAATGCACTGTGACAGTCAGTGAGTGTCTCTGTCTGTGCACTGTGAGGCCACGTGATGTCACAGCAGCCTCATTCCAAGGGGCGCCCCCACCCTATTAGAAGTTGTGTGTTACTGTGTGGGGGCCCAGCCCGCCAATCGCCGCCCACCCACCAGGCCTCACTACACAGGGGGCCAATGCCCATCCACCAGGATAAAGAGATGCTGGGAGAGGGACCAGGCAGATGCCATTACCCACCCACCAGTGTGTGTACGAGGTGTATGGAGAGGAGTGTGTACGAGGTGTAGGGAGCGGAGCCGAGTGTGTACGAGGTGTGCGGAGCCGAGCCGAGTGTGTAGGAGGTGTGCGGAGCCGAGCCGAGAGTGAACGAGGTGTGCGGAGCCGAGCGTGTACAAGGTGTGCGGAGCCGAGCCGAGTGTGTACGAGGTGTGCGGAGCCGAGCCGAGTGTGTACGAGGTGTACGGAGCAGAGCCGAGTGTGTACGAGGTGTGCGGAGCTGAGCCGAGTGTGTACGAGGTGTGCGGAGCTGAGCCGAGTGTGTACGAGGTGTGCGGAGCTGAGCCGAGTGTGTACGAGGTGTGCGGAGCTGAGCCGAGTGTGTACGAGGTGTGCGGAGCCGAGTGTGTACGAGGTGTGCGGAGCCGAGTGTGTACGAGGTGTGCGGAGCCGAGTGTGTACGAGGTGTGCGGAGCCGAGTGTGTACGAGGTGTGCGGAGCCGAGTGTGTACGAGGTGTGCGGAGCCGAGTGTGTACTAGGTGTGCGGAGCCGAGTGTGTACGAGGTGTGCGGAGCCGAGTGTGTACGAGGTGTGCGGAGCCGAGTGTGTACGAGGTGTGCGGAGCCGAGTGTGTACGAGGTGTGCGGAGCCGAGTGTGTACAAGGTGTGCGGAGCCGAGTGTGTACGAGGTGTGCGGAGCCGAGTGTGTACTAGGTGTGCGGAGCCGAGAGTGAACGAGGTCTGTGCAGCCGAGCCGAGAGTGAACGAGGTGTGTGGAGCCGAGCCGAGTGTGAACGAGGTGTGCGGAGCCGAGCCGAGTGTGTACGAGGTGTGCGGAGCCGAGCCGAGTGTGTACGAGGTGTGCGGAGCCGAGCCGAGTGTGTACGAGGTGTGCGGAGCCGAGTGTGTACGAGGTGTGCGGAGCCGAGTGTGTACGAGGTGTGCGGAGCCGAGTGTGTACGAGGTGTGCGGAGCCGAGCCGAGTGTGTATAGATAGCAGCAGTCTACATTGTGTACATGACCTGCAGCCATCTCTATTATGTATACAGCTAGCAGCCGTCTCTATTGTGTATTCTTTATTGTATATACAGCTATTGTGTATTCAGCCCACAGCAGTCTTAAGAGTGTGTGTGTGTGTGTAGAGCCCACTGGGACGGGGTACTCGGTACCAGACCTTGGTATCACTGGGGTTATCACGCCGGTGTTGGTCCGGACCGTGTCCCGAGCCCACAAGTAAATGGGTTATTTACAGGGATTGTCGTGATGCCACCCACGGGTTGTGGTCAAAGGGGAACACCGTTGCTGCTTGCTTCTGCCAGGAGGATGGATGGTGCTGCCGCCAGATGGATGAGCCCGCCGTGGGTCGGGATGCTCCTAACAGGGTATATAACAGTTTAACCTGCAGGGAATCACACACTGGAGACACTGGCAGGGTTCACCGGGTTTTACTTAAGTTCTTCACGCTTCAGCAGCACAGTTCACAAAGTTGTTTCACAAACTTAACTCCACACTTTCAATTAACCCTACTGCAGCCAGGTTCCTGCCTTAGACCCTTCTCTTGCTTGGTTCCGTTCAGGCCCTCCTAGACTTCTCATTTTCCTATGTTCTGTATGGTAGGTCGCTCGGGCTCTTGTGTAGCTTCCCCCTATGTGTGGGAGTGTAAGCTCTGAGCCCTTTATGTCACTGTACCTCCTGCACTTGTGTTAGGAAATCATACATGGAATCTGCATCTCCCTGCCGGAATGTCTGTGATCCGGCTTGTACAGTAGCTGCGGTCACCTCAGACCCATGTGACTACAGCGTACATAGGGGATCCCTCCTGTCAGTCGTCCTCTGTCACCGCTGCCGTTTTCCTCGGACCCACCTGCACTGGTCCGGTGCTCAGTTCTCCTCAGTCTTTATTGCTCGGTCTTGGCTGCTCGGCACCCTCTGACCTACTGCTGCTACTTCCTGGTGTTCCCCTTATGTACCCGGTCCGTCACCTTGCCTACGTCCCACTGTGACTGGTCCTACCACCCCTTGCCCGTCTAGAGTCCCGGGCTCCGGGTAGGTCTTGTGTCTGTGGGTGTGTGTGTGAAGGTGTTTGTGCAAAACCGTCTCCACCTCCCTGGCTGCAGTTCTTACCTGTGGCCACCCCGGTCGCAGGGGCGCCACATGTTTAATATATAATATAGAGATATAGGAAAAAGTGGACTTTATTGCCCCATGGCGTGGTCATGCATTGGGTAATACAGTGCACTTTTTTCTATTTTTTGTGCTGTTTTTCCTTTTCTTACTCTGTTGTAAGGAATCATCTGGATCGCTGGTTGGGAAAGCTGCACATAAATTGAGGTCATTTTTGGTTCTGTTCCAATTTTTATAATATATATATTTTTGGGTGGAGGCGGAGCTGGGTGTAGACTGGGAGGAGTCTCGGGGGCAGTCAGGGGCCCCGGAATTCCTAGTGGCAGCCCTGGCTGGACGTCTTCCACCCTTTAGGTTTATTCAGGCCGGCGGAGTCTTTGTCAGAGATCTGGACAGAAGGAAGATACCTACAATGGGGATCTGGAGTCTGTATTATATGTCTACAGGTAAATGTGGCAGAAACAGCGCCACCCCTGACCACAGCTTGTGTCTGGTATTACAGCTCCATTGAAGTAAGGTTAAGCTGCAGTAGCACACACAGCCTGTGGTCAGGGGTGGCGCTGATCTTCTAGTGATGAGTAATTAGGTTTTCCCCGTCATGCCCTCGCTGGATCTATTACGGCTGGGTTACTCCGTCACGTCTCTTTTCTTTCTGTTCCTGATAGTGAAGATGATAAATCTGCTGGGAGGGACGGTCTGTGATGGCAGATGATGATGATGATCGGGGCTCACGGCTCCAGGTGAGAGGTGTCTCCCCGCTCACCTCCTGTCACACCGGATTGTTGTGGGATGAAGGATCCGGTTTGCAGTAATTGTGTCTTCAGGCGGAGGCAGCGAGCGCAGGATCTCAGCGCTGCCGTCACAGGTACGAGGAGCGCGGAGACATCCATACCGGTGCCCACAGCTCCACAGCTGGATCATGGCATTAACCATTACCTGCCGGGATGAGAAGAGATAATACATAATAATCACAAGAATATCGGGAGATCGGCAGGAAAGAGTTAACACCGGGCCACGTAATGATCTAATAATGATTAAAAATATCAAGAAAATCTATAATCACTTTGTGAAGAAGAAGAAAAGCCTGGTGTTAGCAATTACATTGTTATATGCTGTGTCATATGTAGTTACAGATAGTGCTGCCTCCCTGTCTCTATCTGTATATGATGTAGGTACAGATAGTGCTGCCTCCCTGTCTCACCCTGTAAATGATGTAGGTACAGATAGTGCTGCCTCCTTGTCTCTACCTGTAAATGATGGAGGTACAGATAGTGCTGCCTCCCTGTCTCTATGTGTAAATGATGTAGGTACAGATAGTGCTGCCTCCCTGTCTCTCCCTGTAAATGATGTAGGTACAGATAGTGCTGCCTCCCTGTCTCTATGTGTAAATGATGTAGGTCCAGATAGTGCTGCCTCCCTGTCTCTATGTGTAAATGATGTAGGTACAGATAGTGCTGCCTCCCTGTCTCTATGTGTAAATGATGTAGGTACAGATAGTGCTGCCTCCCTGTCTATATGTGTAAATGGTGTAGGTCCAGATAGTGCTGCCTCCTTGTCTCTCCCTGTAAATGATGTAGGTACAGATAGTGCTGCCTCCCTGTCTCTCCGTGTAAATGATGGAGGTACAGATAGTGCTGCCTCCTTGTCTCTCCCTGTAAATGATGTAGGTACAGATAGTGCTGCCTCCTTGTCTCACCCTGTAAATGATGTAGATACAGATAGTGCTGCCTCCCTGTCTCTATGTGTAAATGATGTAGGTACAGATAGTGCTGCCTCCCTGTCTCTCCCTGTAAATGATGTAGGTACAGATAGTGCTGCCTCCCTGTCTCTATGTGTAAATGATGTAGGTACAGATAGTGCTGCCTCCCTGTCTCTATGTGTAAATGATGTAGGTACAGATAGTGCTGCCTCCCTGTCTCTATGTGTAAATGATGTAGGTACAGATAGTGCTGCCTCCCTGTCTATATGTGTAAATGGTGTAGGTCCAGATAGTGCTGCCTCCTTGTCTCTCCCTGTAAATGATGTAGGTACAGATAGTGCTGCCTCCCTGTCTCTCCGTGTAAATGATGGAGGTACAGATAGTGCTGCCTCCTTGTCTCTCCCTGTAAATGATGTAGGTACAGATAGTGCTGCCTCCTTGTCTCACCCTGTAAATGATGTAGGTACAGATAGTGCTGCCTCCCTGTCTCTATGTGTAAATGATGTAGATACAGATAGTGCTGTCTCCCTGTCTCTACCTGTAAATGATGTAGGTACAGATAGTACTACCTCCCTGTCTCTGTGTAAATGATGTAGGTACAGATAGTGCTGCCTCCCTGTCTCTCCCTGTAAATGATGTAGATACAGATAGTGCTGCCTCCCTGTCTCTCCCTGTAAATGATGCAGGTACAGATAGTGCTGTCTCCCTGTCTCTCCCTGTAAATGATGTAGGTACAGATAGTGCTGTCTCCCTGTCTCTCCCTGTAAATGATGTAGGTACAGATAGTGCAGCCTCCTTGTCTCTCCCTGTAAATGATGTAGGTACAGATAGACAGGGAGGCAGCACTATCTGTACCCACATCATTTACAGGTAGAGACAGGGAGACAGCACTATCTGTATCTACATCATTTACACATAGAGACAGGGAGGCAGCACTATCTGTACCTACATCATTTACAGGGTGAGACAGGAAGGCAGCACTATCTGTACCTACATCATTTACAGGTAGAGACAGGGAGGCAGCACTATCTGTACCTACATCATTTACAGGTAGAGACAGAGAGGCAGCACTATCTGTACCTACATCATTTACAGGTAGAGACAGGGAGGCAGCACTATCTGTACCTACATCATTTACATATAGAGACAGGGGGGCAGCACTATCTGTACCTACATCATTTACAGGGAGAGACAGGGAGGCAGCACTATCTTTACCTACATCATTTACAGGAAGAGACAGGGAGGCAGCACTATCTGTACCTCCATCATTTACAGGTAGAGACAGGAGGCAGCACTATCTGTACCTAATCATTTACAGGAAGAGACAGGGAGGCAGCACTATCTGTACCTACATCATTTACAGGAGAGACAGGGAGGCCAGCACTATCTGTTACCTACATCATTTACAGGTAGAGACAGGGAGGCAGCACTATCTGTACCTACATTATTTACACTAGAGACAGGGAGGCAGCACTATCTGTACCTACATCATTTACAGGTAGAGACAGGGAGGCAGCACTATCTTACCTACATCATTTACAGGAGAGACAGGGAGGCAGCACTATCTGTACTCCATCATTTACAGGTAGAGACAAGGAGGCAGCACTATCTGTACCTACATCATTTACGGAAGAGACAGGGAGGCAGCACTATCTGTACCTACATCATTTACAGGAAGAGACAGGGAGGCAGCACTATCTTTACCTACATCATTTACAGGTAGGACAGGGAGGCAGCACTATCTGTACCTACATTATTTAGAGTACAGATAGGATGTCCGATCTCTCCACTGTAAATATTTCAGGTAGCAGGAGGCAGCCATCTTGTCTACTCCTTACAGTGAGGACAGGGGAGGCAGCACTATCTGTACCTACATCATTTACAGGTAGAGACAGGGAGGCAGCACTATCTGTATCTACATCATTTACACATAGAGACAGGGAGGCAGCACTATCTGTACCTACATCATTTACAGGTGAGACAGGAAGGCAGCACTATCTGTACCTACATCATTTACACAGTAGAGACAGGGAGGCAGCACTATCTGTACCTACATCATTTACAGGTAGAGACAGGGAGGCAGTACTATCTGTACCTACATCATTTACAGGTAGAGACAGGGAGGCAGCACTATCTGTACCTACATCATTTACAGATAGAGACAGGGAGGCAGCACTATCTGTACCTACATCATTTACAGGTAGAGACAGGGAGGCAGTACTATCTGTACCTACATCATTTACAGGAAGAGACATGGAGGCAGTACTATCTGTACCTCCATCATTTACAGGTAGAGACAAGGAGGCAGCACTATCTGTACCTACATCATTTACAGGTAGAGACAGGGAGGCAGCACTATCTGTACCTACATCATTTACAGGGAGAGACAAGGAGGCAGCACTATCTGTACCTCCATCATTTACAGGTAGAGACAAGGAGGCAGCACTATCTGTACCTACATCATTTACACATAGAGACAGGGAGGCAGCACTATCTGTACCTACATCATTTACAGGGAGAGACAAGGAGGCAGCACTATCTGTACCTACATCATTTACAGGTAGAGACAGGGAGGCAGCACTATCTGTACCTACATCATTTACAGGTAGAGACAGGGAGGCAGCACTATCTGTACCTACATCATTTACAGGTAGAGAAAGGGAGGCAGCACTATCTGTACCTACATCATTTACAGGTAGAGACAGGGAGCAGCACTATCTGTACCTCCATCATTTACAGGTAGAGACAGGGAGGCAGCACTATCTGTACCTCCATCATTTACAGATAGAGACAGAGAGGCAGCACTATCTGTACCTCCATCATTTACAGGTAGAGACAGGGAGGCAGCACTATCTGTACCTACATCATTTACAGGTAGAGACAGGGAGGCAGCACTATCTGTACCTACATCATTTACAGGTAGAGACAGAGAGGCAGCACTATCTGTACCTACATCATTTACAGGTAGAGACAGGGAGGCAGCACTATCTGTACCTACATCATTTACATATAGAGACAGGGGGCAGCACTATCTGTACCTACATCATTTACAGGGAGAGACAGGGAGGCAGCACTATCTTTACCTACATCATTTACAGGAAGAGACAGGGAGGCAGCACTATCTGTACCTCCATCATTTACAGGTAGAGACAAGGAGGCAGCACTATCTGTACCTACATCATTTACAGGAAGAGACAAGGAGGCAGCACTATCTGTACCTACATCATTTACACATAGAGACAGGGAGGCAGCACTATCTGTAACCTACATCATTTACAGGAAGAGACAGGGAGGCAGCACTATCTGTACCTACATCATTTACAGGAAGAGACAGGGAGGCAGCACTATCTTTACCTACATCATTTACAGGTAGAGACAGGGAGGCAGCACTATCTGTACCTACATCATTTACACATAGAGACAGGGGGGCAGCACTATCTGTACCTACATCATTTACAGGTAGAGACAGGAGGCAGCACTATCTGTACCTACATCATTTACAGGTAGAGACAGGGAGGCAGCACTATCTGTACCTACATCATTTACAGGTAGAGAAAGGGAGGCAGCACTATCTGTACCTACATCATTTACAGGTAGAGACAGGGAGCAGCACTATCTGTACCTCCATCATTTACAGGTAGAGACAGGGAGGCAGCACTATCTGTACCTCCATCATTTACAGATAGAGACAGAGAGGCAGCACTATCTGTACCTCCATCATTTACAGGTAGAGACAGGGAGGCAGCACTATCTGTACCTACATCATTTACACATAGAGACAGGGAGGGCAGCACTATCTGTACCTACATCATTTACACATAGAGACAGTGAGGCAGCACTATCTGTACCTACATCATTTACAGGTAGAGACAGGGTGGCAGTACTATCTGTACCTCCATCATTTACAGGGGGAGACAGAGAGGCAGCACTATCTGTACCTCCATCATTTACAGGTAGAGACAGTGAGGCAGCACTATCTGTACCTCCATCATTTACAGGGGGAGACAGAGAGGCAGCACTATCTGTACCTCCATCATTTACAGGTAGAGACAGTGAGGCAGCACTATCTGTACCTACATCATTTACAGGAAGAGACAGGGAGGCAGCACTATCTGTACCTACATCATTTACAGGAAGAGACAGGGAGGCAGCACTATCTTTACCTACATCATTTACAGGTAGAGACAGGGAGGCAGCACTATCTGTACCTACATTATTTACACATAGAGACAGGGAGGCAGCACTATCTGTACCTACATCATTTACAGGTAGAGACAGGGAGGCAGCACTATCTTTACCTACATCATTTACAGGAAGAGACAGGGAGGCAGCACTATCTGTACCTCCATCATTTACAGGTAGAGACAAGGAGGCAGCACTATCTGTACCTACATCATTTACAGGAAGAGACAGGGAGGCAGCACTATCTGTACCTACATCATTTACAGGAAGAGACAGGGAGGCAGCACTATCTTTACCTACATCATTTACAGGTAGCGACAGGGAGGCAGCACTATCTGTACCTACATTATTTACACATAGAGACAGGGAGGCAGCACTATCTGTACCTACATCATTTACAGGTAGAGACAGGGAGGCAGCACTATCTGTATCTACATCATTTACAGGAAGAGACAGGGAGGCAGTACTATCTGTACCTACATCATTTACACATAGAGACAGGGAGGCAGCACTATCTGTACCTACATCATTTACAGGAAGAGACAGGGAGGCAGCACTATCTGTACCTACATCATTTACAGGAAGAGACAGGGAGGCAGCACTATCTTTACCTACATCATTTACAGGTAGAGACAGGGAGGCAGCACTATCTGTACCTACATTATTTACACATAGAGACAGGGAGGCAGCACTATCTGTACCTACATCATTTACAGGTAGAGACAGGGAGGCAGCACTATCTTTACCTACATCATTTACAGGAAGAGACAGGGAGGCAGCACTATCTGTACCTCCATCATTTACAGGTAGAGACAAGGAGGCAGCACTATCTGTACCTACATCATTTACAGGAAGAGACAGGGAGGCAGCACTATCTGTACCTACATCATTTACAGGAAGAGACAGGGAGGCAGCACTATCTTTACCTACATCATTTACAGGTAGAGACAGGGAGGCAGCACTATCTGTACCTACATTATTTACACATAGAGACAGGGAGGCAGCACTATCTGTACCTACATCATTTACAGATAGAGACAGGGAGACAGCACTATCTGTATCTACATCATTTACAGGAAGAGACAGGGAGGCAGCACTATCTGTACCTACATCATTTACACATAGAGACAGGGAGGCAGCACTATCTGTACCTACATCATTTACAGGGAGAGACAGGGAGGCAGCACTATCTGTACCTACATTATTTACAGATAGAGACAGGGAGACAGCACTATCTGTACCTACATTATTTACAGATAGAGACAGGGAGGCAGCACTATCTGTATCTACATCATTTACAGGAAGAGACAGGGAGGCAGCACTATCTGTAAATGATGAAGGTAGAGATAGTGCTGTCTACCCCTCTTCTTTTGTAAATTATACAGCACACATAGTACATTTGCAGTGTTTTCCTAAATCCATGAGACTTTTCCCCCATAAGTGAAACCATCAGTCTTAATTGATTAGATTGTAAGCTCCCGTGTACAGGATGATGGGACAGAATCTCGCTATTAGGGCTCGGACACACTCTCCCAGGTACATGCGGGTCTCTCAGAGGAGACTAGGAAGAGACTGGAGCAGTGACCCTGATCGGCTTCTCCCTCTCTGGACGGGGAGTGCGAGCTGCACAAAAACACAACCCTGTCCAGACAGGGAGAAGCCGTTCAGGGTCACTGCTCCAGTCTCTTCCTAGTCTCCTCTGAGAGACCCGCATGTACATAGGAGAGTGCTCCCAGCCTTATTCTAGAGACAGTCCAGGAGATTCAGCAGAATTGTCTCCTTCGAATATAATATCGGAGCGGCTTTCTGATCTCTGGGGCGGACGTTTCTCAGTGTTTACTTGTTTTCTTTTCTCTTCTGCACTGACATCATGCTGAGATTGAGGAGATCTGGACAAGCAGTGCTGCAGTATAAAGCATGGGGGAATAACAGTATAGGAGCCTTAGCTATTCACTAAAAGGATTCCAGACAACCTCAGAGCAAGAAGTCAATTCAGCTGAACTGGAGTCACTGACTGTCGCCTTATTCCTAATAGAGAGAACCTGCAGTATAAAGCATGAGGGAGGAGTAGAGCAGCAGACTGGAGCAGTTCTTTAGCTTCTCACTGAACACTGACCCAAATCTGAATGAATGACCCATTCCTTCTCCGTCTGGAGGAACGGACACGACGTTCACGTCTCATCTTCTGTGTTCACCTCCAGACCCAGGGACGAATCTACAACAGGTGCAGGGGCTGCGATCGCACCCGGGCCCCAGAGCCTAGGGGCCCCAAAAGAACAAGGCTAACACCATTAAAGATTTGAAATATTTGGGGGCCCCGTTGGAGCGTTTGTATCGGGGCCCATGAGCTTGAAGCCACTGTCCAGAGCTGAACGTCTTGTCCGGGGTCTTCGGGACCTTGAGGAGGATAAAAGCACTTATAACCTTGCAGAAGAAGCTTCCATCCATTGCAGGCAGGAGCGGAGGGAGACACATCGGTGATGGCTTCTTCATGGCAGAAGCAGAGCCCGGGGGCAGATGTGATTGTCTTGTTTAAGTACATGAAAGCGGCGAGCATGGCGGAGATCTGCCTGACAATCGGAATTATGAAAACCTCACAATGAATTAGGGGACGTCAATGGCGGAAAATCTGATCTCTGGTACTCTGAAAGCGGCAGCATACTGCCCGGGGAGGCAGAGGACGAGACGTCTCCATGTGCAGCCGAGGAGAAACTGAGTGTCTTCTTAGGTCACAGAAGAGACGCTGGCAGGAGATGGCCCTGTGGTGGGAGATGGCCCTGTGGTAGGAGATGGCTCTGTGGTAGGAGATGGCCCCGTGGTGGGAGATGGCCCGTGGTGGGAGATGGCCCTGTGGTGGGAGATGGCTCTGTGGTGGGAGATGGCCCCGTGGTGGGAGATGGCCCTGTGGTGGGAGATGGTCCTGTGGTGGGAGATGGTCCTGTGGTGGGAGATGGTCCTGTGGTGGGAGATGGCTCTGTGGTAGGAGATGGCCCTGTGGTAGGAGATGGCTCTGTGGTGGGAGATGGCCCCGTGGTGGGAGATGGCCCCGTGGTGGGAGATGGCCCTGTGGTAGGAGATGGCTCTGTGGTGGGAGATGGCCCCGTGGTGGGAGATGGCCCTGTGGTGGGAGATGGCCCTGTGGTGGGAGATGGCCCTGTGGTGGAGATGCCCGTGGTGGAGATGCCTGTGGTGGGAGATGGCCTGTGGTGGGGATGGCTGTGTGGAGATGGCCTGTGGTGGGAGATGGCCTGTGTGGGATGCTGTGGTGGAGATGGCCCTGTGGTGGGATGGTCTGTGGTGGGAGATGGCCTGTGTGGGAGATGGCCCGTGGTGGGAGATGGCCCTGTGGTGGGAGATGGCCTGTGGTGGGAGATGGCCTGTGTGGGATGTCTGTGGTGGGAGATGGCCCTGGGGGAGATGGCCCTGTGGTGGAGATGGCCTGTGTGGGAGATGCCTGTGGGGGAGATGCCTGTGGTGGAGATGGCCTGTGGTGGGAGATGCCCTGTGGGGGAATGGCCTGTGGTGGAGAGTGGGATCCCTGTGGTGGGAGATGGCCTGTGGTGGGAGATGCCCTGTGGTGGGAGATGGCCTGTGGTGGAGATGGCCCTGTGGTGGGAGATGCCTGTGGTGGGGATGGCCTGTGGTGGAGATGCCCTGTGGTGGAGATGGCTCTGTGGTGGGAGATGGCCCTGTGGTGGGAGATGCCTGTGGTGGAGATGGCCCTGTGGTGGGAGATGGCCCTGTGGTGGGAGATGGCCCTGTGGTGGAGATGGCTCTGTGGTGGAGATGGCCCTGTGTGGGAGATGCCTGTGGTGGAGATGGCCCTGTGGTGGATGGCCTGTGGTGGGAGATGCCTGTGGTGGAGATGGCCTGTGGTGGGAGATGGCCCTGTGGTGGAGATGGCCCTGTGGTGGGAGATGGCCCGTGTGAGATGGCTGTGGTGGGATGGCTGTGGTGGGAGATGCCTGTGGTGGGAGATGGCCTGGTGGTGTGGTGTGTGGGGATGGCTGGGTGGGGGCTGTGGTGGGGTGGCCTGTGGTGGGAGTGTGGATGGGTGGGGATGGCCCTGGTGGGAGATGGCCCCTGTGGTGGAGATGGCCCTGTGGTGGGAGATGGCCCTGTGGGGGAGATGGCCTGTGGTGGGGATGGCCTGTGGTGGGAGATGGCCCTGTGGGGGGATGGTGTGGTGGGAGATGGCCCTGTGGTGGGAGATGGCCTGTGGTGGGAGATGGTCTGTGGTGGGATGGCCTGTGGTGGGGATGGCCCTGTGGTGGAGGGCCCTGTGGTGGGAGATGGCCCTGTGGTAGGGATGGCCTGTGGTGGGAGAGGTCCTGTGGTGGAGTGCCCTGGGTGGGAGATGGTCTGTGGTGGAGATGCCCTGTGGTGGGAGATGGCCTGTGGTGGGATGGCCTGTGTGGGGAGGCCTCTGTGGTGGGAGATGGCCTTGTGGTGGGAGGCTTGTGGGGGAGATGGTCTGTGGTGGGGTGTGGTGGGGTGGTCTGGTGGGGGCCCTGGTGGGAGATGGCCCTGGTGGGAGATGGCCTGTGGTGGGAGATGGCCTGTGGTGGGAGATGGCCCGTGGTGGGAGGGCTCGTGGTGGGAGATGGCCCGTGTGGAGTGTGGGGTGGCCTGTGGTGGGAGATGGCCCTGTGTGGAGATGGCCTGTGGTGGGAGGGCCCTGTGGTGGGAGTGGCTGTGGTGGGAGATGGCCCTGTGGTGGGAGATGGTCTGTGGTGTGGTGGAGATGGCCCTGTGGGGGTGGCCCTGTGTGGGGAGATGGCTCTGTGGGGTGGAGATGGCCTGGGTGGAGATGGCCTGTGGTGGGATGGCTGTGGTGGGAGAGGCCCGTGGTGGGAGAGGCCCTGTGGTGGGAGATGGTCTGTGGTGGGGATGGCCCTGGGTGGGGATGGCCTGTGGTGGGTGATGGCCCTGTGGGGGGATGGCCCTGTGGTGGAGATGGCCCGTGGTGGGATGGCCCTGTGGTGGGGATGGCCCTGTGGGGGAGTGGCCCTGGGTGGGAGATGGCTTGTGGTGGGAGATGGCTGTGGTGGGGATGGCCCTTGGGGGATGGCCTGTGGGGAGATGGCCTGTGGTAGGAGAGGCCCTGGGTGGGAGATGGCCTGTGGTGGGAGATGGTTCTGTGGTGGGAGATGGCCCTGTGGTGGGAGATGGCCCTGTGGTGGGAGATGGTTCTGTGGTGGGAGATGGCCCTGTGGTGGGAGATGGCCCTGTGGTGGGAGATGGTTCTGTGGTGGGAGATGGCCCTGTGGTGGGAGATGGCCCTGTGGTGGGAGATGGCCCTGTGGTGGGAGATGGCTCTGTGGTGTGGGGATGGTTTCTGTGGTGGGAGATGGTCCTGTGGTGGGGGATGGTTCTGTTGTGGGAGATGGCCCTGTGGTAGGAGATGGCCCTGTGGTGGGAGATGGACCTGTGGTGGGAGATGGCTCTGTGGTGGGGGATGGTTCTGTGGTGGGAGATGGCCCTGTGGTGGGAGATGGCCCCGTGGTGGGAGATGGCCCTGTGGTGGGAGATGGCCCTGTGGTGGGAGATGGCCCTGTGGTGGGAGATGGTTCTGTGGTGGGAGAAGGCCCTGTGGTGGGAGATGGCTCTGTGGTAGGAGATGGCCCTGTGGTAGGAGATGGCCCTGTGGTGGGAGATGGCCCTGTGGTGGGAGATGGCTCTGTGGTGGGAGATGGCCCTGTGGTGGGAGATGGCCCTGTGGTGGGAGATGGTTCTGTGGTGGGAGATGGCCCTGTGGTGAGAGATGGTTCTGTGGTGGAGATGGCTCTGTGGTGGGAGATGGCTCTGTGGTGGGAGATGGCCCTGTGGTGGAGATGGTCCCTGTGGTGGGAGATGGTCCTGTGGTGGGAGTGGCCCTGTGGTGGGAGATGGCCCTGTGGTGGGAGATGGCTCTGTGGTGGGAGATGGTCCTGTGGTGGGAGATGGTTCTGTGGTGGGAGATGGCCCTGTGGTGGGAGATGGCCCTGTGGTGGGAGATGGTCCTGTGGTGGGAGATGGCTCTGTGGTGGAGATGGCCCTGTGGTGGGAGATGGCCCTGTGGTGGGAGATGGCCCTGTGGTGGAGATGGCTCTGTGGTGGGAGATGGCCCTGTGGTGGGAGATGGCCCTGTGGTGGGAGATGGTTCTGTGGTGGGAGATGGCCCTGTGGTGGGAGATGGCCCTGTGGTGGGAGATGGTCCTGTGGTGGGAGATGGCCCTGGTGGTGGGAGATGCCCTGTGGTGGGAGATGGCCCTGTGGTGGGAGATGCCCTGTGTGGGAGATGGCCCTGTGGTGGGAGATGGCCCTGTGGTGGGAGATGGCCCTGTGGTGGGAGATGGCCTGTGGTGGGAGATGGCCCTGTGGTGGGAGATGGCTCTGTGGTGGAGATGGCCCTGTGGTGGGAGATGGCCCTGTGGTGGGAGATGGCCCTGTGGTGGGAGATGGCCCTGTGGTGGGAGATGGCCCTGTGGTGGGAATGGGATGGCCTGTGGTGGGAGATGGCCCTGTGGTGGGAGATGGCCCTGTGGTGGGAGATGGCCTGTGGTGGGAGATGGCCCTGTGGTGGGAATGGCCCTGTGGTGGGAGATGGCCCTGTGGTGGGAGATGGCCCTGTGGTGGGAGATGGCCCTGTGGTGGGAGATGGCTCCTGTGGTGGGAGATGGCCCTGTGGTGGGAGATGGCCCTGTGGTGGGAGATGGCCTGTGGGTGGGAGATGGCACTGTGGTGGGAGATGGCCTGTGGTGGGAGATGGCCCTGTGGTGGGAGATGGCCCTGTGGTGGGAGATGGCCCTGTGGTGGAGATGGCCCTGTGGTGGGAGATGGCCCGTGTGGTGGGAGAATGGCCTGTGGTGGGAGATGGCCCTGTGGTGGGAGATGCCCTGTGGTGGGAGATGGCCCTGTGGTGGAGATGGCACTGTGTGGGAGATGGCCCTGTGGTGGAGATGGCCTGTGGTGGGAGATGGCCTGTGGTGGGAGATGGCCCTGTGGTGGGAGATGGCCCTGTGGTGGGAGATGGCTCTGTGGGGTGGGGGGAGATGGCCCTGTGGTGGGAGATGGCCTGTGGTGGGAGATGGCCCTGTGGTGGAGATGGCCTGTGGTGGAGATGGCCTGTGGTGGAGATGGCCCTGTGGTGGGAGATGGCCTGTGGTGGGAGGATGGCCCTGTGGGTGGGAGGAGTGGCCTGTGGTGGGAGATGGCCCTGTGGTGGAGATGGCTCTGTGGTGGGGAGATGGCCCTGTGGTGGGAGATGGCCCTGTGGTGGGAGATGCCCTGTGGTAGGAGATGGCTCTGTGGTGGGAGATGGCCCGTGGTGGAGATGCTGTGGTGGGAGATGGTCCTGTGTGGGGATGGCTGTGGTGGGAGATGGCCCTGTGGTGGGAGATGGCCCTGTGGTAGGGAGATGGCCCTGTGGTGGGAGATGGCTCTGTGGTGGGAGATGGCCCTGTGGTGGAGATGGCCCTGTGGTGGGAGATGGCCTGTGGTGGGAGATGGTCTGTGGTGGGAGATGGCTCTGTGGTGGGAGATGGCCCTGTGGTGGGAGATGGCCCTGTGGTGGAGATGGCCCTGATCTGGGTGGGAGATGGCCCTGTGGTAGGAGATGGCTCTGTGGTGGGAGATGGTCCTGTGGTGGGGATGGTTCTGTGGTGGGAGATGGCCCTGTGGTGGGAGATGGCCTGTGGTGGGAGATGGTCCTGTGGTGGGAGATGCCCTGTGGTGGGAGATGGCCCTGTGGTGGAGATGGCCCTGTGGTGGGAGATGGCCTGTGGTGGGAGATGGCTCTGTGGTGGGAGATGGCCCTGTGGTGGGAGATGGTCCTGTGGTGGGAGAGGGCCCTGTGGTGGGAGATGGCCCTGTGGTGGAGATGGCCCTGTGGGGTGGTGGTGGAGATGGCTCTGTGGTGGGGGATGGCTCTGTGGTGGGAGATGGCCTGTGGTGGGAGATGGCCTGTGGTGGGAGATGGCCCTGTGGTGGGAGATGGCCCTGTGGTAGGAGATGGCTCTGTGGTGGGAGATGGCCTGTGGTGGGAGATGGCCCTGTGGTGGGAGATGGCTCTGTGGTGGGAGATGGCCCTGTGGTGGGAGATGGCCCTGTGGTGGGAGATGGCCCTGTGGTGGGATGATGCCCTGTGGTGGGAGATGGCCCTGTGGTGGGAGATGGCTCGTGGTGGGAGATGGCCCTGTGGTGGGAGATGTCCCTGTGGTGGGAGATGGCCCTGTGGTGGGAATGGCCCTGTGGTGGGGATGGTCTGTGGTGGGAGATGGCCTGTGGTGGGAGATGGCCCTGTGGTGGAGATGGCCCTGTGGTGGGAGATGGCCCTGTGGTGGGAGATGGCCCTGTGGTGGGAGATGGCTCTGTGGTGGGAGATGGCCCTGTGGTGGGAGATGGCCCTGTGGTGGGAGATGGCCCTGTGGTGGGAGATGGCCCTGTGTGGGGATGGCCCTGTGGTGGGGATGGCCCTGTGGTGGGAGATGGCCCTGTGGTGGGAGATGGCCCTGTGGTGGGAGATGGCTTTGTGGTGGGTGATGGCCTGTTAGGTGGTGGGATGGCCCTGTGGTAGGAGATGGCCCTGTGGTGGGAGATGGCTCTGTGGTGGAGATGGTTCTGTGGTGGGAGATGGCCCTGTGGTGGGAGATGGTCCTGTGGTGGGGATGGTTCTGTGGTGGGAGATGGCCCTGTGGTGGGAGATGGCTCTGTGGTGGGAGATGGTTCTGTGGTGGGAGATGGTTCTGTGGTGGGAGATGGTTCTGTGGTAGGAGATGGCCCTGTGGTGGGAGATGGCTCTGTGGTAGGAGATGGCTCTGTGGTGGAGATGGCTCTGTGGTGGGAGATGGCTCTGTGGTGGGAGATGGCCCTGTGGTGGAGATGGCTCTGTGGTGTGGAGATGGCTCTGTGGTGGGAGATGGCCCTGTGGTGGGAGATGGTTCTGTGGTGGGAGATGGTTCTGTGGTAGGAGATGGCCCTGTGGTGGGAGATGGCTCTGTGGTGGGAGATGGCTCTGTGGTGGGAGATGGCCCTGTGGTGGGAGATGGCCCTGTGGTGGGAGATGGCCCTGTGGTGGGGGATGGCCCTGTGGTGGGAGATGGCCCTGTGGTGGGAGATGGCCCTGTGGTGGGAGATGGCCCTGTGGTGGGAGATGGCCCTGTGGTGGGAGATGGCCTGTGGTGGAGATGGCCCTGTGGTGGGAGATGGCCCTGTGGTGGGAGATGGCCTGTGTGTGGGAGGAATGGCTCTGTGGTGGGAGATGGCTCTGTGGTGGGAGATGGCCCTGTGGTGGGAGATGGCCTGTGGTGGGAGATGGCCCTGTGGTGGGAGATGGCCCTGTGGTGGGAGATGGCCCTGTGGTGGGAGATGGCCCTGTGGTGGGAGATGGCCCTGTGGTGGGAGATGGCTCTGTGGTGGAGATGGCCCTGTGGTGGGAGATGCCCTGTGGTGGGAGATGGCCCTGTGGTGGGAGATGGCCCTGTGGTGGGTGATGGCTCTGTGGTGGGAGATGGCCCTGTGGTGGAGATGGCCCTGTGGTGGGAGATGGCCTGTGGTGGGAGATGGCCCTGTGGTGGGAGATGGCCCTGTGGTGGGAGATGGTTCTGTGGTGGGAGATGGCCCTGTGGTGGGGGATGGCCCTGTGGTGGGTGATGGCCCTGTGGTGGGAGATGGCCCTGTGGTGGGAGATGGCCCTGTGGTGGGGATGGCCCTGTGGTGGGGATGGCCCTGTGGTGGGAGATGGCCCTGTGGTGGAGATGGCTTTGTGGTGGGTGATGGCTCTGTGGTGGTGAATGGCCCTGTGGTGGGAGATGGCCCTGTGGTGGGAGATGGCCCTGTGGTAGGAGATGGCCCTGTGGTGGGAGATGGCTCTGTGGTAGGAGATGGCCCTGTGGTGGGAGATGGCCCTGTGGTAGGAGATGGCTCTGTGGTGGGAGATGGCTCTGTGGTGGGAGATGGTTCTGTGGTGGAGATGGCCCTGTGGTGGGAGATGGTCCTGTGGTGGGGGATGGTTCTGTGGTGGGAGAATGGCTCTGTGGTAGGAGTGGCCTGTGGTGGGAGATGGTCTGTGTAATCCTGTGTGGGAGATGTTCGTGTGGAGATGGCCCTGTGGTGGGAGATGGTCTGTGGTGGAGATGGCCTGTGTGGGAGATGGCCCTGTGGTGGAGATGGTCTTGGTGGGAGATGGCTGTGGTGGGAGATGGCCCTGTGGTGGGAGATGGCCTGTGGGGAGATGGCCTGTGGTGGGAGATGGCCCTGTGGTGGAGATGGCCCTGTGGTGGGAGATGGCCCTGTGGTGGGGATGGCCTGTGTGGGAGATGGCCCTGTGGTGGGAAATGGCCCTGTGGTGGGAGATGGCCCTGTGGTGGGAGATGGCTGTGGTGAGAGATGGCCTGTGGTGGAGATGGCCCTGTGTGGTAGGTCTGTAGATGGTTCCGTGTGGAGATGCCCTGTGGTGGGAGATGGCTCTGTGGTGGAGATGGTCTGTGGTGGGAGATGGTTCTGTTGAGTGGTGGAGGAGATGGCCTGTGGTGGAGATGGCTCTGTGGTGAGATGGCTCTGTGGTGGAGATGGCTCTTGGTGGAGATGGCCTGTGGTGGAATGGTTGAGTGAGATGCCTTGGTGGAGAAGGCCTTGTGGGAGATGGCTCTGTGTGAGATGCCCTGTGGGAGAGGCTCTGTGTGAGATGTTCTGTGGAGATGGCCCTGTGGTGGAGATGGCTCTGTGGTGGAGAGTGCTCTGTGTGGAGATGGCCCTGGTGGGAGATGGCCCTGTGGTGGAGATGGCCCTGTGGGGATGGCCCTGTGTGGAATGGCCCTGTGGTGGGAGATGGCCCATGGTGGAGATGCCCATGTGGTGGAGATGCCCTGTGGTAGGAATGGCCCTGGTGGGAGTGGCCCTGTGAGAGTGGTGAGATGGCCCTGTGGTATGAGAAGCTCCCATGTGGTGAGTGACCTGCCATGTGATGGAGAATGGCCCTTGTGGAGATGTCCTCCTGGATGAGATAGCTCTGGGCAGATGGTCTTGTGGTGGAAGTGCTCGTGCAATAAGAGAGATGTGAGCCCCAAACTTGTGAGTGACCCCCTCCATGGATGAAAGCCCCCACATATTGTGAGTGACCTCCTCCAGGATGAGAAAGCCCCCACATATTGTGAGTGACCCCTCCATGGATGAGAAGCCCCCACATATGTGAGTGACCCCCTCCATGGATGAGAAGCCTCCACATATTGTGAGTGACCCCTCCATGGATGAGAAGCCCCCACATATTGTGAGTGACCCCTCCATGGATGAGAAGCCCCCACATATTGTGAGTGACCCCCTCCATGGATGAGAAGCCCCCACATATTGTGAGTGACCCCTCCATGGATGAGAAGCCCCCCCATATTGTGAGTGACCTCCTCCACGGATGAAGAGCCCCCACAGTGTGAGTGACCCCCTCCATGGATGAGAAGCCTCCACATATTGTGAGTGACCCCTCCATGGATGAGAAGCCCCCACATATTGTGAGTGACCCCCTCCATGGATGAGAAGCCCCCACATATTGTGAGTGACCTCCTCCATGGATGAGAAGCCCCCACATATTGTGAGTGACCTCCTCCATGGATGAGAAGCCCCCACATATGTGAGTGACCCCCTCCATGGATGAGAAGCCTCCACATATTGTGAGTGACCCCTCCATGGATGAGAAGCCCCCACATATTGTGAGTGACCCCTCCATGGATGAGAAGCCCCCACATATTGTGAGTGACCTCCTCCATGGATGAGAAGCCTCCACATATTGTGAGTGACCCCCTCCATGGATGAGAAGCCCCCACATATTGTGAGTGACCCCCTCCATGGATGAGAAGCCCCCACATATTGTGAGTGACCCCTCCATGGATGAGAAGCCCCCAAATATTGTGAGTGACCTCCTCCATGGATGAGAAGCCCCCACATATTGTGAGTGACCCCCTCCATGGATGAGAAGCCCCCACATATTGTGAGTGACCCCCTCCATGGATGAGAAGCCCCCACATATTGTGAGTGACCTCCTCCATGGATGAGAAGACCCCACATATTGTGAGTGACCCCTCCATGGATGAGAAGACCCCACATATTGTGAGTGACCCCTCCATGGATGAGAAGCCTCCACATATTGTGAGTGACCCCCTCCATGGATGAGAAGCCCCCACATATTGTGAGTGACCCCCTCCATGGATGAGAACGCCCCACATATTGTGAGTGACCCCCTCCATGGATGAGAAGCCTCCACATATTGTGAGTGACCCCCTCCATGGATGAGAAGCCTCCACATATTGTGAGTGACCTCCTCCATGGATGAGAAGCCCCCACATATTGTGAGTGACCCCCTCCATGGATGAGAAGCCTCCACATATTGTGAGTGACCCCCTCCATGGATGAGAAGCCTCCACACATTGTGAGTGACCCCTCCATGGATGAGAAGCCCCCACATATTGTGAGTGACCCCTCCATGGATGAGAAGACCCCACATATTGTGAGTGACCTCCTCCATGGATGAGAAGCCCCCACATATTGTGAGTGACCCCTCCATGGATGAGAAGCCCCCACATATTGTGAGTGACCCCTCCATGGATGAGAAGCCCCCACATATTGTGAGTGACCCCTCCATGGATGAGAAGCCCCCACATATTGTGAGTGACCTCCTCCATGGATGAGAAGACCCCACATATTGTGAGTGACCCCCTCCATGGATGAGAAGCCCCCACATATTGTGAGTGACCCCCTCCATGGATGAGAAGACCCCACATATTGTGAGTGACCCCCTCCATGGATGAGAAGCCCCCACATATTGTGAGTGACCCCCTCCATGGATGAGAAGCCCCCACATATTGTGAGTGACCCCCTCCATGGATGAGAAGCCCCCACATATTGTGATTGACCCCCTCCATGGATGAGAAGCCTCCACATATTGTGATTGACCTCCTCCATGGATGAGAAGCCTCCACATATTGTGAGTGACCCCCTCCATGGATGAGAAGCCCCCACATATTGTGAGTGACCCCCTCCATGGATGAGAAGCCCCCACATATTGTGAGTGACCCCTCCATGGATGAGAAGACCCCACATATTGTGAGTGACTCCCTCCATGGATGAGAAGCCTCCACATATTGTGAGTGACCCCTCCATGGATGAGAAGCCCCCACATATTGTGAGTGACCCCCTCCATGGATGAGAAGACCCCACATATTGTGAGTGACCTCCTCCATGGATGAGAAGCCCCCACATATTGTGAGTGACCCCTCCATGGATGAGAAGCCCCCACATATTGTGAGTGACTCCCTCCATGGAGAAGCCCCCACATATTGTGAGTGACCCCTCCATGGATGAGAAGCCTCCACATATTGTGAGTGACTCCCTCCATGGATGAGAAGACCCCACATATTGTGAGTGACTCCCTCCATGGATGAGAAGACCCCACATATTGTGAGTGACTCCCTCCATGGATGAGAAGCCCCCACATATTGTGAGTGACCCCCTCCATGGATGAGAAGCCCCCACATATTGTGAGTGACCCCTCCATGGATGAGAAGCCCCCACATATTGTGAGTGACCCCCTCCATGGATGAGAAGACCCCACATATTGTGAGTGACCTCCTCCATGGATGAGAAGCCCCCACATATTGTGAGTGACCTCCTCCATGGATGAGAAGCCCCCACATATTGTGAGTGACCCCTCCATGGATGAGAAGCCCCCACATATTGTGAGTGACCCCCTCCATGGATGAGAAGCCCCCACATATTGTGAGTGACCCCCTCCATGGATGAGAAGCCCCCACATATTGTGAGTGACCTCCTCCATGGATGAGAAGCCCCCACATATTGTGAGTGACCCCTCCATGGATGAGAAGACCCCACATATTGTGAGTGACACCTCCATGGATGAGAAGCCCCCACATATTGTGAGTGACCCCCTCCATGGATGAGAAGACCCCACATATTGTGAGTGACCTCCTCCATGGATGAGAAGACCCCACATATTGTGAGTGACTCCCTCCATGGAGAAGCCCCCACATATTGTGAGTGACCCCTCCATGGATGAGAAGCCTCCACATATTGTGAGTGACTCCCTCCATGGATGAGAAGACCCCACATATTGTGAGTGACCCCTCCATGGATGAGAAGACCCCACATATTGTGAGTGACCCCCTCCATGGATGAGAAGCCCCCACATATTGTGAGTGACCCCCTCCATGGATGAGAAGCCCCCACATACTGTGAGTGACCCCCTCCATGGAGGAGAAGCCCCCACATATTGTGAGTGACCCCCTCCATGGATGAGAAGCCCCCACATATATTGTGAGTGACCCCCTCCATGGATGAGAAGCCCCCACATATTGTGAGTGACTCCCTCCATGGATGAGAAGCCTCCACATATTGTGAGTGACCCCCTCCATGGATGAGAAGCCCCCACATATTGTGAGTGACTCCCTCCATGGAGAAGCCCCCACATATTGTGAGTGACCCCTCCATGGATGAGAAGCCTCCACATATTGTGAGTGACCCCCTCCATGGATGAGAAGACCCCACATATTGTGAGTGACCTCCTCCATGGATGAGAAGCCCCCACATATTGTGAGTGACCCCTCCATGGATGAGAAGCCCCCACATATTGTGAGTGACCCCCTCCATGGATGAGAAGACCCCACATATTGTGAGTGACCTCCTCCATGGATGAGAAGCCCCCACATATTGTGAGTGACTCCCTCCATGGATGAGAAGCCCCCACATATTGTGAATGTGTCAGGCAGTGGTTAAACCCCATAGAATTAGAACAGGGAAACTCTCACTCACTTATATACAATCAGAGGTAAAGGACAATTTGTGCACAGGAGGAAATAATCATACAAAAGGATTTCCACAGCACCAAACACTCAACACATCACTGGATCACTATAGCACATGGACCAGTATTGCAAAAGCTATAGCTGGCACAGGAAGACAGAGTCCATCATCTTAAAAAGGTGTGGAGTGACTGTGATTGGCTTCCCAGAACACGTGATCCAGAGGTCATACAGAGATTAACTCCTGCTAGCCGATCACTAATGAGAACACAGCTGGTCAATGTCCAAAACCACTGCGGAGAGTCAGAATCTGCAGTGTGAACAGCACCAGATACTGCAGCAACGGCCACAAGGGTCTGGGGTTCTCGGTAGCCGTGACGGCTGACTTTCTGGGAGGACATGGTGGCTGTGGCCCAGCTCCCTGGCCCTGACCGTGCAGTGATGGGTGTTATTTACAGATGATAAGTCTGTATGTGACGTCACCTGTGGTTCCTGGTCATGGGCGACCAGCGCTGCTGTTTTGGGGCCTCTGGGGCAGATGGTGTGGCAGCCGGGATGGTAACACTCCCCACAGGTGGAGAGGGGCCCCAGGGTTGATATAAGAGTCTATGGGGATAATGGTGATTGTAGTTAAGGTGCAGGAGGTGGCAAGGGGGGTGCAGGGAGTAACCGGAGGACACAAAGATTGTAGTTCTTTTACCTTTTCCTTGCAGTCCGGGAGCACTGGTTACCAGGTCCAGAAGGGTCCCGTCAGCCTGAAAGCATTTGGGATCCACCTCGCCAGGTGGATTTGGAGGCCTTCCTGCTGCGCTCTCAGTTTTGGGGTCCTGGCAGCCTGTGAGCTATCCTGCGGCCCTCTTTCTGCTTTCTTTCTTTCTATCGCGGGTACCACCGTGCTGATGGCAGCTCCGGGCTCCCGCTATGCTGTTGTGCCACTGGGCCAGTAGTGTGACCAGGAGACTTGCAATCTCCTGTCCTCCAGATTCGAGCAGCGGAATGTACAGTTCCCGTCTGACCCAGGACTCTGCCATTCTTTGTAGCGTCTCTCTGGGGTGAGCTTTCAGCAGCTTTACTCCCCAGAGCTCTTCCTCCTACGTCTACTCCTCTCCCTCTCCTCAGATGAACTCCTCACTTCCTTCCCTTTCCTGCACTTTCCTCTTCTAACCCCTCTTCCTTGGCAGAACCAGGGCAGCTCCCCTGAACTCGGGGGTAGAGCTCCCCCTTTCTGGCCTGGAGACAGGATTTGTGAATGCATGTGTGGGGTTACCTCCTCCTGCTTCCAAGCATGACATCATCCCCATTGAAGAAGGTGATGTCACAGTGGCACCCGAACCACTGGGGTCCCACACTGCCATCCCCTCTGTGAGTTATGACCCCTAAACAGACTGAAGGGGCTTCTTCATCAGATAAGTAACGGTTACATTCAGACAATGCGGTAGTGCACCGTTAGTGTAGTTTTTGCAGTGATGTTGGCCATCCCAGCCAAGGCAATCAGTTCCAGATTTTGCATTCAGATGCATTATTTGGACAGATCCCTACAAAGAATGAGCTGTCAATTGTTGGGCGTATTTCCTACTCCGCCTTCGCCATTCCCTCCATTGTTCAATGTGCTAAATAAAAATGGATCCGTACAAAACTGAGCCCTAGCGCACGGTCTGAATGGGGCTCTGTGTTTGGGCTAATCCCTTTTCACAGCTGCAAAACAGATTTGCAAAAAGTGGTACCCAAGTGCACTGTGTGAATGTGCCTTCAGTTCCTGCACTTCCTGCAGAATGTCAGCCTGTTCTTGATGGTTTTTTTGGGGGGAAGTCGTTTCTTTTCGTCCTCCAAAATACCCTCACTATGTGCAAATGCTCTGACACCTGCCTGATGACATTTCTGAGCAAGCTCTGCACTGCTGCTGAGCCCACCCTGTAGATAAATCCTTTTAGGAGATGGTCTTAACACTTGCTGGACTTTCTTGGGTGCCCTGAAGCCTTTTTCACAGCCAATTAACCCCCCCCATCCTTTGAAGTTCTTGATAATTTGATAAATGGTTGATTTAGCTGCAATCTTACAAGCAACAATGTCCTTGCTTGTAAAGCCCATTTTTTTGTGTCTCCTTGGGGGTTACCATAAATGACAGAAGTAACAATGATAAAAATGCTATCCCTTTCTGCAGAGATCAGTTTACTTTTATTCAATCACAACCTCCATCCACTTCCAGTTCTAACATTGCAGACCTATAGCAACTTTTTATCGACCTGGTACTGGTCCCTCTCTCCTGGGGCCACACGTTCTCCCCAATTCCCTCCTATTTGGAGAATTCATACATTTTATCAGATCCATTTTCTGCATATATTGAGGACAGTCTCAGTGGTCTCTCCAAACCCTCCACCCCCCACGTATCTGTGCTGTCAGCCGCTTTCTTCCATTTCATGGACACAGATTCCTCGTTACCTCTTTGAAGTCTCTATCAGATCCGCTCCTTGCTGATATGAAGCTGTCACTTTATAGGCATCAGTCGTACAGACACCTGCCAGGATGATCTAACCATGAGACGAGAGGAACTCACAGGGATACGGTGTACGATCTACCGCAGCGGCGCTGTTATTCGCCCCGGTACCGGCATACATGACGAGCCAAACTGACAGCTCCACTGCACAATTAAACAATCCTATAATCCGCGAGTTTCCGGATTATCCAACACTTTTGGCTAGAAAACATTAGAGCTGTACACAGGGTTGGACTGGCCTGGCGGAACATCGGTGAATTCTCTGGTTGGCCCTAGGTCTTCTGTGGGCCCCCAAACAGGATATAGAGGGGGTACACTGGTAACCGCGCTGACTTCAACTGCATAAGCATCCTTGGACACACATTCAGCAGAAAGCTCCGTCTTCTTCCCTGCAATAGTTAAAGTGGCCTATCAGGGGACTGCAGCTAACGTCAGCATGCCCGTCACTTGTGTCGCATCACAATGATGTCATATGCTGCCCACGACATCAGCTGCTGGACATTTTAATGATTGCGCCTTATATGAAGACGTAATAGGGTGCTAAAGTGGCAGGATGGAGGACATAGGGACATAGGATGAGAGGATGTAGGGGCGCAGGGTGGAAGAGATTGGGGTCCATGATGGGAGACATAATTGTCCATGATGGAGGACATAGAGACCTAGGATGGGGAAAATAGGGGCCCAAGATGAGGGAACATAGGGGCCCAGGACAGAAGAGATAGGGGCAATCACTGTATTACCTGTACACTATATACAAAAGATCCTGTGTAAAATGTCACTGGTATTCACTGTATTACCTGTAAACCTATTCTATATACTATATGCAGAGCTCCTGTGTATAATATCACCAGTGATCACTGTATTACCTGTACACTTTACACAGAGCTCCGGTGTTTCATGTCACCAGCAATCACTGTATTACCTGTACACTTACACTATACACTGTATACAGACCTACTGAATATGAATATATCACTGGTGATCACTGTATTACCTGTAAATGTATGCTATCTACTATATGCAGAGCTCTGTGTATAATATCACCAGTGATCACTGTATTACCTGTACAATTTACACAGAGCTCCGGTGTTTCATGTCACCAGCAATCACTGTATTACCTGTACACTTACACTATACACTGTATATGTATACAGACCTACTGAATATATCACTGGTGATCACTGTATTACCTGTACACTATACACAGAGCTCCTGTGTAAAATGTCACCAGCAATCACTGTATTACCTGTACACTTACACTATATACAGACCTACTGAATATATCACTGGTGATCACTGTATTAGGCCGGTTTCACATTTGCGTTTGTGAATGCAGCGTAACAGAACACAGCCAAAACGCAGCCAAAACGCACTGCATTCCATGTTTAACATAGGAACGCATAGTAGCTGTGCTTGGCTGCATTTGGTTGTGGTTGCATTCGGATACGCATAATTTATGCGCCCTCCTCCGCCCTCTGAATGCAGCCTGTTGCATGTTATGTGCGTTCGCGGACACTTGTTTTATCAGTAAGCGCCCGCAAGCGCACATTCAATGCATGGATCTCAATGGATCTGCAGTGTCCTCCGCATGACAGCGCAAGAGAACATTGTGGATCACACTGAAATCTCTCGCTGATTGGCCAGCGGGAGATCGGCTAGAGCCGCCGCTAATCTCCCGGCGGTGTTGGAGCAGGAAATTTGAAGAAGCAGCTGATCTGACAGCTGTTTAAATCTCCCTCTTGGTGTCGGAGCCGGGAGATTTAAACAGCTGTCAGATCAGCTGCTCCTTCAAATCTTCCGCTCCAACACCACTGGGAGATTAGCGGTGGCCAGGAGGAGGAGATCTCCACCACTGTTCTCCGCCTCTCGGCCACCGCCGAGACAGCTGATTGGATGGCCAGACACCATACTGATGTGAACGCATGTACACTATACACTATATACAACATAACTGTTTTGTCTGTAAACTTACACTATATACTATATACATAGCTCCCATGTATATTGTCACCGGAGATAACTGTATTACCTGTATACATACACTATACACTATTTACAGGGCTCCTGTGTATAACGTCACCAGTGATCATTTTATTACCTCTACACTATATACAGAACTCCTGTAAGTAATGTCACTGGGAATCACTGTCACTTGTGCACTATATAAATAACTCCTGTGTATTATATCACCAATGATCACTGTATTACCTATACACTATACACAGAGCTCCTGTGTAGAATGTTAACAGTGATCACTGTATTAACCATACACTTAAGGTACCTTTACACGCCGCTACAGAAGGTTAGAAACAACCGGGTTTATGAGACAAATGTATCTTGCACCGTCAAATCAACCCGAGGTAGCGGCGTGTAAACTAGGTTGTTGCCACCCGTCACTTTCGGCACCTATTTCAGATCAGTGCTCTAAAACAGGTTGATTTCAAGGCGATGGTAGCGGCGTGTAAAGGCGGTTGTTGCCACGCGTCACTGTCGACATCTGTCTTTCAGCAGTGCTCTAAAACAGGTTGGTTTCAACCCGATGGTAGCGGTGTCTAAATATGGTAGGGTAACGTTTTTTCGCCACCTAGTTAGCTCCCTGGGGCGTGACACAGCCTCCGGGATACTGCGCCCCATCAGCGATCATGGTGGAAGCTCCTGCGTTACGATTGGTTGTCGCTGCATAGGGCGGCATATTTAAGGAGCTGACCAGTCACACTACACAATTGCTCGGGCGTCATGTATTAATCAGCCTCCTGCACTGGATGCCCAATCATGATGGTATTGCATTGTCCAATCACCGTACGAGTGTCTCGTAATCCACAACTCTGGCACGCCTATGTGTTGTCCCTGCTGCCCCAGGTCCGCCCATATTACCTTCTGTAGCGGTGTGTAAATGAGGGACGGTGCTCTACAGAAGGTAACTTGAGCACCCAGCGGTGCCTCCAGGGATAGATTAAACCTTCTGTAGAGCACCTTGTAGCGGCGTGTAAAGGCGGTATCAGGTATCGTTTGCAACCGTTGGTACGTGCTCGTGCACGTGAGACACCCGGTTGTTTCTAACCTTCTGTAGCGGCGTGTAAAGGTACCTTTACACTATACATTACATACAGACCTATTGAATATATCACCGGTGATCACTGTATTACCCATACACTATATACTATCTGCAGAGCTCATGTGTAAAATGTCACTGGTGATCACTGTATTACCTGTAAACTATACACTATATACAGAGCTCCTGTGCATAATGTCACCAGTGATCACTGTATTACCTGTAAACTTACACAATTGACTATATACAGATCTACTATATATAATGTCACCAGTGATCACTGTTTTTCCAAAACACTTAATCTATACAGAATATACGAAGATCCTGTGTATAATGTCACCAGTGATCACTGTATTACATGTAGAAGTACAGTATACTGTCATGCTGA
This sequence comes from Allobates femoralis, assembly GCA_033576535.1. NCBI lineage: Eukaryota > Metazoa > Chordata > Amphibia > Anura > Aromobatidae > Allobates > Allobates femoralis. The sequence continues at coordinate 754,509 of JARQOC010000005.1, forward strand.
TCTCGTGACAAGTTTAGGCCACAGTCTCCTTGCCTTGGGAGACTCTGGATATTAAACGTAGTTAATTTCTTTTTGCACACTATGGGTTAATGTCAGTTCTACTGCTAGCATACTCCTTGGTAATCTGTTCAAGTGCAGCAACTCTGTGACCACTCCCATCTACTTCAAATGATTGAATTCCATTAATTGCAAGCAGCCTGGGTAGAAGGGAGCTCACAGTGAACTTACTGGTGCCAAGCTGTCTGCTGGCTAGGCGTGTAGCCACAGCTGTGACGTTGCTTTCTCCTTTGGTGTTTTTCCCTGTGTATCTTTCATTCCCTTTGTGTTGTATTAGCTCAGCAGTGGGACTAGAGCTCTCACCGCCATCTCCCTGGTGAGGGTAAGATCAGGGTCAGCAAGGGACAGGGTATCCTGGTTGGTGACAGGGTGGAAGCACCCATATAGGGACACCATAGAGATCAGGGTAAATTCTCATGTGAGTGCCGCAGATGTCCCTCCCCCATTCCATACTGACAGGGTCCAGCTTTGTTACTGTGTCCCCTGTGTTCCCTTGTGTGTTGTGTAGAGTGCCGGACACCCGTTGGATCATATGCCACTGTCACATGGTATATTTCGACACACAATAGTCCATACGTGACATGTACACTATATGCAGTGCTCCTGTGTATAATGTCACCAATGTTAATTGTATTACCTGTATCCTATTTACAGAGCTCCTTTGTATATTGTCACCAGTTGTCACAAAGTTAGTCAGGACCTTGCAGCTCTCTGGCGCCCTCTTATTCTGTTGGCCACTCGGGGTATTGACAGAGGAAAAGCAAAGGAGTCCAGCTGCTCTAATTTATGTAAACTATTGTGGCATTGATGTGATGGGATGTATATATACCACCAGTTCCTGCTAAGAACATATATATATACCTCTATCCAGTCACCAAATGTCACGCTTGGAAGGTAAGGAAATCAGGTAACAAATAGGTGAAATGGGCAAAAGAGGGTCCGGGGAGCCTAATCTGACCCTGATGCTGAGGTCACTGGCTCGCCCTGATCTCGGAGGTACCTCTGATGGTGAGGAGTTCAGAGCCGCCACACTGTACCCTAAAACTCCTGATTAGCCCTAGGCTGAGGGCCCCTACCTCCAACCATGAGTCAGTGATCACAGTTTCTTCCAAGTAAAGACTTAATACAGCAGTTAAGCATCAGCACAGCACAAGACCTAGAACACGTAGCTATCAGCAGCACCTGACAGAGGAGAGGGAAGGCTACTTAAAGCCAGAAGGAGGGGATTCCAGGTGAGTCACACAAAATCCCTCAACCAGCAGTTGAATATAATAGTGAATGCAGGTCTGAAGCACAACACAGGAGGCCAGGACCTTGACAACTATAAACCATGCAGCTCTTAAAGGGATCCTGTCACCTCCAGAACGCCTCCTAAGCTAGCAAAACACGTCCCTGCAGCATCCTATCACTAATCTCACACTTCTTTTGTGTCCTAAAAGCATCCTGTGAAAGTGCATAAAAACGTTTTAATACTCACTCATTAGTGATTATAATTAGCAGGAGCTATATTCTTTAGCCCTTAGGGCGTGGTGTTTTGCAGCCTCAAGGATCCACCCTCTCTCTGTCTGTGCTGCTGTGATGTGGAGCTGAAGGCGGGACTAATGATTTGCATTCTGTGAGTGATAGAGAGGGGGAAGGGCAGAGCCTGCACAAGGAGAACAACACAGACAGAGAGAGGGTGGATCCTGGAGCTGCAAAACAGCCTGCCCTGGAGACTAAAGAATATAGCTCCTGCTAATTATAATCACTAATGAGTGAGTATTAAAACGTTTTTATGCTATTTCACAGGATGCTTTTAGGAGACAAAAGGAGTGTGAGATTAGTGATGGGATGCTGCAGGGACATGTTTTGCTAGCTTAGGAGGCGTTCTGGAGGTGACAGGATCCCTTTAAAGACAAACAACACAGCAGCATCCAGCAATGTCAGCGCCAACTAAGCGTGTGACACCAATATGTCCACACAACCACATAAATACGAGAATTATGCTGCCACCACCGACCTCTTATAGGTGGATCGGATACCCGTTTGGTAATGTGAATTTACGGGGAGACGTGACAGCTCGCTCATAGAACAAGAAGAACAAAACTAGCAAATTTTTATACTTTACTCCAAAAATTGGCAGTGTATCCAAAAAATGTAAAAGATATTACAAAAAGACAAGTTAAATACAGTATATGTATAAACAGTTATGAAATAAAATGGGATGAAATCAGAAATGACTAAACCTGTGCAACACAGTGACAATCGCAGATCTGCTGGGGGAGGCACCTCTGGAATGGGTTATGATTCCGCCTCACAGCTATAGGTGGCGCTGTGTCCTCTGTCTGGGTCAGAATGACTTACCAAAGTTGGATGTTCTTGTTTTATGCTTTGACCATTGCTGACCTCACATAGGGGCTGTTTTCTGGGAGGTACACTGATCTTTGAAAAGTATCCATTACTCCTTTACTTCATATCTTTGGCCTGGAAGCTCACAGGCTACAGATATTAGCATTATATTTTCCCTTGGGATTTTATGTGTTTTTTGAGACTAAACATTGGGTGTCTGGGGCTTGCGGATGGTCAGAAATTAGTTTCCCAGGTTTCTGATACTTTTCTAGGAATGTTACAGGGGTAGTGCGATTCCCAAGATGCAAATACCCCAAATATATAACTTATGTAATTGTGGTATTGATGTGTATTATTATATTTGATGTAGAGTGTTTTCTCTTGAAGACAAAGGACTTTTTCTTGGAGGGAAAAGAAAAAGCTTTCAGTCCTGCTAGGGTTTATGATCCTGCCAGGTTGTAAATACCTGACTGGGGGAAGGAGTGAGGGAAAAGACAAAGTGTGTTCTTACAAACTAAAAACGGGCAGAGAAGTGTGTCAGCTGGAGGTACTTAGAACATGGAGATTTTCATATTTTCGTGACACCAGTAATCACTGTATTACCTGTACACTATAGACTATGTGGAATGCTCCTGTCTATAATTTCACTGGTGATCACTGTATTACCTGTACACTTTGACGATATTTCATCTACAGAGCTTGTGTGTAATATCACCGGTGGTGTCTTTATTATCTAATGCTATACACTCTATTCAGAGTTTATATGTATACAGTATATAGTCATCGATGATCATTCCATTGCCTGTACACTATATACTATATAGTTCCTGTGTATAATGGAGTTCCTGTGTATAATGTTACTATTAATCCCTGTATTACCTGTACACTGACACTATATAAAACGTTCCTGTGTATAATGTCACTGGTGATCACTGTATTACCTGTACACTATACACAGAGCTCCTGTGTATAATGTTACCATTAATCTCTGTATTACACTATACACTATATACAGAGCTCCTGTGTATAATGTTACCATTAATCTCTGTATTACACTATACACTATATAAAGAGCTAGTGTATATAATATCACCGGTGATCACTGTATTACATGTACACTATATACAGAGCTCCTGTGCATAATGTTATTGTTAATCCCTATATTACCTGTACACTATATACAGAGCTACTGTGTATAATGTTACCATTAATCTCTGTATTACACTATACACTATATACAGAGCTCGTGTATATAATATCACTGGTGATCACTGTATTACATGTACACAACATTATATACCATGTACTGTCTACAGAGCTCCTGATTATAATAATAAGTAACAAATATGCCAATAATATATCAAAGAGGGGAGGAGCCAGCGCTGCCTGAGATTAGTATGAAATACAAAAGTGTAAATGCACATATTTGCACTTCAGTAAGGAAGTGGAGGAATTCCAGCGCCACCTTTAGGTAGCTCCTCAAAGTCATAGTCGCTTTCTAACAAGCTTTTTAATATGACTAGGGACTTGTGCCGAATCAGAACCTGACGCTGCGTTTCGGGGTAACTGCCCCTAATCAGTGCAGTGTGTGGAATATTCTGATCTGGCTGTGTGAGAGGCTAAGACGAGGTCTGGGAACTTGTTATCTATCTTATGGAGAGGAGTTTTTCTGTAACCATAAGAAGACAGTTAAGTAGGTAAGGAGATTTAAAGCCACATCCCTCCTCTAGGAAATATGCAAATTTGCACTTCAGTAAGGAAGTGGATAAACTCTAGTGCCACCTTGCAAATTTGCATATTTCCTAGAGGAGGGATGTGGCTTTAAATCTCCTTACCTACTTAACTGTCTTCTTATGGTTGCAGAAAGACATCTCTCCATAAAGCGGCCGTCACACGCTACGATAAATGGCTAAATATCGTTTGAACGCGCCAGATTAAACATTGCTTGAACGATATCTATGCGTGTAATCGCACGACACGACGAACGAGAAACGATAAAATCGTAAGATCGAGATCTGAGCTCCGGACCTCATATCACACGATGTCGACTCATTAGATAAACAGGATCGACGTGTGTAAACAACCGATATCGTCTACACGTTGGGATCTGAGCGATGCCGAAATCTAGCACGTAGGCGTGCCAGGTATTTCTCATTGTGTCGCCTCCTCAGTTGTGATAATGCGTTCGGATTGGCTGGCTCTACATCAGCTCTCATTGGTGGAAGATGATGCGTTCCCATTGGCTTCACAGGGCGCCATTTTTGAATAGCTGTACTTCTGCCCAGGGGTTTGGGGGAAAGGGCCCCTTTAAAAAGGTGGTTTGGGGAAATTTTTCCGGGTTGGGGCAAGGGGTTTGGGTTGGGTTTTTTTTGGAAATTTTTTGGGGGAAATGGCCAGGGGTTTAAAGGGTGGGTTTTGACATTTCCGGGTATGGGCACTTTAAAAGGGTGGTTCTGGCCCCCCAATTTTCCCGGGGGATGGGGCAAACCCTTTTTAATTTTTTGGTTCAAAAACATTTCCAAAAAGGGCACCCGAAAGGTTGGTTTTTTTGATTTGGCCCGGGAAAAATTGGCGCGTTTAGGGGGTTCCCCGGACAGGCCCCGGAGGAAACCGTTTAGGTGGTTTCTGCCCCATTTCCCCAAAGGGGCACCTTTGGGTGGTTTCCCGGGGGAAAAAAATTGTTCCTCGGGTATGGGGGCACGTTTAGGGGTGGGTTTTCTCATTTTTCCTTATGGGAAAGGGGTTTGGTGGTTCTACATGTTTTCCCGGGGGTTTTAATTGGGAAAGGGCGTTTTTAGGGGGTTTCTGCCCCATTTCCGGGGAAAAATTGCACTTTTAAAGGTTTGGTTTTTAAAAGAAAAAATTCCCGGTGGAAAGGGAGGGGGTTAGGGGGTTCCCTTACATTTCCTTTTAAAAAAAATCGGAAACCCGATTAAGGGGGGTTCCTTTTAAAAATTGAACCTGTTTTTTTCAAAAAATTAAAAAATTAAAAAGGGCCCCTTTTTTTAAAATTTAATTTTTTTTGGGGAAGGGTTTTAACCGGAATTGGGAGGGGACTTTAAAGTACCCCAGGAAAAATTGGGGGAATATAACCCCCAAAGGTTGGGGGGGCCCTTTAAATTAACCCCTCATGGGAATTTTGGGGAAAAAAACCCTTTTTCCCAAAATTTTGGGGAACACACTTTTACCAAAAAGGGGAAAAAGGATAAAAATTGCGCCCCTGGACCGGGGGGAATAGGAACCTGACCCAGGGAGGTAAGGAAAAAATTTTTGGGCCCACCAAAACACCCAAATGGACCAACATCAACCCTTTTAGGAGGAAAAGCCCACCCAAACCCAAGCCGGGACTTTTAGGCCCGGGCAAAGGGGTGGGGGGTTTTTGATAAAGTTGGGGGGGGAAGGAAGGGAAGGTCCCATTTTTTGAAAAGAGGGATTTTTCCCCAAATTCCCCCCCGGAAGAAGAGGAAAGGGATAGTGGCCGGGGGGGCGGGGGGGGGACGGGAAACCAAAAGCGGGAAACCCCTTGTTGGGTTGGGACTTCCCCCATTGGGATAAGTCCTCATTGGGGGGTTCCAAAAAACCCATGGGGGAAAAAGGGTTCGCCCATAGCCGGCACCCCAGGGGATTTGTGAGGACAGGGGCCCGGACCAGCAGAAACGGGGTTCCAGGAACAGGGCACCCACTAACTAATGGGGGAAAAAAGAATTTCCAAATTGTGCGGGAAATCACAGGGGAAAAAGGATTGGGAAACCCCCTTGGGAAGGATGGGGTTTACTACAGACTGGGCACAAAAAGCAGGTGTCGGATCTGAGGGAACCAGAGATTCTTTTCCGTTCCCCCAGATTAACCAACAGGAGCTTAAATTTCCGGGTTTGGACCCCCCAAAAACAGGTTATAGGAAGCACATACAACCAAAAGGACCCCCAAGGGCCCGAGCTCCCACCATAAACCCCGGGGGGAAAAACCCCCAACAGAGAGAGAAACAACGGGCCTGAAAGGACGGAAGGAGTGAGGGGCCCTCAGAGGCCCAGCCGGGGTTTTGCAGGGGGTTCAAGCCCCGGAGTTAACGTTGTAAATTTGTTTTGGGAAAAATTGGGTACCAAGAACGCAGTGAACTTTTGTAAAAGAGCTGAAAGTAAACCGGTGAACCCTGTGAGGGGCCCGTGCCCCTGATTCCAGAATTTTGGGAATTTTTGAAACCCCTTTTACCTGCCGGGCACCCCGGGCCCCGCGCGGCTCACCCCTTTCTGGCTGCACCCCAAAATATCCATCCATCCCCCTGGAAGCAGCTCTGCACGGTGGTCCCCATCACTGACCCCCACCCGTGGGTGGCTTTCAGGGAAAAACCCTTTACCCCCGGCTGTTTTAAAAACCCCCTTTTTACTTGTGAAAAACCCGGGACACGGCCCGGGGCCAGGGACCTTTCCCCGGGTGAAACCCCAAGAATTCCCCGCCCCGGTCCCGAGTACTCCCCCCCATTTGGGTTTTTTCACATTATTTTTATGAATTTTTTTTGTAAATTTTAGTTTAATTATAAATTTTTAAATCTTTTGAATAAAAATAAATCGTTTTTTTTCTTTCACATTAAACCAATTAGGGGTTTTATTTTCCCACTTTTAAATTTGGAATTTTTTTAGGTGCCCAATACAGAAAAGGCTAGTTCCTCTCCCTGAATCCATTTTCCTCAAATATCCCCGAGAAAACACGTCACGGGATTTCCCCAAGATTTTTAGCAGCTACTTGTAAGAACAATTTAATTTTTCCCAAACCCCCCACAACACCCAGCTACCCCCAGAGTACACAACAATGGGGATTTATTCCCCTCGGGGGGTCAAGGGGGTTTCTTTACCCTTTTGGGCCAGGAGGGCCAGTGGTCTTCGGGTTTCCCGGGGCCAAATGGAGGGGAAAAGAAAGGATTTAAAAGGGCTTTTGAAAAGGTGGAACGAGGAAAAGGGGGTCTGACTGGGCCCAGTTTAACCCGTTTGGGGAAGAAGGGGGGGCCTTGAGGAGGCCCTTTAAAAGGGGGCCCGGACGAGAAAAGGGGGGGCCCCTAGTGGGGCCCACCCGGGGTTAATGTCCCAAACAGTAACTTTCACCCCGGGTTTCCCCTCCCCACAACACACTGACTTACACTACCCACCTCGGGGGCCAAAGGGGGGGGAGCACAACCTGCCCTTTTATATACTCCGGGTTTCACGGGAAGTATTTAGTTCATTTCTAAAGTAGACCCAGAGTTAGGTTCAGTTTCTGGGAGAACTGAAAGGTTATTTTAAAAGGGGGCTGGGACAGGTTTCCCCTACTTTCTGCTCATGTTTCCCCGGCCTAGTTGGGGCCCTGGGGAGGGAGAATCAAGGACAGAAGAAAAACATCGGGAGACAAAGTGCCTTCCCCCCAAGCCCCAGAGGAGCGCCAGAAGGGGAAAACCGGAACCGAACTGGGCTGAAAACCGGACGAAACAGTAACCCAGGGTTGTGGGGGTTTTGAAATTTCTACCCCTTGTCCCCAGAGGGGGAAAGCAACACGGTAGGGTTAGCATTTACAGAAACCCCAATTTTTGCCTAAAAAGTGGTACCACAGAAAAGAGGGGTGGACAGTCCCGAAAATCAGCTAGACGCAGCACCCAGGAAAACAACAACAGGCGCACAAAGGAAGAAAAATGACCCGGACGGGGTGGGAGAAAACCTGACCCCATTTACGGGACTCCGGGGAAACTATAACCTAAAAACAACATCGCAGTAAAGTTTTGGGAAAACTACAAAACGTGAGTGTGTAAATTTCCTTTAACCCGTCCCACAAACCCACCCCTTATTACAAAAACCCACAATAGACTATCCCAAACCAGGCCCCGGGGGGGACCTTGCTTCAAACCTACGGGGGGAGTCCCATTTTAAGGGTCCCCTAACTCACCCCCGGAGGTACTCCCACCCAAGGGGTGGTCCCCCATACTGCCCACCACAATGGGTTGCGTCACATAAACCAAACCCCCCTGTTTATATTACCCTTTTATTTGGCCGGGGCCCGGAACAGGGGCCCGGATCGGGAACCTCCTGACACCCCCCCATAGCACCCCGGCCCGGGTACCCCCCGTCCCAGTGGGTTCCGACACTAGCAAAAAAGGGGAATTTCGATTTGGAGCTCCATATTTGAGGGATACTCCAGTCCCCAAAGGGGGAACGGGGCCCCGGGACCCGGGCCAACCCAAGCTTCCCAGTGGGAAAAACCGGCTGCTGGGGCTTGTTTCACCCGCCCCTTTCCACCCGGAGGGTTTGTCCGCTTCCTCCCCAAAGAGGGAGGGGAACCCCCGGTACTCCCTTTCAGGGAGTACTGGGTTCCGTTTCCAAAGCGGGGAAAAAAGGGACCCCGGGGTTAGTTAAAAAGGGTTTAATACGGTTCCACCATACCCCCGGGTTTTTCCATTGCACCCCACCCGTTAAGCTACCTGCCCCTTTTTTTAAATCTGAATGTTTGAACTTTTTGAATGAAACCCGTTTCTGTACAACCAAAGAAAAAGTACCCCGGGAAAAGGACTTTCCCTTCTGTGTGTTTTCCAAACCTTTAAACCCCCGTTCCCTTGGGAAAAAACGTTGGCCCCGGGGGAACACCCCGGGCCGGGGTTTTTGGGGGTTAGCCCATCCAGGCCGTGTACCAGCCCCTCCGGCGGATTTTGGCGGGGGCTGGTGACCCATAAACCAATACTACAGGGGGGCTTCACAGAAGGGTAAATAAAATTTTCCCTGAAAAATTTTCCCCTTTTTGAATGTCCCCCGGGACAGGGTTCGGGGCGGCCACCATTTTCCCCGGACAAACAACGCCCCCCGGGAAAGCTGATCCCAGTCCCCCAAACCCTGGACTCGACAAAGTCACAGGGGAGCCCGTGGGGGGCGTGGCATTCACAGGAGGGGGAGCGCTGGGGAAACTAGGGAGCGAGCCGGGTGCAGTCACAGGGGGGGCCGGGGCCCTGTGAAAAGGGGTTCAACGGGGAGCGAGCGCTGTGTTGGGGGCAAGGGGGGATGGGGGGCTGTGCAAAAAGGGAAAGAAGACCCGGGTTTATTAGGAGAGCGCTGTGCTTAGGGGGGGCGAGCGTGAGGGCCATAGGGAGGAGCGCTTGCGTAAGGGGGGGCAAGGGGCTTTTCCGTCCCCGGGGATTGGGGGTTCGCTGTGATAGGGAGCGAGCGTTTTGGGGAAAGGTGGGGGAGGGGGAGGCTGTGCATTCACGGGGGAAGCGGGGCCTGGCAGTCACAGGGACCCGGAGCGTGTGCATTAAGGGGGGCGAGCGCTTGCGGGGTTCCACCAAAGGGAGCAAACCCTTGTGCAAAAAGGGACGAGGGGGCTGGGGCGGGGTTCCATGGGAGCGAGGCTGGGGCAGTCACGGGGACGAGCGCTGTGAAATTCACGGGGATCGAGCCGGGTCAAAGGGAGCACCTGTCCCTAGGGGGGCGAGCGCTGGGGGCAGTAAAAGGGGCGAGCCGGGAGAAAGGGGGAGTCGAGCGATTGAATTTGGGAACTTTCGGCCCGTCCCGGTCCGGGGAAAATTAGGTTTATTTTCCTTTTTCTCTGTGTGATAAGGAGCGGTCGGTGCAGAAGGGGCAATTAAATGGGGAAAGGCCCACGGCCCCTTTGGGGTGGGGTACGGGGCTGGGGTCAGGGAGCACCGGGATTGTAAGGGTTCGGGGCGGGAAGAGGGCGGAACCCTTTGCTTGGGAAATTGGGGCAGGTGTAAAGTGGGAAGCACCTGGGCGAAAAGGGGAGGGCATGTGCTTTCGGGGGGCCCTTTAAAAATTTAAAAGGGGAGGGCCGTGAGGGGTTTCGGCGGGCTTTGTGGGGAGCGGGTGCGTGTGCATTCCCGGGAGGGCTTGTTTTTTGGGAAAAGGGATTAGGTTATGTAACAAGTGCGGGGACGGGGAGGGACCCATAACAGGGTGGCCCCGGGGGCCACCTTTGCTAACACATGGTTTGTCCCCGAAAACTTTGGTTAAAAGGCGGGCGCCAGGGAAATTTGGGGTTTTTATTTTTGTTGCCCAATGCAGGGGCCCGGAAAACGTTAAAAAATGCTCCACCCTGGGGGCCTTGAGTTCAAAAGGGCGGACTTACCGGGGGAAATTGGGGGCCCCCGTTTCCCCCTTTGTAACAATGGGTCCAGGGGTAAACGGGGGTTCCCGGGGCCACCCTTTGTACCAACGGTTTTCCAAATATTAAATTTCCCGGAAAAGGTTTTGGTTTTTGGGGGGGACTTCCCGGGGGAAAAAGTATGCGGGGATGGGTTCTTTGGGCCCAACGTGATCGGAGGAACCCAACCTCGATCAGGGGCCGGAAGGGTAATCAAAGCCGGAATTTACCTTTAAAAATCCCCGGGGTTTCGGGCAAAAAACCTTGGGATTGGGCTTAAGCGATCGGGGTCAAAAACATTATGGAAGCCCCGGGACGGCCCCCCTAATTGGGGGATTAAGGGAAGGGGTCCTCTGGGGGGAATTTGGGGCGGGGTTTTTTTGGGCCCAGGGGGAAATTTAAGAGGCGGGAGCTGACTAAAGTGGAAGGAAACCCCGGGGGGCGGGTCTGGGGGTTTTAAAATCCCCGGGGGCCCGATCTCTTTGGAGACAAAACTGAGGGGGATAATTTTTGGTCAGGGGGGGGGGGAAATTAAAGTTGGGACACATGGGGGAAAACCCGGGGGGCCGGTTCGGGCAGGGAACCTTTGGGGGGAACTTCCGGGGGGCGGATCGCTTCCCCCGGAACACCCGGGGGAAATTTTTGGGGGCCAGAGACTTGGGCCCGAGGGGCCAAAAACCCAAGGGGGGAGATCACAGGGAACATAAACCTTAAATCCGGGGGAGGATCTGAAGGGAACAGGATTGGGGTTAAACCCCCGGGGGGGCGGATCCTTAAATTGGGAAACCATGAGGGGAATAACCCCTTTCGGAAACCCTTGGGAAAAAGGGGCGGATAAAAATGCCAGGGGGGCGATTGCCCTTGGGGAAAAAACCTGGGGGGTTTAAATAAGCCAGGGGGGGGTTCTGCCATTGGGACCCACAAGGGGCATATATGCCCGGGGGGGGGGATCTGACTTTGGGCCCACACTGAGGGGAAATAATCCCGGGGGGGGGAGGATCGGGACATTGGGACCCCAATGAGGGGATATAATGCCAGGGGGGGGATCTAAACTTGGGACCCCACTAAAGGGAAAATAAATGCCAGGGGGGCGGATCTAAACATTGGGGACACACTGAGGGGCCCATATAATGCCCAGGGGGGCGATCTGACTTTGGGGAACACACTGAGGGCATAAAATTTGCCAGGGGGGGGGATCTGACATTTGGGGAACACGGGAAGGGGAATATAATCCGGGGGGGCGGATTTGACATTGGGACACACTGGGGGGGCCCAATCTGGGGGGTTGGGGAACAACAGGGGAAGGGGCATATAATTTTGAAACATATACGGGAAACTGTTTATGGGGTTATGGTGTAATGTCTTTAGAGCCCCCAGCACCCTCAGGGGGGGGGGAATCAGAAATTTTTAATTTAGGGCGGTTTCCACACCCCCATTTTTCGGGCCCACACCGGGACACCCCCGCTCTGAATTTGCCCCCCCATGCCCCCCTATGGGGGGGTTGCTGTTATTTGCCTTTCCGGGGTTGGGGCTTTTCCGGATTTCTGCAGCTTTTTTTGGTCTGACGAAAAAAAAGGGAAAAAAAAGGGAAAACCCCCAAAACCCGGGGAGGGCAAATAACAGAAAACCGGCCCCTTTGGGAGACATGGGGCAAATTCAGATCCCGGACCTTAAAATGGGAGCCCTAGGGGGCCCGGGGTTTTCCAGAGATAATCGTTTGGGTTCCCCCAGACACCTGGTGCTGAAAGAGTTTGCGGATGCTGAATTTCAGCACCTTGCGAATCCATATAAAAATTTTCAGCACTGGACGGGCCCCAAAGCAAAAGGCAACGTCTCATTTTTCTTTGGGGGGCATCCTGCAAAACCCCGGGACAAAACCCTTGACACCAAAAAACCCTTTTGCTGTGAAGACTCCAGAGACACAATTTTTAAACTCCCTGTTATCACCCAAATTACTGGGGAGGAAAAAACTGTAGGACAGGGGGGACTACAATCTATTACTCCCTTTTTATCAGCCTTTACGGGGGGGGGGACGGTGGGGACAGGGGGACTACAATCTATTATCCCTGTTTTAAAGCCATTACGGGGAGGAGGGGGAACTGTAGGCCCGGGTTGGACTACAATCTATTAAACCCCCCTTTTATCAGCCATTACGGGGAAGGAGGGGAAATGTGGGGACGGGGTGACTAAAATTTTTTAAATCCCTGTTATCACCAATTAGGGGGAGGAGGAGACTGTGGGACAGGTGACTAAATCTATTACTCCTGTTATCAGCCATTACTGGGGGGGGGAGGGGGGAACTGTGGGAAACAGGGGGCCCTAAAATTATTACCCCCTGTTTTTCAGCCATTACGGGAAAGGAGGAACTGTAAACAGGGGGACTCCCAATTTTTACTCCCTGTTTCAGCCATTACTGGAGGGGGAGGGGGACGTAGGAAAGGGGACTAAAAAACTATTACCCCCTTTTTATAAACCCAAAATTACTGGGGGGGAAAGACTGTAAAAAAAGGTGATACAATTCTATTTCCCTTTTTGTTACAGCCATTAGGGGGAAAGGAGACTGTAGGCCGGTTTGACTACAATTATTACTCCCTGTTATCAGCCTTTTACTGGAGGAGGAGGAAAACCTGTAGGACAGGTTTTTTACAATCTATTATTTCCCTGTTATAAAAGCCATTAGGGAGGTGGGGGACTGTGGGACAGGGGGACTAAAATCAATTATTTCCCCGGGTTATCGGGCCATTTACTGGGGAGGAGACTTGGGAACAGGTGACTAAAATCTATTATTTCCCTGTTATCACCCCTTTAGGGGGGGAGGAGCTGTAGGACGGGTATCAATCTTATTACTCCCTGTTATCAGCCATTACTGGGGGGAGGGGACTGTAGGAAATTGACTCATCTATTACTCCCCTTTTTACCCACCCATTATTTGGGGGAGGAGACTGTAGGCAGGTACTCAATCTTTTACTCCCTGTTATCAGCCATTACTGGGGGAGGAGACTGTGGGGCAGGTGCTAAAAATCTTTTCCTCCCCTGTTATCACCATTACTGGGGGGAAGGGGGACTTTTGGGCAGGTGACTCAATCTATTTTTCCCCTGTTTCAGCCTTAGGGGGGAGGAAAACTGTGGGGCAGGTGACTAAAATTACCCCCTCCCTTTTATCAGCCATTACTGGGGGAGGAGACTGTAGGAAGGTGACTAAAATTTATTACTCCCTGTTACCCAGCCATTACTGGGGGGAGGAAAATGTGGGAAACAGGTGCCCTAAATTTCTATTCCCTCCCTTTTTATCACCATTACTGGGGGGGGAGACTGTAGGAAAGGTGACTACAATTATTCTCCCTGTTACGCCATTACTGGGGGGGGGAGGGAGACTGTAGGACAGGTGACTACAACAATTACTCCGTTATCAGCCTTTTACGGGAAGGAGGAGACTGGGGGACGGGTGCCCAAACAATTATTACCCCCTGTTTCACCCAAATTACTGGGGGGGGAAACTGTGGGGCAGATGATTTAAAATTCAAATTAACTCCCTGTTACACCCCATTACTGGGGGAGGGGGACTGTGGGGAAAAGGGGGCTACAAAAAAATTTACTCCCTTGGTTATCAGCCCTTTAAGGGGGGAAAGGAGGAGACTGTAGGACAGGTGACTAAAATCTATTACTCCCTGTTATCAGCCATTACTGGAGGAGGAACTGTAGGACGGTGACTACAATCTATTACCCCGGGTTATCGGGGCCTTCTGGGAGGAGGAGCTTTAGGACGGGTAAATAAAATCCTTTTACTCCCTGTTATCAGCCTTTTACGGGGAGGGGGGAAACTGAAGGACAGGTTTATACAATCTATTACTCCCTGTTATCAGGTTTTTTCGGGAAATATTTTTCCCCCCTTTTTCATACAATGAAGGAGTTAATGAAAAAGTCAATAAGCAGCTCCAGTGCTGTGAATACTGTATGGGGTTTGCTGGGAACCCCCTCACTGGTAATTATGGGTTGGCTGTAGGAGGGTCTTATGACAGGGCCTTCATTACGCAGGAATTCCCACCCCCCCGGGAAAAAATAACCGGGGACCCTCATTATTCGCGCAGACCCCCGGGACCGGAGGGGCCCGGGCCCCCTCGTTTTTCTTTTTCCCCAAACATCTCCCCATAATGCGGGATTCCCGGGCCCACATCCAAAATCAAAGGGGAGTGTCATACCCGGGGCCCCCCGGGGGCCAAAACAGGGGAGAGGCAGCTAAAGGCGCCGCCATTCATCTTCAATGGTTTTCCCGGGGCCGGCGTTTTTAAATCACGGGAAAAGGGTAGAGGCCCCGAGCAGACCCAAAAAAAAAAGGGAAAAAAATTTTTAAAAATTTCCCCGGGGCCCCTTTTTGGGGGGGGTTTTTCCCCAAAAAGGGGGGGCCCCGGGGGGGAATTTTTAACCCGGGGGTTTTTATTTTTTTTTAAAAAAACCTTTTAAAAAAATTTTTTGGGGTTTTTTTGGGAAAATTTTTTCCAAAACCCAAAAAAGGGGGTTCCCCCCCGGGGGTTGGGAAACCCCCCCTTAAATTTTTTCCCCTTTTAAAAGGGGAAAAACCCCCCTTTTGGGGGGGTTTTTTTTTTAAAAAGGGGTTAAACCCCCAAAATTTTTTTTCTTTTGGGGCCAAATTTTTTTTTTTTTGGGGGCCCCCTTTTTTTTTGATTCCCTTTTTTCCCCCTTTTTTTTGTTTTCCCCCCCCAAAAAAAAATTTTTTTCCCCCGGGGAAATTTTGGGGGGAACCCCCGCCCCAAAAAAAAAAATTTTTTTTGGGGGACAAAACGGGTTTTTTTTTGGGGGGGGGGGTTTTTTTTAAAAAATTTTTTTTTTTTCCGGGCCCCTTTTTTTTTGGCCCCCCCGGGCCCTTTTTAAAAAAATTTCGGGGGGGGTAAAGGTTTTCCCCGGTTTTTTGGGGCCCCCAAACAGGTTTTTTTGGGGGGGAAAAAAAAAAAAATTACAAAAAAACCCCCCCCCCGGGGAAAGGGGGGGGTTTTTTCCCCCCAAAAAAAGGGGGGCCTTTGCGGGGAAAAAAAGTTTTTCCCGGGGGGGGGAAAAAGGGGGAAAACCCTTTAAAAAAACCCCCAAAAATTTTTTGGGGGGGGTTTTTTAAAAATTTTTTGGGGGAAAAAATTTTCCCCGGGCCCCCTTTTTTTTTTCCCCCCGTTCCCCGGTTTTTTTTTTGTGGAAAAAAATTTTTCCCCCCCAAAGGGGAAAAAAAAAAAATTTTTTTTTTTCGGTTTTTCCCCCCGGGGGGGTTTTTTTTTGGAAAATTTTTTGGGGGAATGGGGGGGGTTTGGGGGAGGAAAATGCCCCGGGGGCCCCTTTGGGGGGGGGAATCCGGTTTTTGGGGGGGGGGTTTTTTTTTTTCCCCTTTTGGGGTTTGGGGGGAAAAATTTTTTTTAAAAAATTTTTGGGGGTTTTTTTTGGGGGAAAAAAAAAAAGGAAAAAATTTTGGGAAAATTTCCCCCAAATTTTTAAAAAAGGGGGCCCCCCCTTTGGGGAAAAAAAAAATTTAAAAGGGGGGCCCCCCCCCCCCCCAAAAAAAACCCCAAAAAAAAAAAAAAACCCCCCCCAAAAAAATCCCAAAAAAATTTTTTTTTTGGGCCCCGGTTGAAAATTTTTTTGGGAAAAAGGGGGCCCCCCCCGGGGGGGGGAAAAAAAATTAATTTTTTAAAAAAAACCCAAACCCCCCAAAAATTTTTTTAAAAAATTTTTTTGGAAAAAAATTAAAAAAGGGGGGGCCCAAAATTTTCCTTAAAAAGGGGGGGGGGGCCTTTTTTTTGGGGGGGGGGGTTTTTTTGGGGGGAAAAAACCCCCCTTTTTAAAAAAAAAAATTTTTTGGTTTTTTTTCCCCCTTTTAAAAAGTGAACCCGGGGGGTTTTTTTGGGGGAAAGGGGGTGTTGGGGGAAAAAAAAAGGGGGGGAAAAAGGGGGGGAAAAAGGGCCCTTTAAGGTAAAGGTTTTCCCCTTTTTTTTTTTTGGGCCCCAAAGGGGGAAATTTTTGGGGGAAAATTTCCCCCAAAAAAACCCCCGGGGGGGCCCCGGGGGCCCTTTTTCCCTTTTTTTGGGGGGGTTTTAAGGCCCGGTTTTTTGGGGTTCCTTTTTTTAGGGTTTTTTGGTTTTTGGGGGAACCCCGGGTTTGGGGGTGGGGGGGGGTTTGGAGGGAAAATTTTTTTGGGGGGTTTTGGGGGGAAACCCTTTGGGGCCCGGTTTTCCCTTTTGGGCCTTTTTGGGGTTTTTTCCTTTGGGGGAAAAAAGGGGGGGGGAAAACCCCCCCCCAAAAAGGGGTTTTTTTGGGGGGAAAAAAATTTTTTTGTTCCTTTTGGGCCTTTTGAAAATTTTTAGGAAATTTTTTTGGGGGGTTTTAAAATTTTTTTGGGGGGGGGTTTAAAATTTTCCCCTTTTTCCCCCCTTAAATTTTTGGGGGGTTTTTTTAAATTCCCCGTGGTTTTGGGGGGGAACCCGGGGGGGGGGGTTTTTAGGAATTTTTTTTAAAAACCCTTTTCCAAAAAAACCCCCCCCCTTTTTTAAAGGGGGCCCCGGGGGGGGGTTTTTTTTTGGGGGAAACCCCAATTTTCCCTGGTTTTTTGTCCCGGGGGCGGGGAAAATTCCCCGGGGGGGGATTTTGTTCCTTTTGGTTTTGGGGGGGGGTTTTTTTAAAAAGGTTTTTTTGGGAAAGTTAATTTTTTTTGGGGGGAAAATTTTTTTGGGGGTTTTTTGGGAAAGTTAAATTTTTTTTGGGGGGGGGAAAAAAAAATTTTTTTGGGGAATTCCCCGGGGGGTTTTTTCCCCCCCGGGGGGGGTTTTTAATTTCCCGGGAAACCCCCCCGGGGGGGGGGGGGAAAGTTTTTAAATTTTTAAAAAGGGGCGTGAAACCCCCTTTTTTGCCCCTTTAGGGGCCGGGGGGGGCCCTTTTTGGGGCCCCTGATTTCCCCTTCCCCCAAAAAAAATTCCGGGGTTTTTTTTTTCCCCCTTTTTGGGGGGGAATTTAAAAAAGGGGGGGCCCCCGTGAGGTAACTTTTTTTGGGGGTTTTTTTTTTTGGGGGGGGGGGGTTTTTTGAGGTTTAAAAGTGATTTCCCCCTTTTTTGTTTAAAAGGAGGGAAAAACCCCCGGGGGAAAATTTTTTTTAAAAAAAGGGGGGCTGGGTTTTTCCCGGGGTTTTAAAGGGGTTTTTTCCCCCCGGGGCCGGGAAATTAAACCTTTTTTGGGTTTTTCCCCCCGTGGGCCCCTTTTTTTTTGGGGGGGGGGCCCTTTTTGGGGTTTTGGGGAAAAGGGGGTTTTTTTGAATTTTTGGGGTTAATTTTTCCCCCTTTCTTAAGGGGGTTAAAATGGGTTTTTTTTGGGGGGGGTTGGGGTAAAGGTTCCCCCGGGGGGGTTTTTTTTTTGGGGGGAAAAAAATTTTTGGGGTAACCCCCCCAAAAAAATTTTTTTAAGGGGGCAAGGGGTTTTTTCCCTTTTTTTAAAAATTTTTTTAAAAATTTTTTTTGGGGGTTCCTAAAATTTTTCCCCTTTTTTTGGGGGGGGGGAATTTTTTAAAAACCCCCTTGGGGGAAATTTTTTTTTTTTTGGGGGTGGGTTAAATTTTTTGGGGGAAAATTTTTTTGGAAAGTTCCCTTTTTAATTTGGGGGCCCCCTTTTTAAAAAAAATTTTTAAAATTTTGGGGGGGAAATTTTGGGGGGGGGGAAAAAAATTTTTTTTTTCCTTTTTTGCCGGGGGCCCCCCCCGGGGTTCCTTTTTTGGGTTTTTTTTTTTGGGGGGGGGGGCCCCTCCGTGAGGGGCCTTTTTCCCGTTTTTGGGGGGGGGGGGTCTTCCGTGAGGGGGGTTTTAAAAATTTTTTTTTTTAAAGGGGGCCCCTTTTTTTTTCCCCCGGGGGGGTTTTTTTTAATTTTCGGGGGGCCCCCCCCCAAAAATTTCCCCCCCTTGGTGGGGTTTTTTTTGGGGGGGGGGAAAAAAGGGGTTTGGGGGTTTTGGGGTTTTCCCCCAAAAAAGGGGGGGGGGGCCCCCCCAAAATTTTTTGGCCCTTTTGGGTTTTTGGGGGGGGGTTTTTCCCCCTTTGGGGTTTTTTAATTTCCGGGGGGTTTTTTTGGGGGGGTTTGGGGATTCCCGTGGTTTTGGGGCGGGTTTTTGGGGGGTTTTTTTTGGGGGTTTTTTGGGAATTTTTTAAGGGGAAACCCCCCCCGGGGGGGGCCCCCCCATGGGCCAAAGGGGGGTTTTGGTTTGGGGGGGGGGTTTTTTTTTTTTAATTTTTGGGGGGCCCCCCCTTGGGGGGGTTTTCCCCCCCTTTTTTTTTAAAAAAACCCGGCCCCTTTTGGGGGGGAAAAACCCCCTTTGGTTTGGGTTTTTTTTTTAACATTTTTTGGGGGAAAAACCCCCTTTTTTTTTGGGGGGGGCAGGGGCCCGGGGGGAAAATTTCCCCCCGGGGTGTCCTATGTGTGACATGTAGGGTTAACCCCCCGGGGGAAAATTTCTCCAGTGAAAAAAGGGGGGGGGTTAACCCCTTTTTGGGGGGGGGGGGAAAAAAAAAGTTAATTTTAGGGGAAAAACCCCTTTTTGGTAAGGCCCCCTTTTTAGGATTTTTGGTTTTTTTTCCCCGGGTTCCAAAATTTTTTAAAAAAAAAAACCCCCCCCCCCCCCGGGGAAAAAAAAATTTTTTTCCCCATTTCCCCCCAGGTTTCCCCTTTGGGTTTTTGGGGGGCCCCCGGGGGGTTTTTTTAAAACGGGAAACCCCCGGGGGGGGGGATTCCCCGGGGGGGGGGAAAGGGGTTTTTTTGGGGGTTTTTTTTTTTTGGGGGGCCCCCCGGGGGGTTTTTGGGGTTTTTGGGGAAATTTTTTTCCCCTGAAAAATGGGGGCCCCCCTTTGGGGGGGCCCCGGAATTTTTGGGGAAAAAAAGGGGGGGGGCAAAGGAAACCGGGGGTTTTCCCCCCCCTTTTTTAAGGGGAAATTTTGGGGTTTTGGGCCCCCTTTGGGGTTTTTCCCCTTTTGGCCTTTTTTGGGGTGATTTGGCCCCCGGGGGGGAAAAACCCCCGGGTTTATTGGGGGGGGGGGAAACCCCTTTTTTTTAAAAAACCCCGGGGTTTTTTTAAAAGGCCCCCTTTTTAAAAAAAAAAATTTTTTTTTTTTTAAAAAGGGGGGGGGCCCTTCCGTTTGGGCCCCCTTTTCCCTTTTTTCCCTTTTTTGGGGGGGGGGAAAACCCCCCGGGGGTGTTTTTCCCCTTTTTTTTTTAAAAATTAAAATGGGGGCTTGGGAAAAAGGGCCCCCCCCCCCCCGGCCCCCTTTTTATAAAAACCCCCCCCCCTTTTTGGGGGTCCCCCCAAAAATTTTTTGGGGGGGTTTTTGGGGGGGGGGGTTTTTTTGAAGGGCCCTTTCCGGGCCCCCCTTTTTTTGGGGGGGGGGGTTTATTTTTGGGGGGGCCCCCAAAAGGGGGGGGAAAGTTTTAAACCCCCGGGGGAAAAAAACCCCTTTTGGGGGGGGGGGGTGAACCCCCAAAAAATGGGCCCGTTCCCCTTTTTTTTTGGGGGGCCCTTCCCCCCCCAAAAATTTTTGGGGGGGCCCCGGGGGGAAAAAACCCCCCCCCCCCCCCCCCGTTTGGGGGGTTTTCCCCGGCCCTACCGGGGAAACCCCCCCCCTTTTTTTGGGGGGTTTTTCCCCCCCAAGGGGGCCCCCCCCCCCCCAAAAAAAATTTTTTTTTTTTTTTTTTAAAGGGGCCCCCCTTTTTTGCCCCAAAACCCCCCCCCCCCCCTTTTTTGGGGCCCCTTTCCCCCCCCGGGGTTTTTTCCCCTTTGGGGAAAAAAAGGGGGGGGGGGGGGGGGTTTTTTTAAGGGGGTTTTTTTTGGGGGGGGGGGGGGGTTTTCCCCCCCGGGGGGGTTTGGGGGGGGAAAACCCCCCTTTGGGGGGTTTGGGGGGGAAAAAATTTTTCCCCAAAAGGGGGGGCCCAAAATTTAAAAAAACCCGGGAAAAAATTTTTTTAAAAAACCCCCGGTTTTTGGGGGGGGGTTTGGGGCCCCGGGGCCTTTTTCCCCCCCAAAAAAAAGGGGGGGGGAAAAAAGGGGGGGTTTTTTTGGGGGGGGGGGAAAGGGGGGTTTTTTCCCCCCCCCCCCGGGGGGTGGGGCGGGGGCCCCCCCCCCCCCCGGGGGGGGGGGGGGCCCCCCCCTCCCCCCCGGGCCCTTTTTTGGGGGGGGGGCCCCCCAAACCCCCCGGGGGGGGGGCCCCCGGGGGGGGAAAGGGTTTTTGGGCCCCCCGGGGGGGGGGGTTTCCCCCCCCTTTCCCTTTTAAAACCCCCAAAAAAAAAAAAGGGGGTTTTTTTGGGGGGGGGGCCCCCTTTAAAAATTTCCCCCCCCCCGGGGTTTTACCCAAAAACCCCCAAAAAAAGGGGGCCCGGTTTAAAAAGGGTTTTTTGGGGGGTTTTTTCCCCCTTTTTTTAAAATTTTTTTTGGGGGGAAAAAACCCCCCCCCCAAAAAAGGGGGGTTTTTCCGGGGGCCCCTTTTTTTTAAAATTTTTTTCCCAAACCCCAAAAAAAAAAAAACCGGAAAAAGGGTTCCTTTTTAAATTTTTTTTAAAAAACCCCCCCTTTTTTAAAAAGGGGGGCCCCCTTTTTGGGGGTTTTAAACCCCCCCCCCCCCCCGGGGGGGGGCCCCCCCCCCCCCGGGGGGGCCCCCCCCCCCTCGGTTAAATTTTCCGGGGAAAAAAATTTTTTTCCCCTTTTTTTTCCCCCCCCTTTGCCCCAAAAAAGGCCCCCCCTTTTTCCCCCCCCTTTTCCCCCCGGGGAAAAAAATTTTTTTCCCCCCTTTTTTTTTTTTTAAACCCCGGGGGAAAACCCAAAAAGGGGGGTTTTTTTCCCCCCCCCCTTTTTTGGGGTTTTAACCCCCCCCAAAACCCTTTTTCCCTCCCCCCCCCTTTTGGGCCCCCCCCAAACCCCGGGTTTTTTTTTTTCCCCCCCCTTTTCCCCCCTTTTTTTGGCGGGCCCCCCTTAAAAAAACCCCCTTGGCCCCAAATTTTTTCCCCCTTTCCCCCCCCCCCTTTTTTTTTCCCCCCCCCCCTTTTCCCCCCGGGGCCCCCCCCCCCTTAAAAATTTTCTTTTCCCCCCCCTTTTTCCCCCCCCCTCCCCCCTTTTTTCCCCCCCCTCCGGGTTTTTCCCCCCCCCCGGGGGCCCTTTTAACCCCGGGAAAACCCCCTTTTTCCTTTCCCCCCCCCTTCCCAAAAGTTTTTTTTCCCCCCCCCCCCCCCCCCCCCCCAATAAAACCCCCCCCCCTTTTTTTTCCCCACCCCCCCAAAAACCCCTTTTTCCCCCCCAAATTTTCCCCCGGCTCCTCCGTCCCCCCCTTTAAAAGGCCCCCCTTTTCCCCCCCCTTTTTTTTTAAAACCCCCCCCTCCTTCCCCCCCTTTTAAAAAGCCCCTTCCCCCCCAAAATTTTTTCCCCCTTTTTTTAACCCCCCCTTTTTCCCCTTTTTTAATCCCCCCTTTCCCTTTTTTGGTTTTTCCTTTACACCCCTTTTTCCCCCCGGGCCCCCCCCCCTTTTTTTTTTTCCCCCCCCCCCCCCGGCCCCAAAAATTTTTTCCCCCCCCCGGGGGCCCCCCCCCCCCCCCCCAAAACCCGTGTTCCCCCCTCCCCCCCGGGATTCCCCTTTTTTCCCCCTCCCCCCGGGGGCCCCGTTCTTCCCAAATTTTTCCCCCCCCCCCCCTTTTTCCCCCCCCCCCCTTTTCAGGGCCCGGGGGGGCCCCCCCGGTTTTTTTTGGTCCCGGGGGGGAAAAAAAAAAGGGCCCCCTTTCCCCCCCCTTTTTGGGGGGGCCCCCCCCCCCCAAATTCCCCTTTTGGGTTTTCCCCAAAAATTTCCCCTTTTTTTTTTCCCCGGGTTTTTGGGGGGGAAAAAATTTTTCCCTTTTTTTTGGGAAAAAAAAAAAAAAAAAAGGGCCCCCCGGGGGGGGGGCCCCCCAAAAAAAAAAAGGGGGTTTTTTTGGGGGTTTTAAAACCCCCCCGGGGGGGGGAAAAAAATTTTTTTAAAAATTGGGGGCCCCCCCCCCATTCCCTTTTTTTTTTAAAAAAATTTTTTGGGTTTAAAACCCCCAAAAAATTTTTTTGGGGGTTTAGAAAAAACCCCCCTTTTTTTTAAATTTTTTTAAAAAAAAAAAACCCCCCCAAATTTTTTAAAAGGCGGGGGTTTCCTGGCCCCAAAAAAAGAAAAAATTTTTTTTTTTTAACCGTTTTTTTTTTCCCCTTCCCCCCTTTTTTTTTTTTTGGGGGGTTTTTTTTTCAATTTCCTTTTAATTTTCCCCCAAATTAAATTTTTTTAAAAAATTTTTTTTTTTAAAAAATGGGGGGAAAAAAAAAATTTTTTTTTTTTTTTTGGGGGGAAATTTTTTGTTTTTCCTTTGGGCCCCGGGATTTTAAATTTTTTCCCCCCCCTTTTTCCCAAAAAAAAACCCCCCAAAAAAACCCCCTTTTTTAAAAATTTTTTTTTTGGGGGGTTTTTTTTTCCAAAAAAAAAAATTTTTTCCCCTTTTTTTTTTTTTTTTAAAAAAATTTTTCCCGGAAAAAAATTTAAACCCGGGGGTTTCCCGGGGGTTTTTTTTTTTTTGGCCCCAAAAAACCCCCCCTTTTTTTTAAGCCGGGGGGACCCCAAAAAGGGGGCCCCTTTTGGGCCCCCCGGGGGGGTTTAAAGGGGGGAAAAAAAAAAAAAATTTTTAAAAAAAAAAAGGGGAAAACCCCCCTTTTTTTTTTATTTTGGGGGGTTTCCCCCAAATTTTTTTTTTTAAAATTTTTTTTAAAAAAAAAAAAAAGGGTTTTCCCTTTTTTTTTTTTTTAAAAAAAAAAAGGGAAAAAAAAAAGGGGGGTTTTTTTTTTACGGTTTTTAAAATGGGGGTTTTTAAAAATTTTTAAAAGGGGGAAACCCCAAATTTTTTTTTAAAAATTTAACCCCTTTTTTTTTTTTTTGGGGGGCCCCCCCTTTTTTTTTTTTTTCCCCCCCCCCCCCGGGGTTAAAAAATTTTTTTTTTTTTCCCTTTTTTTTGGCCCCAACCGGGGCCCTGGTTTTTTTTTTTTCCCCCCCCCCCCTTGGGGGGGAAAAATTTCCCCCCCCCGGGGGCCCGGGCTTCCCCCTTTTTTTGGCCCCCGGGCCCCGGGGGGGGCCCCCCCTTTTTTTTTTTTGGGGGGGGCCCCCTTTTTGGGGGGGGTTTTTTTTTTTTTTGCGGTTTCCCGGGTTTTCCCGGGTTTTTTTGGGCCCCCCAAAAAAACCCCCCTTTTTCCCCCCCCTTTTTTTTTTTTAAAAAAAAAAATTTTTTTTTTTTCAAAAAGGGGGGAAAAGGGGGTTTTTTTTTTTTTAAAAAGGCCTTTTTTTTTTTTTTTAAAAAAAAAAAAAATTTTTTTTTTCCCCGGTTTTTTAAAAACCCCTTTTTTCCCGGGTTTTTTTGTTAAACCGGTTCCCCCTTTTTTTTTTTAATTGGGGGGAAAAGGGGCCCCCGGAAAAAAAATTTACAGGGTTAAAAAAGGGGTTTTTTTTATAAGGGGTTTTAAAAGGGGGCCCCCCTTTTTTTAAAAAAAAAAACCGGAAAAGGGGTTTTTTAAAAACCCCCCAAAAAACCCCCCCCGTAAAAAATTTTTTTTGGGAAAATTGGGGGTTTTTTTTAAAAAGGGGGAAAAAAAAAAAAAGGGGGGGTTTTAAGGGGCCCCCAAAAAAAAAAAAAAAAAAAAGGGGGGGGGGGGGCCCTTTTTTTTAAAAAGGGAAAAAAAAAACCCCCCCAAAAAAATTGGGGCCCAATTTAAAGGGGGCCCCCCAAAAAAAAATTTTTTAAAAAAAAATTTTAAAATTTTTTCTACCGGGGGTTTGGGGGGGGGAAAAAAAATTTTTGGAAAAAAAAAGGGAAACCCGGATTTAAAAAAGGCCCCGGGGGGGAAAAATTTTTTTTAAAAAAAAAACCCCCCCCGGGCCCCCTTTTAAAAAAATTTAAAAACCCCCCCAAAAAAAAAAAAACCAAAAAAAAAATTTTTTTTTTTTAAAAAAAAAGGGGGGTAAAAAAATTTTTGGGGGGGGGGGGGGAAAAAAATTTTGGAACGGGAAATTTAAATTTTTAAAAAAACCCCCGGGGGGTTTTTTCCCTTCTTTTCCCGCCCCCCTGGGGTCCCGGTTTAAAGGTTTTTGGGGGAAAAATTTTTAATTTTTAATTTTCAACCGGGGCCCCCTTTTTTTTCCCCCCGGTTAATTGGGTTTTTCCCTTTTTTTTAAAACCGGGGCCCCCCAAAAAAAAAAAAAGGGGGGGGAAAAAAAAAAAAAAATATTTTTTTGGGGGGGGGTTTTTTAAAACTTAAAAAACCCCCCCCCTTTTGGGCCTTTTTTTTTAAAAAAGGAAAAATTTTTTTTTTTTTAAAACCCAAAAAAATTTTTTAAAAAAAAAATTTTTTTTTTTTCCCCCCAAAACCCCCCCTTTTTTCCCCCTTTGGGTTTTTTAAAAAGGGTTGGGGAAAAAAATTAACCCTTAAAATTTTTCAAATTAAAAGGGGGGCCCCGGGGAAAAAAAAATTTTTTAAAAAAACCCCCCGGGGTTTTTTTTTTAAAAACCGGTTAAAAAGGGGGGCCCCCAAAAAATTTTTTTTCCCCCCCGGGAAAAAAGGGGGCCCTTTTTCCCCCCCCCCCAAAAAAAAAAAAAACCCCCCCCCCCCAAAATTTAAAAAAATTTAACCCCCCCCCCAAAAAATTTTTTTTAAAAAAAAAAAAAAAACCCCCCAAAAATTTTTTCCCGGAAAAAAGGGGGGGGGAAAATTTAAAAACCCCCCAAAAAGGGTTTTTCCCCCAAAAAAAGGGGGGGGGAAAAAAAAAGGAAAATCCAAAAAATTTTTAAAAAAGGGGCCGGGGGAAACCCAAAACTTTAAAAAAATTAAAAAATTTTTTTTAAAAAGGGGGGGGGGGAAAGGGGGGAAAAAAAATGAAAGGTTTTGGGGGCCCAAAAAAAAAAGGGGGGTTTAAAGGGTTCCCCGGGGGGGGGGGCCCCTTTTTTTTTGGGGTTTTTTTGGGGGGCCTTTCCCCCTTTTTTTTTGTTTTCCCCCGGGGTAATTTTTTTTTTTTTTAAAAAGGGAAACCCCCGGGGGTTTTTTTTTAAAATTTTTTAAAATTTGGAAAATTTTTTTTAACCAAAATTTCCCCCTTTTTAAAAAAATTTTGTAAAATTTTTTTTTTTGGGGCCCCCTTTTTTTTTTTTTTTGGGGGTTTTTTTTTTTTTAAAAACCCTTTTTTCCCTTTTCCCCCGGGGGGGTTTTTTTTCCCAAAACCCTTTTGGGGCCCCTTTTTCCCCTTTTTTTTCCCCAATTTTTTTTTTTTTTTGGGGGGGAATTTTTAAAAAAAAAAAATTTGGGGCCCCTTTTTTTCCCCGGGGGGGGTTTTGGGGTTTTTTTACCCCCCCCCTTTTTTTTTTTTTTTAAAGGGGGGTTTTTGGGGGGGGGGGCCCCTTTTTAAACCCCCGAGGTCCCTTTTTTTAAAAAAATTTTTTTGGGAAAAAATTTTTAAACCCGGGCCCCCAAAAACCCCCTTTTAAAACCCCCCTTTTTTTCCCCGGCTTTCTGTTCCCCCTTTTTTTTGGGGCCCCCCTTTTTTTCCCACCCCCCCCCCAAGGGTTTTAAAGGGGGGGGCCCCCCCCAAAAAGGGGGGGGTTTTTTTTTAAATTTATTTGGGGCCCCCCCCCCTTTAAAAAAAACCCCCCCTCTCCCCCCCGGGGGGGGGGGGAAAAACCCGGGGAAAAAACCCCCCCCCTTTTTTCTTTAAAATTTTTTTTAAAAGGGGAAAAAAATTCCCCCCAAAAAAAAATTTATTTAACCCTTAAAACCCAAAAATTTTCCCCCGGCCCCCCCAAAAAATTTTTATTAAAAAAACCCCCCCCCCCCCCCCCTTTAAACTTTTTCCCCAAAAAATCCCCCAAAAAAATTTTTTTCCCCCCCCCTTTTTAAAAAAACCCCCCCCCAAAAAACCCCCCGGAAAATTTTGGTTTCTTTTTTAAAAAATTTTTTTTTTTTCTTTAAATCCCAAAGGGAAAAAAGGGCCCCGAAACCCCCCCTTTTGGGCCTTAAATTTTTTGCCCAAAAACCGGGAAACCGGGCCCCCCCCAAAATTTTTTTTTTAAAAAAACCCCGGGGCCCCCCCCTTTCCCCCCTTTTTCCCCCAAAAAAAGGGGGCCCCCCCCAAAAACCCCTTAAAAAATTTTTTTTTTTTCCCCCCCCCCCGGGAAAAGGGCCCCCGTTCCAAACCCCCCCTTTTTTTTCCCTTTTTTCCTTTTTAACCCTTTTAAAAAAAGGGGGCCAGTTCCAAACCCGGGTTTTTTAAACCCCCCTTTCCCCCCAAAAAAATTTTAAATCCCCCCCCCCCCTTTGGGTTTTTTTTTTTCCCCCCCCAAAACCCCCAAAAAAAGGTTTTAAAAACTCTTTAAATTTTGGTCCCAAAGCCCAAAAGGGGCCCCACCCCCGTTTTAACCCCCTTTTTTTAAAACCCCCCCCCAAAAAAACCCCTTTTTTTTTTCCCCCCCCCCCC
Organism: Allobates femoralis; assembly: GCA_033576535.1. NCBI lineage: Eukaryota > Metazoa > Chordata > Amphibia > Anura > Aromobatidae > Allobates > Allobates femoralis. The sequence continues at coordinate 781,526 of JARQOC010000005.1, forward strand.
CCCCCCCAAAAAAATTTTCCCCCCCAAAATTTTTTCCCTTTTCCCGCCCCCCCCCAAAAAAACCCCCCCCCCCCTTCCCCCGGGGGTTTTTTTTCCAACCCCCCAAGGGAAAAGTTTTCCGGGGGAAAAAGGGGGGAAGGGTTCCCCCTTTTTCCCCCCAAAAATTTAACTTTTGGGGGCCCCCCCGGATTCCCGGTCTTTCCCCCAAAAAACCCCTTTGGGGGGGGTTTTAAAACCCAAAACCCCCCAAAACCCGGGGTTTCCCCTCCCCCCTGGGGCCGGTTGGGGGGCCCCCCCCCGGGGGGGTTTTGGGGGCCCCGTCCCCCCCGGTTTTCCCCCTTTAAAAAAACCCCCCCCATTTTAAGTTCCCCCTTTAACCCCTTTTTTTAAAATTCCCCCCCCCAAAAAGGGGAAACCCCCCCGGGGGGGGCCCCCCCGGAAATTTAAAAACCCCCCCGGAAAAAACCCCCCCCCCCACCCCCCGGGGGAAAAATTGGGGGGCCCCCCCCCCCGGGGGTTTTTTTCCCCCCCCCAAAAATTTTTCCTTTTCCCCCCCCTTTTCCCCCAAAAAAATTTTTTTTTTTTAAAAAAACCCCCCCCCCGGGGGGGGGGGGAAAAAAAAAATTTTTTCCCTTTTTTTTTTAAAAAAAAAAAAACGGTCCCCAAAAAAAACCCCCCAGGGGCCCCGGGGCCCCCCCCAGGGGGGGGGGGGGGGGGGGGAAAAAAAGGGGTTTTTTTTTTGGGGGGGCCCCCCCAAAAAAAAACCCCCCCCCCCCAAAATTTTTTTTTTTTGGGGGGGGGGGGGAAAAAAAAAAAATTGGGGCCCAAAAAAAAACCCCCCAAAAACCCCCGGGGGTTTTTTTTTCCCCCGGGGCCTTAATTTGTTTTTTTCCGGGGGAAAAAAAAGTTCATTTGGGCCCCCCGGGGGGAAAAAGTTTGGGGGGAAAAATTTTTTTTTTGGGTTTTTTCTTTGGAACCCCCCCCCCAAAAAAAACCCCCGGGGGGGGTTTTTCCTTTTCCTTTCCCCCCCCTTTTAAAAAAAATTTTTTTCCCCCCGGAAAATTTTTTTAAAACCCCCCGTGGGGTTTTTTTTGGTTTTCCCCCCCCCCTTTTTTTTTGGGGGGCTTTCCCCCTTTTTTTAAAGGGTGGGTTTTTTTTTTTCCCCCCCCCTTTTAAACAAAAAACAAACCCCCCCCCCCCGGGGTTTCCCGGGGGGGGGGCCCCCTTTTTTTCCCCCCCGGGGAACAATTTCCTTTTTTTCCCCCCCCCTTTTTTTTTTTTTCCCCCCCTTTTAAAAATTCATTAAAAAAACCAAGGGGCAAACCCCGGGAAATTTTTAAAAAAAAACCCAAAAAAAAAGGGGTTTTTAAAAAAAAAAAGGGGGGGGGGGTTTTTTGGGGGGGGGGGGGCCGGGGGGCCCCCCCCCCGGGGGGGGGAAAAAAGGGGGGGGGGGGGGGGGTTTTAAAAAAAATTTTTTCCCCCCCCCGGGGGGGACCCCTTTTTTTTTTCCCCCCCGGGGGAAAAAGGGGGGGGTTTCCCCCGGGGGGGTTTTTCCCCCCCCCTTTTTTTTGGGGTTTTTTGGGGGGAAATTTTTTTTTTGGGGGGGGGGGGGGGGCCCCCCGGGGGGTTCCCCTTTTTTTGTTTAAATCTTTTTGGGGTTTTTGGGGGGGGGGCCCAAAAAGGGTTTTGGGCTTTTGGGGGGGGCCCCCCCTTGGCCCCCCGGGGGGGGGGCTCCTTAATTTTTTTTTTTCCGGGGGGGCCCCCCGGGGCCCCGGGGTTTTTTTTTTCCCCCCCGGGGGGGGCCCCCCCCCCGGGGTTTTTTTCCCCTTTTTCCCCCGGTTTTTTTGGGGCCCCCCCCTTTTGGCCGGCCCGCCCCTTTGGGGCCCCCCCCCTTTTTTTTTCCCCCCGGGGGGGGCCCCCCTCCGGGGGGGGGGGGTTGGCCCCCCCTTTTCCCCCTTTTTTTGGGGTTTTTGGGGTTCCCCTTAAATTTTTTCCCTGGGGGGGTTTTTTAAAAAAATTTTTTTTTTTTGGGGGGGAAACCCTTTTTGGGGTTTGGTTTCTTTGGGGGGGTTTTTTTTTTTTCCCCCCCCCCCCTTTTTTTTGGCCCCTTTTTTTTTGGGGGGGGGTTTTTGGGGGGGGGGGTTTTGGGGGGTTCCGGGGGGGGGCCCCCGGGGGGGGGGGGCCCCCCCGGGGGGGGGGTTTGGGGGGGGGGAAAATTTTATTTTTTTGGGGGGGGGGGGGCCCCCCCCCCCCCCCCCGGGGGGGGCCCCCCAAAACCCCCCCCCCCCCCCCCGGGGGGCCCCCCGGGGGGGGGGGGAAAAAAGGGGGGGGGGGTTTCCCGGGGGGGGTTTTTTTGGGGGGGGGCCCGGGGGGGTTTTTGGGGGGGGGGGTTTTTGGGGGGGTGGGGTTCCCCCAAAACCCAAAAGGAGGGGGGGTGGGGGCCCCGGGTTGGGGGTTTGGGGGAGGGAAAAAATTCCGGGGCCCCCCCGGGGGGGTGGGGGGAAAAAATTTATTTTTCCCCCCTTTTGGGGGGCCCCCCCAAAAAAAAAACCCCCCTTTTTTTCCCCCCCGGGGGGGCCCAAATTTTTTGGGGCCCCGGTGGGGGTCCCCCTTTTGTTTTTGGGGCCCGGGGTTTCCCCCCCCCAAAGGGGGGCCCCGGGGGGGGTTACCGGGGCCCCCCCGGGGGGCCCCCTTTTTGAACCCCCCCCCCTTTTTTTTCCCCCCCGGGGGGGGGGTTTTTTGGGGGAAACCCCCGGGGGGGGGTTAGGGGGGGGGGTTTTTAACCTTTTGGGGGGGGGGAAAAGGGGAAAAATTTAATTAAAACCCCAAAATTAAAAAAGGGGGGAAATTTTTTTTAAAAAAAATTTTTTTTTTCCCCCCCCTTTCCCCCCCCCCGGGGGGGGGGTTTCCCCCCCCAAAAAAAGGTTTTAAAAGGGCCCCCCTTTTTTAAAAAAAACCCCCCCCCCCAAATTTTTTTTTGGGGGGTTTCCCCTTCCGGGCCCCCCCCCGGGGCTCCCCCTTTTTCCCCCCTTTTTTGGGGGGGGGCCCCCCCTTTAAAAATTTTTTTTCCCCCCAATTTGGGGGGGGGAAAAATTTGGGGACCCGGGGGTTTTTTTACTTCCCCCCCCAAAAAAAAAACCCGGGGGTCCCCCCGGGGCCCCCCCCCGGGCCCAAAAATTTCCCCGGGGCCCAAAAAGGGGGGGGGGGAAAAACGGGGCAAAAATTTCCCCCCGGGGGGGAAAAAAGGGGGCCCCGGGGGGGGAAAAGGGGGGGGGGTTGGGGGGGCCGGGGTTTAAAAAAAAAAAATTTAAAAAACCGGAAAAAAAAAAAAGGGGGGAAAAGGGGAAAAAAAAAATTTTTAAAAAAATTTTTTAAAAAATTTAAAAAGGGGAAAAAACAAATTTTTAAAATTTTAAAAAAAACCTGGGTTTTGGAAAGGTTCCCCCCAAAAAAAAAAAAAAAAAAGGGGGGGGGACCCCCCGGGGGGGGGGGGGGGTTTTTTTAAAGGGGGGATGGGGGGAAAAAAAAAAACCCCAAAAAGGGGGGGGTTTTTCCGGGCCGGGTTTAAAAAGGAAAGGGGGGGGGGAAAAAGGGGCCCCAAAAAAAGGGGGGGGGGGGGGGTGGGGGGGGTTAAAAGGGGGGAAAGGGAAAGGGTTTGGAAAAAAGGGTTTTTTAAAAAGGGGGGAAAAAAAGGGGAAAGGGGGGGGGGGAAAAAAGGGGTTTTTTTTGGGGGGGGGGGTTTAGCTTTTCCGGGGGTTTTTTTTTTTTTTTTTTCCCTTTTTTTTTGGGGGGGTTGTTTAAAAAAAAAGGGGGGGTTTTTAAAATTTAAAAAACCCGGTTTGGGGGAAAAAATTTTTTAAAAAAAAAATTTTTTTAAAAAAAAAAAAAAAAGGGGGGTTTTTTTTTGGGGGGGGCTGGGGAAATTTTTTTGGGGGGGGAAATTTCCCCAAGGGGGGGGGAAAGGGGGGTTTTTTTTTTTGGGGGGGTTTTTTGGGGGGTTTTTTCCCAAAATTTTTTTTTTTTTGGGGGGGGAAAACCCCCTTTTTTTTTTTTTGGGTTTGGGTTTTAAAGCTTTTAAAAATTTGGGGGGGGTTTTTGGGGGGGGTTTTTTTTAAATTTTTTTTTTTTCCCCTTTTTTTTAAAAAACCCCCTTTTTGGGTTTTTAAAATTTTTCCCTTTTTTTTAAAAAGGGGGTTTTTTTCCCCCCTTTAAAAAAGGCCTTAAAAAAACCCCGGGGGGGGGGGGGAAAAAAAAGGGTTTTTTGGGGGGCCCCGGGGGGGGAGGGGAAAAGGGGGCCCCCTTTTTTTGGCCAAAAACCCGGGGGCCCCCGGGGGGTTTGGGGGTTTGGGGGTTTAAAACCCTTTTTTGGGGCCCCCCGGGGGTGGGGAAAGGGGGGGGGGGGGGGGGGGGGGGGGGCCCCAAGGGGGGGCCCCCCGGGGGGGGGGCCGGGGCCCCAGAAAAAAAATTTCCCCCGGGGGAAAGGGGGGGGTTTTAAAAAGGGGGGGGGGGGCCCCCCCGGGGTTTTTTTCCCCCTTTTTTTTTTCCCCCCCCCTCCCCCCCGGGGGGGAGTCCCCCCCAAAAAAACCCCTTTTTTTTTTTGGGGGGGGGGGCCCCTTTTGGGGGGGGGCCCCTTTTTCCGGGAAAAGCCCCCAAAAGGCCCGGGGGGGTTTTTTTTTATTTTAAAAAAGGGGGGGGGAAAAAACCCCGACGGGGGAAAAATTTCCCCCAAAAAAAACCCCCAAAAAAAAACCCCAAAAAAAGGGGGGGAAAAACCCAAACCTTTCCCCGGGGGGCCCCAAAAAAGAGGGGCCCAAAAAAAAAAAACCCCCCCCCCCCCCCAAAAAGGGGGGAAAAAAAAGGCCCCCCAAAAGGGGTTCCCAAAAAAAAAAAGGGGGGGTTTTAAAAAAAGGGTTTTTCCGGGTTGGGAAAAAACCCCCCCGGAACCCCCCAAATTTTTAATTTTCCCCCAAAAAAAAAAAAACCCCCTTTAAAGGTTTTTAAATTTTTAAAAAAAAAGGGGGGCCCCCCCCCCGGGAAAACCCCAAATTTTAACCCTTTAAATTAAAAAACCCCCCCCCCCCCCGGGGGGGGTTTTTTTTTTAAAAACCCAAAAAAACCCCCCGAAGGGTTTTTCCCCCTTTTTTAAAATTTTTTTTTTAAAAAAGGGGGGGGGCACCAAAAACCCCCTTTTTTTTCCCCCTTCCCCAAAAACCCCCCAACCCCCGGGGGGCCCTTTTTTTACCAAATTTTAAAACCCCCCCAAAAAAACCCAAGGGAAAAAATTTTTTAAAAAAGGGCCCCCCAAAAAATTTTGGGGTAAAAAAAGGGGGGGGTTTTTTGAATTTTTGGGGGGGGGGGAAAAAAAAAAAAAAAAAAAATTTTGGGGCCCCCCCGGGGGGGAAAAGGGGGGAAAAGGGGAAAAAAAGGGGGGCCCCCCCGGGGGGGAAAAAAAAGGGCCAAAAACCCCCCCCTTTAAATTAACCCCCCCTTTTTTCCCCAAAAAAAGGGGGGGGAATTTAAGGGGGCCCCCGGGGGGGAATTAAAGGGGAAAAAACCCGGGGGCCCCGGGAAAGGGGGGGGCCCCCCCCCCTTTTCCCCCCCCCCGGGGGGGGGGGGTTTTTTTTTTTAAAAAAAAAATTAAAGGGGGGGGGGGGGAAGGGGGGTTTTTTCCGGTTTTTTTTTTATGTTTGGGGGGGGGAAAATTTTTTTTTTGGGGCAGGGGGGAATTTTTGGGAAAGGCCCCCCGGGGGGGGGGGGGGGAAGGGGGAAAAAAAAAGAAAAAAAAAGGGGCCCCACCCCGGAAAAAAACCCCAAAACCCAAAGGGAAAAAAAGGGGGGCCTTAGGGAAAAACCCCGGGGGGTTCCCCAAAAAAAAATTAAAAAAAAAGGGGGGGGGGGAAAAAAAAAAAAAGGGGGGGGGTTTTTTCCCCGGGGGGGGGAAAAAGGGGGGGGGGGAAGGGTGAACCGGTGTCTCACCTGAACACTTTTACGAGGCTGAGTTTAACAAGTTAAGTTAACTGTGAGGCATCAATGTTCATGACCTACTTACTATGTCGCTGATAGGAAAGGGTTAAGGCGAAGTGAATGCTGCCCCTCCATGAGTGTAACAGCTTCCATAAATTGTGGCACAAGAGGGGTCAAGGAGCCTCCAGGAAAATGGAGGAAGCCTCATCAGCCTGAAGGCGATCTGATGTGCTGCATTCATAGAGTGACCGTGACGGGTCCATTGAGCGTCCACCATGACGGTGGACTGGGGCTCCTTGCTATGTTCCTCTATACATACAAGGGGCTGAGTATCGATTCAGCAGGACTCGGAGGGATGAGGACACTTAGAAGACGCATACAATACCTGTCGTTCCATAGAGGAGCCTCCTCCTCTCCTTGAGTTGGCCGAGGCGTAGGCTCCCACCTTCATCATCACATCGGACCTTTCATCCAGCCGGAGGTGTCCCTACATGAGGACATTGATTTTCGGTTGTCTGTCAATACTGAATTAGCCGAGGACATGTGACCTTTTGTCTTGACTAACGGTTTTATTTTTTTTACTGTTTTGCAGATTTCTCCGCTTTCCTCGTTACACCGATCATTGTCCACGTTCAATATTGTGTCCGGCAAATTTAATGGTGAATGGATCGTGAAAAAAATGATAAAGATTTCAAGGATTTTCAGAAAGTGCTTCATAATAATAGCAGATGGAAAGAATGGAGACACAGGGCAGATATTGAATGGGAAGAGCTAAATTGCCTGAGACAACTGAAGATGTGAACCACATGGAAGGAGGCAGCGGATGAGAGGCACCGGGGGAAGTCACCGGCACAAAGATGGATGGAGGCAGCGGATGAGAGGCACCGGGGGAAGTCACCGGCACAAGGACGGATGGAGGCAGCGGATGAGAGGCACCGGGGGAAGGTACCAGCACAAGGACGGATGGAGGCAGCGGATGAGAGGCACCGGGGGAAGTCACCAGCACAAGGACAGATGGAGGCACCGGATGAGAGGCACCGGGGGAAGTCACCGGCACAAGGACGGATGGAGGCAGCGGATGAGAGGCACCGGGGGAAGGTACCAGCACAAGGACGGATGGAGGCAGCGGATGAGAGGCACCGGGGGAAGGTACCGGCACAAGGACGGATGGAGGCAGCAGATGAGAGGCACCGGGGGAAGGTACCAGCACAAGGACGGATGGAGGCAGCAGATGAGAGGCACCGGGGGAAGGTACCAGCACAAGGACGGATGGAGGCAGCAGATGAGAGGCACCGGGGGAAGGTACCGGCACAAGGACGGATGGAGGCAGCGGATGAGAGGCACCGGGGGAAGATACCAGCACAAGGACGGATGGAGGAAGCGGATGAGAGGCACCGGCGGAAGTCACCGGCACAAAGACGGATGGAGGCAGCAGATGAGAGGCACCGGGGGAAGTCACCGGCACAAAGACGGATGGAGGCAGCAGATGAGAGGCACCGGGGGAAGTCACCGGCACAAAGACGGATGGAGGCAGCAGATCAGAGGCACCGGGGGAAGTCACCGGCACAAAGACGGATGGAGGCAGCAGATGAGAGGCACCGGGGGAAGTCACCGGCACAAAGACGGATGGAGGCAGCAGATCAGAGGCACCGGGGAAAGGTACCGGCATGAGGACGGATGGAGGCAGCGGATGAGAGGCACCGGGGGAAGTCACCGGCACAAAGACGGATGGAGGCAGTGGATGAGAGGCATCGGGGGAAGTCACCGGCACAAAGACGGATGGAGGCAGCGGATGAGAGGCACCGGGGGAAGTCACCGGCACAAGGACGGATGGAGGCAGCGGATGAGAGGCACCGGGGGAAGGTACCAGCACAAGGACGGATGGAGACAGCAGATGAGAGGCACTGGGGGAAGGTACCGGCACAAGGACGGATAGAGGCACCGGGGGAAGGTACCGGCACAAGGACGGATGGAGGCAGCGGATGAGAGGCACCGGGGGAAGGTACGGGCACAAGGACGGATGGAGGCAGCGGATGAGAGGCACCGGGGGAAGGTGCCAGCACAAGGACGGATGGAGGCAGCGGATGAGAGGCACCGGGGGAAGGTACCAGCACAAGGACGGATGGAGGCAGCGGATGAGAGGCACCGGGGGAAGGTACCAGCACAAGGACGGATGGAGGCAGCGGATGAGAGGCACCGGGGGAAGGTACCAGCACAAGGACGGATGGAGGCAGCGGATGAGAGGCACCGGGGAAGGTGCCAGCACAAGGACGGATGGAGGCAGCGGATGAGAGGCACCGGGGGAAGGTGCCAGCACAAGGACGGATGGAGGCAGCGGATGAGAGGCACCGGGGGAAGGTACCAGCACAAGGACGGATGGAGGCAGCGGATGAGAGGCACCGGGGGAAGGTACCAGCACAAGGACGGATGGAGGCAGCGGATGAGAGGCACCGGGGGAAGGTACCACACAAGACGGATGGAGGCAGCGGATGAGAGGCACCGGGGGAAGGTACCGGCACAAAGGACGGATGGAGGCAGCAGGATGCAGAGGCACCGGGGGAAGGTACCGGCACAAGGACGGATGGAGGCAGTGGATGAGAGCACCGGGGGAAGTCACCGGCACAAAGACGGATGGAGGCAGAAGATGAGAGGCACCGGGGGAAGGTACCGGCACAAAGACGGATGGAGGCAGCAGATCAGAGGCACCGGGGGAAGGTACCGGCACAAAGACGGATGGAGGCAGCAGATCAGAGGCACCGGGGGAAGGTACCGGCACAAAGACGGATGGAGGCAGCGATGAGAGGCACCGGGGGAAGTCACCGGCACAAAGACGGATGGAGGCAGCGGATGAGAGGCACCGGGGAAGTCACCGGCACAAAGACGGATGGAGGCAGCGGATGAGAGGCACCGGGGGAAGTCACCGGCACAAAGACGGATGGAGGCAGCAGATGAGAGGCACGGGGAAGGTACCGGCACAAGGACGGATGGAGGCAGCGGATGAGAGGCACCGGGGGAAGGTACCAGCACAAGGACGGATGGAGACAGCAGATGAGAGCACGGGGAAGGTACCGCACAAGGACGATAGAGGCACCGGGGGAAGGTACCGGCACAAGGACGGATGGAGGCAGCGGATGAGAGGCACCGGGGAAGGTACCAGCACAAGGACGGATGGAGCAGCGGATGAGAGGCACCGGGGAAGGTACCAGCACAAGACGGATGGAGGCAGCGGATGAGAGGCACCGGGGGAAGGTACCAGCACAAGGACGGATGGAGGCAGCGGATGAGAGGCACCGGGGGAAGGTGCCAGCACAAGGACGGATGGAGGCAGCGGATGAGAGGCACCGGGGGAAGGTACCAGCACAAGGACGGATGGAGGCTGCGGATGAGAGGCACCGGGGGAAGGTACCGGCACAAGGACGGATGGAGGCAGTGGATGAGAGGCACCGGGGGAAGTCACCAGCACAAGGACGGATGGAGGCAGAAGATGAGAGGCACCGGGGGAAGGTACCGGCACAAAGACGGATGGAGGCAGCAGATCAGAGGCACCGGGGGAAGGTACCGGCACAAAGACGGATGGAGGCAGCAGATCAGAGGCACCGGGGGAAGGTACCGGCACAAAGACGGATGGAGGCAGCGGATGAGAGGCACCGGGGGAAGTCACCGGCACAAAGACGGATGGAGGCAGCGGATGAGAGGCACCGGGGGAAGTCACCGGCACAAAGACGGATGGAGGCAGCGGATGAGAGGCACCGGGGGAAGTCACCGGCACAAAGACGGATGGAGGCAGCAGATGAGAGGCACCGGGGGAAGGTACCGGCACAAGGACGGATGGAGGCAGCGGATGAGAGGCACCGGGGGAAGGTACCAGCACAAGGACGGATGGAGACAGCAGATGAGAGGCACCGGGGGAAGGTACCGGCACAAGGACGGATAGAGGCACCGGGGGAAGGTACCGGCACAAGGACGGATGGAGGCAGCGGATGAGAGGCACCGGGGGAAGGTACGGGCACAAGGACGGATGGAGGCAGCGGATGAGAGGCACCGGGGGAAGGTACCGGCACAAAGACGGATGGAGGCAGCAGATGAGAGGCACCGGGGGAAGGTACCGGCACAAAGACGGATGGAGGCAGCAGATGAGAGGCACCGGGGGAAGGTACCGGCACAAGGACGGATGGAGGCAGCGGATGAGAGGCACCGGGGGAAGGTACCGGCACAAAGACGGATGGAGGCAGCAGATGAGAGGCACCGGGGGAAGGTACCGGCACAAGGACGGATGGAGGCAGCGGATGAGAGGCACCGGGGGAAGGTACCGGCACAAGGACGGATGGAGGCAGAAGATGAGAGGCACCGGGGGAAGGTACCGGCACAAAGACGGATGGAGGCAGCAGATCAGAGGCACCGGGGGAAGGTACCGGCACAAAGACGGATGGAGGCAGCAGATGAGAGGCACCGGGGGAAGGTACCGGCACAAGGACGGATGGAGGCAGCGGATGAGAGGCACCGGGGGAAGGTACCAGCACAAGGACGGATGGAGGCAGCAGATGAGAGGCACCGGGGGAAGGTACCGCACAAGGACGGATGACGGAAGCGGATGAGAGGCATTGGGGGAAGGTACCGGCACAAGGATGGATGGAGGCAGCGGATCAGAGGCACCGGGGGAAGATCCCGGCATGAGACGGATGGAGGCAGCAGATTAGAGGCTCCGGGGTAAGGGTATCCAGCACAAGGACGGATGGAGGAAGCGGATAGAGCGCATCGGGGCAGGTACCGGCACAAGGAGGGATGGAGCAGCAGATGAGAGGCACAGGGGGAAGGTAACGGCACGAGGACAGATGGAGGAAGCGGATGAGAGGCATTGGAGGAAGGTACCGTCACGAGGACGGATGAAGGCAGCGGATCAGAAGCACCAGGGGAAGGTACCGGCATGCGGATGGAGGGAGGCAGCAGATGAGAGACACCGGGGGAAGGTGCTGGCATGAGGATGGAAGAAGGCACTGGGGGAAGGTGTCGGCACAAGGACAGATGGAGACACCGGGGGCAGGCGCAAGCATGAGGACTGATGAAGGCAGCGGATCAGAGGCAACGGGGGAAGGTACCGGCATGAGGACGGATGGAGGCACCGGGGAAAGGTACCAGCACAAGGACGGATAGAGGCACCGGGGGAAGGTACGGCACAAGGACGGATGGAGGCAGCGGATGAGAGGCACCGGGGGAAGGTACGGGCACAAGGACGGATGGAGGCAGCGGATGAGAGGCACCGGGGGAAGGTACCGGCACAAAGACGGATGAAGGGAGCAGATGAGAGGCACCGGGGGAAGGTATCGGCACAAGGACGGATGGAGGCAGCGGATGAGAGGCACCGGGGGAAGGTACCGGCACAAGGACGGATGGAGGCAGCGGATGAGAGGCACCGGGGGAAGGTACCGGCACAAAGACGGATGAAGGGAGCAGATGAGAGGCACCGGGGGAAGGTATCGGCACAAGGACGGATGGAGGCAGCGGATGAGAGGCACCGGGGGAAGGTACCGGCACAAGGACGGATAGAGGCACCGGGGGAAGGTACCGGCACAAGGACGGATGGAGGCAGCGGATGAGAGGCACCGGGGGAAGGTACCGGCACAAGGACGGATGGAGGCAGCGGATGAGAGGCACCGGGGAAGGTACCGGCACAAGGACGGATGGAGGCAGCGGATGAGAGGCACCATGGGAAGGTACCAGCACAAGGACGGATGGAGGCAGCGGATCAGAGGCACCGGGGGAAGGTACCAGCACAAGGACGGATGGAGGCAGCAGATCAGTGGCACTGAGGGAAGGTGCCGACACGAGGACGGATTGAGGCAGCAGATCAGAGGCATCGGGGAAAGGTGCTGACCGTAGGACGGATGGAGGCAGCGGATCAGAGGCATTGGGGGAAGGTACCAGCACAAGGACGGATGGAGGCAGCAGATGAGAGGCACCGGGGGAAGGTACCGGCACAAAGACGGATGGAGGCAGCAGATGAGAGGCATCGGGGAAAGGTGCTGACAGTAGGACGGATGGAGGCAGCGGATCAGAGGCATTGGGGGAAGGTACCGGCACAAGGACGGATGGAGGCAGCAGATGAGAGGCATCGGGGTAAGGTACCAGCACAAGGACGGATGGAGGCAGCAGATGAGAGGCATTGGGGGAAGGTCCCGGCATGAGGACGGATTGAGGCAGCAGATCAGAGGCATCGGGGAAAGGTGCTGACAGTAGGATGGATGGAGGCAGCAGATGAGAGGCACCGGGGGAAGGTACCGGCACAAAGACGGATGGAGGCAGCAGATGAGAGGCACCGGGGGAAGGTACCAGCACAAGGACGGATGACGGAAGCGGATGAGAGGCATTGGGGGAAGGTACCGGCATGAGGACGGATGGAGGCAGCGGATCAGAGGCACCGGGGGAAGGTCCCGGCATGAGGACGGATGGAGGCAGCAGATTAGAGGCTCCCGGGTAAGGTACCAGCACAAGGACGGATGGAGGAAGCGGATGAGCGGCATCGGGGCAGGTACCGGCACAAGGACGGATAGAGGCACCGGGGGAAGGTACCGGCACAAGGACGGATGGAGGCAGCGGATGAGAGGCACCGGGGGAAGGTACGGGCACAAGGACGGATGGAGGCAGCGGATGAGAGGCACCGGGGGAAGGTACCGGCACAAAGACGGATGAAGGGAGCAGATGAGAGGCACCGGGGGAAGGTACCGGCACAAGGACGGATGGAGGCAGCGGATGAGAGGCACCGGGGGAAGGTACCGGCACAAGGACGGATAGAGGCACCGGGGGAAGGTACCGGCACAAGGACGGATGGAGGCAGCGGATGAGAGGCACCGGGGAAGGTACCGGCACAAGGACGGATGGAGGCAGCGGATGAGAGGCACCAGGGGAAGGTACCAGCACAAGGACGGATGGAGGCAGCAGATGAGAGGCACCGGGGGAAGGTACCGGCACAAGGACGGATGGAGGCAGCGGATGAGAGGCACCGGGGGAAGGTACCGGCACAAGGACGGATGGAGGCAGCGGATGAGAGGCACCATGGGAAGGTACCAGCACAAGGACGGATGGAGGCAGCGGATCAGAGGCATCGGGGAAAGGTGCTGACCGTAGGACGGATGGAGGCAGCGGATCAGAGGCATTGGGGGAAGGTACCAGCACAAGGACGGATGGAGGCAGCAGATCAGTGGCACTGAGGGAAGGTGCCGACACGAGGACGGATTGAGGCAGCAGATCAGAGGCATCGGGGAAAGGTGCTGACCGTAGGACGGATGGAGGCAGCGGATCAGAGGCACCGGAGGAAGGTACCAGCACAAGGACGGATGGAGGCAGCAGATGAGAGGCACCGGGGGAAGGTACCGGCATGCGGATGGATGGAGGGAGGCAGCAGATGAGAGACACCGGGGGAAGGTGCTGGCATGAGGATGGAAGAAGGCACTGGGGGAAGGTGTCGGCACAAGGACAGATGGAGACACCGGGGGCAGGCGCAAGCATGAGGACTGATGAAGGCAGCGGATCAGAGGCAATGGGGGAAGGTACCGGCATGAGGATGGAAGGAGGCACTGGGGGAAGGTGCCAGCATGAGGGCGGATGGAGGCAGCGGATCAGAGGCACCAGGGGAAGATACCAGTATGAGGAAGGATGGAGGCAGCGGGGGAAGGTGGCGGCACAAGGACGGATGGTGGCAGCGGATGATGCGGAGATAAGGACACAAAATGTGATAGGTTGTATCCTATCATGTAAGGAAATATCACGCTGCCATACATAATCCCCTAATGTAACGTAATAGGGCAGATATGTACGGAATATACCGTAAGATATAACTCATTAGACTGCAAAACACAATAGTGTGATATGAGGATAGATTATGCAATGTAAGGTATGTAATGTGTCATGTAATATGTACAACACAAGATGGAACATAAAATGTATAAAATATATAAATAATAAATAGAAGGGTGTCTGCAGGTTATTTGGCTACGAGCCGGACGTCCGGGGAGCCGTGTCCTGTGACCTCACACCACCGATCTCAAAGGTTATCAAGGTGCAGAGCAAAATGACAATGGAGGCTGGAATGGAGGCCTGTCCACTTCTAAAATGAGTCTCGTTCTGTCTTGGACATAGTGATAGTTGAAGGTTGGTCTAGGGACCACGGGGCAGCGCCATAAAGATGATAATAATATTTATTCATTTATATAGCGCTATTAATTCCATAGCACTTTACATACATCAGTGATGCTGTCCATATCAAGACTCACAATCTAAACATCCTATCAGTCTTTACAATGTGGGAGGAAACTGGAGTGCCTGGAGGAAACCCACGCAAACACAGGGAGAACATACAAACTCCTTGCAGATGTTGTCCTTGGTGGGAATTGAACCCAGGACCTCAGTGCTGCTAAGGCTGCAGTGCTAACCACTTGAGCCACCATGCCACCCACAGTGGCTCAAAAGGGAACATAACACTAGTTCTGCTGATTATGTGCGGGTGGAACATGAGATACCGATAGCCGGACCCTAGAGTCTTTATTACAGGTTACTAACAGCTCGGTGATACATTGATTTGGTGGTGGAACCAGTGGTGCGAACATTTCTCAAGTGTCCCAGGAGCCATTCCAAGATGACATCCTTGTTCTATTGTGAGCAGCCTGTGTGGCATAAACCTGCTGTTATGATAGCAGCATCTCCAGACTTGTCTCCCATTATTACAGTTTTTCCTGACTTGTCTCCTGTTGCTGCAGCTTTTCTGGACTTATCTCTCATAACTGCATCATTTACAAACATGTGTAACATGGCTGCAGTGTCTCCAGACTTGTCTCCCATGGATGCATTGTCTCCAGACTTGTCTCCCATGGATGCACTGTCTCCAGACTTGTCTCCCTTGGCTGCAGCATCTCCAGACTTGTCTCCCCTGGCTGCAGAGTCTCCAGACTTGTCTCCCCTGGCTTCAGCGTCTCCAGACTTGTCTTCCCTGGCTGCAGCATCTCCAGACTTGTCTCCCGTGGCTGCAGTGTCTCCAGACTTGTCTCCCATGGCTGCAGTGTCTCCAGACTTGTCTCCCCTGACTGCAGTGTCTCCAGACTTGTCTCCCTGGCTGCAGAGTCTCCAGACTTGTCTCCCCTGGCTGCAGCGTCTCCAGACTTGTCTTCCCTGGCTGCAGCATCTCCAGACTTGACTCCCCTGGCTTCAGCTTCTCCAGACTTGTGTCCCAAGGCTGCAGCATCTCCAGACTTGTCTCCCATGGCTGAAGCATCTCCAGACTTGTCTCCTGTGGCTGCAGAGTCTCCAGACTTGTCTCCTGTGACTGCAGCACCTCCAGACTTGACTCCTCTGGCTTCTCATCCATGGAGGAGTCACTCACAATATGTGGAGGCTTCTCATCCATGGAGGGGGTCACTCACAATATGTGGAGGCTTCTCATCCATGGAGGGGGTCACTCACAATATGTGGAGGCTTCTCATCCATGGAGGAGTCACTCACAATATGTGGAGGCTTCTCATCCATGGAGGGGGTCACTCACAATATGTGGAGGCTTCTCATCCATGGAGGGGGTCACTCACAATATGTGGAGGCTTCTCATCCATGGAGGGGGTCACTCACAATATGTGGGGGCTTCTCATCCATGGAGGGGGTCACTCACAATATGTGGAGGCTTCTCATCCATGGAGGGGGTCACTCACAATATGTGGGGGCTTATCATCCATGGAGGGGGTCACTCACAATATGTGGGGGCTTCTCATCCATGGAGGGGTCACTCACAATATGTGGAGGCTTCTCATCCATGGAGGGGGTCACTCACAATATGTGGGGGCTTATCATCCATGGAGGGGGTCACTCACAATATGTGGGGGCTTCTCATCCATGGAGGGGGTCACTCACAAAATGTGGGGGCTTCTCATCCATGGAGGGGGTCACTCACAATATGTGGGGGCTTCTCATTCATGGAGGAGGTCACTCACAATATGTGGGGGCTTCTCATCCATGGAGGAGGTCACTCACAATATGTGGAGGCTTCTCATCCATGGAGGGGGTCACTCACAATATGTGGAGGCTTCTCATCCATGGAGGGGGTCACTCACAATATGTGGGGGCTTCTCATCCATGGAGGGGTCACTCACAATATGTGGGGGCTTCTCATCCATGGAGGGGGTCACTCACAATATGTGGGGGCTTCTCATCCATGGAGGGGGTCACTCACAATATGTGGAGGCTTCTCATCCATGGAGGGGATCACTCACAATATGTGGGGGCTTCTCATCCATGGAGGGGGTCACTCACAATGTGTGGGGGCTTCTCATCCATGGAGGGGGTCACTCACAATATGTGGGGGCTTCTCATCCATGGAGGGGGTCACTCACAATATGTGGGGGCTTCTCATCCATGGAGGAGGTCACTCACAATATGTGGGGGCTTCTCATCCATGGAGGGGTCACTCACAATATGTGGGGGTTTCTCATCCATGGAGGGGGTCACTCACAATATGTGGAGGCTTCTCATACATGGAGGGGGTCACTCACAATATGTGGAGGCTTCTCATCCATGGAGGGGGTCACTCACAATATGTGGGGGCTTCTCATCCATGGAGGAGGTCACTCACAATATGTGGGGGCTTCTCATCCATGGAGGGGGTCACTCACAATATGTGGAGGCTTCTCATCCATGGAGGGGGTCACTCACAATATGTGGGGGCTTCTCATCCATGGAGGAGGTCACTCACAATATGTGGGGGCTTCTCATCCATGGAGGGGGTCACTCACAATATGTGGGGGCTTCTCATCCATGGAGGAGGTCACTCACAATATGTGGGGGCTTCTCATCCATGGAGGAGGTCACTCACAATATGTGGAGGCTTCTCATCCATGGAGGGGTCACTCACAATATGTGGGGGCTTCTCATCCATGGAGGGGGTCACTCACAATATGTGGGGGCTTCTCACCCATGGAGGGGATCACTCACAATATGCGGGGGCTTCTCATCCATGGAGGGGGTCAGTCACAATATGTGGGGTCTTCTCATCTATGGAGGGGATCACTCACAATATGTGGAAGCTTCTCATCCATGGAGGGGTCACTCACAATATGTGGGGGCTTCTCATCCATGGAGGGGGTCACTCACAATATGTGGGGGCTTCTCATCCATGGAGGGGTCACTCACAATATGTGGGGGCTTCTCATCCATGGAGGGGTCACTCACAATATGTGGGGGCTTCTCATCCATGGAGGGGGTCACTCTCAATATGTGGGGGCTTCTCATCCATGGAGGGGGTCACTCACAATATGTGGGGTCTTCTCATCCATGGAGGAGGTCACTCACAATATGTGGGGTCTTCTCATCCATGGAGGGGGTCACTCACAATATGTGGAGGCTTCTCATCCATGGAGGGGGTCACTCACAATATGTGGGGTCTTCTCATCCATGGAGGGGGTCACTCACAATATGTGGGGTCTTCTCATCCATGGAGGGGGTCACTCACAATATGTGGGGTCTTCTCATCCATGGAGGAGGTCACTCACAATATGTGGGGTCTTCTCATCCATGGAGGGGGTCACTCACAATATGTGGAGGCTTCTCATCCATGGAGGGGGTCACTCACAATATGTGGGGTCTTCTCATCCATGGAGGAGGTCACTCACAATATGTGGGGTCTTCTCATCCATGGAGGGGGTCACTCACAATATGTGGAGGTTCTCATCCATGGAGGGGGTCACTCACAATATGTGGGGGCTTCTCATCCATGGAGGGGTCACTCACAATATGTGGGGGCTTCTCATCCATGGAGGAGGTCACTCACAATATGTGGAGGCTCTCATCCATGGAGGGGGTCACTCACAATATGTGGAGGCTTCTCATCCATGGAGGAGGGGTCACTCACAATATGTGGGGCTTCTCATCCATGGAGGGGGTCACTCACAATATGTGGGGCTTCTCATCCCATGGGAGGAGGGGTCACTCACAATATGTGGGGGCTTCTCATCCATGGAGGGGGTCACTCACAATATGTGGAGGCTTCTCATCCATGGAGGGGGTCACTCACAATATGTGGGGGCTTCTCATCCATGGAGGAGGTCACTCACAATATGTGGGGGCAATCATATTTTCCTAGCTTTCTCTGCTTTCATACATTCCTCAATTCACCAACTCTTAGAAGACAACTGGTTTTGGTGACAGCTTCAATGTAGCTGAGGTCGGAGCTCTCATTGGAGCTTAGGTTTCCCTCTGTGACAGGCGATTACTGACAGGAAAAGTGATATCATACAGAATTATGGAAATATCATACATCTGAGCCCTACACAAAGTATATTCGTGGAATCGTGGTGACAAGTCACACACACATTTGTGTCCTGATTTTTCCTTGCACCCTAGGGATGGGAGATATGGAGAACGGCTAACAGAAACCAGGTAGGGAATCTGGGTTTGGTGTCCAAAAGTACAGGGGACCCAGAAAGATCCGATGGCACCAGAACCATCGTCCTAGTGGAAATTCATGACACATAGTAAGTTTTCTTAAATTTCCAACCTCAGAGATCAAGAGAGGGAATTAGTTTGCCACTCCCTCCCCCCTCCCACACCCTGGCTGGTTCTAAAGGGTTAAAAAAAGCATGTTTCCACTATACGGTAGACTGACTCTTCATTCTGCACAGACTTGTTTTAGGCTATAGAAAGGAGATGAAACAAGGAGGAAAATGAGTAGAAGGAAGGAAGAAGCGGCGGCGTCCTCTCCCCCTGCACAGACCCGCGCGCTCCGCTCCCATCACTCCAATGTAATTATGTTAATTCCAGACAAATTGGCTCGTTATTATCTAATTTTATGCTCTGGAAATGCCGGATTTTATTATTTTTTTAATTTCCAGTGTAATTTGTGCTTTGGAGCAGACACGAGTGAGGACGTCTTCACAAGACCATCGCACCAATTATTCATTCACAAATCATCCAGAGAAGGTCGGGGCCCCTCTGGAGCGCTGATCACTGGGGCCCCTCCGATACGCTGATCACTGGGGCCCCTCCGGAGCGCTGATCACTGGGGCCCCTCCGGAGCGCTCATCACTGGGGCCCCTCCGGAGCGCTGATCACTGGGGCCCCTCCGGTACGCTGATCACTGGGGCCCCTCCGGAGCGCTGATCACTGGGGCCCCTCTGGAGCGCTGATCACTGGGGCCCCTCCGGAGCGCTGATCACTGGGGCCCCTCCGGAGCGCTGATCACTGGGGCCCCTCTGGAGCGCTGATCACTGGGGCCCCTCCGGAGCGCTGATCACTGGGGCCCCTCCGGAGCGCTGATCACTGGGGCCCCTCTGGAGCGTTGATCACTGGGGCCCCTCCGGAGCGCTGATCACTGGGGCCCCTCCGGAGCGCTGATCACTGGGGCCCCTCCGGTACGCTGATCACTGGGGCCCCTCCGGAGCGCTGATCACTGGGGCCCCTCTGGAGCGCTGATCACTGGGGCCCCTCCGGAGCGCTGATCACTGGGGCCCCTCCGGAGCGCTGATCACTGGGGCCCCTCCGGTGCGCTGATCACTGGGGCCCCTCCGGAGCGCTGATCACTGGGGCCCCGCTCTGCCGCTCATTGTGGAAACAAAAGGTTCACAACTTTGCCGGATGTTTTCTTTTTTGCATTTCTCATCCTTTCTCTGCTGTTATCTCAGTGCGCGTTTTACTATGGGGGCGACTGACAGACGGACGGACAGACGTACCCACATTGTACAATCACTGGCAGCAAGCAGAGCTAGTGAAACCCAACACAAGCTGCATCATTAGGCTGGATACATTACTAATGCACAATTACTCAATGCTCCAGTAATTGTGTCAAAAATGGCCGATAACAGGGAGCACTAGAGGAATGTTACCACCTCCAGTTATATAGCGGATTAGGAAGCTTCTCCGACTCCACCTGTTTATTGGACTAACATGTCCTCTAGTGCACAGAGATCGCAGTGACCCATCCTCTAGTGCACAGAGATCGCAGTGACCCATCCTCTAGTGCACAGAGCTCGCAGTGACCAGTCCTCTAGTGCACAGAGCTCGCAGTGACCCGTCCTCTAGTGCACAGAGCTCGCAGTGACCCGTCCTCTAGTGCACAGAGCTCGCAGTGACCTGTCCTCTAGTGCACAGAGATCACAGTGACCCCGTCCTCTAGTGCACAGAGATCGCAGTGACCCGTCCTCTAGTGCACAGAGATCGCAGTGACCCGTCCTCTAGTGCACAGAGATCGCAGTGACCCGTCCTCTAGTGCACAGAGATCGCAGTGACCCGTCCTCTAGTGCACAGAGCTCGCAGTGACCCGTCCTCTAGTGCACAGAGCTCGCAGTGACCCGTCCTCTAGTGCACAGAGATCGCAGTGACCCGTCCTCTAGTGCACAGAGCTCGCAGTGACCCGTCCTCTAGTGCACAGAGCTCGCAGTGACCCCGTCCTCTAATGCACAGAGCTCGCAGTGACCCATCCTCTAGTGCACAGAGCTCGCAGTGACCCGTCCACTAGTGCACAGAGCTCGCAGTGACCCATCCTCTAGTGCACAGAGCTCGCAGTGACCCGTCCTCTAGTGCACAGAGCTCGCAGTGACCCGTCCACTAGTGCACAGAGCTCGCAGTGACCCGTCCACTAGTGCACAGAGCTCGCAGTGACCCGTCCTCTAGTGCACAGAGCTCGCAGTGACCTGTCCTCTAGTGCACAGAGATCACAGTGACCCCGTCCTCTAGTGCACAGAGATCGCAGTGACCCGTCCTCTAGTGCACAGAGATCGCAGTGACCCGTCCTCTAGTGCACAGAGATCGCAGTGACCCGTCCTCTAGTGCACAGAGATCGCAGTGACCTGTCCTCTAGTGCACAGAGATCACAGTGACCCCGTCCTCTAGTGCACAGAGATCGCAGTGACCCGTCCTCTAGTGCACAGAGATCGCAGTGACCCGTCCTCTAGTGCACAGAGATCGCAGTGACCCGTCCTCTAGTGCACAGAGCTCGCAGTGACCCGTCCTCTAGTGCACAGAGATCGCAGTGACCCGTCCTCTAGTGCACAGAGCTCGCAGTGACCCGTCCTCTAGTGCACAGAGCTCGCAGTGACCCGTCCTCTAGTGCACAGAGCTCGCATTGACCCGTCCTCTAGTGCACAGAGCTCGCAGTGACCCGTCCTCTAGTGCAGGGGTCTCAAGCTCGGCTGGGTTGGTGGGCCGCACATAAAACGTTTTTTTTTATCAGGGGGCCACATTGCTAGTAGGATTAAGTGACATTTTTAGTAATACCAGAATGTTTTGCTCAAGGTAGTAATGTCCAAATCCTTATCCCCTTCTGTAGTAATGTCCACATCATGATCCCCTTTTGCAATGATGTCCCCATCCTGGCCCCCATCTATTATATAAAGCCCGAAGCCACTTCCGGCCAAACCCGAAGCCACTTCCGGCCAAACCCGAAGCCACTTCTGTAGTGTTGTGGTCGGATATTCGGCCAGCTCCACCCGCACAGGGTGGACCAAGATGGCCGCCCTATGCGGGAGGATCGCGGCGAGCCAGCCCCGGTGATGACCGACGAGAGCCGAGCGCCGTGGCCGAAAATAGAACCAAGGGCCGGCCATGCACAGCTCTAAAGACCGCTGTGTATCTCAATGGGAAGTGAGGCGCTATTCTTATTGGTCGCTGTGTGCTGGCGCCGACCAATGAGAATAGCGCCTCACTTCCCATTGAGATATAATGGAGGACTTTGAGTTTGACTTTGATTAAATTTGAAACTCAAACTCCTCCATGTATCTCAATGGCCAGTGAGGCTTCTCTCATTGTACTCATGACAGTAGCAACATTAACCCCTTACATTCCGTTTTATCTGTAATTTCTATAACACAGTGTAGTTGTATTGCCACTGCGAAGTTAACCCCTTATATACCATTTCTGCCTTAACTCCATACTTTGTAGTCTCTATTACTACTGCCAGTAGGAACATTAACCCCTTATATTCCATTATTGTTGTTATTTCTATTACACAGTGTATAGTTGTAATGACACTGCGAAATTAACCCATTATATATTAGTTCAGCATTAACTGCATATTTAGTAGTGTTTATAACTCCTGCCACTGGTACATTAACCCCTTGAACACCATTTTGGATATAATTTACAGCGCTGAGTCTGTTGTGGCAGTGCCTGTGGGACATTAACTCCTTCAATACCATTTTTGATATCATTATAAGTTCCTACTCTGTTATAGTCCTGTTAGTCGGACATTAACTCTTTCTACACCTCCACTATATTGCTACCCTCACAGTTCTGCCTGCATCGCCTACTTAGTCTTAGTCTTATTATTTAAAACTCTTAAAAAAATGATATACAGATTCTAGACTCCCGATAATTTAGATTCGGGCTCACAGCTAGTAGTGTAATAATTAGAGACGAGCCACCACCCTAGTGTTCGTATTCGATTCGTCGAACACCCCGGAACACTAAATAAACAGCTATGTGGGGCTGCTTCACTTCCGCAATGTATATACATACATTGTGGAAGTGAAATTAGGTAAAATAAAGTGTTAAAAAAGAAAAATGTATGCTCACCTGTCCGCGGTCCACCGATGGCTCCGCAAGGTCCTGTTGCTGATAGGACTTGTGGTGACGTCACAAAACCAGTCACATGACCAGAGTTCTCGTGATAACCGGTTTTGTGACGTCACCACAAGTCCTATCAGCAACAGGACCTTGCCGGAGCCATCGGTGGACCGCGGACAGGTGAGCATACATTTTTCTTTTTTAACACTTTATTTTACTTTACAGCTGTTTATTTTGGCTGAAAATGAGGCAGATGACCTCATCTGCCCCATTTTCGAACCAAAATTGAACAGCTTCTAGGACTGCCGAATTTGAACCAAATTGTTCGAATCCAGCGAATGACTCGAACACCGCCAAAAACAACTCAAATTTGAGATTGTCGAACAATTCGAGTCGAACATCGCTCATCTCTAGTAGTAATGTCCCCCATGCTGATCCCCTTTTATAGTGATGTCCCCAACCTGGTCTACCTTCTTTTTACACACACACACACACACACACACTCTCAGACACACACACACACTCTGACACACACACACACACACTCTCAGACACACACACACACTCTCAGACACACACTCTGACACACACACACACACACACACACACACTCTCAGACACACACACACTCTCAGACACACACACACACACACACTCTCAGACACACACACACACACTCAGACACACACACTCTCAGACACACACACTCTCAGACACACACACTCTCTGACACACACACTCTCTGACACACACACACACACATTCTCACACACACTCTCAGACACACACACACTCTGAGACACACACACACACTCTCTGACACACACACACTCTAAGACACACACACACTCTAAGACACACACACACTCTAAGACACACACACTCTCAGACACACACACACACTCTCTGACACACACACACTCTCTGACACACACACACACTCTGACACACACACACACACTCTCAGACACACACTCTGACACACACACACACACACACACACACTCTCAGACACACACACACTCTCAGACACACACACACACACTCTCAGACACACACACACACACTCAGACACACACACTCTCAGACACACACACTCTCAGACACACACACTCTCAGACACACACACTCTCTGACACACACACTCTCTGACACACACACTCTCTGACACACACACATTCTCACACACACTCTCAGACACACACACACTCTGAGACACACACACAAACTCTCTGACCCACACACACTCTAAGACACACACACTCTCAGACACACACACACACACTCTCTGACACACACACACTCTCTGACACACACACACTCTCAGACACACACACACACTCTCAGACACACACACTCTCAGACACACACACACACTCTCAGACACACACACACACACTCTCAGACACACACACACACACTCTCAGACACACACACACACACACTCTCAGACACACACACACACACACTCTCAGACACACACACACACACACACACACACTCTCTGACACACACACGCTCTCTGACACACGCACACACACACACGCTCTCTGACACACGCACACACACACACGCTCTCTGACACACAGCAATGTCCCCTATTGCTGGCACACATCCCCCGTTGCTGGCACACATCCCCCGTGGCTTGCACATGTTCCCCTGTGACTGGCACAAATCCCCCGTGGCTGGCACACGTCCCCCGTGGCTGGCACACGTCCCCCCCTGTCCTGGCTATTGCCCCCATGCTCTTTCCTCACCCTCCTCCAGCGCTGTCCTCCGGGTCTCTCTCCTGCCGCTGCACTCCTCCACTTCCTGCTTCTCAGTGCTGGTGATGTGATCAGCAGAGAGACATTATCTCTGGTGCCTGATCACAGAGACACCAGGGAGATCGGAGAGCTCCCAGTGACCCGTCCTCTAGTGCACAGAGCTCGCAGTGACCCGTCCTGTAGTGCACAGAGCTCGCAGTGACCCGTCCTCTAGTGCACAGAGCTCGCAGTGACCCGTCCTGTAGTGCACAGAGCTCGCAGTGACCCGTCCTGTAGTGCACAGAGATCGCAGTGACCCGTCCTCTAGTGCACAGAGCTCGCAGTGACCCGTCCTCTAGTGCACAGAGCTCGCAGTGACCCGTCCTCTAGTGCACAGAGCTCGCAGTGACCCGTCCTCTAGTGCACAGAGCTCGAAGTGACCCGTCCTGTAGTGCACAGAGCTCGCAGTGACCCGTCCTGTAGTGCACAGAGCTCGCAGTGACCCGTCCTGTAGTGCACAGAGATCGCAGTGACCCGTCCTCTAGTGCACAGAACTCGCAGTGACCCGTCCTCTAGTGCACAGAGCTCGCAGTGACCCGTCCTCTAGTGCACACAGCTCGCAGTGACCCGTCCTCTAGTGCACAGAGCTCACAGTGACCCGTCCTCTAGTGCACAGAGCTCGCAGTGACCCGTCCTCTAGTGCACAGAGCTCGCAGTGACCCGTCCTCTAGTGCACACAGCTCGCAGTGACCCGTCCTCTAGTGCACACAGCTCGCAGTGACCCGTCCTCTAGTGCACACAGCTCGCAGTGACCTGTCCTCTAGTATTTTTAGCTGCTGATTACTAATAAACATTTTAAGTTTTTGTCATATTTCTATTTGTGTATTTTGGACAAAGCAAAAGAACAACATTTCGGAGGAGACGGTGCGAGGGGACGATCCCTTCAGGGGCCGGAGCGCGGTTTTACAGGTGTAAGCAGCCGGCGGAGGATGGTGATCCATCATGGCTGACGTCCGACCTGCCCAACCTGGCGTCTTCTCTGAGGTTGCAGCTTTGCGCCCGTCCCCTGGGCACAGAACACATCTGCTGATTCTCCGAACTTTCCCCCAATCTACCATCGCCCATCGAAGGATGGAAAACTCCGCAGTGTGCAGAGAGCGAGGAAACATATGGACACAGAAAGCTGGCAACATTGTATCAAAGTCTGAAAGAGACCCTGACCACAGGAGCTTACACTCTATACATACAGGAGACCTGACCACAGGAGCTTACACTCTATACATACAGGAGGAGGAGTCCTGACCACAGGAGCTTACACTCTATAGATACAGGAGACCTGACCACAGGAGCTTACACTCTATACATACAGGAGGAGTCCTGACCACAGGAGCTTACACTCTATAGATATAGGGAAGGAGGAGTCCTGACCACAGGAGCTTACACTCTATAGATAGAGGAGACTTGACCACAGGAGCTTACACTCTATAGATACAGGAGGAGGAGTCCTGACCACAGAAGCTTACACTCTATAGATACAGGAGACCTGACCACAGGAGCTTACACTCTGTAGATACAGGAGGAGGAGCCCTGACCACAGGAGCTTACACTCTATAGATACAGGAAACCTGACGACAGGAGCTTACACTCTATAGATACAGGAGGTGTCCTGACCACAGGAGCTTACGCTCTACAGATACAGGAGACCTGACCACAGAAGCTTACACTCTATAGATACAGGAGGAGGAGTCCTGACCACAGGAGCTTACACTCTATAGATACAGGAGGAGGAGTCCTGACAACAGGAGCTTACACTCTATAGATACAGGAGGAGGGGTCCTGACCACAGGAGCTTACACTCTATACATACAGGAGGAGGAGTCCTGACCACAGGAGCTTACACTCTATAGATACAGGAGACCTGACCACCAGAGCTTACACTCTATAGATACAGGAGGTGTCCTGACCACAGGAGCTTACACTCTATACATACAGGAGGAGGAGTCCTGACCACAGGAGCTTACACTCTATAGATACAGGAAACCTGACGACAGGAGCTTAGGGCGCAGTCACACATAACGATCGCTCCAACGATCCCGACAGCGATAACGACCTGCCGGGATCGCTGGAGTGTCGTTACCTGATCGCTGGGGAGCTGTCAAACAGGCAGATCTCCCCAGCGATCAGGCCCTGGGAGCCACCTCCCACATCGCTCCCTGCTTAGCGCTGTCTTGGCAGAGCAGGGAGAACGCTGGTAACTATGATAAACAGCGCGGTATCTGGGCAGCGCGCGCTGCTTGGATACCCGCTGTTTATCATAGTTACCTGTGTTCTCCCTGCTTACAGGCAGTGCTAAGCAGGGAGAACGCTGGTAACCATGGTAAATGCCGGGTATCTAGGCAGCGCGCGCTGCCTAGATACCCGTTGTTTACCATAGTAACCAGCCCTGTGAAGTCACAGATCGCTGGTTTCTCGCTGTCACACGCAGCGATGCGTGCTGACCAGCGGGAAACCAACGATCAAAAAATGACCCAGAGCACTTTGCAGCGATCAGCGACCTCACAGCAGGGGCCTGATCGCTGCAAAGTGTCACACAGAACGACATCGCTAGAGAGATCGTTGTAACGTCACAGTTACAACGATCTCTCTAACGATATCGTTATGTGTGACTGGGGCTTTACACTATATAGATACAGGAGGTGTCCTGACCATAGGAGCTTACATTCTATAGATACAGGAGGAGGAGTCCTGACCACAGGAGCTTACACTCTATAGGTATGTAGAGCACCAAGTGCTGGGGTACTCAGCAGCTGGGCGCCTGTAGTCTGGATCATGGTTGCAGTGCCCAAGGTATTGGCCCTGGCTCCCATTGAGAAGGGAGAGTAAAATGGAGAATATAAACAATAAAGAATAAATTAATTAGTGAAGGCAGTCAGGATAATCAGCCAAATATGACTGGCACTGCAGAAAATCCCTGGGAGATAGATGGAGTGGCAGTGCAGTTGTTAAACTCTTCTCAACTAGGGCTGGCTCCCAGGAGATGGTGTTGACTAGGGTGGTGGTAGTGGTGCAGGGTAGCAGAGAAACGAACAGCAGGAAACAATCTTTTGCTTTAGATTTTACTGAAGTTCTTGCACAGTGTCCAGGATCATTCAACCACCACCAGGTAGGTGGTCTGGCCAGTCTGATGAGAGTTGTAGTTGCCTTTGCTGGGTGGGTATGGTGGCCTTCCCTCCGACTTCTCTAAGTTTGTAGGTTTCTACGTGCCTTTGTGCTGTCCTGTACTCCCTCTTTAGCTCCTGTGGATGACCCCAGCCAGGATGGTAGTGCAGATCCTGTAGGTATCCTTGCTCCCTTTGGTGCAATTCCCTGATCCTATGTACTACGACCACCCTGGGTGGTCCCACTTGAGTAGCTAGTGAGCATAAAACTCACTAGCCTTCTGTTTCTGTTACTAGACCCTGAAAGCCTGCGGAATCTAGTGCCTGGTGCCCTGCTGTGCAGCTGGTCCCTCAAAGCAGCCTCCTAGCTTGCTCCTGACTGAATCTCTACTGAATCTAATCCAGCCATACTACCAACTAACCCCTCCCTCCAACCAGAAACTGAGACACAACTAACTAAGTGCTCAGCTTCTTAGTTGAAGTTTAGGCTGTGTTGGATGCTTCAGAATTCCAGCAGAGGAAGCTTCAATTCCCTTCAGATATGGCATTACAGGTAATGTTGAAGAAATACCATTTGTGGCAGCCAAACTGCAGGGGTGCCAAATTCCCCCCTAGTTAAAGTCAGTATGTCCTGGACAGCATAGACCGGAAAAAACAGTGTCATAACAAAGCATTTTTTTAGTAAAACATTCTTTTCCGTTAAATAACAATGGCATATCCATTAATTGTCCCGAATTCAGCTGTGGGGCACACATACCATAATACTGATATTCACTGCCCTGGCTGTTTTGTCTTCTTTAGGTGGCTGTTCTTACTCCTGCCACCGTGCATTAGGCCACTGGTACAAAGTGCAGAAGGTTCATAATAAATGTCCTTCATTTGTCTAAAACACAGAATCTATACAGTTTTGTGTGCAAAAGAGGACTCTGGTCCTTCTTGGGAACAGTACCAAAAGTGCAGTCCACAATAAGGGGCAACGTCTCTTTAAAGGGATCCTGTCACCCCCAAAACACCTGTAAACCTATTAAAACCTGTCCCTAGAGCATATTAACACTTTCCCTACACTGTTTTTACCTCCTAAATGCAGTAAATGACATTGCATAAAAACGTTTTATAAGTACCTGATTACTGATGATAATGAGTGACTATCTATTCATAGTCACTCATCAAGACTGCCCCTCTGCTTCATAGCACGCCTGAATAGGCGTGATCTTCATAGCAGATTCAAATTGCCGCCTCCCTGCTGTGCCCTGTGTCGTCCGAGGCTGCTGTGTGGCTGGGTGACGCGATCCGCGTCATTCCCCGCGCCGGGTGACGTATTTACACCGGCGCCGCGCTGTCGGCTTCAAAATGCACACTGCGCATGCCCATGCGCATGCGTAGTGCGCATTTTGAAGTTTACAGCGCGGCGCCGGTGTAAATACGTCACCCGGCGCGGGGAATGACGCGGATCGCGTCACCCAGCCACACAGCAGCCTCGGACGAGACAGGGCACAGCAGGGAGGCGGCAATTTGAATCTGCCATGTACATCACGCCTATTCAGGCGTGCTATGAAGCAGAGGGGCAGTCTTGATGAGTGACTATGAATAGATAGTCACTCATTATCATCAGTAATCAGGTACTTATAAAACGTTTTTATGCAATGTCATTTACTGCATTTAGGAGGTAAAAACAGTGTAGGGAAAGTGTTAATATGCTCTAGGGACAGGTTTTAATAGGTTTACAGGTGTTTTGGGGGTGACAGGATCCCTTTAAGACACCAGGAGAGTCCTTTTAAAGTGAAAAAGTTCACATACTTGCACCTTGTTAAAAACAGCAGAAAAGGGCACAACTGGTACAAAGTAAAATAACAGTTAAAATAAAAGAGTTCACTCACATAGCGGGGGCTTAAACTCAACCCTCTTAACACGTCTGTATCCACACATTAACTTACCCAAGGGCACGGAGCACCCGTGACATCCCTGCACCCGACCGCCCGAGAACTGAGTACCCAGTCCCTTGTGGCCCTAGACAATTCTGGCGTCATGAACATGATCTCGTGCCTGGTGTAACCGGGTACTGTGTGCCGTATATGGACTGTGTTTGTAAACTGTTAATCTGGGCCGCCATTGCTGCGCCACAGAGCGAAAAAGAAAGGGGGTGTTACAGTGCAAGGGCGTGAAGATAGGCCCCGCCCCACGTGCTGGCAAAAAATGCCGGACACAGCAGTCGGATCCGGAAATGCCCGAGGTGCTCCACTCCCGAGCCGACTACTTACTTTCATTTTTCAGAGACGGGCACCCATTCACTGGGGGGAAAGCAATAATGAGTGCGCGGGGCCAAAAGATGTAGCGGTCTCAATCATGAACCAGCCCACCACCGCTAACAGAGCCCCAAAAGGACAACCCGTAGGGCCCGTAGTCCCCAATCCACCTAGTGGCACAATACTGTTACTGGCATCTGCACCAGTAGCCCCAATAAGCTGATCTGACTGCTGTACATCCCTAATGCAGCCTGGTTACCCAAGTATGACGGCAAGCCCGGCGCCCTAGATGCGTTCCAGAGGAAGATATGCACCGTGCTGGATATGTACGTGATGACCTGTAAGTAGAGAGCCTCAGTAGTAATGGGACAGTTAACAGGTGCAGCAGAGCTGGAAACCCGAAACTGTTCTCAGGAAGATCAGGAGTCTGTTGTGCAAATATTTGAAAAGTTAGAGAGTTTTTGATCATCAAACTGAATCTGAATTAAGACTGTTGTTTTACCATTGCAAGCAAGGGGCACAGGAAAGTGTCCTAGATTATTCCCTACGCCTGCAAGAGGCGCTGAGACTCCTTAAACAAGCAGATCCTGATGGTATCCGTGATGAAAACAAAACTCTTATTGAACAGTTTGTAATAGGCCTCAAGTTACCGGATGATAGTAAGCAAGCACGCTGGTGGGCTCTCCAAAACCCTGATGCAGAGTTTGCTACTCTTAAAGAACTAACTGTTAAGGGACAGCAGCTCCCAGCAGTGCCAGACTTAACCCCACAGGCGCGATGGGTTAAAACCCCCTCTTTGCCAGAAGCATCTTCCTCATCCTCCGCAGTAGAAACCAGCATGCAGACTGTGACCCCCTCACCAGTTTGACAGCCTGTGCTCTGAGGTGCGCCAGATGAGCAAAGAAATGGCTAAGCTCCAAGGTTCTAGGCAACCCAAGACACAGCCACCATCCAAGATCCAGCTCGCTGAAAGCCCCGACGACGTTCCATGGATGAAGAAGAGGACACCACCGCTGCGAGGGAGGAACACGGACCACTACAGTGCCAGCGGACAACCCATCTGTCGCAAGTGCAACAAAGCAGGGCACATCTACCGGTTCTGCCCTTTAAACGAGCAACCCCTGGGGCCCAACCCCAGGAGTAGATTGTCCAGGCCCGTCCAATTGGCTGCGCAGGTACGTGGGAGATCGTCCGTACCTGTCCATCATCATAGACGGCATCGCTACCACTGCATTGGTAGATACGGGATCCCAGGTGACCACCATCCCGAGTATTCTTTACAAACTGTTCTGGTCCGAAATAGAACTTGACCCTCCAAACCCTGACTTGAACATTGTAGCAACTAATGGGTTGCCTGTCATGATAGAGGGGCAATGGGAGGCAACAGTAAAGGTGGGGAGGGTGCAATTAAAGAACCAAGGACTCATAGTGGTTAGGACAAACCACATGAGCGGGATCCACATGTGATATTGGGTACCAATGTGATGGTTAATAATCTAGATGAAGTTTTGTTTTTGCTCCAACAGAGTGCAGATACCGCTAATCCAGGAGAGACAAGAGCTCTTCAGAGGGAGATCCGAGCTCTGGTGTATCAGCAGCAGGTAACAATGTCTAATGGTGAAATTGGCAGAGTACGGGTGACAGACCCAATTCCTATTGTGGTGACACCAAGAAGTGAAATGATGATCTGGTGTCGAGCAGCCATAGGCCTCAGAGGGCAGGACTACCAGGCAGTAGTAGAACCTGTAATGTCTGATAGTAGTCCTACACTCCTGACAGCCAGAGGGTTAGTCGATGTAAGAAAGGGGAGAGTCCCCGTACGCATATTAAATTATGGTGATGATGAAGTAAGACTGCCAAGGTATTCCACTGTTGCAAAACTGTACCAGGTAAAGAATATTTATACCGTGTTACCAGTAGATAGAACAATATATTGGAATCTGAGAGTCCTCAGTTATTGATACCTTTTAATGGCGAACTGAAAAGATGGTAAACACAGCAGCTTTCGGGACACTGTGGTCCCTTCATCAGGCTGATAATGACACAGATTCTGAAGACACATACATATATACATAAACAATAGAAAGAGGAAAAAAAAAGGGGAAAGAAGAGAAAAGAAAAAAAAAAGGCAAAACAGTGTTCTATGCTCTGGTGGATATGACAGGTGACGCAAAGCAGAGTGGGGTTAGGGAGGGGTGGAGGAGCAGGGACAGAGAAAGCAGATTACTAAGATAAGCGGAAGCAATTGTATTAGGTGGATGGTTAGTAACCCATGGAGACCTGAGAATACTTAGTTAAGTTGTGGAAAGCAGAGTTCTAAGTGACAGAGTTCACAGAAGTGTCAAAGGTTCAAACTGTACAAACTGCACCATGTAGATAACAACTCCATACATGAAGCTGAATCATTAGCTCAGACAGTGTCAGACGAACCCCATCACTCCAAGACCCAGCTAGAGAAATGGTGTCAGGAGCTCAGTGTAGGGACTGACAACACACCACCTCACCAGAAACATGGAGTCTATCGGGTAGTTCGGGAGTATAGTGCAGGAGAGATAGCGGTAGCCCACAGAGAAAGCCCTCAGTGCAGCAACACAGGTGTAATAGACGCGGAAGGTCAGACTTCGTTTCACACACGCCAGACTAGAGAGAAGGAACAGGACAGGGAGGCCTATACCTCGCTCAGCGTGGAAGTCCCAAAGTGCATCCTTCATCCCTGGACGTGTACCGGTTTCCATCAGTAAAGGTACCAAAAGAGACTTTCTGTGTGTGTGTGTGTTCATCAATCCAGTCCCACACCACAACAACTGCGCTGCCCTATTCCACTATTGCTACTTCCAACACCCTCGGGACTCAGCCCTGCCTGTAGAGGGCTACGACACCTTGCTGCCGCCCAAAACCCCGGAGGTCCCAGCAACGCCAGTGCCATCACCAGACCTACAGGTGGCGTCACGACAGACAATAACTTTAATCCCTGTAAATACACCCCTTTTCATTGTCACCCAAGGGCACAGGCTCAGGCACGGACCTGAGTACCCAGTCCCTTGTGGCCCTAGACACTATATAACCCAGTGGTGGGGGCTATATACCCCAGTGGTGGTGGGGCTATATACCCCAGTGGTGGGGGTATAAACCCGGCTGGGAGACTATATACCAGTAATGGAGGAATATGTACAGTGAGGGGGGCATATACCAGGATGAAGGGCTATTTACCATGATGGGATCGCTATATACCAGTGATGAGGGGCTGTATACAGTGATGATTGCTATATACCAGTGATGGGGCACTATATACCAGTGATGAGGGGCTGTATACAGTGATGATTGCTATATACCAGTGATGGGGCACTATATACCAGTGATGGGGGGCTGTATACAGTGATGATTGCTATATACCAGTGATGGGGACGCTATATACCAGTGATGGGGGGCTGTATACAGTGATGATTGCTATATACCATTAATGGTGGCGCTATATACCAGTGATGAGGGGCTGTATACAGTGATGATTGCTATATACCATTGATGGTGGTGCTATATACCAGTGATGGGGGGCTGTATACAGTGATGATTGCTATATACCAGTGATGATGGGCTGTATACAGTGATGGGGGGCTTTATACAGTGATGATTGCTATATACCAGTGATGGGGCACTATATACCAGTGATGGGGGGCTGTATACAGTGATAATTGCTATATACCAGTGATGGGGACGCTATATACCAGTGATGGGGGGCTGTATACAGTGATGATTGCTATATACCATTAATGGTGGCGCTATATACCAGTGATGAGGGGCTGTATACAGTGATGATTGCTATATACCATTGATGGTGGTGCTATATACCAGTGATGGGGGGCTGTATACAGTGATGATTGCTATATACCAGTGATGAGGGGCTGTATACAGTGATGATTGCTATATACCATTGATGGTGGTGCTATATACCAGTGATGGGGGGCTGTATACAGTGATGATTGCTATATACCAGTGATGGGGCACTATATACCAGTGATGAGGGGCTGTATACAGTGATGATTGCTATATACCAGTGATGGGGCACTATATACCAGTGATGGGGGGCTGTATACAGTGATGATTGCTATATACCAGTGATGGGGACGCTATATACCAGTGATGGGGGGCTGTATACAGTGATAATTGCTATATACCATTGATGGTGGTGCTATATACCAGTGATGGGGGGCTGTATACAGTGATGATTGCTATATACCAGTGATGAGGGGCTGTATACAGTGATGATTGCTATATACCATTGATGGTGGTGCTATATACCAGTGATGGGGAGCTGTATACAGTGATGATTGCTATATACCATTGATGGTGGTGCTATATACCAGTGATGGGGAGCTGTATACAGTGATGATTGCTATATACCATTGATGGTGGCGCTATATACCAGTGATGGGGGGCTGTATACAGTGATGATTGCTATATACCATTGATGGTGGCGCTATATACCAGTGATGGGGGGCTGTATACAGTGATGATTGCTATATACCATTGATGGTGGCGCTATATACCAGTGATGGGGGGCTGTATACAGTGATGATTGCTATATACCAATGATGAGGGGCTGTATACAGTGATGATTGCTATATACCATTGATGGTGGCGCTATATACCAGTGATGGGGGGCTGTATACAGTGATAATTGCTATATACCAGTGATGGGGACGCTATATACCAGTGATGGGGGGCTGTATACAGTGATGATTGCTATATACCATTGATGGTGGCGCTATATACCAGTGATGGGGGGCTGTATACAGTGATGATTGCTATATACCAATGATGAGGGGCTGTATACAGTGATGATTGCTATATATGTGGAGCCCACTGGGACGGGGGTACTCGGTACCGGACCGGTCTGCTGCTGGGGAAGTCACGGGTGGTCCTGGTCCGGTCCGTGTCCCGGGCCCGCACAATGGATGACGGAATTATTTACAGGGGAAATGTCACGTGTGACGCCACCCACTTAGTGCGGCCAGTGATGGGGGCCGCCGCTGCTGCAGAACCTCCGGGGGTGATGGAGTGGCAGCGGAGATGGTGTAGTTCCAGTGGGAAGAACTGTATCCCTGGGGGCAGTAAGGGTTAAGGGTTGTGGAATTGTCCAGGACACTTACTTTGCAGGCTGCAGGGATCTCTTCTCCTGGCTGGTACTGACAGGCTGTGTCCTGTATGGAGGGAATAGCTTGCACGCAGAGACACAAGGGAAACTGTTCCAGGGTTTTCCAAAGCTTTACTCTTAGTTGTTCCAACAGTTCACAGGTAGTTTGCAGTTCTTACAAGGTTAAGTACAGTTCTCAGTACACAGTTCAAGTACACGGGTACATTCTCCCTCTCCGGGTTCCCTTTGCTCTGCAGCCAGGCCTCTCTCCCTGTGACCCCTCACACAGTCTTTAGTGTCCTTTCCGGGCTGTCTACGGTCTCCGTCTGTACGGGTGGTGTGTGGTGCACTGGACAGTATGGCGGTGACTCGGACCCCTGGTGGGCCCTCTTGGTTGTCACTGAGCTGCCTGTCCTTTGGGTTGGGGATCCTAGTGTGAAGCTGTGGTCCCCCGTCGGTGTTTGGGAATGCCGGATGAACTACGGTCCCCTCTAGAGCCGACACTCTACTCAGCCCAGCCTCCAGCAGTCCTCAGCACGAGGCTCTACCAGGCTCCTTCTCTCTGTTCCTTCTAGTACCATAGGAGGGACTTCTCCACCTGCAGTCAGTGGCTTCAGCTGCTGTCTAGGGCACGGGTTACACCGTCCCTCTCTGTCCTGTCACACTCCTGGTGGCATCAGCGTCGGATGGGCTTTCTCTCCCCTCTGGCTCACACTGGCTCAGTACGGATTCTGCGCTCCTAGCCTTGCACTCACAGGACGTGTGATTGTCTCTCAGTCTTTTCAGCTCGGCACCCTGGGCCTACTAACTTCCTTCACTCCTCCCCCTCACTATATACTGTCAGTCACCTGACCTCTGGTGTGCCCAACCCACTCCTCTGAATCCACCACCCCTCGATCTCATAGAGCATCTAATCTAAGGGCTGGATGTAACCTTCTCCTGACACGTGGGTTGTGTGGGCTGTGAGGGTGTGAGGGTGTTGTTGTGCAACAAGGTCCTACCTGCCTGGCTGCAGTTCCCTTTGTGGCCTCCTGGACGCAGGGGCGCCACATATACCAATAATGAGGGGCTGTATACAGTGATGGGGGGCTTTATACAGTGATGATTGCTATATACCAGTGATGGGGACGCTATATACCAGTGATGGGGGGCTGTATACAGTGATGATTGCTATATACCATTGATTGTGGCGCTATATACCAGTGATGAGGGGCTGTATACAGTGATGATTGCTATATACCAATGATGAGGGGCTGTATACAGTGATGATTGCTATATACCAGTGATGAGGGGCTGTATACAGTGATGGGGGGCTTTATACAGTGATGATTGCTATATACCAGTGATGTGGGCGCTATATACCAGTGATGGGGGGCTGTATACAGTGATGATTGCTATATACCAGTGATGAGGGGCTGTATACAGTGATGGGGGGCTTTATACAGTGATGATTGCTATATACCAGTGATGTGGGCGCTATATACCAGTGATGGGGGGCTGTATACAGTGATGATTGCTATATACCAGTGATGGGGGCGCTATATAAGAGTATGGGAGTCTGCTGCATTTTCCACCCAAGGCTTATACTCGAGTCAGTAGGTTTCCCTAGTTTTTGGGGTACAATTAGGGGCCTGGGCTTATACGGTACATCACACATCACACATCACACACGGCGATCCAGCCTAAGGCTGCTTTCACACAGCGATTTTCTGTGATCCGTGGCTGTCCGTTGTAAAACTGACAGCCACGGATCAGATTTTGGCCCCATGTTATCCTATGGGCACGGATCACATCGGATTTGGCCTCATCGGCATCCGATTTTTGTCGGATCCGATCCTGGCCGATTTTTTGCTGTGCAGCCTGCTGCGATTTTTGGCACAGCGGGTCAGATCGGACCGAATTGGATCCGACCTGATCCGCGCCAAATAACATGGGGCCTATGGAGCGCGGGTCCGAGGAATCAGCTGATGTCTCCTCGGACCCGATGTTAGTGTGGAGCATGCTCAAGTACACTAACACCGCTCTGTGCCATCTAATATCACTTCTGCAATGTATATTCATACATTGCAGAAGTGACATCCAGTGAGATGAAAGGGTTAACAATAAAAAAATCATTATTCTCACCTCTCCACGATCCAGCGATGCCTCCTGCGCTCTGTGCGTCTAGGACCTGGCCTGACGTCACAGTTGAGTCACATGACCGGTACCGCGGTAACCGGTCATGTGACTGTGACATCACGCCAGGTCCTGTTGATCAGAAGAAGAAGCTGGAAGCAGCGCGGGTGTCGCGGAGAGGTGAGAATGAAGATTTTTTTATTTTTAAAGGCCTGGAAAGAGGGGGAGACAGAGGGGGCAAAAGAGGGGGCGAAATAGGGGACAAAGAGGGAGACAGAGGGGGCAAAGAGCGGTCGAAAGAGGGGAGACAGAGGGGGCAAAGAGGGGAGACAGAGGGGCAAAGAGGGGAGACAGAGGGGGCAAAGAGGGGAGACAGAGGGGGCAAAGAGCGGTCGAAAGAGGGGAGACAGAGGGGGCAAAGAGGGGAGACAGAGGGGCAAAGAGGGGAGACAGAGGGGGCAAAGAGGGGAGACAGAGGGGGCAAAGAGCGGTCGAAAGAGGGGAGACAGAGGGGGCAAAGAGGGGAGACAGAGGGGCAAAGAGGGGAGACAGAGGGGGCAAAGAGGGGAGACAGAGGGGGCAAAGAGGGGAGACAGAGGGGCAAAGAGGGGAGACAGAGGGGGCAAAGAGGGAGCAGAGAGAGGAGGGGAGAAAGGTGACAGGAGGAGCAGGGATAGGAGAGAGGATCCAGCTGATGCTGCAAAATATCGGGATTGGATGCCTATTTGGCATCCGATTGCAGTCATCAGTTTGGATCCGATGCTGTCCGAGGGGAGCAGCAAAAAGTCTGATCCCCTCGGACAGCACAAAAACGCTGTGTGAAAGCAGCCTTAAAGGTAATTAGTATTATTTTTGGGTACAATTAGGGGCCTGGGCTTATACTCGGATATATACGGTACATCACACACGGCGATCCAGCCTAAGGCTGCTTTCACACAGCGATTTTCTGTGATCCGTGGCTGTCCGTTGTAAAACAGAGAGCCACGGATCAGATTTTGGCCCCATGTTATCCTATGGGCACGGATCACATCGGATTTGGCCTTATCGGCATCCGATTTTTGTCGGATCCGATCCTGGCCGATTTTTTGCTGTGCAGACTGCTGCGATTTTTGGCACAGCGGGTCAAATCGGACCGAGTTGGATCCGACCTGATCCGCGCCAAATAACATGGGGCCTATGGAGCGCGGGTCCGAGGAAACAGCTGATGTCTCCTCGGACCCGATGTTAGTGTACTGAGCTCCACACTAACACCGCTCTGTGCCATCTAATATCACTTCTGCAATGTATATTCATACATTGCAGAAGTGACATCCAGTGAGATGAAAGGGTTAACAATAAAAAATCATTATTCTCACCTCTCCACGATCCAGTGTGGCGCCCCGCAACGAGTGCGTCACAAGAGGGTATTGCAGCCACAAATGCAGCCGCAATATCCTCTGACTCAGCAATGATCCGGTTAACATAGAGATCCAACCCAACATACATCACCTAGAACAGGGGACCAATCCTAGGTCCTGGTGGGTGGAGTGTTAGGGTAGTGTAGTAGAACACACAATAATCTAGACAGAAGGAGAATAGTCTAGAACTCGGAGAAGAAGGGTCTAAGACTAGAACTTGGAGAGGAGCGGGGGCTCCGCACTCCGTGCAGCCCCTGGGCCGTCACCGGTCGGGTGTCATCACCTGAGGCCTTAACCACCGGGATTGGGCATATCTACACGAGTTCCAAAAGACTCCCGTGCCCACAACTCACAGCCGGTTCACTGGTACTGAAGCTGGCAGCAGTTCACCTCTGCTACGCGAACCAGAAGCGTGGAGGAGCAGCTTTACAGGAGCACCCCACCACCAGCCAACTTCCAGTCGTCTAACCAGCGGTGTACCCACTGAGGGATGCAAGGCTCCCCAAAACATCCAGAACGTACAGCATGGATAGGGCATTGAAGCAGCCTCCCCGTACCCGACCTGGTATTCCTGGGCGACACTGGCACACTAAGTAGGTAGAAAGGAGGAACACTGCGGATCTCTAAGGGACACCATCACTGCTGAGTCCACCCGGTCTTCTACTCAACCACTGTATACCATGTACTGCCTGCTGGTTACAGTAAAGACCCGTTATAGAGACTTTCTGTGTCCGTGCTTCCTTATGAACTGTCCGTCAGCATTAACAGGTAACCGCAGCTGCCGCACAACATCTTGAGCAGCTCCAGCCTCCGGGGATCACCGCTCAGCCTGTGGGGAGCGTAACATCTTGCTGCTGTCCATCCCCCGGGGGCTCCGCAGCGTCGGTAGTCCTTACCGAATCTACTCATAGGTGGCGTCACGAATAAATTAAAACCCCTTTAATCTGTTCCACCAAGACGTCTTCACTTTTGATCTGCACTACACCGGGCCCCACTACCGGCAGGCGCGGTCCACCCGTGACAAGGAGGAAGGAAGCATCGCCTGTCTAAACCGGAGTCCCGGCCACGGTGAGTTAGAAAATGGCGTCACGAACAGGATACGAGCAGGCCCGTTACCCAACGGGTATAACGTGCTTAAAATGGACTTTATTGTCTACAAATTGGACTTTGTTCGTCCCTAAAAGAACTTTCCCGCCTTTTCACCATTGGGCCAAGATGGCGCCCAAGATGGCGTTCCCGCCACAAGAAGCCGCCACGTGCAAGCCCAGGAGTGAGTCGACCCCCCCTCACCGTGGGAGGGCTAAAGACAAAAGGCGCCAAACTCTCTGTCCGCCCTGATTGCTCGAATCAACCATGGGGGCGGACCCCAAAGACT
Source organism: Allobates femoralis (assembly GCA_033576535.1). Lineage (NCBI taxonomy): Eukaryota > Metazoa > Chordata > Amphibia > Anura > Aromobatidae > Allobates > Allobates femoralis. The sequence continues at coordinate 821,181 of JARQOC010000005.1, forward strand.
TTTCCCATGATTGGACTACAAAAGCCCACAGGAAATAGGAGTGTCACAGACCTTCTTCACCAGCTCTACCAGAACGCTTACCGGTTGAACGGGTGTGGTTTCCCTCCAAGAAGAGAATGGCCAGCACGAGACTCCAAGACCTAATGCGGGAGGTCGAGGCGGAGGCCAGAGCAGCCATAGGCCAACCGGGTCCGGATCCTGCCCTTACCATAGACGGCAGCCCCGACTTCTGGCTAGAGGCTCTACAAGACCTCCAGGTGCGACTACTTGAGACAGTGGAATGGACGATTCGCAGCTGGAGTGCGACCCTAGGCAGAAGACTCCATCATGCGATGCAGCAGAGCCGACCGGGTACAGCTTCTCCAAGCCCAGACGACATCGCCAGCTTTTCAACAGCCTCACCGTCGCCCACCACCTGTCCAGCTTCGTCACCGGAGCCAATAGACTGCGTCATTCCCGTGAGGACCACAGCTCGACCCGTTCCAGCGGATGAAACCGCAGCCGACCCCGTTCCAGAGCCGGAGCTTCCAATATGCTCCCACGAAGAAGCCGACACATACCTGGTTCCACCTGCGGAACCCGCGACTAGTTTCCAAACTACCGAGACTGTCGCCTGTTTCTCCCCTGAACCAGAGACCTCCTCTGCAACTACAGAGGCCTACCTGGTGACCGGGATGGAAACACCACTTCCCGCTGCTACAGAAGAAGAGGCAGGCAGCCTGGAAGTCCTGCACAACGACCCCGAGGAGAACTTTGCAGCACAGCCACCGACCGATCCAGAGGATTCCATCCCATCATCTTCGCCAGCCGAGCAGCCCGACGTAGTCATCGAGGAGGTCGAGGAGGATGACGAGGAGACCTACAGTCCAGCTGAGGATCTCTACACCGGGTTCGCCTGGGGAGACACAAGAATCCTTCTGCCGGGCGATCAGCTCGGGTGCACTGGTCGGGTGCCGCCGCAACAGTATCTTCTCCGGTTCCATTGAACCGGGCTTCACTCCAGACTGCCCACCAAGCTCGAGCGGTTCAACAACCAGCACGCCGTAGTGACTTTATCCACACGCCGCATCACTCCGACGAAGAGGTACGTCATATCCGGAGAGACGAGTGGCACACTCGACTGCAAGCCAACATTCAGGCTCGCACCGAGGTCCGCCGCCAATCTCCATTGCCTGAACAATTCCGTAAAACCGGGTGGGTAAGCACCTTCAACTTATCCACCGGGTGGGGATTTGTAAGGGAGGAGGGTGTGAGTACCGAAGTGTTCGTGGGGCGCCGTGATGTGGAATCGCACCTACCGCGAGGCCATCCAAGCCGAGACTTGTATAGAGGGGACATAGTAACCTATGAGCGCCATATATGCCGTGATGGGTGGTTCGCTATACGAGTCCGGAACACTGCCCTCCATAAGTGACTTTGTTGTTTGAACTTTGCTACTAAAGAGACTTCTTCCTGTTTGCACCGTAACACCGCGACTTGGCGGCTACAGCCTGAACTTTTATTCTAAGGACAGCCGACCGCCCGCCGAGTCCGCGCAATGTGTTAACCTGTTTATTTACCTCACTTTTATGCATACAATGACCTGTCATTAATAAAAGTGTATTACCTGTTATAAAATATAAAAACCTCTGTAATGTGGGTAATGTGACGCTTGGGGACAAGCGTATTCAACCAAGGGGGAGTGTGGCGCCCCGCAACGAGTGCGTCACAGGAGGGTATTGCAGCCACAAATGCAGCCGCAATATCCTCTGACTCAGCAATGATCCGGTTAACATAGAGATCCAACCCAACATACAACACCTAGAACAGGGGACCAATCATAGGTCCTGGGGGGTGGAGTGTTACGGTAGTGTAGTAGAACATAGACAATAATCTAGAGAGAAGAAAAAGAATCTAGAACCTGACGAGAGCAGACTAGAACTTGGAGAGGAGCGGGGGCTCCGCACCCCGTGCGGGCCCCTGGGCCGTCACCGGTCGGGTGTCATCACCTGAGGCCTTAACCACCGGGATTGGGCATTATCTACACGGGTTCCCAAAAGACTCCCGTGCCCACAACTCACAGCCGGTTCACTGGTACCGAAGCTGGCAGCAGTTCACCTCTGCTACGCGAACCAGAAGAGTGGAGGAGCAGCTTTATAGGAGCACCCCACCACCAGCCAGTTTCCAGTCGTCTAACCAGCGGTGTACCCACTGAGGGATCCAAGGCTCCCCAAAGCATCCGGAACGTACATCATGGATAGGGCATTGAAGCAGCCTCCCCGTACCCGACCTGGTATTCCTGGGCGACACTGGCACACTAAGTAGGTAGAAAGGAGGAACACTGCGGATCTCTAAGGGACACCATCACTGCTGAGTCTAACCGGTCTACTACTCAACCACTGTATGCCATGTACTGCCTGCTGGTTACAGTAAAGACCCGTTGCAGAGACTTTCTGTGTCCGTGCTTCCTTATGAACTGTCCGTCAGCATTAACAGGTAACCGCAGCTGCCGCACAACATCTTGAGCAGCTCCAGCCTCCGGGGACATCGCTCAACCTGTGGGGAGCGTAACATCTTGCTGCTGTCCATCCCCCGGGGGCTCCGCAGTGTCGGTAGTCCTTACCGAATCTACTCATAGGTGGCGTCACGAATAAATTAAAACCCCTTTAATCTGTTCCACCAAGACGTCTTCACTTTTGATCTGCACTACACCGGGCCCCACTACCGGCAGGCGCGGTCCACCCGTGACAAGGAGGAAGGAAGCATCGCCTGTCTAAACCGGAGTCCCGGCCACGGTGAGTCACCAGCGATGCCTCCAGCGCTCTGTGCGTCTAGGACCTGGCCTGACGTCACAGTTGAGTCACATGACCGGTTACCGCGGTAACCGGTCATGTGACTGTGACATCACGCCAGGTCCTGTTGATCAGAAGAAGAAGCTGGAAGCACCGCGGGTGTCGTGGAGAGGTGAGAATGAAGATTTTTTTATTTTTAAAGGCCTGGAAAGAGGGGGAGACAGAGGGGGCAAAAGAGGGGAGACAGAGGGGGCAAAGAGGGGAGACAGAGAGGGCAAAGAGGGGAGACAGAGGGGCAAAGAGGGGAGACAGAGGGGGCAAAGAGGGGAGACAGAGGGGGCAAAGAGGGGAGACAGAGAGGGCAAAGAGGGGAGACAGAGGGGCAAAGAGGGGAGACAGATGGGGCAAAGAGCGGTCGAAAGAGGGGAGACAGAGGGGGCAAAGAGGGGAGACAGAGGGGCAAAGAGGGGAGACAGAGGGGGCAAAGAGGGGAGACAGAGGGGGCAAAGAGAGGAGACAGAGGGGGCAAAGAGGGGAGACAGAGGGGCAAAGAGGGGAGACAGAGGGGGCAAAGAGAGGAGACAGAGGGGCAAAGAGGGGAGACAGAGGGGCAAAGAGGGGAGACAGAGGGGGCAAAGAGAGGAGACAGAGAGGGCAAAGAGGGGAGACAGAGGGGCAAAGAGGGGAGACAGAGGGGGCAAAGAGGGGAGAAAGAGGGGGCAAAGAGAGGAGACAGAGAGGGCAAAGAGGGGAGACAGAGGGGGCAAAGAGGGGAGACAGAGGGGCAAAGAGGGGAGACAGAGGGGGCAAAGAGGGGAGACAGAGGGGGCAAAGAGGGAGCAGAGAGAGGAGGGGAGAAAGGTGACAGGAGGAGCAGGGATAGGAGAGAGGATCCAGACTGATGCTGCAAAATATCGGGACCGGATGCCTATTTGGCATCCGATTGCAGTCATCAGTTTGGATCCGATGCTGTCCGAGGGGAGCTGCAAAAAGTCTGATCCCCTCGGACAGCACAAAAACGCAGTGTGAAAGCAGCCTTAAAGGTAATTATTTAACATTAGCACACAATTGTCAATCCCCTAACATAACACCTAATTCTGGAGACTTATACTGGACTTCAGAGTCTATCCTGCCATGTTTTCAGCCTGAGTCTCCTGTGTCCCCTTGCACCCATGCACTAGACTCTATACTGACAGTATTATATACGTAACATCAGCTCGGGATGGTTTTCATCGTCCGGCTGGTGGCCCCGATGCCGGAGTTTGAGCCCCGCCCGGTTCTTCAACTGGTCATTCCAGGTATTGATACGCAGCGACGGTCCCACCACAAAGGTACTGGGAGCTGCAGTGGCCTGGATGGGCTCTTCAGGAACACTGGGGCGGTAGGAATCAGGGCCGGACCCCACTGGGTACCATTAGAGCATATCCACAGCGGTAAGCTCTGCAAGTGGAGTCATAGCAGAGTCAACAGTAGTGACGGAGCCTGCGGGCAGGGCGAGGGGGTTACCCGCTTCTGATGGTACAGCTGTGCCTCCCTCCACCTCTGGTCTTGGGCTGTGCTCTGGCCTAGCCTGCTGTCTGGGGATCTGGGTCCTCAATGCCACCATATTGGGCATTCCCAGTCATCAGACCTGCTGCTCCAGTTCTTCTCGGTTGGTGGCTGGTTCTATCTCACTGAAGGTCCTATGCTTCTCCTTTCTCTCTTCAGCAATCTGGCAAAGATGGCGCCGTCCTCCTCACAGCACCGCAGGCTTTTTCAGCAGTCGCTCCAAAGGTGGGCACAGTCAATGACTGGATAGTTCAAGCAGGGAGGGGGCGGCTGCTATTTCCCCCACTGTATCCACTTGTTCACCTTTAAATTTGGTTTCAGTCTGTTGTGCTCCCATCTGCTAATAGATCCCTGGGTAATCCTACAACATTACATTACAGAATCCCTTCTTGCCTCCTCTTCCCTCTAAAGGTACCGTCACACATGGCAATATGGCTTCCATATCGCTGTAAATTTGTGTATTTCGGCAATGTGGAAACCACATCTCCTGTGCATAGTGGCGTGACACAGGGAGACAGTACAGGCGGTGGAGCGTCGCTTGATCGCCCGACACTGCAGTGAAGTCAAGCAATTTCCATCGGGCGATTTCAGCGCATCATGGTGTGTGACAGGACGATAGCGATGTAGAAAGTGAGCTCAGACCATCTGGAAGCAATGTCAGAGGCGTGCCTGAGCGTTCTGTTTGGCGTGCCCCGTCTGCAGCGATTGGTGGCAGCTCCTGCGTTCCCATTGGCTGGCCATAGCTAAGGCGCCATACTTGAATAGCGATATAGTAGAAAGGGCACATGGGTCACGTAGTGGGCAGACTTCCGGACAAGGCTGACCAATGGCGGCGCAGTTGTATTGGCGAATCAGAGTAGTAGATGCGCGGTGTACAACACTCTGGCACGCCTGTCTCCTCGGCGCGCTCACACTCTACGCCCACATGCTGATGAGGTGAAGGCGGAGATGTGGGGATGTGAAATTGCTTCCGGTCTGCGGCAGGCGATTTCCGGAACGCAGGATTGCCAAACATCGCACACGAGATGTCTATGTGTGACAGGGCGACTTAGATGTGCAAAAAAGTGCCCGGAACGTGCGCGCTGACGTCACATTGCCAACCATATGGTGGCGATATTGCTACGTGTGACGGTACCTTTACACATCCATGATGCCTTTGATCCAACAAGTTATCAGCTCTGAAGTCAAGGAAGAGGATGAGGAGGAGCAGAGGTGAAGGCTCCCGCTGAGCCGCCATTTGTAATGAATTATGAGCTGTAAAGCAGTAAGTCAGGATGATGGATGCTGTGCACCAGGAGACCAGGGTTTAATGTCAAATTAAGGATCTCCATGCAGAAATCAAAGTCAGGAGGTCACGAGATCAAACCCAGAATACCCAAAACTCCAGAAACTGTGACTATCCAGTATAGACAAGAATGAAAGAAGGGGCTTGTCTGCAGGTGACAGATACTAACATCAAGCTATAATACTGTCCTGAAGAGGGCGCTGTCATTCCGGGCTCACCTACATAGGAGCAATGCAAGCTCCGATCACCATAAAGCCCTGAGACATATAGGTGAGAAAAACCAGAAACCTCAGAACAGCCCAGCCAAACCAGGACTCCTGAAACAGCTCACCATAACCAGGACCCCAGGAACAGCCCATCCAAACCAGGACCCCAGGAACAGCCCACCCAAACCAGGACTTTAGGAACAGCTCACCCAAACCAGGACCCCATCCACAGTCCACCCAAACCAGGACCCTAGAAACAGCTCACCCAAACCAGGACCCCAGCAACAGTCCACCCAAACCAGGACCCTAGAAACAGCCCACCCAAACCAGGACCCCAGGAACAACTCACCCAAACCAGGACCCCATCCACAGTCCACCCAAACCAGGACCCCAGGAACAGCCCACCCAAACCAGGACCCCAGCAACAGCTCACCCAAACCAGGACTTTAGGAGCAGCCCACCCAAACCAGGACCCCAGGAACAACTCACCCAAACCAGGACCCCAGCAACAGCACACCCAAACCAGGACCCTAGGAAAATCTCACCCAAATCAGGAACCCTGTGACAGCCTACCCAAACCAGGACCCCAGGAAGAGCCCACCCAAACCAGGACCCCAGCAACAGCCCACCCAAATTAGGACCCCAGGAACAGTTCACCCAAACCAGGAAATTTGGAACAGCTCTCCCAAACCAGGACCCCAGGGACAACCCACCCAAATCAGGACCCCAGGGACAGCCAACCCAAACCAGGACCCCAGGGACAACCCACCCAAACCAGGACCCCAGGGACAGCCCACCCAAACCAGGGCCCCAGGAACAGCTCACCCAAACCAGGACCCCAGGAACAGCTCACCCAAACCAGGACCCTCGGAACAGCCCACCCAAACCCAACACGACCAGAACACCAATCACAACAACCTGACCCCAGAGACTACAGACTGGCCCCATATCTGGAGAAACTCCCGGACCCCAGAGACTACAGACTGGCCCCATATCTGGAGAAACTCCCGGACCCAGAGACTACAGACTGGCCCCATATCTGGAGAAACTCCCGGACCCAGAGACTACAGATTGGCCCCATATCTGGAGAAACACCCGACCCCAGAGACTACAGACTGGCCCCATATCTGGAGAAACTCCTGGACCCCAGAGACTACAGACTGGCCCCATATCTGGAGAAACTCCCGGACCCCAAGACTACAGACTGGCCCCATATCTGGAGAAACTCTCGGACCCCAAGACTACAGACTGGCCCCATATCTGGAGTAACTCCCGGACCCAGAGACTACAGACTGGCCCCATATCTGGAGAAACCCCCGGACCCCAGAGACTACAGACTGGCCCCATATCTGGAGAAACTCCCGGCCCCAGAGACTACAGACTGGCCCCATATCTGGAGAAACTCCCGCACCCCAGAGACTACAGACTGGCCCCATATCTGGAGAAACTCCCGGACCCCAGAGACTACAGACTGGCCCCATATCTTGAGAAACTCCCGGACCCCAGAGACTACAGACTGGCCCCATATCTTGAGAAACCCCCGGACCCCAGAGACTACAGACTGGCCCCATATCTGGAGAAACTCCCGGACCCCAGAGACTACAGACTGGCCCCATATCTGGAGAAACTCCTGGACCCCAGAGACTACAGACTGGCCCCATATCTGGAGAAACTCCCGGACCCCAGAGACTACAGACTGGCCCCATATCTGGAGAAACTCCCGGACCCCAGAGACTACAGACTGGCCTTATATCTGGAGAAACTCCCGGACCCCAGAGACTACAGACTGGCCCCATATCTGGAGAAACTCCCGGACCCCAGAGACTACAGACTGGCCCCATATCTGGAGAAACTCCCGGACCCCAGAGACTACAGACTGGCCCCATATCTGGAGAAACTCCTGGACCCCAGAGACTACAGACTGGCCCCATATCTGGAGAAACTCCCGGACCCCAGAGACTACAGACTGGCCCCATATCTGGAGAAACTCCTGGACCCCAGAGACTACAGACTGGCCTCATATCGGGAGAAACTCCCGGCCCCAGAGACTACAGACTGACCCCATATCTGGAGAAACTCCCGGACCCCAGAGACTACAGACTGACCCCATATCTGGAGAAACTCCCGGATCCCAGAGACTACAGACTGGCCCCATATCTGGAGAAACTCCCGGACCCCAGAGACTACAGACTGGCCCCATATCTGGAGTAACTCCCGGACCCCAGAGACTACAGACTGGCCCCATATCTGGAGAAACTCTCGGACCCCAGAGATTACAGACTGGCCCCATATCTGGAGAAACTCCCGGACCCCAGAGACTACAGACTGGCACCATATCTGGAGAAACTCCCGGACCCCAGAGACTACAGACTGGCCCCATATCTGGAGTAACTCCCGGACCCCAGAGACTACAGACTGGCCCCATATCTGGAGAAACTCTCGGACCCCAGAGATTACAGACTGGCCCCATATCTGGAGAAACTCCCGGACCCCAGAGACTACAGACTGGCACCATATCTGGAGAAACTCCCAGACCCCAGAGACTACAGACTGGCACCATATCTGGAGAAACTCCCAGACCCCAGAGACTACAGACTGGCCCCATATCTGGAGAAACTCCCAGACCCCAGAGACTACAGACTGGCTCCATATGTGGAGAAACTCCCAGACCCCAGAGACTACAGACTGGCCCCATATCTGGAGAAACTCCCGACCCCAGAGATACAGACTGGCCCCATATCTGGAGAAACTCCCGACCCCAGAGACTGCAGACTGGCCCCATATCTGGAGAAACTCCCAGACCCCAGAGACTACAGACTGGCCCCATATCCCGGACCCCAGAGACTACAGACTGGCCCCATATCTGGAGATACTCCCGGACCCCAGAGACTACAGACTGCCCCATATCTGGGGAAACTCCCGGACCCCAGAGACTACAGACTGACCCCATATCTGGAGAAACTCCCGGACCCCAGAGACTACAGACTGGCCCCATATCTGGAGAAACTCCCGACCCAGAGACTACAGACTGGCCCCATATCTGGAGAAACTCCCGGACCCCAGAGACTACAGACTGGCCCCATATCTGGAGAAACTCCCGGACCCCAGAGACTACAGACTGGCCCCATATCTGGAGAAACTCCCGGACCCCAGAGACTACAGACTGGCCCCATATCTGGAGAAACTCCCGGACCCCAGAGACTACAGACTGGCCCCATATCTGGAGAAACTCCCGGACCCCAGAGACTACAGACTGGCCCCATATCTGGAGAAACTCCCGGACCCCAGAGACTACAGACTGGCCCCATATCTGGAGAAACCCCCGGACCCCAGAGACTACAGACTGGCCCCATATCTGGAGAAACTCCCGGACCCCAGAGACTACAGACTGGCCCCATATCTGGAGAAACTCCCGGACCCCAGAGACTACAGACTGGCCCCATATCTGGAGAAACTCCCGGACCCCAGAGACTACAGACTGGCCCCATATCTGGAGAAACTCCCGGACCCCAGAGACCACAAGATCCTAAGCAGATATAGACTCAGTGCCCACAGTCTGGCCATCGAATCCGGCCAACACAGACAGAGCTACAAGCCCAGGAGGAAAGACTGTGCCAACACTGTGATCAGGAGGCCCTGGAGGACGAAACCCACTTCCTGCTACACTGCTCCAAATACTCAGCAGTGAGGGACACTCACTTCAGGAGACTCTCACATCTCTTCCCGGATTTCACCACCATGAAGTAAGAAGAGAAAACCTATATCCTGCTGGGAGAAGAAGAGAGAGCAGTGGAGATAGCAGCGCGGTATGTGAGCGAATGTCATAGACTGCGAGAAAGAGAACTATGATAAGTCATGCACTTCTATAGCCCCCACGACGGATCTGCCCCCATCTACCCTCCCAACGTCATGGACTTCTATAGCACCCACCCTCGATCTGCCCCCATCCACCTTCCTTATAGCCCCTACAAAACATCCCCAGGGCTCCTATCCGTATTCCCTTTTGTACACTTGCTTTGGAAAAACTAAAGTGTATTTAGTTCTGCCAACAGAGCTTCTTTGAATTTTGAATCTTGAATAATGCCCTCTACATACCAGAATATAACTTCTATAATACTGCCCCTATATACAAGAATATAACTACTATAATACTGCTCCTATGTACAAGAATATAACTACTATAATACTGCCCCTATATACAAGGATATAACTACTATAATATAATACTGCTCCTATATACAAGAATATAACTACTATAATACTGCTCCTATGTACAAGAATATAACTACTATAATACTGCTCCTATATATAAGAATATAACTACTATAATACTGCTCCTATATACAAGAATATAACTACTATAATACTGCTCCTATGTACAAGAATATAACTACTATAATACTGCCCCTATATACAAGAATATAACTACTATAATACTGACCCTATATACAAGAATATAACTACTATAATACTGCTCCTATGTACAAGAATATAACTACTATAATACTGCCCCTATATACAAGAATATAACTACTATAATACTGCTCCTATATACAAGAATATAACTACTATAATACTGCTCCTATATACAAGAATATAACTACTATAATACTGCCCCTATATACAAGAATATAACTACTATAATACTGTCCCTATATACAAGAATATAACTACTATAATACTGCTCCTATATACAAGAATATAACTACTATAATACTGCCCCTATATACAAGAATATAACTACTATAATACTGCCTCCTATATACAAGAATATAACTACTATAATACTGTTCCTATATACAAGAATATAACTACTATAATACTGCTCCTATATACAAGAATATAACTATTATAATACTGCTCCTATATACAAGAATATAACTACTATAATACTGCCCCTATATACAAGAATATAACTACTATAATACTGCTCCTATGTACAAGAATATAACTACTATAATACTGCTCCTATATACAAGAATATAACTACTATAATACTGCTCCTATATACAAGAATATAACTACTATAATACTGCTCCTATACATGAATATAACTACTATAATACTGCTCCTATATACAAGAATATAACTACTATAATACTGCCCCTATGTACAAGAATATAAATACTATAATACTGCTCCTATATACAAGAATATAACTACTATAATACTGCTCCTATACATGAATATAACTACTATAATACTGCTCCTATGTACAAGAATATAACTACTATAATACTGCTCCTATATACAAGAATATAACTACTATAATACTGCTCCTATACATGAATATAACTACTATAATATGCTCCTATATACAAGAATATAACTACTATAATCTGTCCCATATACAGAATAAACTACTAATACGCCTTGAACTACTATAATACTGCCCTATATACAAGAATATAACTACTATAATACTGCTCCTATTACATGAATATAACTACTATAATACTGCTCCTATATACAAGAATATAACTACTATAATACTGCTCCTATACATGAATATAACTACTATAATACTGCCCTATATACAAGAAAATATATAATACTATAATACTCTCTGCTCCTATATACAAGAATATAACTACTATAATACTGTCCCTATATACAAGAATATAACTACTATAATACTGCCCTATGTACAAGAATATAACTACTATAATACTGCTCCTATATACAAGAATATAACTACTATAATACTGCTCCCTATACATGAATATAACTACTATAATACTGCTCCTATGTACAAGAATATAACTACTATAATACTGCCCCTATATACAAGAATATAACTCTATAATACTGCCCTATACAAGAATATAACTACTATAATACTGCTCCTATATACAAGAATATAACTACTATAATACTGCCCCTATATACAAGAATATAACTACTATAATACTGCCCCTATATACAAGAATATAACTACTATAATACTGCTCCTATATACAAGAATATAACTACTATAATACTGCCCTATTACAAGAATATAACTACTATAATACTGCCCTATGTACAAGAATATAACTACTATAATACTGCTCCTATATACAAGAATATAACTACTATAATACTGCTCCATATACAAGAATATAACTACTATAATACTGCTCCTATGATACAAGAATATAACTACTATAATACTGCCCCTATATACAAGAATATAACTACTATAATACTGCCCCTATATACAAGAATATAACTACTATAATACTGCTCCTATATACAAGAATATAACTACTATAATACTGCTCCTATATACAAGAATATAACTACTATAATACTGCCCCTATATACAAGAATATAACTACTATAATACTGCCCTATATACAAGAATATAACTACTATAATACTGCCCCTATATACAAGAATATAACTACTATAATACTGCTCCTATATACAAGAATATAACTACTATAATACTGCTCCTATATACAAGAATATAACTACTATAATACTGCCCTATATACAAGAATATAACTACTATAATACTGCCCTATATACAAGAATATAACTACTATAATACTGCTCCTATATACAAGAATATAACTACTATAATACTGCCCTATATACAAGAATATAACTACTATAATACTGCCCCTATATACAAGAATATAACTACTATAATACTGCCCTATATACAAGAATATAACTACTATAATACTGCCCCTATATACAAGAATATAACTACTATAATACTGCCCTATATACAAGAATATAACTACTATAATACTGCCCCTATATACAAGAATATAACTACTATAATACTGCCCTATATACAAGAATATAACTACTATAATACTGCCCCTATATACAAGAATATAACTACTATAATACTGCCCTATATACAAGAATATAACTACTATAATACTGCTCCTATATACAAGAATATAACTACTATAATACTGCCCTATATACAAGAAATATAACTACTATAATACTGCCCTATATACAAGTAAATATAACTACTATAATACTGCCCTATATACAAGAATATAACTACTATAATACTGCCCTATATACAAGAATATAACTACTATAATACTGCCCATTACCATATAATACTATAATACGCCTATATACAAAATAACTACTATAATTACTGCCCTATATACAAGAATATAACTACTATAATACTGCTCCTATATACAAGAATATAACTACTATAATACTGCCCTATATACAAGAATATAACTACTATAATACTGTCCTATATTACAAGAATATAACTACTATAAATACTGCTCCTATATACAAGAATATAACTACTATAATACTGCCCTATATACAAGAATATAACTACTATAATACTGCTCCTATATACAAGAATATAACTACTATAATACTGCCCCTATATACAAGAATATAACTACTATAATACTGCCCCATATACAAGAATATAACTACTATAATACTGCCCTATATACAAGAATATAACTACTATAATACTGCTCCTATTACAAGAATATAACTACTATAATACTGCTCCTATTACAAGAATATAACTACTATAATACTGCCCTATAGACAAGAATATAACTACTATAATACTGCTCCTATATACAAGAATATAACTACTATAATACTGCCCTATTACAAGAATATAACTACTATAATACTGTCCTATATACAAGATATAACTACTATAATACTGCCCTATAACAAGAATATAACTACTATAATACTGCTCCTATTACAAGAATATAACTACTATAATACTGCCCCTATATACAAGAATATAACTACTATAATCACTGCTTACCTATATACAAGAATATAACTACTATAATACTGCTCCTATATACAAGAATATAACTACTATAATACTGCCCTATATACAAGAATATAACTACTATAATACTGCCCTATAACAAGAATATAACTACTATAATACTGCCCTATATACAAGAATATAACTACTATAATACTGCCCCTATATACAAGAATATAACTACTATAATACTGCCCCTATATACAAGAATATAACACTATAATAATACTGCCTCCTATATACAAGAATATAACTACTATAATACTGCTCCTATATACAAGAATATAACTACTATAATACTGCCCTATATACAAGAATATAACTACTATAATACTGCTCCTATATACAAGAATATAACTACTATAATACTGCCCCTATATACAAGAATATAACTACTATAATACTGCCCTATATACAAGAATATAACTACTATAATACTGCCCCTATATACAAGAATATAACTACTATAATACTGCCCTATATACAAGAATATAACTACTATAATACTGCTCCTATATACAAGAATATAACTACTATATACTGCCCTATTACAAGAATATAACATAACGCTATACAGAATAACTACTAAAACTGCCTATATACAAGAATATAACTACTATAATACTGCCCCTATATACAAGAATATAACTACTATAATACTGCTCTATATACAAGAATATAACTACTATAATACTGCCCTATAGTACAAGAATATAACTACTATAATACTGCCTCTATATACAAGAATATAACTACTATAATACTGCCCCTATATACAAGAATATAACTACTATAATACTGCCCCTATATACAAGAATATAACTACTATAATACTGCCCCTATATACAAGAATATAACTACTATAATACTGCTCCTATATACAAGAATATAACTACTATAATACTGCTCCTATATACAAGAATATAACTACTATAATACTGCTCCTATATACAAGAATATAACTACTATAATACTGCCCCTATATACAAGAATATAACTACTATAATACTGCCCCTATATACAAGAATATAACTACTATAAACTGCCCCATATACAAGAATATAACTCTATAATACTGCCCTATATACAAGAATATAACTACTATAATACTGCCCTATATACAAGAATATAAATACTATAATACTCTCCTATATACAAGAATATAACTACTATATACTGCTCCTATATACAAGAATATAACTACTATAATACTGCCCTATATACAAGAATATAACTACTATAATACTGCCCTATATACAAGAATATAACTACTATAATACTGCTCCTATATACAAGAATATAACTACTATATACTGCTCCTCATAATAAAAGAATATAAATACTATAATACTGCCCTATATACAAGAATATAACTACTATAATACTGCCCTATATACAAGAATATAACTACTATAATACTGCTCCTATATACAAGAATATAACTACTATAATACTGCTCCTATATACAAGAATATAACTACTATAATACTGCTCCATATACAAGAATATAACTACTATAATACTGCCCTATATACAAGAATATAACTACTATGATACTGCTCCTATATACAAGAATATAACTACTATAATACTGCTCCTATATACAAGAATATAACTACTATAATACTGCCCCTATATACAAGAATATAACTACTATAATACTGCTCCTATATACAAGAATATAACTACTATGATACTGCTCCTATATACAAGAATATAACTACTATAATACTGCCCTATATACAGAATATAACTACTATAATACTGCTCCTATATACAAGAATATAACTACTATAATACTGCCCCTATAGTACAAGAATATAACTACTATAATACTGCCCCTATATACAAGAATATAACTACTATAATACTGCTCCTATATACAAGAATATAACTACTATAATACTGATCCTATATACAAGAATATAACTACTATAATACTGCTCCTATATACAAGAATATAACTACTATAATACTGCCCCTATATACAAGAATATAACTACTATAATACTGCCCCTATATACAAGAATATAACTACTATAATACTGCCCCCTATATACAAGAATATAACTACTATAATACTGCCCCCTATATACAAGAATATAACTACTATAATACTGCCCCTATATACAAGAATATAACTACTATAATACTGCCCCTATATACAAGAATATAACTACTATAATACTGCCCCTATATACAAGAATATAACTACTATAATACTGCTCCTATATACAAGAATTATATACTACTATAAATATAATACTGCTCCTATATACAAGAATATAACTACTATAATACTGCTCCTATGTACAAGAATATAACTGCTATAATACTGCCCCTATATACAAGAATATAACTACTATAATACTGCTCCTATGTACAAGAATATAACTACTATAATACTGCCCCTATATACAAGAATATAACTACTATAATACTGCTCCTATATACAAGAATATAACTACTATACTACTGCTCATATGTACAAGAATATAACTACTATAATACTGCTCCTATATACAAGAATATAACTACTATAATACTGCTCCTATATACAAGAATATAACTACTATAATACTGCTCCTATATACAAGAATTTAACTACTATAATACTGCCCCTATATACAAGAATATAACTACTATAATACTGCTCCTATATACAAGAATATAACTACTATAATACTTCTCCACTTTTCCTTGTCTTCACACCTGGATGTGGTCGGCGTTATGAGCGCTGCTCCGGCAGCCTCTCTCCTCTATCGCTCAGGTCGCTGATTACTTCCATCTTTTCCGCTCAATAACTCGTCTCAGATCAAACTGTTGGTGAAGAGAATGTGACGTTAATGTCCGGCCGATCTGCGGCTCCTGCACATAATGTTCTGTGTCATAATTAAGTGCTCTGACTAATTAATTGACCGGTTAGGATAGTAATTATCCGGGTGTGTGTGACTGGAGCCGTATGAAGGGCAGGATGAGGATGATCATGGGCTCAGAGGACGTCGCTCCTGTCTGGATTTATGAAGATCATTCATTAGGTGGAGGACACTGAGGCCACTGACACCGTCCCCTCCTCACCGCCCGTCCTAGGACACTACAGACATCACATGAGCAAAAATCTGTTTTTTTTGTTACATGAAAAATATCTTCCTAGTCCACTGACATAATTGTAGATGAATAATATTTGTCACTTCAGGGAGTTTACAACAACCTCGTTATCGTCAGAGGCCGGATCACAATGACTGATAACTAGAGATGAGAGAACTTTGCTCAATGTTCACTAATTTCCAAGAACTTGGCGGATTCGGTTCAGTGAACGTGTTATGGAAATGAATATATGAAAATATCCAAACATTGGCCACTGTGCTCGTATCCTGTATTCTGTATTGTACGGCGTATCTAGCATATATGTATCCCTTTAAGTACTTGCCTTTAAGAAGAATAAGTAGTGTTTTTCATATCATGTATTGAACTGCAAGTCATAGACTGTATGTAGAGGGACGGTGAAGGTTACAGGGTCTGGGAGTGAAGCCAATGTTTAGCATGTTTTAGTAACAAGGGAAGATGTTCAATAGAACCAGATAATGAAGGAATGTGATGACTGAATAACACCGAATTATGGAAAGATGCCAGGATACATATGTTTTTTAGAATAGATTTGCATAATCCAATCAGTTCACGGCTATTAGTGACCAATGATTTGTTACAGTGGCGGATCTTGAGCCTAGCGGGCCCTGGTGCAGCTGTAGTTGAGGAGCGGGTGGGGGGGGCTTGGAGGGGTTTGCGAGCAGCTCCTACCTGCGCTGAGCCGTGCTTTGGAGGTCTGGGAGCCGGGGCGGCAGGGGAGAGGAGTGGCGGGAACAGCCTTAGGGAAGCAAAAAGCTTCCCTTAGTTAACCTCCTCTCCTCTGACTCAGGGTCACGGGGGGCGGCTGTTCAGGGCCCCCTGCAGGTGCTTGAGGGGCCCCCTACCCGGTTTTATTTAAGAGCAAACCTTTATTATTGCAGAGGGTCACCAGCATGCAAGGCCATCTGTTCTGCACTTGATAGCAATAGCATATGGCCGTTATATGCTTCACATCCATGATCTTGTAGGTCAGTTCACACTGATGAAACCCCATCGTATGGATATTACTTATTAAAAGTGTGCAATCACTATTTAATGTCATTATAATCATAATACTACTACTAAGAATATGTATTTATTTATATAGTACTTTTTATTAATTTTCAGCACCATCCCCATTGGGGCTCTCATTTCATGTATAATGCATATTCCACTTGTCCTGGCATTCCTGCAGTGCCCAGTAACCTTATTCAGCATTCCAAATGAAATAGTGGTGAATGGTGACCTGAAAAAACGTATTTATTTTCATCATTATATTTCATAGTAAAATGTCACGCTTCAATAATTATTGCAACTAAGTTGCAACAATTTTCCCCAAATACTACATACCATCTATGTTGTGGATGAGGTCCCATTCATGAAGGTTCAGGGCATGAGGGGGTGGTTTGTGGCTGGCATATGTTGGGTTGGCACCGCCGCCAAATTTGAAAAGTGGCAGGAGGAAGCAAACCTGGAGAGAAGTTGGGGCAGAGTGCAGCCAAAATGTCTCTTGGTTAGCCAGCTAGATGCTAGATCCCAAACCCACAGGGCATGGACATGTTGCCTAAGATAGTTCTGGTCCTGTCTGTTCTTGAGGAAATGGTCATCTCCTAGTTCCTCTTTCATCCTCTCCAGCGGTGGCCATGATAGATTGTGCTGGGAGGCAGGTGGTGGTGGAGAATGCGCCTAGAAGAGTTGCCCCTGTGACCCCCACGACCATCCGGTAGAACAATACATGAGAAACTGCAACCACCAACCAGGACATGGCTGAAAATGGTGAGATGCCAAAGAATGACTTTTGGGATTTGTTTTTTTCTAGTTTTTTGTTGTCCTTGACCAAGGCATGTGTTTTTATTAGTCATGTGTATATACTATGTATATTCTTAAGTTTTTTTTTGTTTGAGACTTATAGTCTGTGTGTATATAGTAAAGTCTTTAGAGTTCACTCCTTGTGTGCTGGCCTGTTTCTGCAAACAGGTGCTTTCATACTGCCCCACAGAGACTGGTGAACAAGCCCCTGGCCAATGGCCTGAAGGTGTAAGGTATGGAACTGCAAGACACTACACACACTCCAGTAGAACAAGGCTGGCCAAGTGCAGTTCTCATGGGCCGCAAAGAGTGCATGTGTTCAGGATTTCCTTAGCATTGCACAAGATGTTGGAATCATCCATCACCTCTGAAATTGTACAATGGTAAGGAAATCCAGAAAACTTGCACTGTTTTCAGACACCCCTTCCCTTGAGGTCTCTGTGGAAATAGTCAGTGGGGAAAAGAGGAATCTTTGAGCCCTTTCATCACAACTGCAGCTCTCCCTGGACTCTATTAGGTCCTGTGCCTATGCTGCGTTGTGGTTTTGTTTACACAGATTGAGAATCTGCATCAAGATCTGCATGTCTATCCTGAGGCCAGCTAAGTCTAGGACAGGTCAGATTTCTCATTTCTGCCCCAAAATCAGCAGCAAGTCTGCAATAAAATAAAATATGTTGGCGCAGAACATCTGAACTCTCATAGACTTTGCTGGCTTCAGGATAGACATGCAGCTTCTCAAAATCTGCTTCCAAAAAAGCAAACAACATGGCGAGCTCACCGTGGGATTCCCTGCTGCATGATGCCAGCTTTGTAACCTGACATAAAATAAATAAGTAATGGAAAAAAGTGTTGGGCTCTGCTCTATTTTTAATTGCCAACCAAGGTTAAAAAAGGCAGGTCTGGGCTGGTATTTTCAGCTGGATGAGGGCCCATCGTTATTGGGTTCCCCCACTCTATAGAATAGCATCCCGCAGCCACCCCAGAAATTGACACATTGATAAGAAGCTCCAATTCCTGGTGGTTTACCCGCCTCTCCCAGTTGCCGTGTAGTGGCGGCAAACTGGGTAATAAGTAGGTTCATGCTTGGTAATAAGTAGGTTGTGTTGCCAGTTGGCATTATGCCCGGAATTCTTAATGTCGGGCCAATGTTAGACCCGGCCATTAAGAATTTCAAGTAAATAGTAACGAAGACACAACACAGAAAAAATGTTATTAGGAATAAAACCTCAAACACATATCTGGACTCCATCTTTATAATCCCCTCACACCTATTCTCAATCATCTGCGACGTCTTCTTGATTGGAGGCTGCGGTGAAGAACAGAGCATCCTTTCAAGGCAGCCTCAAACATTGAATGAATGAGCTGCCAGCTCGGTCCATTAAGTGAGGGTTAAGTGACTTGCTGAGGTCACCAGAGGCCAGCTTAGTTAACCATGGTTCCCGTTATGGTTAGTTTCCACCATAGTTACCTGAATGTTGATCTCAGGTGACCTCAGTGAGTCACGGCTTACCGGATGGCCAGATGAGCTGGCGGATACCTACAGAATCTGAAGAAAAAAGACTGAGGCAAGGTTTAGCGTTCAAGTCTGTATTTATACACATGCAGTAAAATAAAGATAAGGCACAGGTAAAGGTGAAAACAAACAGTGATGTGGGCAAAATTCAGAAAGTCTTGCATAGCACTGTTCACACACAGCTGCGTGGCCAGAACTGAAATAGTCTCTTTGCCAAGAAACAGTCCAGAAAAAAGCACAGTGCAGTGCAGTTAAAAACATAAGTCCAGAAAGTCCACAGGACCGTAATGCAATAAGAGTCACTAGGCAAAGCACAGATAGCAATAACAGCAGCTTACATGGACCAGAGCAGAATCTTGCAATCTGGTACAGTCCTTCACAGGGCAAGGCAGTTGCTGGAGGTGACCTAGAGTACTAGCAAGGTTCAGCACAGCAGATTATTGGCAGCAGGTGGATGAAGAGCTGATCTGGAGAAGATGGAATTGGATTAAGTTTCAGGAATAACACTGAAGAGGCCAAGGATAGATACAAAATATCCATACAGGGTCTGAATGTGAAACCAGCATTTAAATAGGCAGGACAGGCAGAGAACACATGATCATGAGGTACCAGATGCCATCTTGAATCAGGGCAAGGAGACAAAGAAAGTTACATGGAAAAGCCGGAATCCTGACACCAGTCCAGCCGCTAAGAACAGTGGAGGTGAGAGATTCACTGCCTCCTGTCCAGCCGCCTAGGACATCAGAAGATGACAGAATCGCGGCCTCCCTTCCACCCACCTGGGACACCAGAAGGTAAGAAATTTGTGGCCTTCTAATCAATCGCAGGGAACACGGGAATGTAAGAAATTTGCAGGTTCCTGTCCAGTCAAGGGGCCTCCATAAGGTGAGAGATTCGTGGCCTCCTGTCCAGTCCCCATGGACAATGGAGGTTGAGAGATTGGTAAGCGTCCAGCCATTGGGGATGCCGGTAGGTGAGAGATTCACGGCCTCTCATTCATCCATTCACCAGGAGGTCAGAGATTTGCAGCCCTCGTTCAGCCACTGAGGACACCAGAAGGTGAGAGACTCACAACCTGCCATCCAGTCACTGGGAACACAGTAAGGTGAGAGATTCATGGCCTTCTGTCCAGCCACTGGGGACGGCTGAAGGTGAGAGATCTGTAACCTCTTGTTCAGCTGCAGAGGGACGCTGGAAGGTGAGAGATTTGTGGCCTCCTGTGCAGACGTGTGGGACACCGGAAGGTGAGGGATTAATGGCCTCCCGTCCAGCCGCTGGGGATACCGGAAGTTGAGAGATTCATGACTACCTGTCCAGACTCCGGAAGGTGAAAGATCTGCAGCCTCCCGTCGAGCCGCCTAGGACAGCAGAAGGCGAGAGATCCGCGGCCTCCCGCCCAGACACCGGAAGGTGAGAGATTTGCGCACTCCCATCCAGCCGCCGGGGATGCCGGAAGATGCAAGATTCGTGGTCTACTGTCCACTCGCTGGGGACACTGGAAGATGAGAGATTTACGGCCTCGTGTCCACGTGCCAGGGATGCCGGATGATGAGAGATTCGCGGCCTCCCATCCAGCCCATGGGGGACACCAGAATGTGAGAGGTTCGTTGTCTCCCTTCCAGGCCGCCGGGGACCACTGGAAGATGAGAGATTTGTGGTCTCCCTTCCAGCCCGCCGGAGATGCCGAAAGATGAGAGATTCGTGGTCTCCTGTCCACCTACCAGGGATGCCGAGGTGATGAGAGATTCGTGCTTCCCATCCAGCCACTGGGGACACCGGAATGTGAGAAATTCGTTGTCTCCTGTCCAGCGGTCGAGGAACACTTGAAGGTGAGAGATTCGCGATGTTCGGTCTGTCACAGGGTGGGGAAAGGTTGAGAGATAAGGCTGAATGAAAGCATTAGTCCGGTTGGGGTCGGATTTTTTGTGAG
The DNA here is from genome assembly GCA_033576535.1 of Allobates femoralis. Classification (NCBI taxonomy): domain Eukaryota; kingdom Metazoa; phylum Chordata; class Amphibia; order Anura; family Aromobatidae; genus Allobates; species Allobates femoralis. The sequence goes on from JARQOC010000005.1 coordinate 843,128, forward strand.
TTTAGAGGTCTGACGGATTTAGCATAGTTTGGTGTCAAAAGCGATTTTAGTGCGTCTGATCTCGGTGTAATTATTTAAGGGATCTGAGGCTCACTGGGGTTGCTGTTTCAGTGTCAGTAATTTAGTGGGGTCGTGTTTGAGGTGATGAACACAAGTCATGTCTTGGGGTTGAGCAGTGCAGGGGTGTCCAAACACTGATTCATTGAGTGATCCGGTATGGGGCTTTTGTAGGGGTCTTGTCTGGGGTCTGAGCAGTGCAGGGTGTCCTGATTCATTGAGTGATCCGGTATGGGGGCTTTTGTAGGGGTCTTGTCTGGGGTCTGAGCAGTGCAGGGTGTCCAAACACTGATTCATTGAGTGATCCGGTATGGGGGCTTTTGTAGGGGTCTTGTCTGGGGTCTGAGCAGTGCAGGGTGTCCTGATTCATTGAGTGATCCGGTATGAGGGCTTTTGTAGGGGTCTTGTCTGGGTCTGAGCAGTGCAGGGTGTCCTGATTCATTGAGTGATCCGGTATGGGGGCTTTTGTAGGGGTCTTGTCTGAGGTCTGAGCAGTGCAGGATGTCCAGGCACTGATTCATTGAGTGATCCGGTATGGGGGCTTTGTAGGGGTCTTGTCTGGGGTCTGAGCAGTGCAGGGTGTCCTGATGTTCATTGAGTGATCCGGTATGGGGGCTTTTGTAGGGGTCTTGTCTGGGGTCTGAGCAGTGCAGGGTGTCCAGGCACTGATTCATTGAGTGATCCGGTATGGGGGCTTTTGTAGGGGTCTTGTCTGGGGTCTGAGCAGTGCAGGGTGTCCAGGCACTGATTCATTGAGTGATCCGGTATGGGGGCTTTTGTAGGGGTCTTGTCTGGGGTCTGAGCAGTGCAGGGTGTCCAGGCATTGATTCATTGAGTGATCCGGTATGGGGGCTTTTGTAGGGGTCTTGTCTGGGGTCTGAGCAGTGCAGGGTGTCCAGGCATTGATTCATTGAGTGATCCGGTATGGGGGCTTTTGTAGGGATCTTGTCTGGGGTCTGAGCAGTGCAGGGTGTCCTGATTCATTGAGTGATCCGGTATGGGGGCTTTTGTAGGGGTCTTGTCTGGGGTCTGAGCAGTGCAGGGTGTCCAGGCATTGATTCATTGAGTGATCCGGTATGGGGGCTTTTGTAGGGGTCTTGTCTGGGGTCTGAGCAGTGCAGGGTGTCCAGGCATTGATTCATTGAGTGATCCGGTATGGGGCTTTTGTAGGGGTCTTGTCTGGGGTCTGAGCAGTGCAGGGTGTCCAGGCACTGAATCATTGAGTGATCCGGTATGGGGGCTTTTGTAGGGGTCTTGTCTGGGGTCTGAGCAGTGCAGGGTGTCCAGGCATTGATTCATTGAGTGATCCGGTATGGGGGCTTTTGTAGGGGTCTTGTCTGGGGTCTGAGCAGTGCAGGGTGTCCAGGCACTGATTCATTGAGTGATCCGGTATGGGGGCTCTTGTAGGGGTCTTGTCTGGGGTCTGAGCAGTGCAGGGTGTCCAGGCATTGATTCATTGAGTGATCCGGTATGGGGCTTTTGTAGGGGTCTTGTCTGGGGTCTGAGCAGTGCAGGGTGTCCAGGCATTGATTCATTGAGTGATCCGGTATGGGGGCTTTTGTAGGGATCTTGTCTGGGGTCTGAGCAGTGCAGGGTGTCCTGATTCATTGAGTGATCCGGTATGGGGGCTTTTGTAGGGGTCTTGTCTGGGGTCTGAGCAGTGCAGGGTGTCCAGGCACTGATTCATTGAGTGATCCGGTATGGGGGCTTTTGTAGGGGTCTTGTCTGGGGTCTGAGCAGTGCAGGGTGTCCAGGCATTGATTCATTGAGTGATCCGGTATGGGGGCTTTTGTAGGGGTCTTGTCTGGGGTCTGAGCAGTGCAGGGTGTCCAGGCATTGATTCATTGAGTGATCCGGTATGGGGGCTTTTGTAGGGATCTTGTCTGAGGTCTGAGCAGTGCAGGGTGTCCTGATTCATTGAGTGATCCGGTATGGGGGCTTTTGTAGGGGTCTTGTCTGGGGTCTGAGCAGTGCAGGGTGTCCAGGCATTGATTCATTGAGTGATCCGGTATGGGGGCTTTTGTAGGGGTCTTGTCTGGGGTCTGAGCAGTGCAGGGTGTCCAGGCACTGATTCATTGAGTGATCCGGTATGGGGGCTTTTGTAGGGGTCTTGTCTGGGGTCTGAGCAGTGCAGGGTGTCCAGGCATTGATTCATTGAGTGATCCGGTATGGGGGCTTTTGTAGGGGTCTTGTCTGGGGTCTGAGCAGTGTAGGGTGTCCAGGCATTGATTCATTGAGTGATCCGGTATGGGGGCTTTTGTAGGGGTCTTGTCTGGGGTCTGAGCAGTGCAGGGTGTCCAGGCATTGATTCATTGAGTGATCCGGTATGGGGGCTTTTGTAGGGGTCTTGTCTGGGGTCTGAGCAGTGTAGGGTGTCCAGGCATTGATTCATTGAGTGATCCGGTATGGGGGCTTTTGTAGGGGTCTTGTCTGAGGTCTGAGCAGTGCAGGGTGTCCAGGCACTGATTCATTGAGTGATCCGGTATGGGGGCTTTTGTAGGGGTCTTGTCTGGGGTCTGAGCAGTGCAGGGTGTCCAGGCACTGATTCATTGAGTGATCCGGTATGGGGGCTTTGTAGGGGTCTTGTCTGGGGTCTGATTATTTTAGGGGTCTGCATTTCATGTATTTTGAGTCCACCCCTGTTTCCCTTGGATACTTTATATAGGACTCCACTATAGGGTCAGTGCATAGCGGTATTGTTATATTGGTGCCTGTATAGGGTTTCCCCACACTGGTCGCTGACTGTGAGTAATGCCGATCCTGCAGCGTGTGATTAGCCCTTTAATGGGGCCTATCAGGCAGGCAGCAGCCACGTTGCCACAATCCGGCACTGGACCCCATTAACCAGACCGGGCAGAGCCGCTTCTCCTCGGAGTCGCTACATTACAACCAAACAGGATTTGTTCCACGTGAATTATTGGGTGGAGGAGAAAACTGCAGATCAGCGTCACGTGAAGGGGCTTCTCCAGATGGAGCCACTGCGGCAATTACCCGCCACTTGGATATTTAAAGAGATCCCTCCGCTGCCATCTTAGATCCCGATATCACTGAGGCCGTGGACACACAGAGAGCCGGATTTCACTCAACGTAAGCTGCCGCTTATCTGCAGATGAGGAGCCGAGACGCTGCTGTAAAGCGAATTTACTGCTCCCATGTATTTATAGAGGAGGCAATCAGCACCCAGTACATACACAGCAGGGGGGGACTCCGCAGAAGGGCCCCCCAAAGAGGAACTCAGGGAAGCAAATACCATCAGGGAGATGTGCAAACAATCAGGAACACATAAAGCTTCAGGAGTTTGAGCTGTAATAGATAGAAGAGCAGAGCCGGAGGGGACTCAGTGATCCGGGAAAATGAGAAGACTGAGTATACCCGCAGTGGCCTAAAGAGGGAGCTCATGACATATAAAGATATACAGTCACCACTAGGGGGAGCTCAACACATACAGATTTATACAGTCACCACTAGAGGGAGCTCACTACACACAGATTATACAGCTGCCACTAGGGGGAGCTCACTACATATAGATTTATACAGTCACCACTAGAGAGAGCTCACTATATACAAATGATACAGTCACCACTAGAGGGAGTTCACTGCATACAAATTATACAGCTACCACTAGGGGGTGCTCACTACATACAGACTATACAGCAACCACTAGGGGGAGCTCACAACATACAGACTATACAGCAACCACTAGGGGGAGCTCACAACATACAGATTTATACAGTCACCACTAGGGGGAGCTCACTACATACAGATTTATACAGCCACCACTAGAGGGAGCTCACTACATATATATATACAGTGCCTACAAGTAGTCTTTAACCCCCTGCAGATTTAGCTGGTTGACACATGCGGAATTAACCCTGGCATTGTGACATTTGGACTGTAGATCAGCCTGGAAGTGGGAAATGCACTGCAGCCAAAAAGATTTTTTAAATTTTTTTTTTTTAAAGCGTTAAAAGTTAATTCAGAGGGTCATTTATTATTCAACCACTCAAACCACCAGCATTCTGTTTGGTCCCCCTAAAGTATTAAGAAGTAGTTCAGGCACAAAGAACATTGAGCTTCACATGTGTGGATTAATTATCTCTTTTCTGACTATTTAAGACCCTCCCCAAACTTGTGAACAGCACTCATACATGGTCAACATGGGAAAGACAAAGGAGCATTCCAAGGCCATCAGAGACAAGATCGTGGAGGGTCACAAGGCTGGCAAGGGGTACAAAACCCTTTCCAAGGAGTTGGGCCTACCTGTCTCCACTGTTGGGAGCATCATCCGGAAGTGGAAGGCTTATGGAACTACTGTTAGCCTTCCACGGCCTGGACAGCCTTTGAAAGTTTCCTCCCGTGCCGAGGCCAGGCTTGTCCGAAGAGTCAAGGCTAACCCAAGGACAACAAGGAAGGAGCTCCGGGAAGATCTCATGGCAGTGGAGACATTGGTTTCAGTCAATACCATAAGTAACGTACTCCACCGCAATGGTCTCCGTTCCAGACGAGCCCGTAAGGTTCCTTTACTTTCAAAGCGTCATGTCAAGGCTCGTCTACAGTTTGCTCATGATCACTTGGAGGACTCTGAGACAGACTGGTTCAAGGTTCTATGGTCTGATGAGACCAAGATCGAGATCTTTGGTGCCAACCACACACGTGACGTTTGGAGACTGGATGGCACTGCATACGACCCCAAGAATACCATCCCTACAGTCAAGCATGGTGGTGGCAGCATCATACTGTGGGGCTGTTTCTCAGCCAAGGGGCCTGGCCATCTGGTCCGCATCCATGGGAAGATGGATAGCACGGCCTACCTGGAGATTTTGGCCAAGAACCTCCGCTCCTCCATCAAGGATCTTAAGATGGGTCGTAATTTCATCTTCCAACAAGACAACGACCCAAAGCACACAGCCAAGAAAACCAAGGCCTGGTTCAAGAGGGAAAAAATCAAGGTGTTGGAGTGGCCTAGTCAGTCTCCTGACCTTAACCCAAGTGAAAACTTGTGGAAGGAGCTCAAGATTAAAGTCCACATGAGACACCCAAAGAACCTAGATAACTTGGAGAAGATCTGCATGGGGGAGTGGGCCAAGATAACTCCAGAGACCTGTGCCGGCCTGATCAGCTCTTATAAAAGACCATTATTAGCTGTAATTGCAAACAAGGGTTATTCCACAAAATATTAAACCTAGGGGTTGAATAATAATTGACCCACACTTTTATGTTTAACATTTATTAAAATTCAACTGAGCAACATAACTTTTTGGTGTGTAAGATTTATGCTTCTGTTAATAAATCCTACTCTCGTTTGCAGTTTGAAGGCTCTAACTTATTGGCATCTTATCAAACCACCTAAATCTGCAGGGGGTTGAAGACTACTTGTAGGCACTGTATATACAGCCACCACTAGGAGGAGCTCACTACATACAGATTTATACAGCCACCACTAGAGGGAGCTCATTACATATAGACTTATACAGTCACCACTACGGAGAGCTCACTACATACAGATTTATAGTCACCACTAGAGGGAGCTCACTAAATTCAGATTTATACAGCTACCACTAGAGGGAGCTCACTACATACAGATTTATAGTCACCACTAGAGGGAGCTCACTAAATTCAGATTTATACAGTCATCACTGGAGGGAGCTCACTACACACAAATTTATGCAGCCACCACTAGAGGGAGCTCACTACATACAGATTTATACAGTCACCACTAATAGGAGCTCACTACTTACAGATTGATACAGTCACCACTGGAGGGAGCACACTACATACAGATTTATACAGCCACCACTAGAAGGAGCTCACTACGTACAGATTTATACAGTCACCATTAGGGGGAGCTCATTACGTACAGATTTATACAGTCACCATTAGGGGGAGCCCACTACATAGAAATATTTACCGTCACCACTAGTGGGAGCTCATTACAAACAGAATTATACAGTCAACATTAGGGGAAGCTCACCATATCCAGATTTATGCAGTCACCACTAGAAGAAGCTCATTACATACAGATATATACAGCCACCTCTAGAGAGAGCTCACTACATAGATTTATGCAGTCACCATTAGAGGGAGCTCACTACATACAGATTTATACAGTCACCACTGGAGGGAAGTCACTACATACAGATTTATACAGTCATTACTAGGGGGAGCTCACTACCTACAGATTTATACAGTCACCACTAAAGGGATTTCACTAAATACAGATTTATACAGCCACTACTAGATGTAGCTCACTACATACAGATTTATACAGTCACCACTAGAGGGAGCTTACTACATACAGATTATACATCCACCACTAGAGCGAGCTCACTACATACAGATTTATACAGTCACCACTAGGGGAAGCTCACTACATACAGATTTATACAGCCACCACTAGAGGGAGCTCACTACATACAGATTTATACAGTCATCACTAGAAGACGCTCATTACATACAGATATATACAGCCACCACTAGATTGCGCTCACTACATACAGAATTATACAGTCACCACTAGAGGGAGCTCACTACATACAGATTTATACAGCCACCACTAGAGGGAGCTCACTACATACAGATTTATACAGCCACCACTAGAGGGAGGTCACTACATACATATTTATACAGTCACCACTAGAGGGAGCTCACTACATAAGGATTATACAGCTTCCACTAGACGGAGCTCACTACAAACAGATTTATACAGCTTCCACTAGACGGAGCTCACTGCATACAGATTTATACAGCCACCACTAGAGGAACTTACTACATATAGATATATACAGTCACCACTCGAGGAAGATCACTACATACAGATCATACAGTCACCACTAGAGGGAGATCACTACATACAGATCATACAGTCACCACTGGGGGAGCTCACTGCATACAGATTTATACAGTCATCACTAGGGGGAGCTCACTACATACAGATTTATGCAGTCACCACTGGAGGGAGCTGACTAAATACAGATTTATGCAGTCACCACTAGCGGGAACTCACTACATACAGATATATACAATGACCACTAGGGGGAGCTCACTAAATACAAATTTATGCAGTCAGCACTAGAGGGAGCTCACTACACACAGATTTATATAGTCAACACTAGAGGGAGCTCACTACATACAGATTTATACAGCCACCACTAGAGGGAGCTCACTACATACAGATTTATACAGTCACCACTAGAGGGAGCTCACTACATAAGGATTATACAGCTTCCACTAGACGGAGCTCACTGCATACAGATTTATATAAACCCAACTAGAGGGAGCTAACTGCATACAGATTTATACTGCCACCACTAGAGGGAGCTCACTACCTACAGATTTATACTTTCACACTAGAGGGAGCTCACTACATACAGATTTATACTGTCACTACTAGGGGTAGCTCCCTACATACAGATGTACAGTATTAACAGCTACCACCAGGGGCGCTCAGGGCTTCTGTCTTCAGGTACTTCCTTAGCTCCCTCTTCTGGTGGTAGACATAATTTAATCCTAACATTCTATGCCTATGTAGTCGATTTGGAGTCCTGTATCGCAGACACATAGATATGTTATATATGCTGCGCCGTGGTCACTTTGTTGATCTCTTATGAGACGACCTCACACAATTATCCTCCTAATCTAATGTCGGTCTGCAATCATTAATGTCAAGGATCAAAGAAGGATGGAAATGAGAAGACGTCTTACCGATGGCGCGGGTGACGCAGTCCGGCGCTTCCCATCATCAAGTCACCGCAGTTCATCTGTTTCCCAAAGGCAACAAATAAGAGACGTGATGGAGAACCCCGGGCGGGGCCCCTACACCGCCTGCGGGGCCCTGGTGACCTGTACTCAGTCTGTGGTTACATACAATATCAGAATGGTGACATCAATAAACCATCCGCACCATTATCAGGACGGACGACCATGAATCGGTCAATGGAGACAGTGAAAAAGCAAATAAAGCCGCAGATGTGACAGGAACCCAGAGGACGGCGGACGCAATCCTGAACTGAGGACAAGAATATAGAGGACGGCGGACACAATCCTGAACTGAGGACAAGAATATAGAGGACGGCGGACACAATCCTGAACCAAGGACAAGAACATAGAGGATGGTGGCTGTAATCCTGAACCTAGGACAAGAACATAGAGGATGGTGGCTGTAATCCTGAACCGAGGACAAGAACATAGAGGATGGTGGCTGTAATCCTGAACCAAGGAAAAGAATATAGAGGACGCTGGCTGTATTCCAGAACTGAGGACAAGTACATTGAGGACGGAGGACGCAATCCTGAACCGAGGACAAGAACATAGAGGATGGCGACTGTAATCCTGAACCAAGGAAAAGTATATAGAGGACGCTGGCCGTATTCCTGAACTGAGCACAAGAACATAGAGGACGGCGGCTGTAATCTTAAACTGAGGTCAAGAGCATAGAGGACGGCGGCGGCAATCCAGAATTGAGGACAAGAACATAGAGGATGGTGGCTGTAATCCTGAATCGGGGACAAGATCATAGAGGACAGCAGCTGTAATCCGGAACCGGGGACAAGAACATAGAGGACAGGGGGCATAATCCTGAATCGGGGAAAAGAACATAGAGGACGGTGGCCGTAATCCTGAACCAAGGAAAAGAATATATAGGACGCTGGTTGTAATCATGTGTGGTACCCCAGGGTTCATGTGCCACAATAACACCACATAGGATTAACTCCCCACACAACCCACCACACTACAATAGCGCCTCCAGGCCAGAAGGGGGGGGGGCAAAAGCTGCTTCCTTATATATTCTGGTGTGGAGAGGAAGTGGGCAGTTTAGTGCGGAGCAGCACTGAGGAAGAAGGACCTGGGTGTAAAAGAGCTGCGTTAGGCTCACCCCACGGTCCACTGTCCAGTTCCAGGCCGAGCCAGAGTCTGAGGAAAGGAGATAGGAGAAGCAGAGGAACACACCTGGGAGACCGAGTTACCCTGAAACTCACCCCAGAGGAGCGCACAATGGATACCAGATCCGGGACTGTGCATAAAACATACAGCATAGAGAACACCGGATTAGTGAAGATTATATATCTTCACTGTATCACAGCGAAGCAACATGGCTGGGTCAGGAACGCAAGACTCAAGTTACCTAGCAAGTTGGTACCCGTGAGGGGAGACAGGGCCAGCGCTTAGCTAAAGTGGCAGCAAGGCCACACACACAGTGCAGGAATAGGGAGCCGAGGACTCGGCCAGGGTGGGAGCAACCCGGCCCTTGTACAGACTCCGTGGACAGTACTCAGCTGAAGCACCATCTCAGTAAAAGACCTGGAAAACTACAAAACCGTGAGTGTGTAATTCTTGCGCTCGAGCCCCACACTCCCTCACAAACTCTTATCATCACTACTGCCCCGGGGACCAGGCTCTGCCCGTGGAGAGCCGTTACATCACTGGCAGCCATCCATCATCCCTAGAGTTTTTGCAGCAGCAGTGTTCACCCTGACCACATACCACGGGTGGCGTCACGACTCCATCCCCTGTAAATAACTCCCAACCTTTACTTGTGGGAACGGGACATGGTCCAGACCAAGACCGCCATGATACCCTGTGATACCCCGGTCCGGTACCGAGTCCCGGTGGGCTCCACAACTTGGCGTCACGAACAGGATCTACCGTACCGGTATACTGTGTACCGCGTGCCATGATTTATGTGAAGTGCATCATTTTTGAACTGCTGCCATTACTAAGAGCGTGATGCGTGGGAAGAAAAGGGGGTGTGTCATTGTGGGCGGTACCCTGCAAGAGCGCGAAGCAAGCCTCCTCCACTGTGCTGACATCATCCGGGGGGGGGAGGATAAAATCCCTGTCCCACCGCGGAACCTTTGGTAGACATCCAGACGGAAGCAGAAGACCAGGAGGGTCGACATTAACTAAGGGGGCGCAAGATGTCGCAACAAGATGATGCTGTGGTACCGGACAACAGCGGAGCACCCGGCAGTGCTGCAGCGCAAGGAGCAGCACCCATCATGATGTTCCTGATGACATACACTTCGGGAGCGATGTGGCAACCACAATACTCAGGTGAGCCCAATACCCTCAATGACTTTATTACAAAGATAAAAGCGTACTACACTATGTTCCCCCTGACAGAAGCCCAGTGTGTCGGTATGATTATTAGGCAGTTAACCGGCAATGCACAGCGGGAAGTTACGTTCTGGCGAGACACAGACAAAGACACTGCAGAGCATCTTGTGGCTGGACTGAAAGCAGTATTTGAATCCAGTGCTGACACCCGGGCTAAAATGAGGTTCTTTGGATGCCAACAAAAACCTAAAAGAGAGCACAAGAGATTATGCCTTAAACCTGCAGGAAGCGCTCAAAGCACTCAAATTAGCAGAACCTGCCTTAGCCCCAGGAGCTGATAAGATGCTGATAGATCAGTTCATAGAAGGTCTCCTATCCCCTTCTCACAGAGGACATTTGAGCATAATGACCATCAAGAATCCCACAATAACTTTTGTCCAGCTAAAAGCTAGAGCCATCTGGCTCCAGCAGGAAGAGGAGCCCCGGGATATAAACTCTATTCAAGGCCCTACAGCAGCACCACAGCAGTCAGGAGCATCAGCGACATCGGCCATGACAGCGACTGCTGCTGAACACAGAGAGCCTATCTCTAATGAGGCCCTCAACCAAAAGCTAGATGCCCGACAGACACTGTTATCTACATGGCCAAAGTCATCAAGGAGCTGCGAGGATCCAAGCCTGCACCCAAGATTGAGTTGGCGACGAGTAAAGAGGATGTCCTGTGGATGAGGCCCAGGAGGTACCAAGTGACAAGAGGACGACCCAGCGATCGCTATCAGCCGGATGGACAGCCTATTTGCTGCCATTGCAAGGAACCAGGTCACTTTGCCCGGGAATGTGCTTTAAATGAGAATTCCCTGGGCAGGCGGGCCGCTCCTCAGGAGTGAATTCTCATGGTCCTTCAGCCTGGTATGACAGATTTGTGAGAGGACGCCTGGTGATCCCTATTGTGTTGGATGGCATTCCCTCAGCGCCTTGTTGGATACAGATAACATCAATTCCACATGTTCTATATAAAAGGTACTGGGCTGATTCAGACATTACTAGTGCTCCATCTAACATTGCATTGAACGTATGGGCTAGTAATGGTGAAATAATACCACAGGTTGGGTTCAGAGAAATGACCATTCAGATTGGGAAGGTAGAATTGCAGAACCAGGGTCCTATTATTGTAGATGTTAACTGGCGAGATCGTGAACCAGTAATGTTACTAGGAATGAATGTCATTGAGAAATGTTTTTCCGAAGTGTTAAGTGTTTTGCAGCAAATCGCCGAGACTGCCGGAACTGGACAACAGAGGCTTCTGCACAAAGAGATCAAAGCCCTGATGTTGAAGCAACAGGTAGAAATCTCCGGAGATGAGATCGGCAGTGTACGAGTAAGTGATCCAATACCCATTGTAATACCTACCAAAACTGAAATGTTGGTATAGTGCAGAGCCGCAATAGGCATTAAAGGGCGAGACTATCAGGCCCTGGTAGAACCCGTGTACTCAGACAGTAGACCGACCATACTCACTGCTAGAGGAGTGGTTGACGTACACAGGGGGAGAGTGCCATTACGCCTATTGAACTGCGGAGAAGATGAGGTCACATTACCTAAGTATGCCACCATGGCTAAGCTGTACACGGTTGATAACAACAACATCACTGTCGCTGAGCCCTTGAACCCGTCATGTCAGGCGGATGACAATGGCTCAGAGGAGAAGCTGGAGGATTGGTGCCAAAAGCTGCATGTAGGTACCAGTTCTACACCTCCCTGTCACAAGCATGGAGTATACCGGGTAGTGAAAGAATATGAGCAAATATTCAGCAAACACCCGTTAGACTTTGGGCAAATTAAAGGGGTAGAGCACACTATACCCACAGGTGACCATCAGCCTATAAAAGAAAGGTATAGACCCTTACCGCCAGCTCACTACCAAACCACCAAAGACATGCTCAGAGAAATGAAATCTGCAGGGGTAATAAGAGACAGTTGTAGCCCCTGGGCAGCACCTCTAGTGTTAGTTAACCCTCCGTCACATACAATAGGCCTGACAGGCACATCTCTTTTACTTTCATTTCTCCTTCCTCACCAGATTGTGAGGAAATCCCCTCCCTCCAGGTAGTCTCCTGTCTCTAGGAGCTCTGTGAAACCTCATACCACAGTTGGATTGCAGAGCTTCAGGAGGACAGATATAACTGCGCTAATCTCTCAGGCTCATTGTATGTGAACACGTCACACTCAATAAGGTTGGTATTTTATGTTTTTATTCATCATATGTAATTTTTCTGGGGAAACTTCAGGATCTAATTCTGATTGAATATGTGTTTAATAGTACTTAAGGTACCTTAAAATTAAGTTTGTTTCCAAACAGTCGAACTGGGGACTATTTGGCGGGAGTGTTGAAATGTTTGTATTTCAGAGTTATTAGTTTTATGTTAAGTAAATGGGTTTTTTTTGCACCTGATTATGTGTAGTCTCTTTTATTACATCCCTATGAAGGTCACTGATCACTTTTAGAGCACTGAAATTGCAAACATTAGATATTATAGGTATTTTTCTAGCCTGCGCCTGACAGTCACATTGTATGTGAACTCGTTAGAACCGATATTGTATGTGACGGAGGGTTAAAAAGAAGGACGGGACCGTGAGAATGTGCGTACATTAACCGTATTACACATAAGGACTAGTGATGGGCGAGTCCTAAATTACTATGAATCGCTTGACTCTAGCGAGTCCGAGCCCGGGACTCGCTACTCGTTGCGAGTCTAGCGAGTCCAATGTTAATGAATGGGGAAGCGAGTAATAGCGAGTAGTGTGAGATTTACAAATCGCAGATGTGTCTCGGAAAGCGCTGGCATTGCCGTTTTGGCGGGTTAAGTGTGTGCTAACACTTGGCAGTGAAGCAGCACACTAATCTCTGCAAAAATTATTAAGTGCGCACAAGTAGTCGCACAAGCAGGTGGCGTACGAGCTATTTGCAGGTAGGAGAGCAGCAACGCACTGGTCTGCCACAGAGAAAATAAAGCTGAAGGGGTTATTATGACCCAAAATCTATCAGGTGCAAAAAAATAGGAAATAGTACCTCAGCTCAGCCTCTGACTTCAGCTATTAGGACAGCTGAGTGACTAAGGCTGCCTTCACACTGGCGTTCCCCTCTGCAGCGTTCTGCGGAGGAGTCCGCCATGTGTGCGCAGCCAGCGCAAGCCCTTATGTTTAGAATGGGGACGCAAGGTGCTGCGCTTGACAGCGCAGGACCGTGCGCACCCATTCACTCCTATATGTGATCTGTGCGCAGGCGGATGCCTGCGCACAAATCACACACTCCCGCCCGCACCAGGGACGCAACATGTGTCCCTGGTGCGGACGAGATTGTGTGATCTGTGCGCAGGCATCTGCCTGCGCACAGATCACATATGGTAGTGAATGGGTGCGCACAGTCCTGCGCTGTCCTGCGTGGTCCTGCGCTGTCAAACGCAGCTCTCCCATTATAAAGATAGGAGCTCACGGCCGCTGCGGTCACATTGCGGACCCCTCCGCAGAACGCTGCGGAGGGGTCCGCAAATGTGAACCCAGCCTAAGCTAAGCAATGAGGTCGGTCCTGTGTGCACTGTAAGGCTGCTCCTCCCTGCCTGCCTGCCTACAGTCCTCTACACAGTACTCCTCTGTCCTCCTGGTAGCTCTCAGAAGAGCTGTTTGGGTTAAATATAAGGAATCTTGAAGTTTCCCTACACTGACTGACACTATGATCTGCTCCAGCATCTACCTCACCCTGCACTAGCTCAGATCTCACTGGAATGTGGAGGAAATGGCGGTGGCAAGGCTTATATACAGCCTCACCTCTCATACATGACATAGGCATCACGATGGAGAGAAGCCAATCATAGTCCTGCCACAACCAACATGGCTGCGGCATTACTGAATATGATTGGCTAACATGCTTGTCCATCTTCACAAGTTTTCTGACCTAACACGCTAGGCTGTCTCGGAAGCTTTGTCGGAACATAACAGATTCTGTATTCGCGAGTCCCGAATACAGAATACAGGACTCGGATTCGTAGACTCGCTCAGACTCGGATTCGTAGACTCGCTCAGACTTGCTGCTGACAGCGGGTATCCGTGAAGCGGTGCGATTCTTTAAACGATTTGGGGAGATTCAAGCTACATAGCGATGTGATATAGCGAGTCTAGCGAGTGAGAAAAAGTAAACTCTGACAAAACTAGGATTACCATTGACTTGCATTGGACTCGTTACTGTGCGGGTAATCGCTGGGAAACTCTCCGAGTACCGAGTCCTGCGAGTCCCTTACTACTCGCCGAGTAACGAGTCCTAGCGAGTAGATTCGCCCATCCCTAATAAGCAAAATATAAAGGGAGGGGACAAGAGGCGCAATAGTGCCCTATCACTAGTGACACTAGTATGTAAATGGTGATGCTGTGTGGCCGCTCACCTGGTCCAGTTGTGGTCCCCACAACTGGTTTGACTGCGTTTAGGAATCAATGTTCCAAGCTGCTGCAGGACCTCCACCTACCACTGGATCGTGGTGTATTCCAAGGAAAAGATGGGAGTGTTGGTGTGCCACGGTCCGCGCTGCTTCTGGATTAAAAAACTCACCAAAGAGCCCAGCAAACTTTCATCCTTTTTATTCCAACGCGTTTCAACGCCACAACCCGGCGTCTTCCTCAGGGATATCCCTGAGGAAGACGCCGGGTTGTGGCGTTGAAACGCGTTGGAATAAAAAGGATGAAAGTTTGCTGGGCTCTTTGGTGAGTTTTTTAATCCAGAAGCAGCGCGGACCGTGGCACACCAACACTCCCATCTTTTCCTTCATCCCTAATAAGGACGCATACCCATTACCTAGGATTGAGGAGTCATTAGCTGCACTAAAATCTGCTAACTACTTTTCCACCCTTGATCTGACTAGTGGGTACTGGCAGGTTCCTGTGGCTGAGGCCGACAAGGAGAAGACAGTGTTTACTACGCCGATGGGCCTCTGTGAATTCAATTGTATGCCGTTCAGACTCTGCAACGCACCCGGGACCTTCCAACGCCTGATGGAGAGCTGCCTAGGACACAAGAACTTCGAAACTGTCCTCCTGTACCTAGATGACGTCATAGTCTACTCCAAGACGTATGAGCAACATCTACAAGACCTGGCAGAAGTGTTCGAAGCCCTATCGAAATATGGCATGAAAATCAAGCCATCCAAGTGTCACCTTCTCAAACCAAAGGTACAGCACCTGGGACATGTCGTGAGTTCAGAGGGAGTAGCACCGGATCCTGATAAAGTCACAGTGATAAGGGATTGGCCAAGACCTACAAACGTGACAGAAGTGAGGCAACTCCTGGGCCTGGTAGGCTATTATAGAAGATTTATCAGAGGATTCACGAAGCTAGCAGCTCCCCTGCAAGAGATCCTGGTAGGACAGTCAAGAAAGTCCTCAACCCGTAATCCCCCTTTTCAGTGGAGTGACGAGAGGGAAGAGTCCTTCAAAAAGCTAAAGTGCGCTCTGGCAGGAGAAGAGATCCTGGCATACCCTGATTACCATCAACCCTTTGTACTCGGATGCCAGCAGAGTGGACTGGGAGCAGTGTTGTCACAGAAGCAAGGAGGCAAAGGGAGAGTTATTGCCTTTGCAAGCAGGAAGCTCCGGCCTACGGAAAGAAATCCCGAGAACTACAGCTCCTTCAAGTTAGAACTACTGGCAGTAGTTTGGGCTGTGACTGAACGTTTCAAGCACTACCTGGCAGGTGCAGAATTCACCATCTACACGGATAACAACCCGTTGACCAACCTGGACTCAGCAAAATTAGGTGCTCTGGAGCAGTGATGGATAGCCCGGCTATCTAACTACAACTTTGTCATCAAATACAGAGCAGGCCACAAGAAGGGGAACGCAGATGCCTTATCCCGGATGCCGCACCTGAAGGACGAGGAAGTGGAACCAGAGGAGCTGGAAGAAATTGAACTACCGGCCTTTCACCGTTTTAAGGTAGACAAGTATCAACCCGGCATCTACCAAAAACAACAGGAGGCAAATCTCAACCTGTTAGCGCACCATGGATGGGCTGACACCCAAAATAGCGACCCAGCTGTGAAGCAAGTGAAAGAACTGCTTACACAACAAGGTGCGTACCCTAACCAGAACGCTCCAGCTGAGACCCAATACCTCTGGAAAGAGAGAGGCAAGTTGTTCCTATATCAAGGGAAGCTCTGCAGAAGGTTCACCAACCCAAAAACACATGAACTGGTCTGGCAGATTATCGTACCCAAGAGAGACGTCAAAATGGTCTTGGAAGCCTACCACGACGGTGCAGGTCATTTCGGATGGAAGAAGTTGGAAGCAATCCTGAGAGAGAGATTCTATTGGGTTGGCATGAGAAGATCAATCGAGGATTGGTGTAGAAAATGTGGCCCTTGTAACCTCAGAAGGAAAGATCCACAAAGTCAGAGAGCCCCACTCCAGTCCATAGTAACCAAGCAACCACTGGAGTTAGTTGCGTTAGACCACGTCAAGTTGTCACCAAGCCGGTCAGGCTATGTCTATGCCTTAACCATCGTGGACCATTACTCCCGCTTCTTAGTGGTGGTACCCGTCAAGGACCTGACAGCGAAGATGGCTGCAAGAGCATTTCAGACACATTTCTGTAGACCTCATGGCTACCCGGAACAAGTCCTTGCAGATCAAGGTCCAGCTTTCGAGTCAGAGATTTTCCAGGAATTCTGCAACATCTACGGCTGTAAGAAGATCCGCACGACAGCCTATCATCCCCAAACCAATGGCTTATGCGAAAAGATGAACCATATTGTGATTGACCTGTTGAAAACCTTACCAGAGTCAGAGAGAAATCAATGGCCAGAGAAATTACCCGACTTGGTAGACCTGTACAACCATGTCCCGGTGAGTTCTACAAACTGCACCCCAGCCTACCTTATGCGAGCAAGGCCCAGTAAGCTGCCAATTGATTTACATATGGGAATTCTGAAACCAGATGCAGAAGTTGAAGAATCCAATTGGGATACCCTACGTCAACAGCAGTATCGCCATGTACAAGAGTGCGTAGAGAAAAGTCTCCAGCAAGCTAGAGCAAGACTAGAGAGAACCTTTAACCAACATGCTCAAGCAACTCCATTAGAATCCAGTGAGCAAGTTCTCAAGAGAAAGAGACGCACCAATAGGTTGGATAATCAGTGGGAAACCACCCCATATACAGTCTTACCATCAAATTTAGGCAATGCCAAAGTGTGTCTAATCAGCAAAGACAAAGGAAGAACATCAGCAGTTGTGTCAAGAGACCATCTTAAACCATGTCCTTAAATCCTGAAGACACCAGAAGTAACCTTACCCGTACAGGTCAAACCTGTCAGGAAAGAAGAGGATGTGTTCCATACCGTCTTAGGAGATTTCCCCAAAACATGGCCAAATTACTATAGAGCAGTTGTAGTTGCCTTCCCTCTAATGGTAGAACCACTACCAGAACCCGTACCACAAGAAGTCCCAAGGCATAACGAACTGGAAATTGAGCCTGAAGAGGAAGAACCAATTCCTGGCCCCAGTGACCTTGCCAGTCCTACTGTCAGATCCGCATCCTCAGTAGTAGCAGATAATCCAGACAGGTACACGTCCACCCATACCATCAGGCTAAATACACCCAGTACACCAGCATTACGCAGATCACAGTGTAGTACCCAGGGTCAGATACCGGCTAGGTACAAGGAATAAAGTGTGGAATCAAATGTAAAATGTAAATATGTTTGTTATAAAGCTCAATAGAACCCGTTACTGTGTAAAGTGTATAGAAAGGGTGAGAGTAGCTCGCTGTTAGGTGGCAGCCACGGAGAGTAAGAACTTGGCCTCTTATGTGGTGGCCCCAGGGCTTAGAAGCCTACTGCACTTAAACCAGACACACCCGTAGAAACTTGTTAATATTGTTGCAACGTTAAAAGCCTGGTACCTACAGAGACTATTCTGTATGAACTACTTACATATTCTTGAACATTTTCTTCTTTATTAACTTTGGACCATACTTACCAAGGAAATGGTTGTGGTAAAGACTACTTGTATATATTTACCAGCCCCGGAAGGCAATAGACTAAACCCCAGAAGGACTGATTTGTTTTGATCTTTTTGGACTCTTTTTGAGCCTCAGTGGTTTTTGTATAATTTTATTTTTAAGACTCTGTATATAATAATTGTTTGTTATGTCATTTGTTTGTTTTTCAACAGTCCCGGAGTACTGTTCTTTACTAAGGGGGAATGTGGCACCCCAGGGTTCATGTGCCACAGTAACACCACAAAGGGTTAGCTCCCCACACAACCCACAACACTACACTAGCGCCTACAGACCAGAAGGGGGATCTAAAGCTGCTTCCCTATATATTCTGGTGTGGAGAGGAAGTGGGCATTTCAGTTCCTAGGAGGACTGAGGAAGACAGACTTGAGTGTAAAAGAGCTGGATTAGGCTCAACCCACGGTCCACTGTCCAGTTCCAGGCCAAGCCAGGGTCTGAGAAACGGAGGCAGGAGAAGCAGAGGAACACACTTGGGAGACCGAGTTACCCTGAACTCACCCCAGAGAAGCGCACAGAACGGATACCAGATACAAAATTGTGCCTGAAACATACAGCACAGTGAACTCCGGATTAGTGAAGGTTCCACATCTTCACTGTACCTCAGCGAAACAACACGGCGGAGTCAGGAACACAGGACAAGACTCAAGTTGCCTAGCAGATTGGTACCCATGAGGGGAGACAGGGCCAGCAGCTTAGATAAAGCGGCAGAAGGGCCACACACACAGCGCAGGAATAAGGAGTCGAGGACCCGGCCAGGGTGGGAGCAACCCGGCCCCTGTACAGACTCCGTGGACAGTACTCTGCCAACAACAACTACAGTAAAAGAGCTGGAAAACTACAAAAACTGTGAGTCTGTGTAATTCTTGTGCTCGAGCCCCGCTCTCCCTCACAAACTGTTATCATCACTACTGCCCCAGGGACGAGGCTCTGCCTGTAGAGAGCCGTCACATCACAGGCTGCCATCCATCATCCTCGGAGGTTCTGCAGCAGCGGTGGTCACCCTGACCACATACCACGGGTGGCGTCACGACTCTATCCCCAGTAAATAACCCCCAACCTTTCCTTTTGGGCTCGGGACACGGTCCGGACCAAGACCGCCGTGATACCTGTGATACCCAGATCTGGTACCGAGTAGCCCGTTCCAGTGGGCTCCACATGTGTACACAGTGACTGCACCAGCAGAATAGTGAGTGCAGCTCTGGAGTATAATACAGGAGGTAACTCAGGATCAGTAATGTAATGTATGTACACAGTGACTGCACCAGCAGAATAGTGAGTGCAGCTCTGGAGTATAATACAGGAGGTAACTCAGGATCAGTAATGTAATGTATGTACACAGAGAGTGCACCAGCAGAATAGTGAGTGCAGCTCTGGAGGATAATATAGGAGGTAACTCAGGATCAGTAATGTAATGTATGTACACAGTGACTGCACCAGCAGAATAGTGAGTGCAGCTCTGGAGTATAATACAGGAGGTAACTCAGGATCAGTAATGTAATGTATGTACACAGTGACTGCACCAGCAGAATAGTGAGTGCAGCTCTGGAGTATAATACAGGAGGTAACTCAGGATCAGTAATGTAATGTATGTACACAGTGACTGCACCAGCAGAATAGTGAGTGCAGCTCTGGAGGATAATACAGGAGGTAACTCAGGATCAGTAATGTATGTACACAGTGACTGCACCAGCAGAATAGTGAGTGCAGCTCTGGAGTATAATACAGGAGGTAACTCAGGCTCAGTAATGTAATGTATGTACACAATGACTGCACCAGCAGAATAGTGAGTGCAGCTCTGGAGTATAATACAGGAGGTAACTCAGGATCAGTAATGTAATGTATGTACACAGTGACTGCACCAGCAGAATAGTGAGTGCAGCTCTGGAGTATAATACAGGAGGTAACTCAGGATCAGTAATGTAATGTATGTACACAGTGACTGCTCCAGCAGAATAGTGAGTGCAGCTCTGGAGTATAATACAGGAGGTAACTCAGGATCAGTAATGTAATGTATGTACACAGTGACTGCACCAGCAGAATAGTGAGTGCAGCTCTGGAGTATAATACAGGAGGTAACTCAGGATCAGTAATGTAATGTATGTACACAGTGACTGCACCAGCAGAATAATGAGTGCAGCTCTGGAGTATAATACAGGAGGTAACTCAGGATCAGTAATGTAATGTATGTACACAGTGACTGCACCAGCAGAATAGTGAGTGCAGCTCTGGAGTATAATACAGGAGGTAACTCAGGATCAGTAATGTAATGTATGTACACAGTGACTGCACCAGCAGAATAGTGAGTGCAGCTCTGGAGTATAATACAGGAGGTAACTCAGGATCAGTAATGTATGTACACAGTGACTGCACCAGCAGAATAGTGAGTGCAGCTCTGGAGTATAATACAGGAGGTAACTCAGGATCAGTAATGTAATGTATGTACATAGTGACTGCACCAGCAGAATAGTGAGTGCAGCTCTGGAGTATAATACAGGAGGTAACTCAGGATCAGTAATGTAATGTATGTACATAGTGACTGCACCAGCAGAATAGTGAGTGCAGCTCTGGAGTATAATACAGGAGGTAACTCAGGATCAGTAATGTAATGTATGTACACAGTGACTGCACCAGCAGAATAGTGAGTGCAGCTCTGGAGTATAATACAGGGGGTAACTCAGGATCAGTAATGTAATGTATGTACACAGTGACTGCACCAGCAGAATAGTGAGTGCAGCTCTGGGGTATAATACAGGAGGTAACTCAGGATCAGTAATGTAATGTATGTACACAGTGACTGCACCAGCAGAATAGTGAGTGCAGCTCTGGAGTATAATACAGGAGGTAACTCAGGATCAGTAATGTAATGTATGTACACAGTGACTGCACCAGCAGAATAGTGAGTGCAGCTCTGGAGTATAATACTGGAGGTAACTCAGGATCAGTAATGTAATGTATGTACACAGTGACTGCACCAGCAGAATAGTGAGTGCAGCTCTGGAGGATAATACAGGAGGTAACTCAGGATCAGTAATGTAATGTATGTACACAGTGACTGCACCAGCAGAATAGTGAGTGCAGCTCTGGAGTATAATACAGGAGGTAACTCAGGATCAGTAATGTAATGTATGTACACAGTGACTGCACCAGCAGAATAGTGAGTGCAGCTCTGGAGTATAATACTGGAGGTAACTCAGGATCAGTAATGTAATGTATGTACACAGTGACTGCACCAGCAGAATAGTGAGTGCAGCTCTGGAGGATAATACAGGAGGTAACTCAGGATCAGTAATGTAATGTATGTACACAGTGACTGCACCAGCAGAATAGTGAGTGCAGCTCTGGAGTATAATACAGGAGGTAACTCAGGATCAGTAATGTAATGTATGTACACAGTGACTGCACCAGCAGAATAGTGAGTGCAGCTCTGGAGTATAATACAGGAGGTAACTCAGGATCAGTAATGTAATGTATGTACACAGTGACTGCACCAGCAGAATAGTGAGTGCAGCTCTGGAGTATTTAGTCACAAAGGAAAAAATGCAAATATTGAAGCCTTTAAATGAAATGTAATGAGTCAGTGATTGCCGCAGTTTCTCCCGCTGGTTCCAGTTATCATCACACACCTGTCTGATCTTCTGCACCTCACATTACCGCACATTATCACCTTCTCACCATTATTTGCTGAAAATCTTTACGAGGTGTGAAAACTTCTGCAAAACCAGCTGAGTGCTGAGCAGCCGAAACTGTCCTGTTAATGTGGTAAAGTGCCCTGAGAAGGTGAAGACCCCGGGGGGCCGAACCCCACCGATGTCACCACACCGCAGAGGAGAGCGACAGCGCGCCACCAACCCTGATCAGGTGTGAAAGCAATCACAGGCATCGCCCCCTCCCCGCACCGCTCATCAGTCAGCGATCTATCTATCTATCTATCTATCTATCTATCTATCTATCTGTATCTTTCTATCTATCTATATCTATCTATCTATTATCTATCTATCTATTATCTATCTATCTATCTGTATCTTTCTATCTATCTATATCTATCTATCTATCTATCTATCTATCTATCTATCTATCTATCTATCTGTATCTTTCTATCTATCTATATCTATCTATCTATTATCTATCTATCTATCTATTATCTATCTATCTATCTATCTATCTATCTATCTATCTATCTATATCTATCTATCTATCTATCTATCTATCTATATATCTATTATCTATCTATCTATCTAGCTATCTATCTATCTATCTATCTATCTATCTATCTATCTATCTATCTATCTATCTATCTATCTATCTACCTGTCTATCTATTTATCTATCTATCCTATCTATCTATCTATCTATCTATCTATCTATCTATCTATCTATCTATCTATCTATCTATCTACCTGTCTATCTATTTATCTATCTATCTATCTATCTATCTATCTATCTATCTATCTAGCTATCTATCTATCTATCTATCTATCTAGCTATCTAGGTCTGGAGAAAGACTTGCAGCACTCCAAGTTCTCAATGTGAAAAGAACTTTCTTATTTGGACAGGCACAAAAAACATGCAACGTTTCAAGTCACAAAGACTTTTCCTCAGGCACAATTTGTCTACAACCTTTAAAATAAGGTTTGATTTGCCTGCACCTGCTTTTCAGCTGTTTATGCTGCCCCTGACCCACTTTTTTTATCTAGCTATCTATCTATTTCTATCTATCTATCTATCTATCTAGCTATCTATCTATTTCTATCTATCTATCTAGTAGCCAGTAGAGCCAGTAAGCTCCCCCTCCAGGTCTGGGTGGAAGGTGTTGGATGCTGTGTGTGCCAAGGTGTACATCCCTCCCTGCACCATGGATCCAGTGGCAATCCTCAGCAGGGTTGCCACATTTAATCTCGGGGCACCCTGACAATCTGCGTCTGTTTGTCTGATCTGATGACGGTCCTCGGGCACCCTGACGATCTGCGACTGTTTGTTTGATCTGATGACGTCTCGGTGTCACCCTGACAATCTGCGTCTGTTTGTTTGATCTGATGACGGTCTCGGGCACCCTGACGATCTGCGTCTGTTTGTTTGATCTGATAACGATCTCGGGGCACCCTGACAATCTGCGTCTGTTTGTTTGATCTGATGACGGTCTCGTGGCACCCTGACGATCTGCGTCTGTTTGTCTGATCTGATCATGGTCTTCAGGGGCACCCTGACGATCTGCGTCTGTTTGTCTGATCTGATGACGGTCTCGGGCACCCTGACGATCTGCGTCTGTTTGTTGATTGATGACGATCTCGGGGCACCCTGACGATCTGCGTCTGTTTTCTGATCTGATGACGGTCTCGGGCACCCTGACGATCTGCGTCTGTTTGATGTGATGACGGTCTCGGGGCACCCTGACGATCTGCGTCTGTTTGTCTGATCTGATGACGGTCTCGGGGCACCCTGACGATCTGCGTCTGTTTGATCTGATGACGGTCCTCGGGGCACCCTGACGATCTGCGTCTGTTTGTCTGATCTGATGACGGTCTCTCGGGCACCCTGACGATCTGCGTCTGTTGATCTGATGACGGTCTCGGGCACCCTGACGATCTGCGTCTGTTTGTCTGATCTGATGACGGTCTCGGGGCACCCTGACAATCTGCGTCTGTTTGTCTGATGATGACGATCTCGGGGCACCCTGACGATCTGCGTCTGTTTGTCTGATCTGATGACGGTCCTCGGGCACCCTGACGATCTGCGTCTGTTTTGATCTGATGACGGTCTCGGGGCACCCTGACGATCTGCGTCTGTTTGTCTGATCTGATGACGGTTCTCGGGGCACCCTGACGATCTGCGTCTGTTTGATCTGATGACGGTCCTCGGGCACCCTGACGATCTGCGTCTGTTTGTCTGATGTGATGACGGTCTCGGGCACCCTGACAATCTGCGTCTGTTTGTCTGATCTGATGACGGTCTCGGGCACCCTGACGATCTGCGTCTGTTTTGATCTGATGACGGTCTCGGGGCACCCTGACGATCTGCGTCTGTTTGTCTGATCTGATGACGGTCTCGGGGCACCCTGACGATCTGCGTCTCGTTTGTCTGATCTGATGACGGTCTCGGGGCACCCTGACGATCTGCGTCTGTTTGTCTGATCTGATGACGGTCTCGGGGCACCTGACAATCGGGTATCTGCGTCCCCTGTCTTGTCTGATTGATCTGATGACGGTCTCGGGGCACCCTGACGATCTGCGTCTGTTTGTTGATCTGATGACGGTCTCGGGGCACCCTGACGATCTGCGTCTGTTTGTCCTGATGTGATGACGGTCTCGGGGCACCCTGACATCTGCGTCTGTTTGTCTGATCTGATGACGGTCTCGGGCACCCTGACGATCTGCGTCTGTTTGATCTGATGACGGTCTCGGGGCACCCTGACGACCTGCGTCTGTTTGTCTGATCTGATGACGGTCTCGGGGCACCCTGACATCTGCGTCTGTTTGTCTGATTGATGACGGTCTCGGGGCACCCTGACGATCTGTCTGTTTTCTGATCTGATGACGGTCTCGGGGCACCCTGACGATCTGCGTCTGTTTGTCTGATTGATGACGGTCCTCGGGGCACCCTGACGATCTGCGTCTGTTTGTCTGATCTGATGACGGTCTCGGGCACCCTGACGATCTGCGTCTGTTTGTCTGATCTGATGACGGTCTCGGGGCACCCTGACGATCTGCGTCTGTTTGTCTGATCTGATGACGGTCTCGGGGCACCCTGACGATCTGCGTCTGTTTGTCTGATCTGATGACGGTCTCGGGGCACCCTGACGATCTGCGTCTGTTTTCTGATCTGATGACGGTCTCGGGGCACCCTGACGATCTGTCTGTTTGTCTGATGTGATGACGGATCTCGGGCACCCTGACGATCTGCGTCTGTTTGTCTGATCTGATGACGGTCTCGGGCACCCTGACAATCTGCGTCTGTTTTTGATCTGATG
The DNA here is from genome assembly GCA_033576535.1 of Allobates femoralis. NCBI lineage: Eukaryota > Metazoa > Chordata > Amphibia > Anura > Aromobatidae > Allobates > Allobates femoralis. The sequence continues at coordinate 868,260 of JARQOC010000005.1, forward strand.
ACGGTCTCGGGCACCCTGACGATCTGCGTCTGTTTGTCTGATCTGATGACGGTCTCGGGGCACCCTGACATCTGCGTCTGTTTGTCTGATCTGATGACGGTCTCGGGCACCCTGACGATCTGCGTCTGTTGTTGATCTGATGACGGTCTCGGGGCACCCTGACGATCTGCGTCTGTTGTCTGATCTGATGACGGTCTCGGGCACCCTGACAATCTGCGTCTGTTTGTCTGATGTGATGACGGTCTCGGGGCACCCTGACGATCTGCATCTGTTTGATCTGAGGTCGGTCTCGGGGCACCCTGACGATCTGCGTCTGTTTGTCTGATCTGATGACGATCTCGGGGCACCCTGACGATCTGCGTCTGTTTGTCTGATGTGATGACGGTCTCGGGGCACCCTGACAATCTGCGTCTGTTTGTCTGATGTGATGACGATCTCGGGGCACCCTGACGATCTGCGTCTGTTTGTCTGATCTGATGACGGTCTCGGGGCACCCTGACGATCTGCGTCTGTTTGTCTGATCTGATGACGGTCTCGGGCACCCTGACGATCTGTGTCTGTTTGTCTGATGTATGACAGTCTCGGGGCACCCTGACGATCTGCGTCTGTTTGTCTGATCTGATGACGGTCTCGGGCACCCTGACGATCTGCGTCTGTTTGATCTGATGACGGTCTCGGGGCACCCTGACGATCTGCGTCTGTTTGTCTGATCTGATGACGGTCTCGGGTCACCCTGACGATCTGCGTCTGTTTGTTGATCTGATGACGGTCTCGGGGCACCCTGACGATCTGGTCTGTTTGTCTGATGTAATGACGTCTCGGGGCACCCTGACGATCTGCGTCTGTTTGTCTGATCTGATGACGGTCTCGGGCACCCTGACGATCTGCGTCTGTTTGATCTGATGACGGTCTCGGGCACCCTGACGATCTGCGTCTGTTTGTCTGATCTGATGACGGTCTCGGGTCACCCTGACGATCTGCGTCTGTTTGTCTGATCTGATGACGGTCTCGGGGCCACCCTGACGATCTGCGTCTGTTTGTCTGATCTGATGGCGGTCTCGGGGCACCCTGACGATCTGCGTCTGTTTGTCTGATCTGATGACGGTCTCGGGCACCCTGACGATCTGCGTCTGTTTCCTGATCTGATGACGGTCTCGGGCACCCTGACGATCTGCGTCTGTTTGTCTGATCTGATGACGGTCTCGGGGCACCCTGACGATCTGCGTCTGTTTGTCTGATCTGATGACGGTCTCGGGCACCCTGACGATCTGCGTCTGTTTGTCTGATCTGATGACGGTCTCGGGGCACCCTGACGATCTGCGTCTGTTTGTCTGATGTGATGACGGTCTCGGGGCACCCTGACGATCTGCGTCTGTTTGTCTGATGTGATGACGATCTCGGGGCATCCCTGACGATCTGCGTCTGTTTGTCTGATCTGATGACGTCTCGGGGCACCCTGACGACTGCGTCTGTTTGTTGATCTGATGACGGTCTCGGGGCACCCTGACGATCTGCGTCTGTTTGTCTGATCTGATGACGGTCTCGGGGCACCCTGACGAATCTGCGTCTGTTGTTTGATCTGATGACGGTCTCGGGGCACCCTGACGATCTGCGTCTGTTTGTCTGATCTGATGACGGTCTCGGGGCACCCTGACGATCTGCGTCTGTTTGTCTGATCTGATGACGGTCTCGGGGTCACCCTGACGATCTGCGTCTGTTTGTCTGATCTGATGACGGTTCTCGGGGCACCCTGACAATCTGCGTCTGTTTGTCTGATCTGATGACGGTCTCGGGGCACCCTGACGATCTGCGTCTGTTTGTCTGATCTGATGACGGTCTCGGGGCACCCTGACGATCTGCGTCTGTTTTTCTGATCTGATGGACGGTCTCGGGGCACCCTGACGATCTGCGTCTGTTTGTCTGATGTGATGACGGTCTCGGGCACCCTGACATCTGCGTCTGTTTGTCTTGATCTGATGACGGTCTCGGGGCACCCTGACGATCTGCGTCTGTTTGTTGATTGATGACGGTCTCGGGGCACCCTGACGATCTGCGTCTGTTTGTCTGATCTGGATGGACTCGGTCTCGGGGCAGCCCTGACGATCTGCGTCTGTCTGATTTGATCTCTGATGACGGCTCCCCGGATCGCTCTCGGCACCCTGACGACTGCGTCTGTTTTGATCTGTGAGGTTCGGGGCACCCTGACGACTGCGTCTGTTTGTCTGATCATGAATGATTTGGTCTGCTGGGCACCCTGACGATCTGCGTCTGTTTTATCGATGCTGGATCTGGATGGACGTTGTCTATCTTCGTCGGGGCACCCTGACGATCTGCGTCTGTCTATTGAGACGTCTCGGGCCCTGATCTGCGTCTGTTTATCTGATGATCGATCGTCTCGGGGCACCCTGACGATCTCGCGTCTGTTTGTCATCTGATGACGGTCTCGGGGCACCCTGACGATCTGCGTCTGTTTGTCTGATCTGATGACGGTCTCGGGCACCCTGACAATCTGCGTCTGTTTGTTGATCTGATGACGGTCTCGGGGACCCTGACGATCTGCGTCTGTTTGTCTGATCTGAACGTCTCGGGCACCCTGACGACTGCTCTGTTCTGATCTGATGACGGTCTCGGGGCACCCTGACATCTGCGTCTGTTTTTGATCTGATGACGCTGGCTCGGGGCACCCTGACGATCTGCGTCTGTTTGTTGATCTGATGACGGTCCTCGGGGCACCCTGACGATCTGCGTCTGTTTGTCTGATCTGATGACGGTCTCGGGTCACCCTGACGATCTGCGTCTGTTTGTCTGATCTGATGACGGTCTCGGGGCACCCTGACAATCTGCGTCTGTTTGTCTGATCTGATGACGGTCTCGGGTCACCCTGACGATCTGCGTCTGTTTGTCTGATCTGATGACGGTCTCGGGGCACCCTGACGATCTGCGTCTGTTTTCCTGATCTGATGACGGTCTCGGGGCACCCTGACAATCTGCGTCTGTTTGATCTGATGACGGTCTCGGGGCACCCTGACGATCTGCGTCTGTTTGTCTGATCTGATGACGGTCTCGGGGCACCCTGACGATCTGCGTCTGTTTGATCTGATGACGGTCTCGGGGCACCCTGACGATCTGTGTCTGTCTGATCTGATGACGGTCTCGGGGCACCCTGACGATCTGCGTCTCTCTGATTTCCAGATCCTCCTATAATCCCAGGCTCCAGGCCCCGGGAGTCGGCCATTATCTCCGTCCAGCCGCGGCTTTTTATGGACGGCCGATACAAATGGATTAACGAGTTAAAGATCTTTCACAATGTAATTAATTTGATTCTGCATAAATAAAGTGCGGCTCGGAGATGGAATTATCCGGATGTTTTAATCAGAGGCTGGAGATGGATGGACGTTGTGATAATCTTCGCGGCGGCACAATAACCCTAATTTATGATGCGTTTTGCACAGAGTCAATTTGGCTTTAATTTCGTTCCGTTTATTGCAGTTATCTCTAATGGAAATCGGATCATATGAAGGCACGCCGCTCGCTGTCTGCGGTAATGGAGTCCGCGCTTCTCTCCGCCGCCCGCGGCCCATCAGTAACCGCCGGCTCCACTCACCCGGCACCGAAACAAGACACTGACACTTTACTTATTATTTCGCTTTTCTTAAATTAAAAACTGAAGTAAATAGTGACAGATTCCAAACTGGAGAAATCGACACAAACCCGGGGAGGTGGGGTGTAAAATATCCAAATAAGTGTATTATATAAATGTGCACAATATATCACATAATATCATATAATATAATATAATACAATATGACATTATTTAATATAATGAAATATAACATAATAAAATAAATTATAATATAATACATTTAATAAAATATAATAAAATAAAATGTAATCTAAGAAAATAAAATAAAAAATAAAATAAAATAACATTTATTATAATAAAATATAATACAATCTAACATCATTTATAATAAGATATAATCTAAGAAAATGAAATAAAAAAAAAAAATATAGGAAAATATAATAAAATATATACAATCTAAAATCATTTAAAATAATAAATCTAAAATCATTTACAATAATTAAATTAAATAAAATATAATCTAAGAAAATAAAATACAAAAAAATATAAAATATAAGAAACTATATTAGAATAAAATATAATACAATCTAACGTTATTTAAAATAGAAAATAAAATAAAATAAAATATAATCTAAGAAAATAAAATACAAAAATATAGGAAAATATATTATAATAAAATATAATAGAATCTAAAATCCTTCAAAAATAATAAAATAATAATAAAATAAAATGTAATATAATCTAAGAAAATAAAATAAAAAATATAATAACATTTAAGAAACTATATTATAATAAAATATAATAGAATATAAAATCTTTTAAAATAATTAAATAAAATCTAAGAAAATAAAATAAAAAAATATAATTAAATATATTATAATAAAATATAATACAATCTAACATCATTTAAAATAATTAAATAACATTAATTATTATTATTAATATTATTATTACATAAAATAAAATGGAATATAACAAGATATAATAAAATATAATAAAATATACTATAAAAAATAATATCATGCAATAAAATAAAATATAATAAAATCTGATAGAATCTAACATAATTTAGTATAATAAAATATCATATAAAAAGATGTAGTAAAATATAATATAATAAAATATAATAATAAATAAAAATGATCTAATGTAATATAATAAAATATATCATAATACAATCTAACATAATTTAATATAATGAACTATAATGTAAAGAAATATAATGCAATATAATATAATAAAACTAAATATATTATAATAAAATATATAATCTAATATAATAGAACATAATATCATATAATAATATAATACAAAAAGATAGTGAAAAATAGATAAAATATATATAAAAGAAAAAAAATAACTGAATTAATAACTTTATCCATAATATGAAATAATATCATATAAAATTATCTGTAAAATGCAAAAAAAATCAAAAACACATAAAATTATCATGTAAAATAGCAAAAAAAAATAAAAACATAAAATAGCTGAAATCTATAATAGAAATATAACATAGAAAAATGAATTCTATACTATAGAAGTGAATAAAATTAAAATATAAAAAACTAAAACTATATCTAATAAAAGATATGAAATTATATGACATTAATCAATATGAATTACATTATAATTAAAGTAATAAATTAATTTAGCTTTTATATTAATTATACAAAAATGAGAAAAATAAACCTACAAATTTAACATTTAAATTATCCTAATTTCTTTAAAATTAATTTAAAAAAAACATAAAATATATAATATGAAAAATAAACATTTTATATACAAAAAAATGATCAAAAATCAGTTTTTACACTATAAATAAGACACCGTCTGTTAGATGCTTAGAAATCGCGGTGCGCAGGCGCAGTGTAGGGGAACGGTGTCCGGGCTCTTTCTCTATTTCTCTTCATGTTCGATGATAATATACCGTACATCTTTTTGGGTCATGAATATCAAAAATGAGGATGTCTATATTCACCGCACATATAGAAAACCAGAAATCACCCCCCGCACAGCTGCCCAACATTCAGGGGCCACACGTAGCAACCAATCACAGCGATGCTTTCGTTGTGCCATAGCTGTTTAAGAAATGAAAGCTGAGATGTGATTGGTTGCTTTGTGTCATCTGGTATAAATGAGGCCTATCGAGCCGCCACCTCCATGATTCTTGGATTTATGGTGTGAATGAGGCCTGAAGCTTCTCCAGATGCCTCATGTGTTACAGTATAAAGAGACATCGCTGTTAGGGCAGAATATGCTCCATAATATGGTAAAAAACATACTGCTCACAGTTCAGCAGGACGGAGGCCTCCATTTTCTTCCATGTGAGGACGTGGCCTCATCTGGAGACTGTTTGATACGTTTTGATCATGAAAACAGAATTTCAGACTCTAACAATCCCGAGAGCAGAGCTCTGAATTGCCCATTTTTGACAGTAGTCCCCACTGACCCTGAGAACAGAGCTCTGAATTGCCCCTTTGTTACAGGAGGCCCCCACTGATCCTGAGAACATACCTCTGAGTTACCCATTTTTGACAGTAGGCCCCCACTGATCCTGAGAACATACCTCTGAGTTACCCATTTTTGACAGTAGGCCCCCACTGATCCTGAGAACATACCTCTGAGTTACCCATTTTTGACAGTAGGCCCCCATTGATCCTGAGAACATACCTCTGAATTGCCCCTTTGTTACAATAGGCCCCCACTTATCCTGAGAGCAAATCTCTGAATTACCCATTTTTGACAGTAGGCCCCATTGATCTCGAGAACAGAGCTCTGAACTGCCCCTTTGTTACAGTAGACCCCCAATGATCCTGAGAACAGAGCTCTGAACTGCCCCTTTGTTACAGTAGACCCCCAATGATCCTGAGAACAGAGCTCTGAACTGCCCCTTTGTTACAGTAGACCCCCAATGATCCTGAGAACGGAGCTCTGAACTGCCCCTTTGTTACAGTAGACCCCCAATGATCCTGAGAACAGAGCTCTGAACTGACCCTTTGTTACAGTAGACCCCCATTGATCCTGAGAACAGAGCTCTGAATTGCCCATTTTTGACAGTAGGCCCCCATTGATCCTGAGAACAGAGCTCTGAACCGCCCCTTTGTTACAGTAGACCCCCACTGATCCTGAGAACAGAGCTCTGAACTGCCCCTTTGTTACAGTAGACCCCCACTGATCCTGAGAGCAGAGATCTGAACTGCCCCTTTTTGACAGTAGGTCCCCACTTATTTTGAGAGCAGAGCTCTGAATTGCCCCTATGTTACAGTAGGCCCCCACTGATCATGAGAATAGAGCTCTGAATTACCCCTTTGTTACAATAGGCCCCCACTGACCCTGAGAAGAGAGCTCTGAATTTTCCCGTTTTGACAATATGCTCCACTGATCTCGAAAGAAGAGCTCTGAATTGCCCCTTTTTGACAGTAGTCCCCCCACTGACCCTGAGAGCAGTGCACTGAATTGCCCCCTATTGATAGAAGGCCCCCCACTGACCCTGAGAACAGAGCTCTGAATTGCCCCTTTGTTACAGTAGGCCCCCATTGATCCTAAGAACATACCTCTGAATTGCCCCTTTGCTACAAGAGGCCCCCACTGATCATGAGAACAGAGCTCTGAATTGCCCCTTCTTTATAGTAGGCCCCCACTGATCCTGAGAACAGCTCTGAATTGCCCATTTGTTACAGTAGACCCCCATTGATCCTGAGAACAGAGCTCTGAATTGCCCATTTTTGACAGTAGGCCCCCATTGATCCTGAGAACAGAGCTCTGAATTGCCCCTTTGTTACAATAGGCCCCCACTTATCCTGAGAACAAATCTCTGAATTACCCATTTTTGACAGTAGGCCCCATTGATCTCGAGAACAGAGCTCTGAACTGCCTCTTTGTTACAGTAGGCCCCACTGATCCTGAGAACAGAGCTCTGAATTGCTCCTATGTTACAGTAGGCCCCCACTGATCCTGAGAACAGAGCTCTGAACTGCCCCTTTGTTACAGTAGACCCCCACTGATCCTGAGAGCAGAGCTCTGAACTGCCCCTTTTTGACAGTAGGTCCCCACTTATTTTGAGAGCAGAGCTCTGAATTGCCCCTATGTTACAGTAGACCCCCACTGATCCTGAGAACAGAGCTCTGAACTGCCCCTTTTTGACAGTAGGTCCCCACTTATTTTGAGAGCAGAGCTCTGAATTGCCCCTATGTTACAGTAGGCCCCCACTGATTTTGAGAGCAGAGCTCTGAATTGCCCCTTTGTTACAATAGGCCCCCACTGACCCTAAGAAGAGAGCTCTGAATTGCCCCGTTTTGACAATATGCCCCACTGATCTCGAGAGAAGAGCTCTGAATTGCCCCTTTTTGACAGTAGTCCCCCCACTGACCCTGAGAGCAGTGCATTAAATTGCCCCCTATAGATAGAAGGCCCCCAACTGACCCTGACAAGAGAGCTCTGAGTTGCCCCTTTTTAACAGTAGCCCCCCACTGATCCCAAGAGCAGAGCTCTGAATTTCCATTTTTTTTTCGCTGCATCCTCTTTTACAGGGCAATCTCATCAATTCTCTAAAAAGAAAGTAGGTGGGCTGTATGTGTTAATAGGTGGGATGTATGTGTTATAGGGTGGGCTGTATGTGTTAATAGGTGGGATGTATGTGTTATAGGGTGGGATGTATGTGTTAATAGGTGGGCTGTATGTGGTATTAGGTGGGCTGTATGTGTTATTGGGTGGGCTGTATGTGTTATTGGGTGGGATGTATGTGTTATTGGGTGGGCTGTATGTGTTAATAGGTGGGATGTATGTGTTATAGGGTGGGATGTATGTGTTAATAGGTGGGATGTATGTGTTATTGGGTGGGATGTGTGTGTTATTGGGTGGGATGTATAATATTGGGTGGGCTGTATGTGTTAATAGGTGGGCTGTATGTGTTATTAGGTGGGATGTATAATATTGGGTGGGCTGTATGTGTTATTGGGTGGGATGTATGTGTTATTGGGTGGGATGTATGTGTTAATAGGTGGGATGTATGTGTTATAGGGTGGGCTGTATGTGTTATTAGGTGGGATGTATGTGTTATTGGGTGGGATGTATGTGTTAATAGGTGGGCTGTATGTGTTATTGGGTGGGCTGTATGTGTTATTGGGTGGGCTGTATGTGTTATTGGGTGGGCTGTATGTGTTATTGGGTGGGATGTATGTGTTATTGGGTGGGCTGTATGTGTTAATAGGTGGGCTGTATGTGTTATTGGGTGGGCTGTATGTGTTATTGGGTGGGCTGTATGTGTTACTAGGTGGGATGTATGTGTTATTAGGTGGGCTGTATGTGTTATTGGGTGGGCTGTATGTGTTATTGGGTGGGCTGTATGTGTTATTGGGTGGGATGTATGTGTTATTGGGTGGGATGTATGTGTTATTGGGTGGGATGAATGTGTTATTGGGTGGGCTGTATGTGTTAATAGGTGGGATGTATGTGTTATAGGGTGGGATGTATGTGTTAATAGGTGGGATGTATGTGTTATTGGGTGGGCTGTATGTGTTAATAGGTGGGATGTATGTGTTAATAGGTGGGATGTATGTGTTATAGGGTGAGCTGTATGTTTTATTGGGTGGGATGTATGTGTTATTGGGTGGGATGAATGTGTTATTGGGTGGGCTGTATGTGTTAATAGGTGGGATGTATGTGTTATAGGGTGGGCTGTATGTGTTATTGGGTGAGCTGTATGTGTTACTAGGTGGGATGTATGTGTTATTGGGTGGGCTGTATGTGTTATAGGGTGGGCTGTATGTGTTATTGGGTGGGATGTATGTGTTATAGGGTGGGCTGTATGTGTTAATAGGTGGGCTGTATGTGTTAATAGGTGGGATGTATGTGTTATTGGGTGGGCTGTATGTGTTATTAGGTGAGCTGTATGTGTTATTAGGTGGGATGTATGTGTTATTGGGTGGGATGTATGTGTTATTGGGTGGGATGTATGTGTTAATAGGTGGGATGTATGTGTTATTGGGTGGGATGTATGTGTTAATAGGTGGGATGTATGTGTTATTGGGTGGGCTGTATGTGTTAATAGGTGGGATATATGTGTTAATAGGTGGGATGTATGTGTTAATAGGTGGGATGTATGTGTTATTGGGTGGGATGTATGTGTTATTGGGTGGGATGTATGTGTTATAGGGTGGGCTGTATGTGTTATTGGGTGGGATGTATGTGTTATTGGGTGGGATGTATGTGTTAATAGGTGGGATGTATGTGTTAATAGGTGGGCTGTATGTTTTATTGGGTGGGATGTATGTGTTAATAGGTGGGATGTATGTGTTATTGGGTGGGATGTATGTGTTATTGGGTGGGATGTATGTGTTAATAGGTGGGATGTATGTAATAATAATAATAATAATAAAGCTTTATTTATATAGCGCCAACATATTCCGCAGCGCTTTACAATGTAGGGTTAGAGTACAGAAAATATAATACAGTAAGTAATTACAGTACAGAACAAATACAGTACAATAATTGGATACAAAACAATAGGCATAGAATCAATGTAACAAAGAAAATACAATAAATAAAGCAAGAAATGAAGGTGACCCTGCTCAAAAGAGCTTACAATCTAAAACGGGATAGGAGTTGCACAATGTACAGGGGCTTATTGCACTGATGGTCCAGGCATCTTGAGGAAATGGGGCATAGGGCTAAGCTTACATGGACGGTCATTATACAATCTGTGTAGACCTTTATGGTTTGGTGGAGTTTGTAGAAGAGTAATGTCCAGAGGGATAGCCCATTCACTGTCTACAGTACAATGGACATGTTAGGGAGTATGATAGGCCGCCTTAAAAAGATGCGTTTTTAGGGATCGCCTGAAGCCATGCAAGTTGTGGATAGTCCTGATTTCTTGTGGTAAAGCATTCCAGAGTTTTGGTGCAGCTCTGGAGAAGTCTTGGAGTCGGGAGTGGGAGGATCGGATTATTACAGATGTTAGTCGAAGGTCATTTGAGGAACGTAGAGAGCGGGTGGGGTGATAGACAGAGATGAGGGAGGAGAGGTAGGGGGGTCCTGCACTGTGAAGAGCTTTGTGGGTGAGAACAAGCAATTTGAATTTGATCCTGTAGTATACGGGCAGCCAGTGCAGTGACTGGCACAGAGCGGATCCTATAGTGTACGGGCAGCCAGTGCAATGACTGGCAGAGAGCAGAGGCATCTGAGTAACGATTGGCCAGGTGGGTGATCCTGGCTGCTGCATTAAGGATGGACTGGAGAGGAGAAAGTCTGGTGAGGGGGAGGCCGCTTAATAGAGAGTTGCAATAGTCAAGGCGGGAATGGATTAGGGCCACGGTGAGGGTTTTTGTTGTTTCCATGGTGAGAAAGGGGCGGACTCTAGAGATATTCTTCAGGTGTAAGCGACAGGAGCGGACGAGAGATTGTGTGTGGGAGGAGAAGGAAAGATCGGTGTCAAACATAACACCCAGACAACGAGCCTGCTGCCTAGGCGTTATCGTGATGCCGCAAACTGAGAGAGAGATGTCCGGTTTAGGGAGGTTAGTGGATGGGGGGAGCAGAAGAAGTTCAGATTTGGAAAGGTTTAGTTTCAAATAGAGAGTGGACATGATATTGGAAACTGCAGCTAGACAGTCATTGCTGTTCTTTACTACCGCAGGGGTAAGGTCAGGGGCTGAAGTGTATAGTTGTGTGTCATCAGCATAAAGATGGTACTGAAAGCCAAATCTGCTGATGGTCTGTCCAATCGGGGCCGTGTAGAGAGAGAATAGGAGGGGGCCAAGGACTGAACCCTGAGGGACCCCAATAGTGAGGGGAAGAGAGGGGAAGTGGAACCAGAGAATGATACACTGAAAGAGCGGTCAGAAAGATAGGAGGAGAGCCAGGAGAGAGCCGTGTCCTTTATGCCAATGGAGTGCAGCATAGAGAGTAGGAGCTGATGGTCAACAGTGTAAAAAGCTGCAGAGAGATCAAGAAGAATAAGCAGAGAGTGGTCACCATTATGTTTTGCTGTCAGAAGGTCATTGGTCACTTTGATGAGGGCAGTTTCTGTAGAGTGAAGGGGGCGGAAACCAGACTGTAATGGATCTAGAAGAGAGTGAGCGGAGAGGTAACGGGTGAGGCGGGAGTAGACCAGGCTGTAATAGATCTAGAAGAGAGTGAGCGGAGAGGTAACGGGTGAGGCGGGAATAGACCAGGCGCTCCAAGAGTTTAGAGATGAAGGGGAGATTGGAGACTGGTCTGTAGTTATTTGTGCAGGTTGGGTCGAGAGTGGTTTTCTTTAATAATGGAGTAATGATCGAGTGTTTGAAGGAGGAGGGGAAAATGCCAGAAGAGAGGGAGAGATTGAAGATTTTGGTTAGATGAGTGGTGACGACTGGAGAGAGGGACTGGAGCAGGTGTGAGGGAATGGGGTCAGTAGTGCATGTGGTGGGACGAGAGGAAGAAAGGAGCCTGGAGACTTCTTCTTCTGTGACTGGGTCGAATGTGGAGAGTGAACCGGAGGAGATGTGGGGAAGAATGGGGGTGGCAGCGCTTGGAGGCTGAGAGCTGATTTCCTGGCGGATGTTGTCTATTTTCTCCATGAAGTAGGAAGCCAAGTCATCAGCACAGAGGTCGGTGATGGGGGCCTGCACTTTAGGACTGAGGAGAGAGTGAAAGGTGTCAAAGAGTTTTTTTGGATTGTTGGATAGTGAGGAGATCAGGGTGGTGAAGTAGGTCTGTTTGGCAAGGTGAAGGGCAGAGTTGTAGGTTTTTAGCATGAATTTATAATGGATAAAGTCTCCTGGTGAGCGAGTTTTCCTCCATAGACGTTCAGCACTCCTGGAGCATCGCTGGAGGAATCGAGTTTGTGGGATGTATGTGTTATTGGGTGAGCTGTATGTGTTATTGGGTGAGCTGTATGTGTTAATAGGTGGGATGTATGTGTTATTGGGTGGGCTGTATGTGTTATTGGGTGGGATGTATGTGTTATTGGGTGGGATGTATGTGTTATTGGGTGAGATGTATGTGTTATTAGGTGGGATGTATGTGTTAATTGGTGGGATGTATGTGTTAACGGGTGCTCTGTATGCATTTACCGGTGGGTTGTATGTGTTAATGTATGGGCTGTATGTGTTAACAGGAGGGATTTATGTGTTAACGGGTGGGATGTTTGTGTTATTGGGTGGGTGTGTGTGTTATTGGGTGGGTTGTATGCATTAATGTATGGGTTGTAGGCATTAATTGGTGAGATATATGTTCAAACATTGGAAAGGGTTAACCCTCAAGTAATCTTCAAAGCTGCTAATCATCCAGAAGCCCTATAAGACGTAATACCCGGAGTGGGGGCAGCGGTTGTACCCGGGGTGAGTGATAGTGGGAGTTGGAGTAATACCCGGGGTGGGGGCCAGGGTAGGGGTAATACCCATGGTGGGGCCGTGGGTAATACCCAGGGTGGAGGTTGGGGTAATACCTTGGGTGTGGGTGGGGGGAATACCCGGGGTGGAGGCTGGAGTAATATCTAGGGTGGGGCTGCAGTAGGTGTTGGGGTAATACCCAGGGTGGGGGGGGTGTACTCTCTTTTGACATCTCTGATGTAAGGTCAGTAGACATGTGACATTTCTCTCTGATCAGAGGGGACTGGTTGCGACTTGATTCTGGCTCTATATTGGGGAGCCAAGGGTAATACCCGGGGTGAGGGCCCGGGTATAGGTTGGGGTAATACCCTGGGTGGGCTGGGGGTGTACTCCCTTTTGCCTTTGATATGAGGTCAGTAGATGTGTGACAATTCTCTCTAATCAGAGGGGACTGGTTGCGTCTTGGTTCTGGCTCTGTATCGGGGGGCCGGGGATAATACCCGGGGTGAGGGCCGGGGGTGTACTCTCTTTGGCCTCCTCTGAAATGAGGTCAGTAGACATGTGACATTTCTCTCTGATCGGAGGGGACTGGTTGTGTCTTGGTTCTGGTTTTGTATCGGGACGTCGGGGATAATACCCGGGGTGAGGGCCGGGGGTGTACTCTCTTTGGCCTCCTCTGATATGAGGTCAGTAGATGTGTAACATTTCTCTCTGATCGGAGGGGTTTGGTTGTGTCTTGACTCTGCCCCTGAATCAAAAGGCCGGGGGTGTACTCTCTTTGGCCTCCTCTGGTCTTGGTTCTGGCTCTGTATCGGGGGCCGGGGTGTGTACTCTCGTTGGCCGTCTCTGGTCTTGGTTCTGGCTCTGTATCGGGGGGCCGGGGGTGTACTCTCTTTGGCCTCCTCTGGTCTTGGTTCTGGCTCTGTATCGGGGGGCCGGGGGTGTACTCTTGTTGGCCGTCTCTGGTCTTGGTTCTGGCTCTGTATCGGGGGCCGGGGGTGTACTCTCTTTGGCCTCCTCTAGTCTTGGTTCTGGCTCTGTATCGGGGGGCCGGGGGTGTACTCTCGTTGGCCGTCTCTGGTCTTGGTTCTGGCTCTGTATCGGGGGCCGGGGGTGTACTCTCTTTGGCCTCCTCTGGTCTTGGTTCTGGCTCTGTATCGGGGGCGGGATCTTCAGAATAATTTGCAGTATTTAATCTCTAGTGATTAATATAATGTGTGAGGCTGCGGCCCCCGGGGGCCCCTCAGAGTGATTACAGAGGTACACAGCCCATTAAACGTCTAGACCAGGACCCGCGATATTATTAGTGGCTGATTTCATTTCGCTCCACATTTCTGCACTCGATGCAGATTTATTATGGAGATGAGCGGACGTGGCCCCCGGAGGGTTGTGATGAGCGGAGGTCACAGGCGCGGAGGCACCGCCGCGGTCACCGCACATCATTATTAGGCTTTTCTTGTTCTACTTTTAGTCCCAGCTGATAATAATAATAATAATAATAAAGTGATGAGACGCCGGATTTTTTAATCATTTTACATAAGTGCGATCCTGGAAATGACAAAATATCCAGAACTTTGTAAACACTTTGCTGTAATGATCTCGTCAGGTTACATCATATTCATCCTCCGGTCACAGCCAAAGCTGCAGACGATTCTGCTCTTTCTATTTAGTCTGAACTTTCTTATTAGTTGTTCAGCCGGCTATGGAACCCTTAGGGTGGAGGGGCCCCATGACATTCGGGAGGGAGGGAGTTAATGGGGAATAGGACAGGAGTGGGTTATTCAAATGACAGCAGGGAGTATTATTGGGGTTGGGGGGGTTGGTTTTAGGGGGGAATAGGGGGAGCCTGAGTGGGAGTTATTGGGATAGGAAAGGAAGTTCCTTCACTCCATTTCCAGGGAACAGTCGGAGCAGTTTGGTCACTCAGAGATTACCTTGTGATGGCAGATCTGGGAGAGCTTCGGGCCTTGATCCAGGCAGCAGCAGTGGTGCATGGGGCGCAGGCAGTGCAGGCCTATGTACAGGCTGCCTTCGTTTCCCTGTCGGCACCGGCCCCCTCCGCTCCGGCTCCGCGTGGCCGCCGGTCCAGGCCATCGGAGCTGTATTTCCCGGACACAGGGAGCGCGAGGCGGGCCCTTTCCTGGAGCCCCGGTGGGGACCCTCATCGGCAGGGAGGGTGCCCATCCAGCTTGGAGCCCTCTCCGGCCAGTTGGAGGAATCTACGATGCGGTGGTGCCAGACCGGAAGTGGGCGGGCCAACCTTGCAACCTACTTCCGGTCGGCGGCCTGAGACCCGGAGATCGGTAATGGAGGCGGCTCCCAGCCAGGATCGAGTCGGGGAGACACAGAGGGGGCCTCCCGCAGTCGGCGCCACGGAGGGGGCCGGAGTGTGCACCGGGGGCTGATCAGCTGGGCCGGTCACTTGCGGTGGCTGGCGGACGGTGCGACGCTGGTGAGTCCCCGGGGCATAGGATTGGACGGCTCTGGTCCAGAGCAGCAGCGGTGGCCTCCACAACCCGTGGGGGTCGCACCCAGCAGGCATCTACGGATGCAGGGCCTGGGGGGGCTGTAACATATCTCCAATGTGTAGCAGGGGGGATATCCCGGCGGAATGGAGCCAGAGAGCAGCCCGCCTGAAGTCGGCAGGGTGGGCTTAGGCATGGAGGCCCCTCTAGTCAGAAGAGACCACGGAGGGGTTTGGCGAACGGGGATGATCGGAGGTCGCAGAAGAATCCACCAAGAAGAAGGAAGGCCGGCCAGGGGTGCTGCTGCAGCCATGGAGGCCAGGGCGGTCGGCAATGGCGGGCAGGGCTCGGACGCAGCAACCCTGGTGGGCACAGATGGCGAGATCAGCGCGGAAGAAGGAGAAGTGTCGGAGGGCTCGTTTTCGGAGGATCAGCCGGAGGAGGACTGCATTGCGGCTGCTCCACGGCAGCCTAGTGAGAACACTGATTGTAATGTCGCATCTGTGTCAGGATTGGGCGGAGTTATAGGAGGAGGGCCAGTTCCGACCGGGGGTTAACGTCGGTGGGCATGTAATAGGTCAGTTGTTGGGTTTATTGCCTGTTGGCTCAGGGGGGCTTAGGTTATGGTTTGGGGTCTCCGGTGGGAGCTTGAGACGATCCGGCTGAGGTTGGGCCTAGTACAAGCGGTGAGGCAGCGTTACAGCGGGATGATGAAGGGCAGACGTCAATGGTGGCGGACACGGCAGTTGAGGCCACTGGGGTGGAGAATGAGAAAGAGGAGGAGGTAGTTAGGCTGGATCACAGGGCCAAGAGCGAGGTTTATGTTTGTTTTGAGAGCCCTTTGGGGCGCATCTGAAGAAGGAAGTCAGGGAGAAGATTTGGAGGGGGGAGTATGTTGAGATATTTTCGCTGCTCCCGTTGGAGAAGTTCAATTTAGATAAGGTTTGGCCTAGTGATTCCAAAAAAGAGAAGGCGCATGAGGAGAAGCAGCGTATCGTCTTATTCCGCGTACGTTTCCAAATTGGTTACAGGCCTTTGGTATTTTGGGGAGCGTCGTGGGGGAAAAGGAGCCGGAACACTGATCCGCTCTGGTTATCTGGATTCTATCGGGGAGGATTATAGAGTGTATGGGGGTCCGGCTTGGCTGCGCTATGACGAGCAGTTCAGGCAACGGAAGGCTCTGCGTTCGGATATGCATTGATATCACAAGGACATTTCCTTGTGGTCACGCTCAATGGCGGCTCCGGTGCAGCACTTTTGGGGGGGGGGGGGGGTTCGGGAGAAGGATCAGGTTCCCCGGCCAGTTTTAGGAAGGGATGTTGTTGGCAACTTAATCAGGGACAGTGTAAGTTTGGGGTAAACTGCCGCTTCAAGCACGATTTTCGGGCTGTGGAGGGTGGGCAACGGTAGGGGTGGAGACGGTGCTGGTAAAAGGGAGGACCCCGGTGAGGGTAGAGGCGATGGAGCCATTCTTAAATAGGTACCCTGACGTTGACGCTGCCGCACTGTTACATTCTGTTTTTTGTTTAGGTTCGTTATTCCGTCTGATGCGGTGGGGGGTTCGTTTCGACCAGGGAACTTGTGTTCGGCAAAGGCTCATTCGGGTGTTGTTGCGGGGAAGTTCAGGAACGAGGTTGAGTTGAAAAGGATGGCGGGTCTTTATTTGACCCCTCCTTGTCCAAATTTACGGGTATCCCCGCTGGGCGTGGTTCCAAAGAAGGAGCCAAACAAGTTTCGGTTGATCCATCATTTGTCGTACCCGGCTACATCATCGGTTAATGATGGTATTGCGCCTGAATTGGCAGCAGTTTGTTATTTGACAGGGCTGTGGATTTGGTGAGGAAGGCAGGACCGGGGGCGTTGATGGCGAAGTCGGATGTGGAGGCGGCTTTTCAGTTGTAGCCCGTACATCCGGGGAGTCAGCATTTATTGGGCTGTATGTGGGATGAGCGAGTACCGTAGTATTTGGAATCGCTATACCCGCAACGAGTAGGTCCCGGTACTCGGTACTCGTTGTGAGTATAGCGATTCCGAGTACAACTGCAAAAGTCCTGTAAAAGAGAAGAAAACTGGTTACAAAATAAAAAAATCGGATACTCACCTTAACCGTCGGCTGCATCGGGACCGGCCGATGGACTGGGAGAGATCTGGCCAATCAGATGCTGCCACATCACAATCACGTGATTGCTAGCTGCCACCTGATTGGCCAAATGGCAAGGTCCTCAGTGTACCTGTGTACGGACTAGGGACCTCTACAGGTCACTTGTCAAGTACACAGTCATAGTGGGTCTTACACTCAGCTTCATGCAGCCACAAATTGGCATTGTAGCTGCCCCACATCATTTCCCAGGGTGACATCTGCAGGAAGGCTGCTCATCACCCCAACCACACATCGCCTGACCCCAGAGCCAAAGTTCAGATCCACAGTGGCTTTGGGAATAGTCCTCCATTGTCCACCAGCCAGTTCAATGACAATCCCAGGTCCTTTGTGGATTGTTTCAGGTCGAACCACTCGGGGATCAGCCAGTGTGAGGAAAGCCCCCGAGTCACAAAACTCAATCAGTCTTTGTCCATCCACCTCCTGCAAGTGCTGACCTCGATGAGCAGGAGTCTTTGTAGCTGCGGGCCGCACCCCATAAACCCCTAGTGGTGCAACATGGGTGGCCGAGTCACTAGGCCAGTCCTCACGTAGTGGTAATAGCTCTTCCTCCATGACCCTTGGCTGTACATAGTTAATAATCCGGTGTGGTGCAAGATGATTCCTCATATAACCAGGCCGGCCAGGGGTGGCAGGAGCTGGGCAGGAGGTTTGTAGATGCCCAGGCTGCCCACATCTATAACATCTGCAAGGTGTCTCACCACTTCCTATAGGCGCCCTCTTGGGTGGGGTGTAAGGGGACCTGGCAGTCGGCTCCCACCTGAAGGTGCTATAGGGGTTTGAGGACGACTCCTCCATTGGATGGCTGGGCATGAGGCCTGCAGATGCCCGGGATGCCCACAGCCATAACACCTGCGCTCTGCTGCCTTCTCTCCTCGTCGTATTCCTGGAGACGCAGTGGGAACAGTTGGAGGCACAGTCACATGGGCATCAGCACGAGGTGGTGGCTTAGGGGAACGATGAACAATGGGGACAGGAGGACAAGGGACCACCGGTGTTGTGGAGCTGGTGGCCTCTCTCCATCCTCCAGCAGATTCCTCCACTGAGGCCTGATGGTGAGAACCTCGTCATCTAGAGCTGCAGCTTGGTCCACTGTGGCTGGTCTCCTCTCACGTACCCATTCCGGATCTCAGCAGGGCACTTGGCATAAAACTGCTCTTTTAGGATGACTTGGAGGAAGGTGTCCCAGGTTAAGGCCTCCTCTCCCTCCAGCCAGCGATGACATATTTGTTTGAGTCTGTGGGCGAACATCTTGAAAGACACTTCCTCATCACAGGCTAAAGTACGGAACTGAGTCCTGTAAGTGTCTGGGGTCACGGCATAATGTTCTAGAATAGTCTGTGTAATCTCCCCATACTTACAGTTCCACAGAGGGTCCATAGCTCTATAGGCTTCCGCAGCTCCACCCTCTAAGAGCCCCACCAGATGTCGGACTCGCTCCCTTTCTGGGACATTGATGCTCAAAGTCCTGGAAGAAGCCCTCAATGTCTCCTGCAGCCTCATTAAACTGCTTAAAGTCCTTGCGGGACACTCTGGGGAGTTCCCTCATGGTGGGTGCGAGGGTTACAGTCTGTCTGGAGCTTCTAGCTTCTTCTGCCATGCGCTGCCTCTCCTGAGCTCTGTGAATGGCCTCCCTCTCCCTCTCCTGAGCTCTGTGAAAGGCCTCCATCTTATATTCTATGGGGACCTCATCTCCCAGCAAGGCCATCTCCTCCTCGTACCACACAACCCACTGACTTTTATGGGTGTTGTGAGGCACCGCCGGCATGTCCCCATGGCCGGGGCACATCACATGCAGGATCAGTATAGGATCCTGTGCACATGAGCCGGGTTGTATCGTATGTGCGTTGTATAATCATGTCCGGCACCCAGTATGTCAATGTCTGAAAGATTCATGAGACCAATGAGCGTGTGTGCTGTGTGAACCTACCCGGAACACAGAGAGTTAAACAAGCTGTGTAGATCAGGCACATAGATGAGCAGCTGCATAGGAACTAGAGGAGGCTGATTACTAACAGCCAAGTGGGTGTGTCCATGTGGGCGTGGCCGGCACGATAAGAGCCTGCCAGCTGAGTGAGTGAGAGAGTGCACAGACTTCTGAGATCATTCAGCCTGAGTCCAGGGAGAGATGCAGATCTAGTCTGTGTGAGGGACTGATAGTCCAGACCGCCATGATGTGAGATGGTGTAGGGAGCGCGCTAGCTCCATGCCGTTAGCCAGGACCGGGGTCGTTACAGCACCTGGTGGGGGAAGCCGTGGCTGACCTGGTGGATGCTGGTCCGGACGTGGTTCACTACACGTCCAGGAAGGAGCCCGTGGGGATGCATGGTGGATCTGTGACACCGGTAGCGAGACCCGGATCCAAGCCCGGTAAGAAGGCAGTTCCCGTAGACTTGAGTGAACTGTATGCCCTGTGCGTAGATTGTGCCAGGCGAGCAGAGCCGCCATTAGGTCCGACTAAATAGTCAGTTAAAGGACCTGTTGAAGTGTATGGATATGTTATGTCTTATGTGATAGATCAGTGATTGTATGTATCGTGCCAGGCGGGCAGAGCCGCCCTTAGGTCCGACTCAAGTAGTCAAAGGACCTGATGAAGTGGAATGAATGTAGTGTATGAGAGGTCAGAAGCAGCGGTTAGAAGGCTCCCATAGTGAGTATCGTGTGGTTCACCCCACGAGTTACTAGGGTTTGCCAATCCCTGTCCTCAGCCTAGAGGTGTCATTGATGATAGGTAACGTATGTACTGTAAAATGTAGAGAGGCCGTAGCCACCACGGGAGCGGATGATAGAGCTCCAATGGGGAAAGTCTCCCCACACTCCAGACTGATGGGGAATAGAGATTGTGAGCCCCGATGGGGACAGAGATGACGTATGCAATTAATAGCGCTATAGAAGGGAATAAATATATATAGGAGTCTGTGATAACCAATAAACATTACAGATTATCAGGATTTCTTGTTGAATTCTTTATCACACTATTTGACTTATTATACCTCCAATATTTGATGATGATGATGTTCCTCCCTGTTACATTACTGTATATTCTGCTGTTCTGCTTATATTCTGATTATATTTATTGTTGCTTTATTACCGTATATACTCGTGTATAAGCCGAGTTTTTCAGCCCAAAAATTGGGCTGAAAAGTCCCCCCCTCGGCTTATACACGGGTCATACGGTATATGCTGTGGGGGGGGGGGGCTGTGACCGGGAGCTGGAGGAGGCAGGAGGGGGCCGCGGTGACCGCAGGCGGTCACGTGGGGCCGCCTCATTAGTGCAATGAATATGCACGGCATCCCCCCGTCCATCAACGGCGGGGGGATGCCGTGCATATTGCAATACACAGCCCCCCTCCTTAATATGGGTCCCCCAGTATTAATAAACAGCCCCCCTCCTTATCATGGCCCCCCAGGCTGCGGCAGCTGTCAAAATAACAAACAGTTTATACATCACCTTCCGTCGCAGCTTCTCCGGTCCTCCGCTCGCTGGCTGCTTCTTCTTTCTTCTTGTGCCGGTGTCATGTGACCGGGCGCAGGAGATGACGTCATTTCCTGCGCGCGGTCACAGAAGTCGGCACAAGAAGAAGAAGCAGCCGGCAAGCGGAGGACCGGAGAAGCTGCGACGGAAGGTGATGTATAAACTGTTTGTTATTTTGACAGCTGCCGCAGCCTGGGGGGCCATGATAAGGAGGGGGGGCTGTTTATTAATACTGGGGGACCCATATTAAGGAGGGGGGCTGTTTACTACCACTGGGGCTGTATATACCTCTGGGGCTCCTGTATACTACCACTGGGGCTGCTTGGGCTCCTGTATACTACCACTGGGGCTGATGTATACTACCACTGGGGCTGCTTGGGCTCCTGTATACTACCACTGGGGCTGCTATATACTACCACTGGGGCTGCTGTATACTACCACTGGGGCTGCTGGGGCTCCTATATACTACCACTGGGGCTGCTGTATACTACCACTGGGGCTGCTGCATACTACCACTGGGGCTGCTGTATACTACCACTGGGGCTGCCTGTATACTACCACTGGGGCTGCTGTATACTACCACTGGGGCTGCTGGGGCTCCTATATACTACCACTGGGGCTGCTGTATACTACCACTGGGGCTGCTGTATACTACCACTGGGGCTGCTGGGGCTCCTATATACTACCACTGGGGCTGCTGTATACTACCACTGGGGCTGCTGCATACTACCACTGGGGCTGCTGTATACTACCACTGGGGCTGCTATATACTACCACTGGGGCTGCTGTATACTACCACTGGGGCTGCTGTATACAACCACTGGGGCTGCTGGGGCTCCTATATACTACCACTGGGGCTGCTGTATACTACCACTGGGGCTGCTGTATACTACCACTGGGGCTGCTGTATACTACCACTGGGGCTGCTGTATACTACCACTGGGGCTGCTGTATACTACCACTGGGGCTGCTGGGGATGCTATATACTACCACTGGGGCTGCTGTATACTACCACTGGGGCTGCTATATACTACCACTGGGGCTGCTTGGGCTCCTGTATACTACCACTGGGGCTGCTGGGGCTCCTATATACTAACACTGGGGCTGCTGTATACTACCACTGGGGCTGCTGGGGATGCTATATACTACCACTGGGGCTGCTGGGGATGCTATATACTACCACTGGGGCTGCTGTATACTACCACTGGGGCTGCTGGGGCTGCTATATACTACTGCTGGGGATGCTATATACTACCACTGGGGCTGCTGTATACTACCACTGGGGCTGCTATATACTACTGCTGGGGATGCTATATACTACCACTGGGGCTGCTGTATACTACCACTGGGGCTGCTGGGGCTGCTATATACTACCACTGGGGCTGCTGGGGCTGCTATATACTACCACTGGGGCTGCTGGGGATGCTATATACTACCACTGGGGCTGCTGGGGATGCTATATACTACCACTGGGGATGCTATATACTACCACTGGGCGGGCTGCTGTATACTACCACTGGGGCTGCTGTATACTACCACTGGGGAGGCCTGTATACCACTGGGAAGGCCTGTATACCACACTGCTGGGGGCTGTATACCTGTGCTGGGGTCCACCCTCGGCTTATACACGAGTCAATAGGTTTTTCCAGATTTTTGGGGCAAAAGTAGGGGGGTCGGCTTATACACGGGTCGGCTTATACACGAGTATATACGGTAAGTTTTATATATAATTATATATTATAATGTTGTTTTATGTTGTATTATACTGGCTCTGATTATATGTATTATACTGTGCTCTATTATATTGTATATTACTGTGCTCTGATTATTGTATTATACTGTGCTCTGTTATGTTGTATTATACTGTGCTCTTTATACTGTATTATACGTGCTCTGTTATATTGTATTATACTGTGCTCTATTATGTTGTATTATACTGTGCTCTATTATATTGTATTATACTGTGCTCTATTATATGTATTATACTGTGCTCTATTATGCTTGTATTATACTGTGCTCTATTATATTGTATTATACTGTGCTCTATTATATGTATTATACTGTGCTCTATTATATTGTATTATACTGTGCTCTTTATATGTATTATACTGTGCTCTATATGTTGTATTATACTGTGCTCTATTATATTTGTATTATACTGTGCTCTATTATTTGTATTATACCTGTGCTCTATTATACTTGTATTATACTGTGCCTTATTATGTGTATTATACTGTGCTCTATTATTGTATTATACTGGCTCTAGTTAGTCTGTATTATACTATGCTCTGTTATATCTGTATTATACTGTGCTCTATTATTTGTATTAACTGTGCTCTGTTATGTATTATACGTGCTCTATTATACTGTATTATACTGTGTCTCTTTATACTGTATTATACTGTGCTCTGTTATGTTGTATTATACTGTGCTCTGTTATATTGTATTATACTGTGCTCTATTATAGTCTGTATTATACTGTGCTCTGTTATCTGTATTATACATGTGCTCTGTTATTACTGTATTATACTGTGCTCTATTATACTGTATTATACTGGCTCTGGTTATGTTGTATTATACTGGGCTCTATTATACTGTATTATACTGTGCTCTGTATACTGTATTATACTGTGCTCTATTATGCTGTATTTATACCGTGCTCTATTATTGTATTTATACTGTGCTCTATTAAAACTGTATTATACGTGCTCTATTATGTATTATACTTGCTCTATTATATTGTATTATACTGTGCTCTTTATACTGTATTATACTGTGCTCTATTAAATATGTATATACTGTGCTCTTTATATTGTATTATACTGTGCTCTGTTATGTTGTATTATACTGTGCTCTGTTATGTTGTATTATACTGTGCTCTATTATATTGTATTATACTGTGCTCTGTTATGTTGTATTATACTGTGCTCTGTTATTTGTATTATACTGTGCTCTATTATACTGTATTATACTGTGCTCTATTATACTGTATTATACTGTGCTCTATTATGTTGTATTATACTGTGCTCTATTATGTTGTATTATACTGTGCTCTTTATTTGTATTATACGTGCTCTGTTATGTGTATTATACTGTGCTCTATTATATTGTATTATACTGTGCTCTTTATACTGTATTATACTGTGCTCTATTATGTTGTATTATACTGTGCTCTATTATACTGTATTATACTGTGCTCTATTATTTGTATTATACTGTGCTCTATTATTTGTATTATACTGTGCTCTATTATGTTGTATTATACTGTGCTCTATTATACTGTATTATACTGTGCTCTATTATACTGTATTATACTGTGCTCTATTATGTTTATTATACTGTGCTCTATTATACTGTATTATACTGTGCTCTGTTATGTGTATTATACTGTGCTCTATTATGTTGTATTATACTGTGCTCTTTATGTTGTATTATACTGTGCTCTGATATTATACCGTGCTCTTTATTGTATTATACTGTGCTCTGTTATGTTGTATTATACTGTGCTCTATTATACTGTATTATACTTGCTCTATTATGTTGTATTATACTGTGCTCTATTATGTTGTATTATACTGTGCTCTATATTTATACTGTGCTTATTATTATACTGTGCTCTATTATGTTGTATTATACTGTGCTCTATTATTTGTATTATACTGTGCTCTGTTATTGTATTATACCGTGCTCTGTTATTTGTATTATACTGTGCTCTATTATATGTATTATACTGTGCTCTATTATGTTATACTGTGCTCTATTATGTTGTATTATACCGTGCTCTGTTATGTTTATTATTATCTGTGCTCTATTATGTTGTATTATACTGTGCTCTATTATGTTGTATTATACTGTGCTCTATTATATTTATTATACTGTGCTCTATTATATTGTTTATACTGTGCTCTATTATACTGTATTATACTGTGCTCTATTATTTGTATTATACTGTGCTCTGTTATACTGTATTATACTGTGCTCTATTATGTTGTATTATACGTGCTCTGTTATACTGTATTATACTGTGCTCTATTATACTGTATTATACTGTGCTCTGTTATGTTGTATTATACGTGCTCTATTATGTTGTATTATACTGTGCTCTATTATGTTGTATTATACTGTGCTCTATTATATTGTATTATACTGTGCTCTATTATGTTGTATTATACTGTGCTCATTATTTGTATTATACTGTGTATTATATTGTATTATACTGTGCTCTATTATGTTGTATTATACTGTGCCTATTATGTTGTATTATACTGTGCTCTATTAGTTGTTTATACTGTGCTCTATTATATACTGTATTATACCGTGCTCTATTATACTGTATTATACTGTGCTCTATTATGTTGTATTATACTGTGCTCTGTTATTTGTATTATACTGTGCTCTATTATACTGTATTATACTGTGCTCTATTATGTTGTATTATACTGTGCTCTATTATATTGTATTATACTGTGCTATTATATTGTATTATACTGTGCTCTATTATTTGTATTATACTGTGCTCATTTTTATTATACTGTGCTCTGTATTGTATTATACTGTGCTCTATTATGTTGATATACTGTGCTCTATTATATTGTATTATACTGTGCTCTATTATTTGTATTATACTGTGCTCTATTATGTTGTATTATACTGTGCTCTGTTTGTTTGTATTATACTGTGCTCTATTATATTGTATTATACTGTGCTCTATTATGTTGATTATACTGTGCTCTATTATGTTGTATTATACTGTGCTCTATTATGTTGTATTATACTGTGCTCTATTATATTGTATTATACTGTGCTCTATTATACTGTTATTATACTGTGCTCTATTATAGTTGTATTATACTGTGCTCTGTTATATTGTATTATACTGTGCTCTATTATATTGTATTATACTGTGCTCTATTATGTTGTATTATACTGTGCTCTATTATACTGTATTATACTGTGCTCTATTATATTTGTATTATACTGTGCTCTGTTATGTTGTATTATACTGTGCTCTATTATACTTATTATACTGTGCTCTATTATACTGTATTATACTGTGCTCTATTATATTGTATTATACTGTGCTCTATTATGTTGTATTATACTGTGCTCTATTATATTGTATTATACTGTGCTCTATTATACTTGTATTATACGTGCTCTATTATACTGTATTATACTGTGCTCTATTATGTTGTATTATACTGTGCTCTGTTATGTTGTATTATACTGTGCTCTATTATATTGTATTATACTGTGCTCTTTATGTTGTATTATACTGTGCTCTATTATTATGTATTATACTGTGCTCTATTATACTGTATTATACTGTGCTCTATTATATGTATTATACTGTGCTCTATTATTGTATTATACTGTGCTCTATTATACTGTATTATACTGTGCTCTGTTATGTTGTATTATACTTGCTCTTTATATTGTATTATACTGTGCTTATTATACTGTATTATACTGTGCCCTATTATAGTTGTATTATACTGTGCTCTATTATATTGTATTATACTGTGCTCTGTTATATTGTATTATACTGTGCTCTATTATGTTGTATTATACTGTGCTCTATTATATGTATTATACTGTGCTCTATTATTTGTATTATACTGTGCTCTGTTATGTTGTATTATACTGTGCTCTATTATATTGTATTATACTGTGCTCTATTATACTGTATTATACTGTGCTCTTTATGTTGTATTATACTGTGCTCTGTTATACTGTATTATACTGTGCTCTATTATGTTGTATTATACCGTGCTCTGTTATACTGTATTATACTGTGCTCTATTATACTGTATTATACTGTGCTCTATTATATTGTATTATACCGTGCTCTATTATACTGTATTACACTGTGCTCTATTATATTGTATTATACTGTGCTCTATTATACTGTATTATACCGTGCTCTATTATATTGTATTTTATTCTGTTGGTTATACTATATGACTGTTATATTGTCTATTCTTGCGGTTGGCGCTGTGGTCACATGCTGCCATCACGTCCTCCGTTGTTGCCCTCATCGTGTTCAATGTCTTATGGGAATCCATTCTGAGTCCTCTCCTTTCTGTAGGCTCGGTGTCTGGCTCGGTCAGGGGCCCCGTTGGACGGGTGATCGCCCATTATCCCATGAAATATGATGGATTTTGCTGTCAGGAAGAGGTCAGACCCAAACATACGAGGAGCCACAGAGGATCCCGGTGTGGGTAAGCGGGTGAGGTCTGCTCTGGGCCCCTCATTGTATCCCACCCACGGGTCCTCTACCTTCCCGCTGCCGGTGATGGATGTGATCCGGCCGCTGACACTGATGGATGGAGATATGGACACTTGTGTGGGTGATGGAGAATTCCTTGTATCCAGCACCATCAGATGTGCAGGGTATATAGAGGGGCACAGCCGTCCCTCCGGTCATGATCTTACAAATCAGTCACGTCTGGAAAGGCTGAGTGACAACCAATATGGCGGCCACTGAAGGAACAGGCCCGGGATGTGGGAAAGCTGAACTGTCGTATGGATTTGTGGCTTTCTTGCCACAGTAGTACTACAACTCCCAGTCTGTCCTGAAAGTCCAGCATAAAAGTCCGTCACCTCTGGTACAAAAGACTGAAACCTCTGGTACAAAAGACTGAAACCTCTGGCACAAAAGACTGAAACCTCTGGTACAAAAGACTGAAACCTCTGGTACAAAAGACTGAAACCTCTGGCACAAAAGACTGAAACCTCTGGTACAAAAGACTGAAACCTCTGACACAAAAGACTGAAACCTCTGGTACAAAAGACTGAAACCTCTGGTATAAAAGTCTGAAACCTCTGGAACAAAAGACTGAAACCTCTGGTACAAAAGACTGAAACCTCTGGCACAAAAGACTGAAACCTCTGGTACAAAAGACTGAAACCTCTGACACAAAAGACTGAAACCTCTGGTACAAAAGACTGAAACCTCTGGCACAAAAGACTGAAACCTCTGGTACAAAAGTCTGAAACCTCTGGCACAAAAGTCTGAAACCTCTGGAACAAAAGACTGAAACCTCTGGAACAAAACTTTGAAACCTCTGGCACAAAAGACTGAAACCTCTGGGACAAAAGACTGAAACCTCTGGAACAAAAGACTGAAACCTCTGGTACAAAAGACTGAAACCTCTGGCACAAAAGACTGAAACCTCTGGAACAAAACTCTGAAACCTCTGGCACAAAAGACTGAAACCTCTGGGACAAAAGACTGAAACCTCTGGAACAAAACTCTGAAACCTCTGGCACAAAAGACTGAAACCTCTGGGACAAAAGACTGAAACCTCTGGAACAAAAGACTGAAACCTCTGGTACAAGAGACTGAAACCTCTGGCACAAAAGACTGAAACCTCTGGAACAAAACTCTGAAACCTCTGGCACAAAAGACTGAAACCTCTGGGACAAAAGACTGAAACCTCTGGAACAAAAGACTGAAACCTCTGGAACAAAAGTCTGAAACCTCTGGAACAAAAGTCTGTAACCTCTGGCACAAAAGACTGAAACCTCTGGGACAAAAGACTGAAACCTCTGGAACAAAAGACTGAAACCTCTGGAACAAAAGTCTGAAACCTCTGGAACAAAAGTCTGTAACCTCTGGCACAAAAGACTGAAACCTCTGGAACAAAAGTCTGAAACCTCTGGTACAAAAGACTGAAACCTCTGGTACAAGAGACTGAAACCTGTGGCACAAAAGACTGAAACCTCTGGAACAAAAGTCTGAAACCTCTGGTACAAAAGACTGAAACCTGTGGCACAAAAGACTGAAACCTCTGGAACAAAAGTCTGTAACCTCTGGCACAAAAGACTGAAACCTCTGGTACAAAAGTCTGAAACCTCTGGAACAAAAGTCTGTAACCTCTGGCACAAAAGACTGAAACCTCTGGGACAAAAGACTGAAACCTCTGGAACAAAAGACTGAAACCTCTGGAACAAAAGTCTGAAACCTCTGGAACAAAAGTCTGTAACCTCTGGCACAAAAGACTGAAACCTCTGGAACAAAAGTCTGAAACCTCTGGTACAAAAGACTGAAACCTCTGGTACAAGAGACTGAAACCTGTGGCACAAAAGACTGAAACCTCTGGAACAAAAGTCTGAAACCTCTGGTACAAAAGACTGAAACCTGTGGCACAAAAGACTGAAACCTCTGGAACAAAAGTCTGTAACCTCTGGCACAAAAGACTGAAACCTCTGGTACAAAAGTCTGAAACCTCTGGCACAAAAGTCTGAAACCTCTGGCACAAAAGACTGAAACCTCTGGCACAAAAGACTGAAACCTCTGGCACAAGAGACTGAAACCTCTGGTAAAAAAGACTGAAACCTCTGGCACAAGAGACTGAAACCTCTGGTAAAAAAGACTGAAACCTCTGGTACAAAAGACTGAAACCTCTGGTACAAGAGACTGAAACCTGTGGCACAAAAGACTGAAACCTCTGGCACAAAAGACTGAAACCTCTGGGACAAAAGACTGAAACCTCTGGAGCAAAAGTCTGAAACCTCTGGCACAAAAGACTGAAACCTCTGGGACAAAAGACTGAAACCTCTGGAACAAAAGACTGAAACCTCTGGAACAAAAGTCTGAAACCTCTGGAACAAAAGTCTGAAACCTCTGGAACAAAAGTCTGTAACCTCTGGAACAAAAGACTGAAACCTCTGGAACAAAAGTCTGTAACCTCTGGCACAAAAGACTGAAACCTCTGACACAAAAGACTGAAACCTCTGGAACAAAAGTCTGAAACCTCTGGAACACAAGTCTGAAACCTCTGGAACAAAAGACTGAAACCTCTGGAACAAAAGACTGAAACCTCTGGAACAAAAGTCTGTAACCTCTGGCACAAAAGACTGAAACCTCTGACACAAAAGACTGAAACCTCTGGCACAAAAGACTGAAACCTCTGGAACAAAAGATTGAAACCTCTGGAACAAAAGACTGAAACCTCTGGTACAAAAGACTGAAACCTCTGCCACAAAAGACTGAAACCTCTAGCACAAAAGACTGAAACCTCTAGCACAAAAGACTGAAACCTCTGGCACAAAAGACTGAAACCTCTGGTACAAAAGACTCAAACCTCTGGCACAAAAGACTCAAACCTCTGGCACAAAAGACTGAAACCTCTGGAACAAAAGACTGAAACCTCTGGCACAAAAGACTAAAACCTCTGGCACAAAAGACTGAAACCTCTGGCACAAAAGACTGAAACCTCTGGCACAAAAGACTGAAACCTCTGGCACAAAAGACTAAAACCTCTGGCACAAAAGACTCAAACCTCTGGCACAAAAGACTCAAACCTCTGGCAGAAAAGACTCAAACCTCTGGCAGAAAAGACTCAAACCTCTGGCACAAAAGACTAAAACCTCTGGCACAAGAGACTGAAACCTCTGGAACAAAAGACTGAAACCTCTGGTACAAAAGACTGAAACCTCTGGCACAAAAGACTAAAACCTCTGGCACAAGAGACTGAAACCTCTGGCACAAAAGACTGAAACCTCTGGCACAAAAGACTGAAACCTCTGGCACAAAAGACTGAAACCTCTGACACAAAAGACTGAAACCTCTGGAACAAAAGACTGAAACTTCTGGTACAAAAGACTGAAACCTCTGGTAAAAAAGACTGAAACCTCTGGTACAAAAGACTGAAACCTCTGGCACAAAAGACTGAAACTTCTGGTACAAAAGACTGAAACCTCTGGTATAAAAGTCTGAAACCTCTGGTACAAAAGACTGAAACCTCTGGCACAAAAGACTGAAACCTCTGGCACAAGAGACTGAAACCT
The DNA here is from genome assembly GCA_033576535.1 of Allobates femoralis. Classification (NCBI taxonomy): domain Eukaryota; kingdom Metazoa; phylum Chordata; class Amphibia; order Anura; family Aromobatidae; genus Allobates; species Allobates femoralis. The sequence goes on from JARQOC010000005.1 coordinate 899,047, forward strand.
CTGGTAAAAAAGACTGAAACCTCTGGTACAAAAGACTGAAACCTCTGGCACAAAAGACTGAAACCTCTGGCACAAAAGACTGAAACTTCTGGTACAAAAGACTGAAACCTCTGGCACAAAACTCTGAAACCTCTGGCAGAAAAGACTCAAACCTCTGGCACAAAAGACTAAAACCTCTGGCACAAAAGACTGAAACCTCTGGCACAAAAGACTGAAACCTCTGGCACAAAAGACTGAAACCTCTGGAGCAAAAGACTGAAACTTCTGGTAAAAAAGACTGAAACTTCTGGCACAAAAGTCTGAAACCTTTGACCAGTGGTGGACACGAACTCTAATGGGCCCCTATGCAAGAATTTTTTTTTGGGCCCCCCCCCTTTATAGTGCAACAAATTAATGTAAGTATATAGATTGTAATATGTATAAATGCTGTGTATTTTAGTGCTGGAAAATCAGCAGCACATCAATTCTTGCTGAGTTTTCCCACACTAACTGGGCTGTATATATAATATTGAGGCTATGCAGGGTTGTATTTATTATCTGGGGGCTACTGCTGGGCTGTATATAATATTTGCCAGTTGCAGAATCCACATGATATATACAGCCCAGCAGAGCCTGCAAATAATATATATTGCCCAGCACAGCCTCCAAATAACATATATATCCCCCTGTGCGCACCCCCTGATGGCAGTGGGCCTATGGGAGCTTTGTATTTGTGCCTGACAGTGGCCTCCTGTGCGCTCCTCTCCCCATGTTTTCCCTCCTAACATGTGTGGCAGACAGCCGCTGATCACAGTGCCGGACTGTATGAGCCCGGAGCAGAACTCTATGGTCTCCAGCACCTCCTGCATTCACTTCCTGCAGGAGATCATAAGAGTTCTGCTCCGGGCTCAGTTCTAATTGGACCCCCCAAAAAATAATATTGGCTTGGTCATATAAGAGCTCATCTCAAGACTTTTCAGTCCTTACAAAGTAATTTTCCTCACATTGAAGTGTCTAGATTCCCTTTTAATAGCATCAAACTTTATGGGGACAAACAAAAGTGTCCCCCAAACACTGTATAATCCCCCACAGTGAATTCCTCTAAAGTACCCCCCACACACAGTATGATGACCCCACTGTACCCCCTCTACTACACCAACAAAGTATGGTGACCCCCAACTGTGTCCCACACACAATCCTTCCAAGCAGTAAAATGGCTCTACATACAGTATAATGGCCCCTACTATCCCTCCAAATAGTATAACGGCCCCCAACACAGCCAACCGCACAGTATGGTGGACCCTGCACAAACCATCATACTGTATACCAATGACCCTCAAATAGCCCTCCATAGAGTATAAAGGCTCTGTCATAACTGTCCACATATTATAATGGACCCCACATAGTCCTCCAAATATTATAATGGCCTCCACAAACGTTGCCAAATATTATAATGGCCCCACATAGTCTTCTATCTAGTATAAAGGGCTCACATAAGTCCTCCATATCGTATAATGCACTGCATAGTGCTCCATATGTTATATTATAATACAAACCCCCATAGTCCTCCATATAGTATAATGCACTGCATAGTACTCCATATATTGTAATGCACCCCCATAGCCCTCCATATCATATAATGCACCCCATAGTCTTCCATATCATATAATGCACCCCCATAGTTCTCCATATCATATAAAGCACCCCATATATAGTTTAATGCACTGCATAGTATTCCATATTGTAATGCACCCTCAATAGTCCACCATATACCGGTAATATAATTATTATTATTATTATTATTAGGTATTTATATAGCGCTATTAGGATACATAGCGCTGTACAAGTTAGAGGGTAGACAAAGACAAGTGGTTGAAAAACGACGACAAATCGACAAATCAATCATACGGGTACAATAGGGCCGGGGATCCTGTCCGCGAGGGCTCACAGTCTATAGGGAGTGGGGAGGGAGACAGTAGGAGGGGGACAGGTGAGATGGGGCAGTGGATAGGGTCTCAGTGTGTGTTATAGGCTTGTAGGAAGAGGTGGGTCTTCAGGTTTTTCTTGAAGGTTCCCAGGGTCGGGGAGTGTCTGATGTGGTGGGGAAGGGAGTTCCAGAGTATGGGGGAAGCACGAGAGAAGTCTTGTATGCAGTTGTGGGAGGTGGAGATGCGGGGGGTTGAGAGAAGGAGTTCCTGAGAGGAGCGCAAGTTGCGTGAGGGGAGGTAGCGGGAGACTAGGTCGGAGATGTAGGGAGGGGACAGGTTGTGTATGACCTTGTATGTCAGGGTTAGGGTTTTGAAGTAAGATCGCTGGGGGATGGGGAGCCAGTGGAGGGCTCGGCGGAGGGGGGGAGGTGGGGGGAGTAGCGGGGAGATAGGTGGATGAGTCGGGCAGCAGAGTTGAGGATGGTGCAGAGAGGTGCGAGGGAGAAGGCAGGGAGGCCAGTGAACAGGAGGTTGCAGTAGTCCAGGCGGGAGATGACGAGGGCGTGGACAAGTGTCTTGGCCGTGTTGTGGTCAAGTAAGGAGCGGATGCGGGCAATGTTTTTTGATTGGAGTCGGCAGGAGGTGGCGAGGGCTTGGATGTGGAACTTGAAGGAGAGGGAGGAGTCGAGGATTACCCCGAGGCACTTGGTGTGGGGGAGGGGTGAGAGTGTGCAGTCATTGACGGTGATAGATAGGTTCCATTGGGACAGGCCGAAGGAGGAGGTGAGGGATAGGAGTCTGGAGGCAGCGGCTTTGGGGGTGTCGATGGGGATATTGAAGTCACCCATGATGATGGTAGGATGTCGGAGGAGAGGAGGTGGAGGAGCCAGGTTGTGAAGTGGTCAAAGAAGGTAGAGGGGGATCCAGGGGGATGGTAGACAACGGCCAGTTGGAGGTTGCTGGGGGAGTAGATGCGAACAGCGTGTGCCTCGAAGGAGGGGAGGGGGGGGGGGGTGGTGTAAGTGGGGAGAAGGAACAGTCATTGGCCAGAAGTAGGCCAACGCCTCCGCCGCGGGTGTTGGTGGGGCGGGGAGTATGGGAGAGCGTGAATCCACCGTAGGAGAGGGCAGCCGGGGAGGTTGTGTCAGAGGGGGTAAGCCAGGTCTCTGTGAGGGCGAGGAAGGAGAGTTTTCTGGAGATGAAAAGGTCATGGATAAGTGTAAGTTTGTTGCGGACCGAGTGGGCGTTCCAGAGTGCGCCGGGTAGGAGGACAGGGGAGGCAGGGGTGGGGGGAATGGGACGGAGGTTAAGGGGGTTACGGGGGTTGGTGGTGGGTCGTTGGAGTGGGGTGGAGGGGAGTGAGATGGGGTAGTGGGGAGGGCCAGGATTAGGGGAAATGTCACCGGAGAGTAGGAGGAGCAGGGAGAGGGTTAGGAGGTGGGAGCAGGGGAGCTTGCGTGGTGGGCGTGTAAGTCTAGAGATGGTGGGTTGAAAGTGGGGAAATAGTGCGGAGCATTGGGTGAGGTGGGTAGGAAGGATGGAGGGTGAGAGTAGGATTTCTTTACTCAGTGGGGGGATGGGTGGGGGTAGTAGGAAGTGGAGAAGGATGAGGGTGAAGGTGAGAAGAAGCGGGAACATGGTGGGGTGAGTAGGGGAGGAGAGGTGGGTGAGGGCAGAGGTAGCCGGGGATCTGGTGTGACAAGGGTGAGTTCCAGGTGATGGGTGGTCGGCCGTGGTTGGGGTGCGGCCAGGTGATGAGGTTTAGTCCGGGGAGGAGATGCAGTTCATGGATAAGCGGGTGGGATATAGCCAGGGGAGGAAGCAGCCAGAGGTGAGAGGCAGCCGGGGATGAGATGTAGCAGGGGTGGGATGCAGTCGTTGATGGAATGAGATGCAGTCACAGGTGAGATGAAGATAGGGTCACGGGTGAGATGAAGATGCAGGTGCAGCCACGGATGAGATGAGATGCAGCCACGGATGAGATGAGATGCAGCCACGGATGAGATGAGATGCAGCCACAGGTGAGATGAGATGCAGCCACGGGTGAGATGAGATGCAGCCACGGGTGAGATGAGATGGGATGCCGCCACGGGTGAGATGAGATGAGATGGGATGGGTCCACGGGTGAGATGGGATGCAGCCACGGATGCAGTGCGACCACGGGTGAGATGAGATGCAGCCACGGGTGAGAAGCAGCCAGGAGGGTAATGCAGCCACGGGTGAGAAGCAGTCGGGCGGGTAATACAGATGAAGTACAGCCACGGGTGAGAAGTAGCCACGGGTGAGATGAGATGCAGCCACATGTGAGAAGCAGCCAGAGATTTAGTGCTGCCACGGGTGAGATGAGATGCAGCCACATGTGAGAAGCAGCCAGAGATTTAGTGCTGCCATGGGTGAGATGAGATGCAGCTACGGGTGAGAAGCAGTCGGGCGGGTAATGTAGCCAGGGATACAGTCCAGCCACAGGTGGGATGAGATGCAGCAACGGGTGAGAAGCAGCCAGGAGGGTAGTGCAGCCACGGGTGCTATGAGATGCAGCCACGGGTGAGAAGCAGCCAGGAGGGTAATGCAGCCACGGGTGAGAAGCAGTCGGGCGGGTAATACAGCCAGGGTAGTATAGCAGAGATGCAGTGCAGGCAGGGGTCACAGACACCGTAGGGGCGGTCGCGGCTCCGTGTGGGCAGGACGGAGGAGTCTGGTGGTCTGGGAGATGAGGGACCTGGTTGGCCCCGTTACTCGTCCTGTGGCCAGGGAGGGGGGCAGAGGTGCCTGGGGCGTACTGCAGGCCCTGGGGTCGGTCGGGAGCTGGGCACTGTAGAATGTTCAGGGCAGGCAGTGGTGGTGAATGGGGGAGCAGCAGAGGGGGTGGAGGGGCAGATGCCCGACACTCACCGCGGGCGTCCGGTGGTCATTTGCTGCAACCTCGAGGTCTTCGCCTGCTGGTGTAGGCAGCGGTGCGGGCCGGGGTCGGTCTCCGGTGGTGGGCGGGGCCCCGATTCTAAACTCAGGCCGCGGCTTCGGCCTGAGAGCTGGGTCCCCGTACACACGCTCCGGGACCGGCGCCCGGAGCGGCTCGGCGGGGATAGTGCTCAGGCAGGAGGAGCGGAGGAGACCCGTGGGTGCGGGAGGCCCGCAGGCTCGGGGCTGCAGCCGCTGCGCGCCCCGCCGGTCCCCACGCTCGGGCAGCGGGGGACAGGGAGCCGGGTGGGTCTCACCTCACAAAGGTGGGGATGGAGCGCTCCGGCCGGTTGGTGGAGGGCTGGCTTCAGGGCTGGGCTGGGGGCCGTTGTATGGGCCAAGTCCAGGGATGTTTCCGGCGTGTGGGTGAGGGCGCACCAGGGAAGCCCGGTGGATGGGCAGGTGCGGGGAGCAGCATAATGCTAATGATACCATATCTACAGCCTTACCCAACATCCCCCGAGGTCCCTATCCCCATTCCCTTTTCTACACTTGCTTTGACAAAACTAATGTGTATTTAGTCCTGACAATAAAGCTTCTCTGAATCTTTGTATAGTGCACACCCCATAGACCTCCATATATTAGATTGTATCCCCCATAGTGTTCCATATTGTGTAATGCACACCCCATAGACCTCCATATATTAGATTGTATCCCCCATAGTGTTCCATATTGTGTAATGCACACCCCATAGACCCCCATAGTCTTCCATATTGTTTAATGCACACCCCATAGACCTCCATATATTAGATTGTATCCCCATAGTCTTCCATATTGTGTAATGCACACCCCATAGACCTCTGGCTTCTGTGTGTTCACTGATTTTTAAAGAATAAATGGCTCTCCTTGGTTCCCTGCTGCTCCGACCTCTCAGGCCAGATTGATGCGTCTGACGGCCCCCTAACACACATTGACAAACACACACCCTGACACTCACTGACACACACACTGATACAATAACACACACTGGCACAGACACACACACAGTAACTGTACAGATAAGTATTTATTACATGATATAGACTGTGCCCCTACAGTGAGGGGGAGCACAGCAGCAGGCATCACACACACGAAGCTTCTCTGCTCTCTGCCCAGCACACTGTGTGTGGGGACTGGCGGTCATTTCTTCCTCCAGACTCCTGATCCTCCTGTGTGCTGTGCAGGGTGCAGTGCAGGGGCCTGTGGTGAGTCACATGACTGTGATGTCAACAAAGGTCCTTCTGCAATCCTTGTGACCGGCACACTGGGTCCCCCTCAACCCTGCCAGTCCTGCAGATGAGAGAGGAGCGCACGAGGGGCCGGGGGCCCCTCTCAGGGGCACATACAAATCTCCCAGGCTCCACATGGCTAATTTGCTTAAGCATGGAAATTAGTCATGTGAACAGCTACTGGACCTCAGGGGGCCCCCTCCAGCTCGGGGCCCCGGATCAATGAACAGGAAATTAGTCATGTGAACAGCTACTGGACCTCAGGGGGCCCCCTCCAGCTCGGGGCCCCGGATCAATGAACAGGAAATTAGTCATGTGAACAGCTACTGGACCTCAGGGGGCCCCCTCCAGCTCGGGGCCCCGGATCAATGAACAGGAAATTAGTCATGTGAACAGCTACTGGACTTCAGGGGGCCCCCTCCAGCTTGGGGCCCCGGATCAATGAACAAGAAATTAGTCATGTGAACAGCTACTGGACTTCAGGGGGCCCCCTCCAGCTCGGGGCCCCGGATCAATGAACAAGAAATTAGTCATGTGAACAGCTACTGGACCTCAGGGGGCCCCCTCCAGCTCGGGGCCCCGGATCAATGAACAGGCTGCACATGCAGTATGTCCACCTGACACAAAAGTCTGAAACCTCTGTTTTTCCATAATTTCCTCCACCTGTCATCACACCAGTACTGAGACATGAGGCTTCTTAGGCGTTCTGTACTACCACTCCCAGCATGCCCTGAATGTCTATTGGCTGCTTGCTGTAGTTACATCTCCCATCATTTCTTGACAATGAAGTATAGCCTGTCCGGCCGGTGGGCGATGACCTGCTGGGAGTTCAGGAGCAGCCACATCCCATCACTTATTCCTGTCCATCTCCGGCTTTTCTTCCTATAACCTGGGTGGTAACGGCTCATCGGAGACTTTTCCAGGTTTTTTTTAATTAAATCTGGCCCGTTGCCCTCGCTAACGACCTCCGCTCTTATTTACACATCCGCCGCCCCAGGAAAATGAACTTAATTGCTGTTAATAAATTCTGAATAATGCAGAAATCTGGTATTTTGTGTAGCCGGATGGAGAGAATGAGCAGAATGTGAGCGATGTATCAGAATGGACGGAGCGCTATTGGGGGACGCGGAAAGACCTGAGGGGCCAAAGCTGGAAATATGGAGCAGATGGCCCTCAGGGAAGAGGTGGATATGATATTTCATATCTGTCTTTATGGGAGTAAAATTCTGAACAACCTAAAATTCGGTCACACGATTCCCTTACTGTCACGAGCGTCTCCCGTAATTAGGAGACCGGTGACCGCTCGGGGTCTGAGCTTCATGTGAACTTGTGAGACTCAGGATTTCAAATGTGATTGCATACTTTTGGACCAGCAAGGGTTAATGGCATTTTCCTAGCTGGTAACTCCTGGTTAGTTCATCTCAGCTGTAGCTGGTTTGTAACCACTCCCTTTCCCTTTGAATACTCACATGTTTCATCACCTGTTGCCGGTAATAGCTTCTTTCTATGCTGACTATCTTGGAGGGAGGAGGTCTGTAGTGGCTGGCAGAGATCTGCTGTTGGAGCCATGCTGTCTACAGTCCTGGTGTTTGGCAGCAGCATTGAAGTTTGTTTTGTATTCTTTTGTCTATATTCCCCTGTGTGTCCTCATTCCCTGTGTTACATTACAGTAGTGGTGATGTCTACTGCACTCAGTGACCAGGGTGTGTGGAGGGACAGTTAGAGACCAGGCATAGGATGGTGTGTGGGGGAAGGACCAGCATAGGGACATTAGGGGAGCTCAGGTATTAGACACAGGTTAGTGTTAGGAGGTGTCCTATCCACCGCTCCTTCTTCTCAGGGTCTTCCCCTGTCCATCCTGTTGTAACCTGTGTTGCTCCGTGTGCTGGACAGCCCCTAGTCCATGCGTCACACTTACCATTTTTGCAGTCTGTAATTTGACGCTAGGTAACTAAAGGGGCCCAGTCCTCATAGTGAAGAGCCGAGGACCACGCCCACTTGGCTAATAAGATTAGATTTACATACATATCTCAGAAATGGTGAAGAGCGGAACCAGGTAATAAATGACACATTCATGGTGACAGGTTTTTTTTAATGTCACTACAAATTTAGAAACATAATTTACTTTATTTCCCCTGATGATTCCTTGTTTTACTCCTTTTTTTTCTTAATCCACCATCAGGTTCCAGAAGTGTAGGCCGATCTTCTTCAGTGCTATATTAAATCATTGTACAAGGGGCATGGTTTGGAGGCTCCTCGGGGCGTGTCCTCAGATACTTTGTATTATTAGCCTGTGAGACACGCCCTCTTGCTAAAGGCAATAAGACTTGGCACTAAATTTTAAAAAACTAAATTATTCAGGGAAAAGGGGAAAAAGCTGAAAAATAATAATTAAAAAAAGTAATAGTATAATAGTGTGGAATCATGTGACTGTGCAGGATCAGGTGCTGCTGATCAGTATACTGTATATGTGGAGAGCGCCACTTTGAAACATTTTGCCTATTTTTTTTTCCAACTTTTCTCCAGCTCCTGCTAATCTTCATGATGTTTGTGTGACTGTCAGAAGGCGACGTGATCACATCACCTCTAATAGGAATACTAGATATGAGCCCCATGCTATCACATCGTGAGGGCGGTGACATAAGATGGGGGCGGGCTCTGTGGCACTGGAGGCGGTGGCCACCTCTCGCCCTGTGCTGTCTCTCCCGTCAGCTGGTTTTCTTCCCTCGCTACCTGCCCCCTCTGTGGTTGCTCTCTGCCTCCCCCCCAGTGCGATCTCTCTGCCCCCCGGGGGCGCTCTCTGCCCCCCCGTAGTCGCTCCCTGCCCACCCTGTAGTTGCTATCTGTCCCCCCGGCCTACCCCTCTGCCCCCGTGGTCACTCTCTGCCCCCCGTGGTCACTCTCTGCCCCCTCTGTGGTCGCTCTCTACCTCCCCCCATGCTCACTATGGGCTGTGAGGTAAAAGGGCTGTGGACAATGTGTTGCAGGACCTGTGGTGATGTCATGGTCATGTGATGTTTGTGACATCACCACAGGTCCTGTCGGTCAGTCTGAATTTATCAGCAGTGGTGGTTGGGGAAAATAGCTGGCGTCGGGCTGTGGCGAATGATTTGTGGGGGCGGGGCATTGCTGTTGGCTATCGATGGTACCGCTGGTCCCGTACCGTCAGCAATTGCCATATACGGACAGTCTTCACTTGGGTGTGCAAATATAGCAACTGGAACTTGTTCTGGCCTCTGGCCAATCAGAGGATAGTAGGACTCACGGACGACAGAAGCTGATAACGGACGGGGCAAGGTAAGGGCATAGTAGATATTCCTCCTCTGCACCTGGAAATCCTTGCTTGATAATCTGGGTGACATATCTGCGAGATGACTACACAATGAACTCCATATATGGTCAGCGATAACACTGGAACGTCCCCCGAGGCTCCTGTGACATCACCATGGCTTCCCCCGAGGCTCCTGTGACATCCCCATGGCTTCCCCGAGGCTCCTGTGACATCACCATGGCTTCCCCGAGGCTCCTGTGACATCACCATGGCTTCCCCCGAGGCTCCTGTGACATCACCATGGCTTCCCCCGAGGCTCCTGTGACATCATCAGGGCTTCCCCCGAGGCTCCTGTGACATCATCAGGGCTTCCCCCGAGGCTCCTGTGACATCACCATGGCTTCCCCCGAGGCTCCTGTGACATCCCCATGGCTTCCCCCGAGGCTCCTGTGACATCACCATGGCTTCCCCCGAGGCTCCTGTGACATCACCATGGCTTCCCCCGAGGCTCCTGTGACATCACCATGGCTTCCCCCGAGGCTCCTGTGACATCACTGTGGCTTCCCCTGAGGCTCCTGTGACATCATTAACCATATATGGAGCTTCATTGTGGGAGCTGTGGCTGGACCTGCACAGGTTGGGTAGCCCCTTATCTTAGGACTTGGTTCCTTGGCAGCCCAACATCCATGAATGGTTTAATTTTTCAGTATTGGGTGTTTTGTAAATCCATCAGTTTGTTCCATGACTTCATTATAGGCGTCTTTGTAACGGGGTGTGAATATTTGTGCATCCACAGGTTTAGTTATAGGTCACACAATGAAACACCAGAAGGTGTGAATGTTGTGATACATTATAAGACCTCTGCCCCTGTCCCGTCCTCTCTCGGCCTTTTGATACCGCACGGCTCCTCCGTGCTGAATTGCAGGATGGCGCTGCGCTCTGATTTATTCGGGTTCCTCTTGATTTATACATGAATGAGTGATACATAATCTGTGCGACTAATTAGCGATTAATGAATGCCTCCCGCACTCAGCACTACAGAACCTGTCCGGTCAATCTGATGGACGAGCCGGGGTCCGGCCACCTCACTGACCGCTCCTGAGGGGAATATGGCAGCTCAGTGTTCATAGACGTGACACATGGAGACTGAGGATGCCGCCAGGCTGACACTGGTGACTACATTGCACCCTATGGGCACAGTCATCCAAAAATACAACATTGTCCCATGAATGAGAACTGCAATCTGTCCTGCTGCAGCGCTGGAAGAGTCACGGTTCCATATTCCCTGCTCAATAAAACTGGTTGGATTGATCATCGGCCTGGTGTCCCTTCCTGCTCTGTCGCACATCCCATCACAGTGTCATAGAAGCATCTCATAAACCGATAGCTGCAGCCACATCCCCCTCTATACTCTCCTCTTCTTGGTGTGATGTCAGAGCAGTTCTGTGTGCCCTCAGGCAATCAAGTAACCTTCCCTCCCTCCTTTCCTTCTTCCCTTCCTTCCTCCCTTCCTCCTTTCCTCCCTTCCTCCCTTCCTTCCTCCCTCCTTCCCTTCCTCCCTCCCTCCTTTCCTCCCTTCCATCCTCCCTCCCTTTCTTCTTCCCTCCCTCCCTTTCTTCCTCCCTTTCTTCCTCCCTCCCTTTCTTCCTCCCTTCCTACTTTCCTTCCTCCCTTCCTGTTTTACTCCTTTCCTGCTTTCCTCCCTTCCTCCTGTCCTTTCTTCCTCCCTGCCTCCCTTTCTTCCTCCCTCCCTCTCTTTCTTCCTCCCTCCCTTTCTTCCTTCCTCCCTCCCTTCCTTCCTCCCTCCTTTCCTCCCTTTCTTCCTCCCTTCCTGTTTTCCTCCTTTCCTCCCTTCCTCCCTCCTTTCCACACTTCCTTCCCTCCTCCATCCCTTCCACCCTTCTTCCTTTCCTCCCTCCCTCCTTTCCTTCCTTCCTCCTTTCCTTCCTTCCTCTCTTCCTTCCTCCCCTCTTCCTTTCCTCCCCTCTTCCTTTCCTCCTGTCCTTCCTTCCTTCCTCCCTTCCCCCCTTCATTCCGTCTTCCTTTCCTCCCTTCCTCTCCGCCGTTCTCACTGCTGTCCTCACCGCCTTTCTCAGCGCCGTCCTCACCGCCTTCCTCAGTCCTCAGTGCCGTTCTCACCGCCTTCCTCATCACCGTCCTCACCGTCTTTCTCATCGCTGTCCTCACTGCCGTCCTCAGTCCTCAGCGCCGTCCTCAGCGCCTTCCTCACCGCCGTCCTCACAGCCATCCTCAGCGTCGTTCTCATCGCCATCCTCACTGTCATCCTCAGTCCCCACTGCCGTCCTCATCGCCGTCCTCACCGCCGTCCTCAGCGCCATCGTCCTCAGTCCTCAGCACCGTCCTCAGCGCCGTCCTCAGCGCCATCGTCCTCAGTTCTCAGCGCCGTCCACAGAGCCGTCCTCAGCGCCATTGTCCTCAGTCCTCAGCACCGTCGTCCTCAGTCCTCAGCACCGTCGTCAGCACCGTCCTCAGCGCCATCGTCCTCAGTCCTCAGCGCCGTCCACAGAGCTGTCCTCAGCGCCGTCCTCAGCGCCATCGTCCTCAGTTCTCAGCGCCGTCCTCAGCACCGTCCTCAGCGCCATCGTCCTCAGTCCACAGCGCCGTCCACAGTGTCGTCCTCAGCGCTGTCCTCAGCGCCATCGTCCTCAGTCCTCAGCGCCGTCCACAGAGCTGTCCACAGCGCCGTCCTCAGCGCCATCGTCCTCAGTTCTCAGCGCCGTCCACAGAGCCGTCCTCAGTCCTCAGCGCCGTCCTCAGCGCTGTCCTCAGTCCTCACTGCCGTCCTCAGTCCTCACCGCCGTCCTCAGTCCTCAGCGCCGTCCTCAGTCCTCACCGCCGTCCTCACCGCCGTCCTCAGAGCTAAACAGGTGTTTCTGGGTTTTCACAAATCCTCAGGTCATTCATAAAAGCCTCATGGCAGCGGATTTGTCTCAGACGAGCCGCCATTAAGCGCTGACATGTGGGATCTGCCAGACAAGGAGAGGCTGGATGTTATCAGACCGGGTTCTCTACGGGAGGGATAAATCCTGCTCTCACCACTCAGATGCCGCATCACAATCCTATTTCAGATAATTGGATACAGTTAAGGAAATCCGATGATGGGGAGCGGCGCAGTAACTGGGATGAAATCACACGTTCAGAGACATTTAAATATTCACATATTCCCCTCTAGTTTATGCTGAGCAGCTGTCAGACCAAATCCGCTAAATCCCCCCACACCCTGCTACCGCTCTGTTCTCATATCATCGGCTTTACACAGATCCGCGCTCTCACACAAGGGATTGGATGCAGAATTGTGGATAGTTCAGCAGATCTTCTATGATTGCCCTTTTTCTGGGGAGTCTCGCTGCCTTATGTGCTACAATCCGGGGGGCGATGAGGGCAACAGTCCGGGGGACGATGAGGGGGCAGTCCAGGGGATAAGCTGGAGGATGATGAGGGGGACAGCCCGGGGGGCGATGAGGGGGACAATCTAGGATACAATCCGAGGGGCAATTCTGGGTACACTCCGGGGAACAATCCGGGGTAAAATCTGTGGGACGTCAGTAATCACAAAATACATGGAAGTAAAATATCCGAAGGTGACAGATGGGGAAATCTTTCCAATCTTTGACATCTACGGCAAAGTCACAAGATAAAGAAAGAGAAGAACGCGGCTCCTCTTGTTTGAGGTAAAAGAACGGAAATGTGCGGCGAATCTCTGCACTCGCTGTGAACTGGATGACACTTTCTTACACCAATGGTTAAGAGCTGCCATCCAACAATATGGTAGTGAACGGGTGAAACACTGGAAGGGGCCACCGTGAGCAATGCAAACCTCCAACAGGGAAGCTGTCCCAGAACACATCCAGATTCAATGATATCACCCTCCTCAGGACACAGATTATTATTATTACTGGCCCTCAGCTTGATCTCGCGCCATGGTGCCTTGATAAATGAACACTATAGGAAGATTAATTTTCTGCAGCCTAGGTAAGTCCATCAGGATCTTCTTCAAGCCTAGATAGGTACAACAGGGTCTTCTCCAAGTCTTGATAGGCCCACCAGGATCTTCTTCAAGCCTAGATAGGTCAATCAGGTTCTTCTTCAAGTCTAGATATGTCCACCAGGGTCTTCTCTAAACCTAAATAGGCTCACCAGAGTTCTCTCCGCCATTATCTTGACAGTATAAGGCCTTCGGGTTGCTGGTCTTCCTCTTCATCATGTTCCTTCTATGCTTCCTCCCATGGTGGTCATCTCCAGTGATTGCTCTTTATATGATGTTTAGACAAGTCATATCTTGGTGATCTTCCTTCCAGTAACATATCTGGTTGGATCTTGCCATCCAGGGTATTGATATCCTCCTTCTCCAGCTCCACAATATGAAGGTGTTGATTCTTCTTCTGTCTTGTTCCTTTATGTTGGCAGCGGATCATTCAGGATACTCTCAAGCATGTGGACAACAGTACAAAGCTTTAATTAGCTATAAACAGATACAGATATGATAGGCGTTATGGAATCAGGGATATATATCTTAAGTGTCTCTGTGCAGCATCAGCAGGGGCTGCTTCTCCTCTCATGCACACAGGGGCGGACCCAGACTGTAGTGGGCCCTGGTGCAAGAAATTTTTCGGGGGCCCCCCCCGCCCCTCATAGAGGCGACAGGACCCCTTCCGAAGGGGGGGGGGCCTGGGGCCTCAGGACACCCCCTTCCTTGATGCATCCAATCATATCCCCAAGCTTGGGGAGATCGGCTGCATCAAGGAAGGGGGGTCCTGGGGGCCCCACGACCCCCATCCCCTTCTGAAGGGGGGTCCTTGGGGCCCCAGGAACGTCCCTTCCTTGAGGCATCCAAATCCTAACCCACCCCTCAAATCATGTTTGTGTGCACAGACTGTTCCCCTCCCCACCAGACCAAAGCCCTGCTTCGGGGCTCTTACCTGGAGCCCCCAGTATCCTCCTCAGTCAGCTTGCTCACCAGGTCCGTCTCACTGTCTTCTGACTTCTGGAGAGGGTGTGATGCCTGCCTCCACGGAAGAGCCGGAAGTGAAGCAGCACTGACCCTCCCAGCCCCCTCTGCCTCAATGAAATGCTGCTGCTCCAACAGCAATCCCCCCACCCCTTCTCACTGATTCTTACTGGTGATAGGATACAGAGTTATGGCTATCAGCACTTCCCCCCGGGACTCAATGCAAGAAAAGAGCTGTGCCAGCCAGCAGAACAGTGCAGCGGGTGCAGAGCTGCTGGCACCCGCTGGCTGACCGATTTCCCCCCGGGATTCAATGGTTGCCAGTAGAACAGTGCCGCGGGTGCAGAGCTGCTGACACCCAACGGCACCCCCCCGGAACTCAATGGCAGCCAGAAGAACAGTGCCGCGGGTGCAGAGCTGCTGACACCCGACGGCTAACCGATCCCCCCCCCCCCCCCCCCCCGGGACTCAATGGCTGCCAGTAGAACAGTGCCACGGGTGTGCAGCACATTAAATGCTGCAGCCAGTACTACCATACTTCTGCCACCTACCACCCTGTTCTGTCTTACAGGGAAACGGACCTGCCGCTGGAGCCTCAGGGGCCCCCTACCTGGTCGGGGCCCTGGTGCATTTTTCTTTGGGAACATACACAAAGGTTTTGCTTCCAAATATCCTGAGGTTCTTCAGGTTCGGCTTCTCGCAGTTCCATAGCTCATATAGAGTTTTATTTGTAGCTTTACCTGGCAGTCTGTTTTGGAGATAGCAAGCCGTCATGATGGCTTCTCCCCAATACGTTGTGGGTAGATTGACATCAAACAACATACTTCTTCCACTTTCACAGAGTGCGGTTCTTTCTCTCTGCAATGCCATTCTGTCCTGGGTTGTATGGAATGGTCGTCTGGAACACGATTCCATTCTGTCTCACAATGGTTTGCACCTTACCACTTGTATACTCAGTCCCACTATCTGCACACAGGGCTTTTGGCATTCCTCCAAATTTGTCAAACACTATGGCAAGATATTCTTCAAGTTTCTGTGGAACTTCATCCTTACTGTGAAGCAGGTAGGCGACTGTATATCTGGAGTAGTCATCAATAAATGTGAGGAAATATCTCTTCTTGCTTGGAGTTTGAACATTCATTGGACCGCAAACATCTGTGTGTATCAGATCCGGTGGCTGTGCAGATCTAGTGCTGCTTACTTTAAGAAAGGATTTTCTGGACATTTTCCCTTTAAGACAGCTAGTGCACTTCATCATTTGACTACATTGCTTGATTTCAACACCATTTGCTAGCTGACCTAGCTTCCTTACTGCTTCTGGGTCTCTGTGCCCAAGACGTCTGTGCCATACATGCATACCGTTCTGAAGGTACCATTACACAGCATAACATTGGAAAGATGTATGCAACGATTTCAGGGGCGCGCGGTCATTGCAGATATTGTTTAGACATCGCTGGTGAGATGTCACACGTCTAGAAATCGTGGACGATGCACCAAGGATGTAGTGAGCAGCTATCGTTCGCAAACCCCGCGAACAATCCCTACTCATTGCTGTGAATGGGCGAAGTCGTCCACGACATAGTTATCGCGGTGTCACACACAATGATGCAGCAGGTTGGCTGATCGATGATAGTGAGGTTTGAGAAAATGTTCATAAAACTGCAATCAACAATCCAACAACTCATCATTATTGAATCTCGGTGTTACACGGGACGACGTCCTAACGATGTCGCTGGTACGCCTCCAAACCCGTGATGTATCAGCGACATCATTAACGATGTTGTGCCGTGTAACGGGGCCTTCATGCAGATCTTGTCTAGCACTGTACTCTCTTTCTTTGCATTTTAACTGATAAAGTTCATTTTGGATTTTTCCTTTGATATAATGCAGCTGTTGTCTTTAAAAGTAACTACATTCCACTTTTGCATACGCTTCTTTACTGACAGAAGATTTCTTTCAAGACTGGGAACATAGAGAACATCCTTTACTGGGATCTTTCCGCTTTGTGCTGAGGAAACTGGACAGTGGAGGTAGCCGTCTCCTACTCCTTCTGAAGTCATATAGTGACCATTAGCTAAGATGAACTTTTGTGACTTGCTTTCTTCAAGGTCAGTGAAGAAATCCTTGTTGTTATTTGTCATATGGCTGATAGCACCAGAGTCTATACACCATATATGCTTTGCAGATGAGCCTGTACTGGTATTATATGCAGCTTCAACACATGCAGACTTATCCTTTACAGCTGTTTTCACCTTTTGATTACTGTTCTGCTTTCCAAATTCTGCAGTTTACTTTAAAGTGATCGGGCTTTTTACAGACAAAGCATTCCCGAGTTTCCCTTAGATTGCTCTTATATTTAGGAAAGTCCTGTGTCTTTAATGCTGTCTCTGCTTTAGATTCATTACTGCTGCTTACATTCTGCATTTTTCGCTTGATATCATCTACACGTTTGCTTTTGACATATTCTAGTGTGAGCTCATCATCTGTCCGTGAATCTAATGCAGTGACAAGTGTGTCATAACTTTCTGGAAGATCACTTAATAGTAGTGCAGCAACATTATCTCCACAATCTCTAGGGTGTTTCTTATATAGTCCTGCATATTCTGGCCATAACTTAGCTTAGACTGGTACAGCTTTCTCATGGGATAAAGCTTATTGCTGAGATTTGATCTTTCATGCACTTTCTGTAACTAATCCCACATCTCTCTTGCAGTTGTACACTTGCATATATGCACAATCTGATCTTCATCTACACTGAGGGAGATAGTGCTTTGTGCTTACTGATCCTTCTCTACCCAATCATCAGGTAATGGATGAGGCACTTGTTCCTGTGTATATTTCCACATACCTTCTCTTATGAGCAGCATCTTCACCTTGAATTTCCAGGACTGATCATTCTGATTGCTGAGACTTTGCACTGAGAACTTGCAGTGATCCCTGCTTGTGGACATCTTCTCTGTTGCTCTGCTGCTTTTGCTTTGGGCTTCTGTTGCTGTATAATTCTTCTGTGTCACTCCTGGGGTTCTGTGCCACTCCTGGGGTTCTGTGTAACCAGGGGCGTAACTACAATGGGTGCAGGGGTTGCAATCGCACCCGGGCCCTGCAGCCTAGGGGGGCCCCAAAAGTCCCTTTGGCCTATAGAAAAAGACTAATACTATTAAAGATTTGCAATAATGGGGGGCCCCATTGGAGCTTTCGCATCGGGGCCCCTGGGCCTGAAGTTACGCTACTGTGTGTAACTCTGTGCTCTGTGTCACGCTGGGGTTCTGTCTATAAAATTCAAGAATGCGCACATAGGGTGATATCTTCTTTGAAGAAGGACAAAAAGGTTATACAAAGAGGCTGCTCACCTGATGTAGTTGTGAAAACCCACAACTGGTAATGATCGCTCAGATACAAGTAGCTGCTGCAGGACCGTACTCTCCACAGATCCCTGTGGTATAATCAGCTCCCAGGACACAGTACCTCGAGGTCCGCGCTGCCACTTCAGAAAGGAACAAAAGAAGCCAGTACAAGGGAATGTCATTCCCTGATGAAGGAGTTGGGAGATAACTCTGAAACGCGTTGGATAATAAAGAAGAATCGTTGATCCAGACATTCCCTTGTACTGGCTTCTTTTGTTCCTTTCTGAAGTGGCAGCGCGGACCTCGAGGTACTGTGTCCTGGGAGCTGCCCACGCTGGGGTTCTGTGTAACTCTGTGCTCTGTGTGACTCCTGGGGTTCTGTGTCACTCCCGGGGTTCTGTGTCACTCCTGGGGTTCTGTGTAACTCTGTGCTCTGTGTCCCGCTGGGGTTCTGTGTCACTCCTGGGGTTCTATGTCACTCCTGGGGTTCTGTGTAACTCTGTGCTCTGTGTCCCGCTG
The DNA here is from genome assembly GCA_033576535.1 of Allobates femoralis. NCBI lineage: Eukaryota > Metazoa > Chordata > Amphibia > Anura > Aromobatidae > Allobates > Allobates femoralis. The sequence continues at coordinate 917,223 of JARQOC010000005.1, forward strand.
GGGTTCTGTGTCACTCCTGGGGCTCTGTGTCACTCCTGGGGTTCTGTGTAACTCTGTGCTCTGTGTCCCGCTGGGGTTTTGTGTCACTCCTGGGGTTCTGTGTCACTCCTGGGGTTCTGTGTAACTCTGTGCTCTGTGTCCCGCTGGGGTTCTGTGTAACTCTGTGCTCTGTGTCCCGCTGGGGTTCTGTGTCACTCCTGGGGTTCTGTGTCACACTGGGGTTCTGTGTCACTCCTGGGGCTCTGTGTCACTCCTGGGGCTCTGGGCTCTGTGTCACTCCTGGGGCTCTGTGTCACTCCGGGGCTCTGGGCTCTGTGTCACTCCTGGGGCTCTGTGTCACTCCGGGGCTCTGTGTCACTCTGGGGCTCTGTGTCACTCCTGGGGTTCTGTGTCACTCCTGGGGCTCTGTGTCACTCCTGGGGCTCTGTGTCACTCTGGGGCTCTGTGTCACTCCGGGGCTCTGTGTCACTCTGGGGCTCTGTGTCACTCCTGGGGTTCTGTGTCACTCCTGGGGCTCTGTGTCACTCCGGGGCTCTGTGTCACTCTGGGGCTCTGTGTCACTCCTGGGGTTCTGTGTCACTCCTGGGGCTCTGTGTCACTCCTGGGGCTCTGTGTCACTCCTGGGGCTCTGTGTCACTCCTGGGGCTCTGTGTCACTCTGGGGCTCTGTGTCACTCTGGGGCTCTGTGTCACTCCTGGGGCTCTGGGCTCTGTGTCACTCTCTGGGGCTCTGTGTCACTCCTGGGGCTCTGTGTCACTCCTGGGGCTCTGTGTCACTCTGGGGCTCTGTGTCACTCTGGGGCTCTGTGTCACTCTGGGGCTCTGGGCTCTGTGTTCACTCCTGGGGCTCTGTGTCACTCCTGGGGCTCTGTGTCACTCCTGGGGCTCTGTGTCACTCCTGGGGCTCTGTGTCACTCTGGGGCTCTGGTCACTCCTGGGGCTTCTGTGTCACCTGGCTCTGGGCTCTGTGTCACTCCTGGGGCTCTGTGTCACTCCTGGGGCTCTGTGTCACTCCTGGGGCTCTGTGTCACTCTGGGGCTCTGTGTCACTCTGGGGCTCTGTGTCACTCGCTGGGGCTCTGTGTCACTGGCTCCTGTGTCACTCCTGGGCTCTGTGTCACTCCTGGGGCTCTGTGTCACTCTGGGGCTCTGTGTCACTCTGGGGCTCTGTGTCACCTGGGCTCTGTGTCATCTGGGCTCTGTGTCACTCCTGGGGCTCTGTGTCACTCCTGGGGCTCTGTGTCACTCCTGGGGCTCTGTGTCACTCTGGGGCTCTGTGTCACTCCTGGGTCTTGTCACTCCTGGGGCTCTGTCACTCCTGGGGCTCTGTGTCACTCCTGGGGCTCTGTGTCACTCTGGGGCTCTGTGTCACGCTGGTCTCTGGCTCTGTGTCACTCCTGGGGCTCTGTGTCACTCCTGGGGCTCTGTGTCACTCTGGGGCTCTGTGTCACTCTGGGGCTCTGTGTCACTCTGGGGCTCTGTGTCACTCTGGGGCTTCTGTGTCACTCCTGGGGCTCTGTGTCACTCCTGGGGCTCTGTGTCACTCTGGGCTCTGTGTCCTTGGCTCGTGTCACTCCTGGGGCTCTGTGTCACTCTGGGGCTCTGTGTCACTCTGGGGCTCTGTGTCACTCTGGGGCTCTGTGTCACTCTGGGGCTCTGTGTCACTCTGGCTCTGTGTCACTCTGGGGCTCTGTGTCACTCTGGGTCTGTGTCACTCCTGGGGCTCTGTGTCACTCACCTGGGGCTCTGTGTCACTCTGGGCTCTGTGTCACTCTGGGGCTCTGTGTCACTCCTGGGGCTCTGTGCTCTGGACTCCTGGCACTCTGGTGTCACTCTGGGGCTCTGTGTCACTCTGGGGCTCTGTGTGTCACTCCTGGGCTCTGTGTCTCGGGCTCTGTGTCACTCCTGGGGCTCTGTGTCACTCTGGGGCTCTGTGTCACTCTGGGGCTCTGTGTCACTCCTGGGGCTCTGTGTCACTCCTGGGGCTCTGTGTCACTTGGCTCTGTGTCACTCTGGGGCTCTCTGTGTCACTCCTGGTGGCTCTGTTCACTCTGGCTCTGTGTCACTCCTGGGGCTCTGTGTCACTCCTGGGGCTCTGTGTCACTCTGGGGCTCTGTGTCACTCTGGGGCTCTGTGTCACTCTGGGGCTCTGTGCTACTCTGGGGCTCTGGCTCTGTTTACTCCTGGGGCTCTGTGTCACTCCTGGGGCTCTGTGTCACTCCTGGGCTCGTGTTACTCGGGCTCTGTTTACTCCGGGGCTCTGTGTCACTCCTGGGGTTCTGTGTCACTCCTGGGGTTCTGTGTGACTCTGTGCTCTGTGTCACTCTGGGGCTCTGTGTCACTCCTGGGGCTCTGTGTCACTCCTGGGGCTCTGTGTCACTCTGGGGCTCTGTGTCACTCCTGGGGCTCTGTGTCACTCCTGGGGTTCTGTGTCACGCTGGGACCATAACCTGTTGGCAGCGGATCATTCAGGATTCACTGAAAGCGTGTTGACAACAGAACTTAGCTTTAATTAGCAACAAACAGATACAGATATGATAGGCTTTGTGGAATCAGGAATATACTTATCTTAAGTGTCTCTGTGCAGCATCAGCAGGCGGCTTCTCCTCTCATGCGCAGACACCGGAAACTGGGTACAGTCACATGGCCTGTCCTGTGTGGGAGCCTCTGGGAGTCTTTTTTCTTTTTTGATCTAACTTTATAGACAATACACAAACTCGCAATAGAACAGTTACATACACAGGGATGGAGTTGTTCTAATAAACATATTTCAACACTTATCGTCCAGAAGTCACTTCCATACGTTACTACAGAATAGACCAGACTAGAAAACCAGATTTCAATGGCATTATATAATGAACCTCTCCAAACCCTTTATATAACCTATAATCATATTAATAAATAAGACACAAAGACATTGACTTGGGTGGAATAAGTTATGGCCTCGGCCTTATATTAAACTCTATGAAACGTCTTACTTTTTTCTGACTCAATATTTTCCAATTGAGCTCAGCAAAATGCTCAAGCCCCTTTATCAATACCTGATTGATCCCCCTTATCAATTCCTTATAAATCCCTCTTATCAATACCTTATTGATCCCCCTTATCAATTCCTTATAAATCCCTATTATCAATACCTTATCAATCCTCCTTATCAATATCTTATTGATCTCCCTTATCAATACCTTATTGATCCCCCTTATCAATACCTTATTGATCCCCCTTATCAGTACCTTATTGATCCCCCTTATCAATACCTTATTGATCCCCCTTATCAATACCTTATTGATCCCCCTTATCAATTCCTTATTGATTCCCCTTATCAATACCTTATTGATCCCCCTTATCAATACCTTATTGATCCCCCTTATCAATTCCTTATTGATTCCCCTTATCAATACCTTATTGATCCCCCTTATCAGTACCTTATCAAACCCCCTTATCAATACCTTATAAATCCCCCTTATCAATAGCTTATCGATTCCCCTTTTCAATACCTTATTGATTCCCCTTATTAGTACCTTATCGAGCTCCCTTATCAGTATCTTATCAATCCCCCTTATCAATATCTTATTGATCCCCCTTATCAATACCTTATTGATCCCCCTTATCAATACCTTATTGATCCCCCTTATCAATACCTTATTGATCCCCCTTATCAATTCCTTATTGATCCCCCTTATCAATACCTTATTGATCCCCCTTATCAGTACCTTATCAAACCCCCTTATCAATACCTTATAAATCCCCCTTATCAATAGCTTATCGATTCCCCTTTTCAATACCTTATTGATCCCCCTTATCAGTATCTTATCAATCCCCCTTATCAATATCTTATTGATCCCCCTTATCAGTACCTTATTGATCCCCCTTATCAACACCTTATTGATCCCCCTTATCAGTATCTTATCAATCCCCCTTATCAATACCTTATCGATCCCCCTTATCAGTACCTTATTGATCCCCTTTATTAGTACCTTATTGATCTACCTTATCAACACCTTATTGATCCCCCTTATCAATCTATTATAATAAAACCCCTAAGCCAGCTTCCGTCAGGATGTAACGGTATGGTATGTCACATCCTGCTGAAGCTGGCTGTACACCCACTCTGGGTGACCTAACATGGCCGACCATTAGCGGGAGCGGGGCTAAACACACCCCACACCCGCCATCGGTACCCTCTCCTGCGCCTCACACACTACTGTCTCTCACCCCTGCCCGCCACACCCCCCCCACCTTTCCGGAGCGCATCAATCACCCCCCCACCACACGCCACGTCCACACACACACGTACCCCCCTGCCACCACACTATCGCACCTCCCCCCCTACTCGCACACACTCACAGACCCACTCATAAAATAAAAAATCATTATGCTCACCTATCCTCTATCCAGCGCTGCCTCCCTCAGCACGGTCCGCGGTCCGTCTGCTTACAGGATCTGTGATGTCAGAGAGCAAAACACACTTCAAAAAGCTCTAGAGAATGGTGTGAGAGAAAGCACTGGAGACTTCTAAGGTGGCAGCAATGAGTCCAGACCTGAATCCCATAGATCACCTGTGGAGAGATGTAACAATGGCAGTTTGGAGAAGGCGCCTTCACATATCAGGACCTGGAGCAGTTTGCCAAAGAAGAATGGTGTAAAATCCCAGCAGAGCATTGTAAGAAACTCATTGATGGTTACCGGAAGCGGCTGATCGCAGTTATTTTGGCTAAAGGTTGTGCAACCAAGTATTAGGCTGAGGGCGCCAATACTTTTGTCCGGCCCATTTTTGGAGTTTTGTGTGAAATGATCAATGTTTTGCTTTTTGCTTCATTCTCTTTTGTGTTTTTTCATTGAAGACAAATTAAATGAAGATAATAATAGCAAAGAATTTGTGATTGCAAGAAACTGAGGATTATCTGACAGAAGTGCAGGGGTGTCAATACTTTTGTCCAACACTGTATCTTAACATTGATGGTTTAATTTTTATACTTTACGAAGGTAAGGACAACGTGGAGGAGATGTTCAGAAAGGTTGAGGTGGGGCAGCACTTGGTCTATGGCAGGACGTGTCTATCCGGTGCGGTAATGCAGCTGTTAGACGTTTGTTTCTCTACTCAGCGGTGTAGGAGAGTTGTTAGGACGCGCGGACACCACGGTACCTGGTGGTTTTTCTCGAAAGACCGTCTTTACGGTGTTTGTTGGTCTGGGTTAATCTGCAGTATGGGTGTTGGTAGGTTTCACCATTTGTGTAAATGGGTCTTTGGAGGAGTAGTGATGACCGGTTAGTGTTTTATATAGAAGATGTGCCTAGTTCGGTCCTCGGGGTGATGGTGGGATGGTAGCCGCTTTCACAGTAGTCCACTGGGACAGAAGGATCCCGGAAGTGGTTAGGTGGGTCAACACCACACATGAGATGGGAATTGGTGTTGCTCAGTTTCTGGTACGTTGTTGCAGTGAGCAGCGCAACAAAAAAAAAAAAATATATATATAGAGACAGTGGGAATGTAATTTGGTGGAGTTGACCAAACAGAACAGTGGGTGATATGGGCTTGTTGGAGACGTTGCGGTCTTATACCCTACATTACGGTGGGAGCATGGCCTTGGAGTTGATGATGGGGGATTCTGTGGGATTGGAGAGTGTGGGTAAGATTTTGGGTGGTAGTTGGAATATGGTGACCTAGTGACATGTTTTCCGAGAGGTTTGGTGAACTAACTGATCTTGTTGATGGGTGGGGTCTATGTTTTATAGAATTTGGTGGTGTTAATGGTGCAGGAGGCGGGGGACTACATCCATGTACGGTGGTGGTCTTCAAGTACCAGTGGTGTGGCCGGGAGGTGTTTGCAAGTGATGTGGGTGTGGGGTTCCCCCCCCATTCTCCAGGCATGGAGGTTGTTATGTGGGTGGGGGAAGGTTCTGGTCCTCATACTACAGGGGATGATGGTAACACGGTGCCGGGTGGATTTTTCTGAGGGAGAAGTCTTGTCTTTGGTGAAGTTTTCCCTGTGTTGGGATTGAAGATGGTCTTTGAGTTGGGGACATTGTTGGTGCCTTTACCGTGTGAGGTTTGGTGATCTGGTGGGTTTGGCCTCGTTGTCAGTTGGTTTACCAAGGGAAGTGGTGACTTTGGTGGGAAATCTTCCCTGTAAATGGATTGGGTGATATCACATGGGTTGGGAAGTTCTGGTACTTTCCTGGGCAGCATGATAATGTGGCGGGACAAGTGTGGGTGATTTGACAGGTAATCCGGAGGTCAGTGGTTAAAGGACAAAAATCAGGATTATTTTCGTGAGGTGCTTGAGCCTGGTGGTGCGGCCATGATATGGCTGGATGGTTACGGGATAGGGAGATCTTGGACAAGTCGAGCTTCTCCATGGCATATGGTTCAGCTTACTGTTGTGGGCCCTTATGTGTGTGTGTGGCTTCTGGGTAAGGTGTGTATAGTCATGTTTAGGTGGTGGAGGGGCCAGTCTGTGCAAGGTGTCGCACCTCGGGCCTGTGGTGGGGAATAGGTCTGGTTCAGAGGCTGGATAATTGGTCATTTCCTTCGGGGAAGTGTGGTGCCCCTGCGTCCAGGAGGCCACAAAGGGAACTGCAGCCAGGTAGGTAGGACGACAGTTGCACATCAACACCCTCACAGCCCACACAACCCACGTACAGTAGAGGGCAGAACCCAACCCGGAGCCTAGGAACTCTAAGCAGGCGAGGGGTGGTGGGTTTAGAGCAATGGGTGGGCAAACACGAAGTCAGGTGACAGACAGTACAAATAGTGAAGGGGGAGGAGAAAGGAGTCAGTAGGCCGAGGTAGGCTGAGATGAAAAGACTGAATCACACGTCCTGGCAAAGTGGGGTGTAGGAGCGCAGAATCTGAACAGAGCCAGTGCGAGCCACAGAGAGAAAGTATGTCCGGAGCCAGCAACCCGGGAGTGTGAGGGAAGAGAGGGACGGTGACACTGGTCCCTAGAACTATAGCTGAGACGACAGACTGCAGGCGGAGTAGCCCTCCTATGATACTTGAAGACACAGTAGAGAGAGCCTGGTAGAGCCTCACACGGGAGGACTGCTGGAGGCTGGGCTGAGTAGAGTGTCGACTCTACAGGGGACCGTAGTTTCACCTGGCATCCCCAGACAACCGACGGGGGGACCACAGCTACACATTAGGGTCCCTACCCCAAAGGACAGGCAGCTCAGTGACAACCCGGAGGACCCACAGAGGCCCGAGTCACCACCATACTGTCTGGAGTCACACACAACCAAGTGAACAAGCAGAGAACGCAGTAACAGCCTGGGAAGGACACAGAGACAGAGTGAGGGGGTCACAGTAGCAAAGACCTGGCTGTAGGGAGTAAAGGGAACCCGGAGGGGAAAGTGTGCCCGTGTACTGAACTGAACTAAGACTTGTAACCAACTGAGAACTGTAACTTGAACTTGAGAACTTGAGAAGTAAACACAGAGAACCCGGAACACGACTCCCTTGTCTGCCTCTGCCTGAATACTACTCCTTCCACACAGGTCTGCAGCAGATCCCCACCTGGAGAGCCACAGCTTGCTGGCTCCAACACTGAAGGAGGATTCCTGCAGCATCTGGACAGTAAGTGTACTGCACTCAGCACCAGGTCTGCACACTACACATAGACTTTAACCATCACTGTCCTGGGGAACACAGTTCTGCCCACGGAGAACTATTCCATCTACGCTGCCATTACATCATCCCCGGAGGTTCTGCAGCAGCGGCGGCCCCACTACTGGCCGCACACAGTGGGTGGCATCACGACTGACAATTCCCCTGTAAATATCCCCTTATTATTGCCAGGGCCCGGGACACGGTCCGGACCAGGACCACCCGTGACTTCCCCAGTAGCAGACCCGATCTGGTACCGAGTACCCCTGTCCCAGTGGGCTCGACAGAATCCACTATGGGGAATAGTGGCTCTGGTTACAGTGATGTAATTATCGGGTGACTGTCCTGTTAAGGTTAGGGGTATTAACCATGTGGTGTTAGTACCCCTTCTCCCCAGGTGCAGCCAGGGACACTTGTAAGGTTGTGGGGTGTGCCTCTGGACCGGATCTATCAGCTGTTCATTGCTTGTTGATATTCACACTGATTATGTGGTGGTGGGGCCATTGTGGTGGGGGCCCGCTAGGTTTATGTAATTATTTGATAATGGCTGCTGTGGCCATTTTTACCCAAGTCCCGGCAGTCGTGTGTTTAGTTATAATGAAGGGACGTTTATGATACTGAATAGAAAACTGAGAACGACCCAACAATCCCATATTGAATTGTCGCGGTGCTGTTGACATGTAAGTAAGTTCACAGACGCAGCGGGGTGCAGTCTTCAGGTCTTTACTCACAGTCTTTGTGCAGCAGCCGCTGAGCTCTGGGATCTCGGAGTCAGGGATCCAGCTACTCCTGGGTAGGAGGATGACACATAACCGGCACCGCTTCTCTGTCCTCTCAGCCTCTTTACACAGCGCTTGCCTCGCCCGTCCTGTGCCTCACCACACAGAGCTCTGAGCCGGTGACGGTGGGCTTCTCTTAGGGGTCCCCTGCAGTGTCTCCCCTATGGTTGTCACCTTTTCAGCAGATGTGCGCGGTTGTCGACCATTGTCACTGTGGAAGTTCCACGGTCTCCGGGTCACTAGTTGAGCCTGGTCTGGATTCTCCACTAGTCTTGGGGTCTTGACAATTCAAGCCTCACGGGTGGAATGATGACTGCCCGTGTCTCTAGGACCCTCTATCTCCTGGAGCCTCCTGGGGGTTGTTTCTGCTCCTCAGTGCGGCCTCTGCACACTAGAGTTCTTTCTTGCTGTACGTTTCCTCCAACTCCACCCTTGTTGTTTAATGGCCTCTCCTCAGCTGTTCTACCCTATCTCCTCAGCTGGTCGCTCTCTTATCAACTGTCTCTCCTGTGTTCTAGATCTTTCTCGCTCATTTTATACCCTCCGTCACGTGTCCCACGTCATCTATGTGTGTTCTTCCAGGCCTCACTCCTCCCCAAGTGTTTCCTCTAACTACTTCCTTCACCGCCCAGCCCCACTACAATGGTTCCTAGTGTGATTTGGGTGTCAGGGCACCAGTCTGTGCCCCTCTTATCCGTGAGTGGGATACTACACCCAACAAGGGTGCAGTACCTCTGTGGCGAGTGGATCTGCAGGGGCGCCACACTATCATCTATATCTGTGTCCTTTTTGGACTTGTAGTCATCCCCAGTGAACCGACCGATGGTCTGGAGGGTCCCAGTTGAGCAGTGCTGAGCCCGGACCTGGTGATGGTGCTCTCCGGTGATGGCGCTCTCTCTAGGAGTGTGGTGCGGCCTCCTCTGCTCTTGTTTGTGGCGTTGCACCTTGTATTGCCAGTGATGTGCGCTCTCTGCCCATCTATCCATGTATTATCTATCTCTCTACCCCTCTGGGACTTGTAGTCCTCCACAGTGAGCTGATGTCCTGGAGAGTCCCGGTTGAGCAGTGCTGAGCCTGGGCCCAGTGATGGTGCTCTCCGGTGATGGCGCTCTCCGGTGATGGCGCTCTCTCTATGAGTGTGCTGCCACCTCCTCTGCTCTTGTTTGTGGCGTTGCACCTTGTATTGCCGGTGATGTGCGCTCTCTGCCCATCTATCTCTCTTTTATCTATCTCTCTCTCTATCCCTCTGGGACTTGTAGTCCTCCACAGTGACCCGGTGATGGTGCTATGTGGTGATGGTGCTCTCCGCTGATGGCGCTCTCTCTATGAGGGCACTGCTGACTCACCGTCAGCCCGTGGACTCCGGTTTAGACAGGCTGAAGCTCCTTCCTCCTTGTCACGGGTGGGCCGCGCCTGCCGGTAGTGGGGCCCGGTTGAGTGCAGATCAAAAGTGAAGACGTCTTGTTGGAACAGATTAAAGGGGTTAATTTATTCGTGACGCCACCTATGAGTAGTTTCGGTAATCGTTACCGACGCTGCGAAACCTCCGGGGGATGGACAGCAGCAAGATGGAACGCTCCCCACAGGCTGAGCGGTGATCCCCGGAGGCTGGAGCTGCTTAAGATGTTGTGCGGCAGCTGCGGTTACCTTGTTGTGCGGACGGACAGTTCATAAGGAAGCACCGACACAGAAAGTCTCTGCAACGGGTCTTTACTGTAACCAGCAGGCAGTACATGGTATACAGTGGTTACGGGTAGTGGATCGGGTGGACTCAGCAGTGATGGTGTCCCTCAGAGATCCGCAGTGTTCCTCCATTCTAGCTAAGTCTTTGCCAGTGTCGCCCAGGAATACCAGGTTGGGTACGGGGAGGCTGCTTCAATGCCCTATCCATGATGTACGTTCTGGATGCTTTGGGGAGCCTTGGATCCCTCAGTGGGTACACCGCTGGTTAGACGACTGGAAGTTGGCTGGTGGTGGGGTGCTCTTGTGAAGCTGCTCCTCCACGCTTCTGGTTCGTGTAGCAGAGGTGAACTGCTGCCAGCTTCGGTACCAGTGAACCGGCTGTGAGGTTTTGGGGCACGGGGGTATTTTGGAACCTGTGGTTAGTGGTGCCCGATCCCGGTTGTTGAGGCCTCAGGTGCTGACACCCGACCGGTGACGGCCCAGGGGCCCGCACGGGGTGCGGAGCCCCCGCTCCTCTCCAAGTTCAAGTTCTCTCTTCTCTCGTTCCAGACTACTCTCTGTTCTAGACTAACTAAGTGTCTGTACTTCCTACACACTTCCCTAGCACTCCGCCCACCAGGACCCTGGGTTGGCCCTCTGTTGTAGGTGATGCATGCAGGGTTGGATCTCAAAGTTAACCAGATCACTGCTGTGTCAGAGGATATTGCGGCTGCATTTGTGGCTGCAATACCCTCCTGTGAAGCACTCGTTGCGGGGCGCCACACTGCCACCTCCTCTGCTCTTGTTTGTGGCGTTGCACCTTGTATTGCTAGTGATGGGTGCTCTCTGTCCATCTATCTATCATCTCTCTCTCTATCCCTCTGGGACTTGTAGTCCTCCATAGTGACCCGGTGATGGTGCTATGTGGTGATGGTGCTCTCCGGTGATGGCGCTCTCTCTATGAGTGCGCTGCCACCTCCTCTGCTCTTGTTTGTGGCGTTGCATCTTGTATTCCCGGTTGCCAATTAAGCATTGTTATTCGGTGGCGCACAAAGCTGTAGCCACCAGGCAGAGGCCTTTCAAGGTGCAAAGGGAAAACAAAGGGAAGATTGAGCAGCCATTTGATGCATAATTGATTGACTTTCCAAGCATCTGAGCTGCTGCCACAAAACCTCCAAACCCCGAGTAATAAGTGATCATGAAACGCGCGGCAGCGACGGTCTGACCGGAGGTTGTGAAAAAAATAATAAAACAACAAAAATAATGAAAAGCACAAAACATTTTTAATGAGCGTCAAAACCCGAGAAGAAGAAAAAGACGAAAATTAAAGAAAACAAAAACACAAAAAAAAGAGGAAACCTGCTGATGCCGCGAAAGCGGATCCTCGTCAGAAGAAGTTCAGGCAGAGACGAGGAGCTCAGGGCGGCTGCTGCGTCTTCTGATAGATCCGGCACGTTCTGAGTGCAGAAGACAGAAAGGGGCGAGATTCAACCCAAAATGGTGGGTCCGGGACAGACGGGTCAGGGGGTCCGGGACAGACGGGTCAGGGGTCCGGGACAGACGGGTCAGGGGGTCCGGGACAGACGGGTCAGGGGTCCGGGACAGACGGGTCAGGGGGTCCGGGACAGACGGGTCAGGGGTCCGGGACAGACGGGTCAGGGGGTCCGGGACAGACGGGTCAGGGGTCCGGGACAGACGGGTCAGGGGGTCCGGGACAGACGGGTCAGGGGTCCGGGACAGACGGGTCAGGGGGTCCGGGACAGACGGGTCAGGGACAGACGGGTCAGGGGTGTGGGACAGATGGGTCAGAGGTCCGACATCATCCCGGTATGGGACAGGAGCACCATAGGCGGTTTTTAACACCTTCTTAGTATGGTGAGATTGACCCTGTACAAGGGGCGCTCATCACTGTCCCTGGAGATGGATGACACCTTATAACAATAACACTGGAGTCTTCAGAAGGGATCGTGGGCAGAATCTCCATCTTCTTACATTTCACTCTTCTTTATTAATGGTCGTCCTCCATCACTTGGAAGCCTTGGCAGACACCAATAGACTTCACCACTCACAACATAGCATGAAGTAATTTGAAGTCTACTTTTTTTGCTTCTCCCAAGACCATCTGCCTCTTGTCTCTTCTCAAGATTCTGTTTCCTCTTTCCCGGTCTTCCCTCATTCTAGAGACACCCTCATCGTACGGCTCTGCTCACTAGCTAGACCAGGGGTCTCAAACACGCGGCCCGAGGGCCACATGCGGCCCCTGGGGCTTCACTATGCGGCCCGCAGCACCTTGGACAACTTAATGATGCATCGCCCCAGCAAGTCAATGAGAGGCCCGCAGCTTACGGTGGAATATGGCATCACCTGCGGGCCTCTAGCTGGCAGATTGCATTGATCTTGCTGAGCAACAGAGCTTGTCTGAGTGGCGGCTGGTGGAAGTCATAGCACAGTGGAGGCCGGAAGTCAGCACAGCGGGGACTGCGCTGGCCCCCTGCACTGGAGCGATGCATCATTAAAGTGAGGAAAGTGTGAGTGTGTGTGTGAGTGAGGGTGTGTGTGAGTTTCAGTGTGTGTAGAGTGTGCATAAGGATGTGTGTGTGTGTGTGTGTGTGTGTGTAAAAAAAAGGTAAAACAGGATGGGGCACATCACTACAAAAGGGGACCAGGATACGGGACATCACTACAAAAGGGGTCCAGGATGGGGACATCACTACAAAAGGGGTCCAGGATGGGGACATCACTACAAAAGGGGTCCAGGATGGGGACATCACTACAAAAGGGGTCCAGGATGGGGACATCACTACAAAAGGGGTCCAGGATGGGGCACATCACTACAAAAGGGGACCAGGATACGGGACATCACTACAAAAGGGGTCTAGGATGGGGACATCACTACAAAAGGGGACCAGGATACGGGACATCACTACAAGAAGGGGATCAGGATGGGGACATCACTACAAAAGAGGATCAGGATGGGGCACATCACTACAAAAGGGGATCAGGATGGGGACATCACTACAAAAGGGGACCAGGATGGGGACATTACTACAAAAGGGGACCAGGATACGGGACATCACTACAAAAGGGGTCCAGGATGGGGACATCACTACAAAAGGGGATCAGGATGGGGCACATCACTACAAAAGGGGACCAGTATGGGGACATCACTACAAAAGGGGTCCAGGATGGGGGACATCACTACAAAAGGGGACCAGGATGGGGGACATCACTACAAAAGGGATCCAGGATGGGGACATCACTACAAAAGGGATCCAGGATGGGGACATCACTACAAAAGGGGTCCAGGATGGGGGACATCACTACAAAAGGGGACCAGGATACGGGACATCACTACAAAAGGGATCCAGGATGGGGACATCACTACAAAAGGGGTCCAGGATGGGGACATCACTACAAAAGGGGACCAGGATACGGGACATCACTACAAAAGGGATCCAGGATGGGGACATCACTACAAAAGGGGTCCAGGATGGGGACATCACTACAAAAGGGGACCAGGATACGGGACATCACTACAAAAGGGGTCCAGGATGGGGCACATCACTACAAAAGGGGACCAGGATACGGGACATCACTACAAAAGGGGTCCAGGATGGGGACATCACTACAAAAGGGGTCCAGGATGGGGACATCACTACAAAAGGGGATCAGGATGGGGCACATCACTACAAAAGGGGTCCAGGATGGGGACATCACTACAAAAGGGGTCCAGGATGGGGACATCACTACAAAAGGGGTCCAGGATGGGGACATCACTACAAAAGGGGTCCAGGATGGGGACATCACTACAAAAGGGGACCAGGATACGGGACATCACTACAAAAGGGGTCCAGGATGGGGACATCACTACAAAAGGGGTCCAGGATGGGGGACATCACTACAAAAGGGGACCAGGATACGGGACATCACTACAAAAGGGGTCCAGGATGGGGGACATTACTAGAAAAGGGGTCCAGGATGGGGGACATCACTACAAAAGGGGTCCAGGATGGGGACATCACTACAAAAGGGGTCCAGGATGGGGACATCACTACAAAAGGGGACCAGGATACGGGACATCACTACAAAAGGGGTCCAGGATGGGGGACATCACTACAAAAGGGGACCAGGATACGGGACATCACTACAAAAGGGGTCCAGGATGGGGGACATTACTAGAAAAGGGGGTCAGGATGGGGGAAATCACTACTAAGGGGTTTGGGATGGGGTATATCACTACGAAAGGGAAGAGGGAGATCACTGCTAAGAGGGATCGGGATGGGGGACATCACTAGAAAAGGGGATCAGGATGGGGGACATCAGTAGAAAAGGACATTACTACAGAATGGGGACATTACTACAAGATCAGGATTTGTACTTTACTACATTGAGCTAAAAATCCTGGTATTACTAAAAATATCACTTAGTACTACAAGGGATGTGGCCCCCTGCTATAAATGTTTTTCTATGTGCGGCCCACCAACCCAGCCGAGTTTGAGACCCCTGAGCTAGACCTTAGGTCTGTCACTACTGCATGTTGGCCCTATCTGCCCTCCTGACAGGAACCCATCACTGTCCCCTCTCGACTGCTCTCAACATCAACCCTTAAGCTAGGGTCGCACGTGCGTCATAGATGCGCTAAAAGCATGCGTTTGTACATGTTGAAATGTTAAAAAACATATGCGTTAATGCACCCATAGACAGCAATGCAAGAAACGCATTGCAAAAGTGCAATGTGTTTGACGTTAACCGTTTTTCCAAGGTCTGATAAAAACGTGGTTCACAATGTTTTTTGGTGCTTTTGCAAAAACCCATGCATTTTTTTCAACATGGGAGTCTATGGGCAACGCATGTGTTAATGCATGGTACATATACAGTACGCATCATGCGTTAATGCAGGCGTTAATGCTAGCGTTAACACTGGGTACAAACATGTACCTAACGTTAACAATAGCGTTAAAAAAAGGCAGTAACTATGCACACTGCCATGAAAATGGAAGGGAATAAAACAGAGACTTTACTGCAACCTGCAAACGGATACTAGCTCCTAAGTGTGACCCCAGCCTTACTCTCCCTACTGACAGACAAGATACATTCAATACAATAATGCACAATAACACTGGGATCTTCAAGCGGGGCCGTGGGCAGAAAGCAACCGCAGGACACATGGATCACCTAGCCAGGCCTGAAGAACACTGCATGGAGCAGAACATGAGCTGATGAAGGCTGGCGGTGTTTGAGCACTATATGGTGGAATTTATAGGGAATAGTGGGACATGAATATGCAAGACAGTGATATGTAGTTACTGTATTTCCACAGTGTGAGGCTGGTGTGATATATGAAGGTCACTATGTGTCCCCCAGAATGTGTTCAGAAACCCTCTAAGACCCTCTGGAGTGTGCGGTGTTCTCACAACAACTGTGAATAACACAAAGGTAAAGGAGTGTGAACTCGGTCAAGCTATGTCACCTGGATGTTTAGGAAAAGCAGCTCAGGGCCTTTATCTTGGAGAATCTGTAGGATGGTAGTGGGACGGGTGCTCCCTCCACTCCGAGTCTTGTGAAATGCTCATGTTCAGGGAAGTTGCATTTAATCCTGCAGAGCAGGACAGGGCGCGTCTCATTTGGAGCCAAGTGGTTGAAGCAGCAGGTGCTAGTGTGGAGCCCACTGGGACGGGGTACTCGGTACCGGACCGGGGAATCACGGGGGTTATCACAGCGGTCTTGGTCCAGACCGTGTCCCAAGCCCACAAGTAAAAGGGGTTATTTACAAGGATTGTCGTGACGCCACCCACGGGTTGTGGTCAGTGAGGGGACCACCGCTGCTGCCTGCTTCTGCCAGGAGGATGGATGGGGCTGCAGTGGGTCGGGCTGCTCCTGACAGGGTGTATAAGCGTACAACATGCAGGGAAATCACACACGGGAGACTTTAGCAGGGTTCACAGGGTTTTACTTGCAGTTTCCTTCAGTACAGTTCATTCACCAAGTTAACCCTTCTGCAGCCAGGTTTTCCCTGCTTCAGACCCTTCACTTTCTGGGTTCCTCTCAGGCTCTTCTCTACACTTCTCTCCCCAGTTTGCTGTATGGTGGCAACTCGGTCCCTTGTTTGGCTTTCCCCTGTGTTTTGGAAGCAAGCCTGGATCCTATGTGTTGCTGTACATCCCGCACGTGTTTTAGGAGAACAGACCTGGAATCTGAGCTCCCCGTCGTTGTGTCTGTGATCCGGCATATAGCTACGGTCACCTCAGAGTCGACTCTCTGGTCCCAGCCTAATCTTGGGTGTCCCTATGTTGCAGAGGATCACCGGGCTCGTTCCTACCCATGTAACTACAGCGTACATCAGGGGATCCTTCCCTCCGGTCATCCTCTGGCACCGCTGCTGTCTTCCTCGGACCCAGCTGCACTGGTCTGGTCTTTCCCTTTCCCTTGGGCTACGGGCTGTGGAGCGGGCTCTCTCCAGGGGACTGCGCCTCGCAGGATTCTGTGACTCCAGGGAACCCGAGACCTTCAGGGAAGTCTCTCTGTTCTTTACTGTTCAGCACCCATTGGCCTACTCAGTCTTTCCTCTCGTCACCCTTGGCCTACTAACTACTGCTTCCTGTTTCTCCCCTTTTGTACCCGGTTCGGTACCTTGACTACGTCCCACCCACTTCCCTCTAAACCCTACCATCCCTTGCCCGCCTAGAGTCCCGGGCTCCGGGTTGGGTGTTGTATCTGTGGGTGTGTGTTTGAAGGTGTTTGTGGAAAACTGTCCCTATCTCCTGGCTGCAGTTCTTACCTATGGCCACCCTGGTCACAGGGGCGCCACACTAGGTGAGTGAGTGGGCTGTGTGCAGACTACATAGCCCAGCATGGTGGACTTGGTCCTCACAAGTGGACCCTGCCTAGAAGTGAAGGCAGAGCAGTACAGTGATTTGTGCATGGACTGTAACATGTCGTCACTGGACTGTACCGGCTGCTTTCTGGATCTGAAAGGTCTGTACATAGTGTGGACTGGAAGATAAATACTGCTTGATGTGAACAAGAGCCTGGGTCACGGCCTCATGTCTTGGATACGCCTCACGTTGGTTAAGTCTGGTGCTGAAATTGGTATTGTTAGAGCACTGTATGGTGATATGTTCAGTTGTTTCACAACAGGCGGCATTACCGCTACTTATTATTACACTAAATGACACTTTGCCAAATATAGTACAAAGAGGGACATACGTCACCACAAAGGGCACAACCCTTACAAGTCAGCCAATACCAAGTCCTCAAATCCTGACCCTCCGGCACTTCATATGGCAGAAGGTTCCATGATTCCACCAAAAAACAGAAGGTGATGAGTGCAGACCGCACTCTGCCCCACTGTCCGCTCTGCCCTACCCAGTCTCACTCTGCCCTGCCCCATTCTATCTCCTCTGCCCTGATCTGCCTCAATCTGCCCCACTCTGCCTCGCTATACCCTGCCCCACGTTACCCTGCTCTGCCCTGTTGTGTCCGCTGTGTTCTGCTCTGCCCTATTCTGCACTGATTACTCTGTTCCGCTCTTCCCCATTGTACCCTGCCCCTTTCTGCTCCATTGTGCTCTGCTGTGTTCTTCTCTATCAAGCCCCACTCTGCCCCATTCTGCCTTGCCCTGCTCTGCATTGCTCCGCCCCATTCCACCATTCTGCTCTGTCCATTTCTGCCCCACCCCCTCTTCCCCGGCCCACTCTGCCCCTGTTCTGCCCCACTGTTCTCTGCCACGCTCTGTCCCATTCTACCCCATTCTCTGCCCCGCTATGCCCTGTTCCGCTCTGCCCCATTCTGTTCTGCTCTGCCCCACCCCGTTCTGCTCTGCCATGCTTGCCCCACCCCACTCCACCCCATTCTGCCCTGCCCCATTCTTACCCGGCTTATTCTGCCCCATTTTGCTCAGCCCCGATTTGTTCTACTCTGCTCTGCCCCACTTTGTTCCATGCTGCCCTGCTGTGTTCTGCCCCGATCAGTTCCGCTCTGCCCTGCCCTGCCATGCTTGCCCCATTCTGACTTGGTGCACTCTGCCCCAATCTGACCCACTGTGCTCTGCCCTGCACTGCCCCATTCTGCTTTACCCCATTCGGCTCCGCCCTGCTCTGCCCAAATCTGCCCCATTCTCTGCCCGGCTCTTTTCCGCTCTGCTTTTCCCCACTCTGTTTCACTCTACTGTGCCCCGATCTGCCCCGTTCTTTTCTGCCCCATCTCTGTCCTGCTCTGCTCTCCCTGTTCTGTTCTGCCCCGCGTTGCCTTGGCCTGCCCTGTTCTGCCCTGTGTTGTCTTGATCTGCCCACGCTGACTCGTTCTGCCCTGTTCCGTCCCATTCTGCCCCCGCTCTTCAGCCTTCCATACGTTTACATGTAAATTAGCCATCACAGGTACAGGATTAGGAATCGGTTAATGTTGCTTCATGTCGGGACGCTGCAGATGCCTCATCTTTATCCCTCGTCCTGCGCTGCCTAATGATCTGTGCACGGATAATATTCCCCATTTAGCAGGTTTTAGCGTCGGACGCCTCCGGTACAAGGTTTTTGTATGTAATTAATTTTCAGAGGTCGGCGGGGGAATCATCGCTCCTCTGTCACATCTACCTGTCACTACACGGATAATATGTTCTCTGATCTCCGGAAATCATCAGCGACAGCAAATGAGGAGAAATGACAAGTAATTGTACACGGGCACCGTGCCAGCGGGACACACACCGACCAATCAGGACAGAGAGAGGAACAGCCGGGGGCGCTATACAATACAACAACCAAATGTATGGAGAGGGGGAGACATAGGAGGAATTCACTGCACTCACTGTGTACATACATTACATTACCTCCTGTATTATACTCCAGAGCTGCACTCACTATTCTGCTGGTGCAGTCACTGTGTACATACATTACATTACTGATCCTGAGTTACCTCCTGTATTATACTCCAGAGCTGCACTCACTATTGTGCTGGTGCAGTCACTGTGTACATACATTACATTACTGATCCTGAGTTACCTCCTGTATTATACTCCAGAGCTGCACTCACTATTCTGCTGGTGCAGTCACTGTGTACATACATTACTGATCCTGAGTTACCTCCTGTATTATACTCCAGAGCTGCACTCACTATTCTGCTGGTGCAGTCACTGTGTACATACATTACATTACTGATCCTGAGTTACCTCCTGTATTATACTCCAGAGCTGCACTCACTATTGTGCTGGTGCAGTCACTGTGTACATACATTACATTACTGATCCTGAGTTACCTCCTGTATTATACTCCAGAGCTGCACTCACTATTCTGCTGGTGCAGTCACTGTGTACATACATTACATTACTGATCCTGAGTTACCTCCTGTATTATACTCCAGAGCTGCACTCACTATTCTGCTGGTGCAGTCACTGTGTACATACATTACATTACCTCCTGTATTATACTCCAGAGCTGCACTCACTATTCTGCTGGTGCAGTCACTGTGTACATACATTACTGATCCTGAGTTACCTCCTGTATTATACCCCAGAGCTGCACTCACTATTCTGCTGGTGCAGTCACTGTACATACATTACATTACTGATCCTGAGTTACCTCCTGTATTATACCCCAGAGCTGCACTCACTATTCTGCTGGTGCAGTCACTGTATACATACATTACATTACTGATCCTGAGTTACCTCTTGTATTATACTCCAGAGCTGCACTCACTATTCTGCTGGTGCAGTCACTGTGTACATACATTACATTACTGATCCTGAGTTACCTCCTGTATTATACTCCAGAGCTGCACTCACTATTCTGCTGGTGCAGTCACTGTGTACATACATTACATTACTGATCCTGAGTTACCTCCTGTATTATACTCCAGAGCTGCACTCACTATTCTGCTGGTGCAGTCACTGTGTACATACATTACATTACCTCCTGTATTATACTCCAGAGCTGCACTCACTATTCTGCTGGTGCAGTCACTGTGTACATACATTACTGATCCTGAGTTACCTCCTGTATTATCCTCCAGAGCTGCACTCACTATTCTGCTGGTGCAGTCACTGTGTACATACATTACATTACTGATCCTGAGTTACCTCCTGTATTATACTCCAGAGCTGAACTCTCTATTCTGCTGGTGCAGTCACTGTGTACATACATTACATTACTGATCCTGAGTTACCTCCTGTATTATACTCCAGAGCTGCACTCACTATTCTGCTGGTGCAGTCACTGTGTACATACATTACATTACTGATCCTGAGTTACCTCCTGTATTATCTTCCAGAGCTGCACTCACTATTCTGCTGGTACAGTCACTGTGTACATACATTACTGATCCTGAGTTACCTCCTGTATTATACTCCAGAGCTGCACTCACTATTCTGCTGGTGCAGTCACTGTGTACATACATTACATTACTGATCCTGAGTTACCTCCTGTATTATACTCCAGAGCTGCACTCACTATTCTGCTGGTGCAGTCACTGTGTACATACATTACATTACTGATCCTGAGTTACCTCCTGTATTATACTCCAGAGCTGCACTCACTATTCTGCTGGTGCAGTCACTGTGTACATACATTACATTACTGATCCTGAGTTACCTCCTGTATTATACTCCAGAGCTGCACTCACTATTCTGCTGGTGCAGTCACTGTGTACATACATTACATTACTGATCCTGAGTTACCTCCTGTATTATACTCCAGAGCTGCGCTCACTATTCTGCTGGTGCAGTCACTGTGTACATACATTACATTACTGATCCTGAGTTACCTCCTGTATTATCCTCCAGAGCTGCACTCACTATTCTGCTGGTGCAGTCACTGTGTACATACATTACATTACTGATCCTGAGTTACCTCCTGTATTATACTCCAGAGCTGCACTCACTATTCTGCTGGTGCAGTCACTGTGTACATACATTACATTACTGATCCTGAGTTACCCCCTGTATTATACTCCAGAGCTGCACTCACTATTCTGCTGGTGCAGTCACTGTGTACATACATTACATTACTGATCCTGAGTTACCTCCTGTATTATACTCCAGAGCTGCACTCACTATTCTGCTGGTGCAGTCACTGTGTACATACATTACATTACTGATCCTGAGTTACCTCCTGTATTATACTCCAGAGCTGCACTCACTATTCTGCTGGTGCAGTCACTGTGTACATATATCTGATCACGTGGAATCTAGTCCCGATGCTGTGCAGTCTCTGATCACGTGGAATCTAGTCCCAATGCTGTGCCGCCTGTCTCTGATCACGTGGAATCTAGTCCCGGTGCTGTGCAGTCTCTGATCACGTGGAATCTAGTCCCGATGCTGTGCAGTCTCTGATCACGTGGTCTCTAATCCCGATGCTGTGCCGCCTGTCTCTGATCACGTGGAATCTAGTCCCGATGCTGTGCAGTCTCAGATCATTTTGTCTCTAATCCCGATGCTGTGCTGCCTGTCTTTGATCACGTGGTCTCTAGTCCTGGTGCTGTGCAGTCTCTGATCACGTGGTCTCTAGTCCCGGTGCTGTGCCGCTTGTCTCTGATCACGTGGTCTCCAGTCCCAGTGCTGTGCAGTCTCTGATCACGAGGTCTCTAGTCCCGATACTGTGCCGCCTGTCTCTGATCACGTGGTCTCTAGTCCCGGTGCTCTGCAGTCTCTGATCACGTGGTCTCTAGTCCCGGTGCTGTGCCGCTTGTCTCTGATCACGTGGTCTCCAGTCCCAGTGCTGTGCAGTCTCTGATCACGAGGTCTCTAGTCCCGATACTGTGCCGCCTGTCTCTGATCACGTGGTCTCTAGTCCCAGTGCTGTGCAGTCTCTGATCACGTGGTCTCCAGTCCTTGTGCTGTGCAGTCTCTGATCACGTGGTCTCTAGTCCCAGTGCTGTGCAGTCTCTGATCACGTGGTCTCTAGTCCCAGTGCTGTGCAGTCTCTGATCACGTGGTCTCTAGTCTTGTTGCTGTGCAGTCTCTGATCACGTGGTCTCTAGTCTCGGTGCTGTGCAGTCTCTGATCATGTGGTCTCCAGTCCTGGTGCTGTCGCCTGTCTCTGATCACGTGGTCTCAGTCTGGTGCTGTGCAGTCTCTGATCACGTGGTCTCTAGTCTCTGTGCTGTGCAGTCTCTGATCACGTGGTCTCTAGTCCCGGTGCTGTGCTACTTGTCTCTGATCACGTGGTCTCCAGTCCCAATGCTGTGCAGTCTCTAATCACGTGGTCTCTAGTCCCGATGCTGTGCCGCCTGTCTCTATCACGTGGTCTCTAGTCCCGATGCTGTGCAGTCTCTGATCACGTGGTCTCCAGTCCCGGTGCTAGCCGCCTGTCTCTGATCACGTGGTCTCTAGTCCCGATGCTGTGCAGTCTCTGATCACGTGGCCTCTAGTCCCGGTGCGTGCCACTGTCTCTGATCACGTGGTCTCTAGTCCAGTGCTGTGCAGTCTCTGATCACGTGGTCTCTAGTCCCAGTGCTGTGCAGTCTCTGATCACGTGGTCTCTAGTCCCAGTGCTGTGCAGTCTCAGATCACGTGGTCTCTAGTCCCGGTGCTGTGCCGCCTGTCTCTGATCACGTGGTCTCTAGTCCCTGTGCTGTGCAGTCTCTGATCATGTGGTCTCCAGTCTCGGTGCTGTGCCGCCTGTCTCTGATCACGTGGTCTCTAGTCCCGATGCTGTGCAGTCTCTGATCATGTGGTCTCTAGTCCCGATGCTGTGCAGTCTCTGATCACGTGGTCTCTAGTCCTAGTGCTGTGCAGTCTCTGATCACGTGGTCTCTAGTCCTGTGCTGTGCAGTCTCTGATCAGTGTGTCTCCAGTCCTGGTGCTGTGCGCTGTCTCTGATCACGTGGTCTCTAGTCCTCGGTGCTGTGCAGTCTCTGATCATGTGGTCTCCAGTCCTGGTGCTGTGCCGCCTGTCTCTGATCACGTGGTCTCCAGTCTTGGTGCTGTGCAGTCTCTGATCACGTGGTCTCTAGTCCCGATACTGTGCCGCCTGTCTCTGAACACGTGGTCACCAGTCTTGGTGCTGTGCAGTCTCTGATCACGTGGTCTCTAGTCCTAGTGCTGTGCAGTCTCTGATCACGTGGTCTCTAGTCCCAGTGCTGTGCAGTCTCTGATCACGTGGTCTCTAGTCCCGGTGCTGTGCTGCCTGTCTCTGATCACGTGGTCTCTAGTCCCGATGCTGTGCAGTCTCTGATCATGTGGTCTCCAGTCTCGGTGCTGTGCCGCCTGTCTCTGATCACGTGGTCTCTAGTCCCGATGCTGTGCAGTCTCTGATCACGTGGTCTCTAGTCCTTGTGCTGTGCAGTCTCTGATCACGTGGTCTCTAGTCCCGATGCTGTGCAGTCTCTGATCACGTGGTCTCTAGTCCCGATGCTGTGCAGTCTCTGATCACGTGGTCTCTAGTCCCGGTGCTGTGCCGTCTGTCTCTGATCACGTGGTCTCCAGTCTTGGTGCTGTGCAGTCTCTGATCACGTGGTCTCTAGTCTCGGTGCTGTGCAGTCTCTGATTATGTGGTCTCCAGTCTTGGTGCTGTGCCGCTTGTCTCTGATCATGTGGTCTCTAGTCCCGGTGCTGTGCAGTCTCTGATCACGTGGTCTCTAGTCCCGTTGCTGTGCAGTCTCTGATCACGTGGTCTCTAGTCCCGGTGCTGTGCAGTTTCTGATCACGTGGCCTCTAGTCCCGATGCTGTGCAGTCTCTGATCACGTGGTCTCTAGTCCCGATGCTGTGCAGTCTCTGATTACGTGGTCTCTAGTCCCGGTGCTGTGCCGTCTGTCTCTGATCACGTGGTCTCCAGTCTTGGTGCTGTGCAGTCTCTGATCACGTGGTCTCTAGTCCCGGTGCTGTGCAGTCTCTGATCATGTGGTCTCCAGTCTCGGTGCTGTGCCGCCTGTCTCTGATCATGTGGTCTCTAGTCCCGGTGCTGTGCAGTCTCTGATCATGTGGTCTCCAGTCTCGGTGCTGTGCCGCCTGTCTCTGATCATGTGGTCTCTAGTCCCGGTGCTGCGCAGTCTCTGATCATGTGTTCTCCAGTCTCGGTGCTGTGCCACCTGTCTCTGATCATGTGGTCTCTAGTCTTGGTGCTGTGCAGTCTCTGATCACGTGGTCTCCAGCCTTGGTGCTGTGCAGTCTCTGATCACGTGGTCTCTAGTCTCGGTGCTGTGCCGCCTGTCTCTGATCACGTGGTCTCTAGTCCCGATGCTGTGCAGTCTCTGATCATGTGGTCTCCAGTCTCGGTGCTGTGCCGCCTGTCTCTGATCACGTGGTCTCTAGTCCCGGTGCTGTGCAGTCTCTGATCACGTGGTCTCTTGTCCCGGTGCTGTGCAGTCTCTGATCACGTGGTCTCTAGTCCCGGTGCTGTGCAGTCTCTGATCACGTGGTCTCTAGTCCCGGTGCTGTGCAGTCTCTGATCATGTGGTCTCTAGTCCCGGTGCTGTGCAGTCTCTGATCACGTGGTCTCTAGTCCCGGTGCTGTGCAGTCTCTAATCACGTGGTCTCTAGTCCCGGTGCTGTGCAGTCTCTGATCACGTGGTCTCTAGTCCCGTTGCTGTGCAGTCTCTGATCACGTGGTCTCTAGTCCCGGTGCTGTGCAGTCTCTGATCACGTGGTCTCTAGTTCCCGGTGCTGTGCAGTCTCTGATCACGTGGTCTCTAGTCCGGTTGCTGTGCAGTCTCTGATCACGTGGTCTCTAGTCCCGGTGCTGTGCAGTCTCTGATCACGTGGTCTCTAGTCCGGTGCTGTGCAGTCTCTGATCACGTGGTCTCTAGTCTCGTGCTGTGCCAGTCTCTGATCACGTGGTCTCTAGTCCGGTGCTGTGCAGTCTCTGATCACGTGGTCTCTAGTCTCGGTGCTGTGCAGTCTCTGATCACGTGGTCTCTAGTCCGTGCTGTGCAGTCTCTGATCACGTGGTCTCTAGTCCCGTGCTGTGCAGTCTCTGATCACGTGGTCTCTAGTCCGGTGCTGTGCGTCTCTGATCACGTGGTCTCCAGTCCGTGCTGTGCAGTCTCTGATCACGTGGTCTCTAGTCTCGGTGCTGTGCAGTCTCTGATCACGTGGTCTCTAGTCCCGGTGCTGTGCAGTCTCTGATCACGTGTGTCTCTAGTCTCGGTGCTGTGCAGTCTCTGATCACGTGGTCTCTAGTCTCGGTGCTGTGCAGTCTCTGATCACGTGGTCTCTAGTCCGCGTGCTGTGCGTGCTGTCTCTGATCACGTGGTCTCTAGTCCGGTGCTGTGCAGTCTCTGATCATGTGGTCTCCAGTCTCGGTGCTGTGCACGTCTCTGATCATGTGGTCTCTAGTCCCGGTGCTGTGCAGTCTCTGATCACGTGGTTCTCCAGTCCTGGTGCTGTGCAGTCTCTGATCACGTGGTCTCTAGTCCGGTGCTGTGCAGTCTCTGATCACGTGGTCTCTAGTCCCGGTGCTGTGCAGTCTCTGATCACGTGGTCTCTAGTCCGGTGCTGTGCAGTCTCTGATCATGTGGTCTCTAGTCCCGTTGCTGTGCAGTCTCTGATCACGTGGTCTCTAGTCCGGTGCTGTGCAGTCTCTGATCAGTGGTCTCTAGTCCCGGTGCTGTGCAGTCTCTGATCACGTGGTCTCTAGTCCGGTGCTGTGCAGTCTCTGATCACGTGGTCTCTAGTCCCGGTGCTGTGCAGTCTCTGATCACGTGGTCTCTAGTCCCGGTGCTGTGCGTCTTGATCACGTGGTCTCTAGTCCGGTGCTGTGCAGTCTCTGATCACGTGGTCTCTAGTCCGGTGCTGTGCAGTCTCTGATCACGTGGTCTCTAGTCCCGGTGCTGTGCAGTCTCTGATCACGTGGTCTCTAGTCCCGGTGCTGTGCAGTCTCTGATCACGTGGTCTCTAGTCCCGTGCTGTGCAGTCTCTGATCACGTGGTCTCTAGTCCCGTTGCTGTGCAGTCTCTGATCACGTGGTCTCTAGTCCGGTGCTGTGCAGTCTCTGATCACGTGGTCTCTAGTCCCGGTGCTGTGCAGTCTCTGATCACGTGGTCTCTAGTCCCGATGCTGTGCAGTCTCTGATCACGTGGTCTCTAGTCCCGGTGCTGTGCAGTCTCTGATCACGTGGTCTCTAGTCCCGGTGCTGTGCAGTCTCTGATCACGTGGTCTCAGTCCCGTGCTGTGCAGTCTCTGATCACGTGGTCTCTAGTCCCGGTGCTGTGCAGTTCTGATCACGTGGTCTCTAGTCCCGTGCTGTGCAGTTCTCTGATCACGTGGTCTCTAGTCCGATGCTGTGCAGTCTCTGATCACGTGGTCTCTAGTCTCGTGTGTCTTTCTGGTTCTCTGTGCTGTCTTCTGATCACGTGGTCTCTAGTCCTCGGTGCTGTGCAGTCTCTGATCATGTGGTCTCCAGTCTCGGTGCTGTGCCGCCTGTCTGCAGTCTCTGATCACGTGGTCTCCAGTCTGGTGGCTGCGCAGTCTCTGATCACGTGGTCTCTAGTCTCGGTGCTGTGCTGCCTGTCTCTGATCATGTGGTCTCTAGTCCGGTGCTGTGCAGTCTCTGATCATGTGGTCTCTAGTCTCGGTGCTGTGCCGCTGTCTCTGATCACGTGTCTCCAGTCTCGGTGCTGTGCAGTCTCTGATCACGTGGTCTCCAGTCTCGGTGCTGTGCAGTCTCTGATCATGTGTCTCTAGTCCCGGTGCTGGCAGTCTCTGATCATGTGTTCTCCAGTCTCGGTGCTGTGCCGCCTGTCTCTGATCATGTGGTCTCTAGTCTTGGTGCTGTGCAGTCTCTGATCACGTGGTCTCCAGTCTTGGTGCTGTGCAGTCTCTGATCACATGGTCTCTAGTCCCGATGCTGTGCCGCCTGTCTCTGATCACGTGGTCTCTAGTCCTTGTGCTGTGCAGTCTCTGATCACATGGTCTCTAGTCCGATGCTGTGCGCCTGTCTCTAATCACGTGGTCTCTAGTCCCGATGCTGTGCAGTCTCTGATCACGTGGTCTCTAGTCCCGGTGCTGTGCAGTCTCTGATCACGTGGTCTCTGTCCCGGTGCTGTCCGCTGTCTCTGATCACGTGGTCTCTAGTCCCGGTGCTGTGCCGCCTGTCTCTGATCACGTGGTCTCTAGTCCCGGTGCTGTGCCGCCTGTCTCTGATCACGTGGTCTCTAGTCCCGGTGCTGTACGCCTGTCTCTGATCACGTGGTCTCTAATCCGGTGCTGTGCCGCCTGTCTCTGATCACGTGGTCTCTATTCTCGGTGCTGTGCAGTCTCTGATCACGTGGTCTCTAGTCTCGTGCTATGCAGTCCTAATCACTGTCTCTATCCCGATGCTGCAGTCTCGATCATGGTCTCAGTCTTGTGCTGTGCAGTCTCTGATCACATGGTCTCTAGTCCCGTGCTGTGCCGCCTGTCTTGACGTGTCTCAGTCCGTGCTGTGCCTAGTCTCTCGTGCATCGTGCGCGTCTCTGACAGTCTCCTGCTGTGCAGCTGCATCTGTCTCTGTCGTGCTGTGAGCTTATCAGTGTCCTAGTCGGCTGGCAGTCTTGATCACGTGGTCTTAGTCCGGTGCTGTGCGCCTGTCTCTGATCACGTGGTCTCTAGTCCCGGTGCTGTGCCGCTGTCTCTGATCACGTGGTCTCAGTCCGGTGCTGTGCCGCCTGTCTCTGATCACGTGATCTCTAGTCCCGGTGCTGTGCAGGTCTCTGATCACGTGTCTCTCTCCGGTGCTGTGCCGCGTCTCTGATCAGTGGTCTCATTTCGGTGCTGTGCCCTGTCTCTGATCACGTGGTCTTAGTCTCGGTGCTGTGCAGTCTCTATCACGTGGTCTCTAGTCCCGTGCTGTGCAGTCTCTGATCACGTGGTCTCTAGTCCCGTGTGCGTGCAGTCTCTGATCATGTGGTCTCTAGTCCCGGTGCTGTGCAGTCTCTGATCACATGGTCTCTAGTCCTGGTGCTGTGCAGTCTCTGATCATGTGGTCTCTAGTCCCGGTGCTGTGCAGTCTCTGATCACGTGGTCTCTAGTCCCGGTGCTGTGCAGTCTCTGATCACGTGGTCTCTAGTCCCGGTGCTGTGCCGCCTGTCTCTGATCACGTGGTCTCTAGTCCTTGTGCTGTGCAGTCTCTGATCACATGGTCTCTAGTCCCGATGCTGTGCCGCCTGTCTCTGATCACGTGGTCTCTAGTCCTTGTGCTGTGCAGTCTCTGATCACATGGTCTCTAGTCCCGATGCTGTGCCGCCTGTCTCTAATCACGTGGTCTCTAGTCCCGATGCTGTGCAGTCTCTGATCACGTGGTCTCTAGTCCCGGTGCTGTGCAGTCTCTGATCACGTGGTCTCTAGTCCCGGTGCTGTGCCGCCTGTCTCTGATCACGTGGTCTCTAGTCCCGGTGCTGTGCCGCCTGTCTCTGATCACGTGGTCTCTAGTCCCGGTGCTGTGCCGCCTGTCTCTGATCACGTGGTCTCTAGTCCCGGTGCTGTACCGCCTGTCTCTGATCACGTGGTCTCTAATCTCGGTGCTGTGCCGCCTGTCTCTGATCACGTGGTCTCTATTCTCGGTGCTGTGCAGTCTCTGATCACGTGGTCTCTAGTCTCGGTGCTATGCAGTCTCTAATCACGTGGTCTCTAGTCCCGATGCTGTGCAGTCTCTGATCACGTGGTCTCTAGTCCTTGTGCTGTGCAGTCTCTGATCACGTGGTCTCTAGTCCCGGTGCTGTGCCGCCTGTCTCTGATCACGTGGTCTCTAGTCCCGGTGCTGTGCCGCCCGTCTCGGTGGTAACATCTCCGCTCGGCAGCCGCACTCTCTTTTGGATGATTTGTGAAGATAATTACAATAGTCAGGAGGAACATGACAGCATGAAGTGCTCAGCGGAGAGTGCGCACCGCGTCCTGCCTCTTCTATGGAGCGGAGTGGGGGGAGCGGGCGGCTGCAGCTCCGCTACAAGTGACAGCACACGTGGCTTTGACGCCGGCGGCTCCATTAGAGGATTTGTGCTGCAGGTAACACGTCGCCGTCCTCCCCTGTAATCAGCACCGCCGCGCTCCACACAAGACAAGACGCCGAGAGTCCGACACACCGGAGGATTGTATCCGAGGAGGAACCGACACTCCAGAGCTGAAATCACAGCGCAGCCCAGGAACGAGGGGATACAAAGTCACAAGATCCTCACACAAGCTATTACTCCCTGTTATCAGCCATTACTGGAGGAGGAGACTGTAGGACAGGTGACTACAATCTATTACTCCCTGTTATCAGCCATTACTGGAGGAGGAGGAGACTGTAGGACAGGTGACTACAATCTATTACTCCCTGTTATCAGCCATTACTGGGGGAGGAGGAGACTGTAGGACAGGTGACTACAATCTATTACTCCCTGTTATCAGCCATTACTGGAGGAGCAGACTGTAGGACAGGTGACTACAATCTATTACTCCCTGTTATCAGCCATTACTGGGGGAGGAGACTGCAGGACAGGTGACTACAATCTATTACTCCCTGTTATCAGCCATTACTGGAGGAGGAGGACAGGTGACTACAATCTATTACTCCCTGTTATCAGCCATTACTGGAGGGGGAGACTGTAGGACAGGTGACTACAATCTATTACTCCCTGTTATCAGCCATTACTGGGGGAGGAGACTGTAGGACAGGTGACTACAATCTATTACTCCCTGTTATCAGCCAGTACTGGAGGAGGAGACTGTAGGACAGGTGACTACAATCTATTACTCCCTGTTATCAGCCATTACTGGGGGAGGAGGAGACTGTAGGACAGGTGACTACAATCTATTACTCCCTGTTATCAGCCATTACTGGAGGAGGAGACTGTAGGACAGGTGACTACAATCTATTACTCCCTGTTATCAGCCATTACTGGGGGAGGAGGAGACTGTAGGACAGGTGACTACAATCTATTACTCCCTGTTATCAGCCATTACTGGAGGAGGAGACTGTAGTACAGGTGACTACAATCTATTACTCCCTGTTATCAGCCATTACTGGAGGAGGAGACTGTAGGACAGGTGACTACAATCTATTACTCCCTGTTATCAGCCATTACTGGAGGAGGAGGAGACTGTAGGACAGGTGACTACAATCTATTACTCCCTGTTATCAGCCATTACTGGGGGAGGAGACTGTAGGACAGGTGACTACAATCTATTACTCCCTGTTATCAGCTATTACTGGAGGAGGAGACTGTAGGACAGGTGACTACAATCTATTACTCCCTGTTATCAGCCATTACTGGAGGAGGAGGAGACTGTAGGACAGGTGACTACAATCTATTATTCTCTGTTATCAGCCATTACTGGAGGAGGAGACTGTAGGAGAGGTGACTACAATCTATTACTCCCTGTTATCAGCCATTACTGGAGGAGGAGGAGACTGTAGGACAGGTGAATACAATCTATTACTCTCTGTTATCAGCCATTACTGGAGGAGGAGGAGACTGTAGGACAGGTGAGTTCAGTTTCTTGCTTTCATTGATCAGTCAGGGAGTCCAGTAATTTTGCTATCAATAAATTCCCTGTTCCTTTTGATTCCCCCTCACAGCCCCTCCATTGCTCCTCGCCATCATCCCCCTGGTATGTTGTACATTGTGATTTCTCCGCAGTGGGGGGGCCCAGTGGGGGGGGCACAGTGGGGGGCACAGTGGGGGGGCAGTGGGGGGGGCCAGTGGGGGGGCAGTGGGGGGGGCACAGTGGGGTGGGGGGAACATAGTGGGGGGGGGCACAGTGGGGGGGCACGGGGTGGGGGGACACAGCGCAGGGTGAAATCCTCATGAAGTGGGTAGAAGCCGCCTGGTAACGGGATTTTAATCTGCGGCAATTGTGCTATTGTGAATGGACAATTTGTTTTACGGCTGATGATTGTGAGCGGTTTCCGCCTCTGACGCCGGTTACTGTGGTGTAAGGGTTTTCCTCTCTCTACGGTTCAATATGTTTAATCCTGAGCGAATGTTTCCTTTATGGTAATGAGGCTTTTGTAGTGAACTCTCTGGGGGAGACGAGGATCCGGGGGCCCAGAAGTGTTCGCCTCGGGGGAGATGGTTCCAGTAGACGACATCGGTCTCTCTGGTGCTGAAAACAGATGGAGAACAACTGAAAAGTGCAAATGAAGTTCAGCCCAAGTCCAAGAAGTGATTGGATACATTGTATCTGCTGATGGAGCCAGCAATGGGTCTGATGGTGGCCAGTCATCAGACTGACAGTTCAGATTTGGTGAGATCTGCAGACAGTCTCGGTTCTACTGTGGGCTCCTTCATACAGTGGGAAACATTGCATCTTCTGATAGTTGTCATGTGGTGGAATAATGGGGTGTGGTAGCAGGATGGTAGTGACAGGCAAAACACCATCAGGAGCGCTACCTAACCCATAGACTGGAGGTCCCTGGCTGATCCTGTTCCCAGAAATAGCTGTAAAGGTGAGGATGTCCGGGCTGCCATCCTTGCCCTTCTCCTGACCATCCAGAGACTATAACTTCCTCACCTCCTCCCAGGGACCAGGATAGTCACAGCAACTCCAGATAGATGGTATTCTCCACAAAAATACACAGCAAGACCGCTTCAGCAGAACAGCACTCGGCATCAGCACAGCTCACTGATACCAGCTAGTGGGTAATGAGATTACTTATACCAGCTAGTGGGTAATGAGATTACTTAAAGACTGGGTGATTGGACAACCGTGGCACCTGACACACACAGTAGTAGCTCACCTGGAAAGCCAGAGTAGTTAACCCTTAATACTGGTGAGCTCTGAAGACAATCTGGTTACGGTGAGCTCTGTAATACACTGGGAAACACTGTCTCTGAAGAAAGTCAACGAGGAGGTAAGAGTCACGAGTAAGGGCCACTTTACACACACCAACTTATCTGTCCAGCTTCTGACCAACTCACTGGTTGCAGTGAAATCATGGACACATTGTTCCCTTTTGTGGCTGTGTACAAATGTAACAATGTGTCCATGATTTCACTGCAACCAGTAAGTTGTACAGAAGTTGGACACAGAAGTTGGTGTGTGTAAAGTGGCCCTAAGAGTCACTACTTAGGACAACCCCTTCTTAATCCCTATGTCACTTACCTCTGGTGCTGACACCATTCTAATTGTGTCAGAATCAGTGCTCCAAGGGATTGCGTGACATTGTTATGTCATATAATGTCACATAATCCCCTGGAGAGCTGACACTTTTGTGGTTAGTATAGGTATTATTATTTTACTAGGGGAAAAGACAGGGATTGAGAAGGGAATGTCCAAGTAGTTGAAAACCCTTTCAAGGAAGCCTTTGTCACTTGCAGATCCAACCAATATTCGTTAGATCTGAACAATGTCTCATGTCTACGTAGGACTTCATTATACACTGGGATACTTTATATAAGGTGACAGCGATCAGACAAGAGTCCACTAGCCTTAAGGCCACTGTTCACATTAGACTTCTGAACCTGCCGATATTGGTGGGTTTGGCAGACTGTCTAATATTTAGAAGGTGCCTGTGCACTGACGGTGGGGAGAGATGACAATTGCGCATTGTTCTCCCTGACATGTTAGCTGGCGACTTGCTCTTAGAGGACACAGACATGCTTAGCTAGAAAAGGTCCTTGTGGGAGGGAGAGTCGGATGATATTGGCCTTAGCTTTAGGCTGGACAAACATATTAGATATCTGTCAGCTGAATGATGCTTCTGCCAATCATTCGGCCAACAGCCATCTCAGCTGACACTCCCTGTCAGGACTCCAGTGTTTGGTTTACCTTGGCATTCTTGCCCTCTTCCAATATGGTGTCTTTTGTTTCATGTGACTTTTCATTTCCTGCCTTTATAAGCCCCAGCCCAGCCTCTAGTCATTTCTGGAGTATTCTCCTTTGGTTTCCTGCTCCTAGTGGCTTCTCAAGTTCTCTGACTAGTCCAGCAAATCCTGTGTGAATGTCTTGCTGCTGCTCATCAGACGTTCTGCTACCTACACCTGTGCCAGCATTCCTTCTGCTTTGGCTAATCGGCTACTCGATCTGCTGGTGCTCTTGCTACACCTGCCTTTGCTGACACGTAAGATATTTGCTTTGTTAAGTACTTCATTGCTTCCTACATTCAAATAGATGCAGAGCACAAGACTGTTCTGGGCTCTGGTAATTTGCTCTGCATCAGGTTCTGGACTTTCTAAGGCTGGTTTCACCCTGCAGTTTTTCACTGATCAGTGTCCATCAGTGTTTGGATGCCAAAACCAGGAGTGTCTCCAAAACTCAAACAGGTGTCAATCTTTCAATTATAGTTTTTCTCTGCAAGTTCTTCTCCTGGTTCCTCTCCTGGTTTTGGCACCCAAACACTGGCGGACACTGATCAGTGAAAAACTGCAGTGTGAAGCCAGCCTAAGACTTCCTCTCCAGGCCTCCCTGTTTGATTTAATGTATTATATAGACCTTCTTAAAACATCTCCTTCTTTGCACTTGCCATAGACTTTACTCTTACTGCATCTCCAAGTGTAAACGGCGCTTTATAGACTGCTCCGCTAATTGCAATTTCCTCTGAGCTTTTCAACACACTTTCCCTTTAGGTTTCATTCTATATCTACAGTGTATGTGTTAGGTCCCTTGGCACCACTCCCCAGCTCACCTCTCCTGGGTCGGCTTCCTCTGCTCCTCGACCGATCGGGCATCCGGTGTCCAGGCGTACTGTGTCTCGGAGCCATCGCCGGGTCACCTTCCTGTCTACTGACCACCGGGATCACACATCAGCACACTACAATGGTCGGAGTCATGAATCTAATCAGCGGTGCAGTAGGCACGGCCGCGCTCCTCCTCTGTGAATCTAGAGAATCAACCTGACACTCCCCTTGACCAATAGCTGTCTGTCCTCCGGTATATGAGGCCACTTCCACTGCTGGGAGGTGTCTTATTATTGTGTTAGTGTGATTCTACTTCTCTGACTGGTAGTCAGGCCCACCTTGTGCTCTCCTCTGTAGAACCTGTTCCAACTCTCCTGACCCCGGGCTTTGGTGCCTCCTTCCAGGTTTGGACTTACCGTAGTATAGGCTAACCCTGTATGGGGGTTGGGTAAACTAGGATCAGCTCACCCAGGGGAGTTTGGTACCACGGCCCAGTGGGTACACTCTAGGACGCCTTCCCCCGGAAGCGTGACAGTATGTTTAATGGAGTTTTCCTCTGCACTTGTTGTTATCACAGTGTGTTATGATATAGACTTTCTCACCTATAAACTGTGTTCTTTTTTGTCTTTGTGTGGCGCCCCTGCATCCAGGAAGCCACAAAGGGTACTGCAGCCAGGCAGGTAGGACATTGTTAAACACTAACACCCTCACAGCCCACACAACCCACGTGTCAGAGGTTACATCCAGCCCTGAGGTTAGAGACTATATGAGACCAGAGGAGTGGTGGATGAGGGGAGTGGGTTGGGCACACCAGAGGTCAGGTGACTGACAGTATATAGAGAGGGGGAGGAGTGAAGGAAGGTAGTGGGCCATGGTGCTGAGATGCAGAGACCAGAAGCTGAGTTAAGCTGAGACAGAGGGACGGGTGCGGGGCTAGGAGCGTGGGGTCCGTGCTGGGCCGGTGTGGGCCGGGGGGAGGGGGGGGCACGTCCAACGCTGGTGCCGCCGGGGGTGTGGCGTAGCAGAGAAGGGACGGTGTGGCCTGGGCCCTGGACAGCAGCTAAGGCCACTGACTGCGGGCGGAGAAGTCCCTCCTGGGATACTGAGGGGAGCAGAGGGGAGAGAGCCTGGTAGAGCCTCGTGCTGAGAACTGCTGGAGGCTGGGCTGAGTATAGTGTCGGCTCTAGAGGGGACCGCAGTTTACCCGGAATCCCCAAACACCGACAGGGATCACAGCTTCATGTTAGGATCCCTGCCATAGGGGACAGGCGGCTGGGTGGTGCACTGAGACTCGCGGAGGCCCGAGTCGCCGCCGTGCTGTCCAGCGGGCCACACACCACCCGTGTAGACGGAGACAGTAAACAGCCCGGAAAGGGACACTACAGACTGTTTGAGGGGTCACAGGGAGAGAGAGGCCTGGCTGCAGGGAGCAAAGGGAACCCGGAGAGGGAGAATGTGCCCGTGTGTTGAGAACTGTGCTTAAACTTGTAAAGAACAGCAAATGACTTGTAAACTGCTTGGAAAGAACGAAGAGTAAAGCTTTGGAAAACCCTGCATTGCCTCTCTTGTCTGCCTCTATCTGCATCCCATTCTCCCCTCATACAGATCCAGCCTGTCAGCACCAGCCAGGAGGAGAGACCCCTGCAGTGCCTGCAAGTAAGTGTGCTACACCTGCACCAGAGACTTAACCCTTACTTCCCCGGGGGATACAGTTCTTCCCACTGGAACTATACCATCTTCACTGCCACCCCATCACCCCCGGAGGTTCTGCAGCAGCGGTGGCCCCATCACTGGCCGCACCAAGTGGGTGGCGTCACCCGTGACATTTCCCCTGTAAATAGTTTCCCTAATCCATTGTGTGAGCCAGGGACACGGACCGGACCAGGACCAGCCGTGACTTCCCCGACACCGTACGGTCCGGTACCGAGTACCCCTGTCCCAGTGGGCTCCACACTATTGGCAGTCCAGAATTGGACATTTCCTAATCCTGAGTCTGTGGACATCTCCATACACATTGACCGAATCCACTGATATTGGGAGGTTCAGTCGATTTTATCCTAATGTGTATGGGGCTGTTGAGGTGGACATAACATCAGATATAGGGGGTTCTAGACCTAATTACTGGTGGGTCCAGCTGAAATAGTCTGGAGCTGCCGCTCTTATTATCTTGCAGGTTGCACAAGTATAGTAGGGTTCATCTGTTGTGATGTATGGACAAGGGGGTGCAACACAGAGGTTACAACAAGATGGAAACGGAGAGGAAGACCCTGATGATAGGGAGCGGGGGATGGGACACCTCCTCACATTAACCTGTGTCTGTCCCCTGAGCTCCCCTAATGTCCCAAAGCGGGTCCTTCCCTCTGCTGCTGTCACTTAACTAGTCCCAGTGCTATCCCTCCACTCACCATGTGAAGGCCTATACATACACTAGACTTCACCACTGTAATAATAGAACACAGGGGAAGGAAGACGGACTGGGAGAACAAAGGCAGCACAGGATCAAACACTGCAAGCAACAGGACCCCCGCAGCCTCCAGAGACCTGCTCACTCCAGTATGGAAAGATTCTATTACCGACATCAGGTGATTGATCATGTGACTATATAAAGGGAAGGGGAGTGGTCACAAACTGGCATCACCCGACCCAGAAACTTCCAGCAAGGAAAATGTCATTAACTCTAACTGCACCAAAAGAAAGCAACAACGTCTCACAAGACAGTAAGAGACTCGATTCCCAAACCTGTGGCAGATTTCCCAAGGACAGGAGACGCTCGTGACGTCTGTGGAACAATTCAATCCACACATTTGCTTCGATCATACTGGAATAAAGGTGACGGTAAAGATTGAGGAGATCAGATGATAAGTGGCTGCCAGACATTGACATTGCCACTTATCAGTCTGTACATTGCTGTGCGGCATCCACCGATGCACATGACCGTGTCAGACACTTTAAGACCCGGTAAAGTTTAGACGTCTTTGACTTCTCGCCCTTCGTCGTTCTCACGGAGACGATTAATTGAATATTTATAATGTGGAATTTACACTCCAGTCCCACAAATGGCTCTTTAACGCCACATATCAAGCCATGAGCGGGCGTCACTGCGCGGACGCGGGGTAATATTTTAGGTGATTTAATCTTCCCGTGGAGCGCTATGTGTCAGGTAACAGATGGTCGTGATATACGGCGCTATCTCTTACTGGCACAATCTGGAAGAGCGAAAATCACATAGGACCGGCCGGGTGAAGGGGAGATGAGGATGACTACACAGCGGATGATGAGGGTGATAGTCACAATGGACCGGCCGGGGTGAAGGGGAGCGGGAGGATGACTACACGGCTGATGATGAGGATGAGAGTCACATTATAAGGGTTTGCTGAGGTCACGAGAGCCCACGTCTGCTCATCAGTGGATGACGTCTGAGCTTCCGGAATTCACCAACAGATCACATCAAAGTACAATAGAGTAGATCACGAAAGGATCAGGCCGGCTGGTTACATGTCCAGATCTGCTGGGTCCAGATCAAGTCCGAAAGAGTCAGCCACATTGACATGAAGGACTGGAATAAGCCACCGCTAGAACATCTGGTCCCAGGAGAAGACGGCAGGGGGACTCCAGAGGACGAGTATATGTTCCATAACTTAGTGAGATTGTCTGTGTGATTCCAGGGGGAAGAGGGGCCAACCCCTGACACGCCCCTGACACCTCCTGCCATATGCCCCTGACACCTCCTGCCATGCCCCTGACACCTCCTGTCACACCCCTGACACCTCCTGCCATGCCCCTGACACCTCCTGTCACACCCCTGACACCTCCTGCCATGCCCCTGACACCTCCTGTCACACCCCTGACACCTCCTGTCACACCCCTGACACCTCCTGCCATGCCCCTGACACCTCCTGTCACACCCCTGACACCTCCTGCCATATGCCCCTGACACCTCCTGCCATGCCCCTGACACCTCCTGCCATGCCCCTGACACCTCCTGCCATACCCCTGACACCTCCTGCCATACCCCTGACACCTCCTGTCACACCCCTGACACCTCCTGCCATATGCCCCTGACACCTCCTGTCATACCCCTGACACCTCCTGTCATACCACTGACACCTCCTGCCATGCCCCTGACACCTCCTGCCATGCCCCTGACACCTCCTGTCACACCCCTGACACCTCCTGCCATATGCCCCTGACACCTCCTGTCATACCCCTGACACCTCCTGTCACATCCCTGACACCTCTTGCCATGCCCCTGACACCTCCTGCCATGCCCCTGACACCTCCTGTCACACCCCTGACACCTCCTGCCATGCCCCTGACACCTCCTGTCACACCCCTGACACCTCCTGTCACACCCCTGACACCTCCTGCCATGGCCCTGACACCTCCTGTCATGCCCCTGACACCTCCTGTCACACCCCTGACACCTCCTGTCACACCCCTGACACCTCCTGCCATGCCCCTGACACCTCCTGTCACACCCCTGACACCTCCTGCCATATGCCCCTGACACCTCATGTCATCCTAACCCCTGCACACCTCCTGCCATGCCCCTGACACCTCCTGCCATCCCCTGACACCTCCTGCCATACCCCTGACACCTCCTGCCATACCCCTGACACCTCCTGCACATACCCCTGACACCTCCTGTCACACCCCTGACACCTCCTGTCACACCCCTGACACCTCCTGCCATCCCCTGACACCTCCTGCCATACCCCTGACACCTCCTGCCATACCCCTGACACCTCCTGCCATACCCCTGACACCTCCTGTCACCCTGACACCTCCTGTCACACCCTGACACCTCCTGTCACACACCCCCTGACACCTCCTGTCATACCCCTGACACCTCCTGTCATACCCCTGACACCTCCTGTCATACCCTGACACCTCCTGTCCATACCCCTGACACCTCCTGCCATCCCTGACACCTCCTGTCACATCCCCTGACACCTCCTGCCATATGCCCCTGACACCTCCTGTCATACCCCTGACACCTCCTGTCATACCCCTGACACCTCCTGTCATACCCTGACACCTCCTGTCACACCCCTGACACCTCCTGCCACACCCTGACATCTGTCAACCCTGACCCTCCTGTCACACCCTGACACCTCCTGTCATCCCCTGACACCTCCTGTCACATCCCTGACACCTCCTTGCACATGCCCCTGACACCTCCTGCCATGCCCCTGACACCTCCTGTCACACCCCTGACACCTCCTGTCACAGCCCCTGACACCTCCTGTCAACCCCTGACACCTCCTGTCCATCCCCTGACACCTCCTGCCATACCCTGACACCTCCTGCATCATCCCCTGACACCTCCTGTCACACCCCTGACACCTCCTGCCATCCCCTGACACCTCCTGTCACACCCCTGACACCTCCTGCCATATGCCCCTGACACCTCCTGTCATACCCCTGACACCTCCTGCCACTAATCTCACCCTGACACCTCCTGCCATCCCCTGACACCTCCTGCCATGCCCCTGACACCTCCTGCCATGCCCCTGACACCTCCTGCCATACCCTGACACCTCCTGCCATACCCCTGACACCTCCTGTCATACCCCTGACACCTCCTGTCACACCCCTGACACCTCCTGCAAGCCCCTGACACCTCCTGTCATACCCCTGACACCTCCTGCCATACCCTGACACCTCCTGTCCATACCCTGACACCTCCTGCATATGCCCCTGACACCTCCTGTCAACCCTGACCCTCTGACCCTACACCTCTGCCATGCCCCTGACACCTCCTGCCATATGCCCCTGACACCTCCTGCCATATGCCCCTGACACCTCCTGTCATACCCCTGACACCTCCTGTCATACCCCTGACACCTCCTGTCATACCCTGACACCTCCTGCCATGCCCTGACACCTCTGTCACCCCTGACACCTCCTGTCATGCCCCCGACACACCTCTGC
Organism: Allobates femoralis; assembly: GCA_033576535.1. NCBI lineage: Eukaryota > Metazoa > Chordata > Amphibia > Anura > Aromobatidae > Allobates > Allobates femoralis. The sequence continues at coordinate 956,702 of JARQOC010000005.1, forward strand.
TTTCTGCTCTTACATGAACGTCAGCTGAAGATCTCTGCCCTAGGAGGGTGAGAGCTGAGGAGCAGGTATGATTTTATTGATTTATCAGCAATCTACAGATCCTAGATCTGCTTCATCATGTAGGAGGGCACTAACTGGACTAAAAACTTTTCTCTCCCTGGAGTTCCCCTTTAAGAGGAGCTGCACGGAAACTGCAACCACGACTACATAAAGATGCCGGACTACAATCACTATTTCCGGACCCTCCACTTCTGTGTTTTAGAAAACCTCCAAATCTAAAACGCCTCATTTTCAGCAGCGCCCCGTCCTCTCCAGCTACAGGAACCTTCCCTGCAACCAGAACAGCTGCAAAACCTCCATCTATAATGACACCGACAAGATAAGGATTCCTGGGACAGATCAGGACTACAAGATCCCAGGTAACCTCAGCTGCTCCACAAGCAATGGGGTGTACTTAATTATATGTCCTAAAAGTACAACAGGGGGTCCGTATGTAGGAGAGACCGGACAGAAACTCAGAACTAGGATGAACTCTCATCACCACACAATAAAAGAAAAGCGTATGGATCTACATGTAGCAAAGCATTATTCCAGCCCAGACCACAGTGACACCGATATGAGACTGCTCATCTTATAAAGCAACTTCAGATCTCAGAGAGAGAAGAATCTGGGAAAACAAACTGATAACGACCTTTGGCTGGTTTCACACTACGGTTTTAGCAGTTCCCATGCTGTCCGATAAAAATCGGACAGCATCAGACCGATTTTGGCCCCCATGCAGCCCTACGGGCATCGGACCGAATCGGATGTGCACTAAATGGCATCTGATTTGGTCCGATCCGATTTTGTCCGATTTTTTTATTGGTGCAAAAATTGGAGCAGGCTCCGATTTTTGCACCGAAAATAAAATCGGACAAAATCGGATCGGACCAAATCAGATGCCATTTAGTGCACATCCGATTCGGTCCGATCAATTTAACATAGGGCCCTATGGAGCAGGGTCCGAGGAAACATCTGATGTCTCCTCGGACCTGATTTCCTGTACTGAGCATGCTCAGTACAGTAAAACTGCTCCAAACTGGGAGAGCAGGGGTTAAAAAAAAAAGAAAAAAAAAGAATATGCTCACCTATCCCCGAGCCCCCGCCGTCTCCTGCCGTCTCCCGCCGTCTCCCGGTGTCTGCAGAGGTCTTCTTCATCTGTACAGGACCTGCCGTGATGTCACAGTCACGTGACCGCAGGTTACCATGGTGCAGGTCCTGTACAGATGAAGAAGACCTCTGCAGACACCGGGAGACGGCAGGAGACGGCGGGGCCTCGGGGATAGGTGAGCATATACTTTTTTTTTTTTTTTTCCAGACCTGAGGCAACGATTTAATGCCGGAATCGGACGCCTATTTGGCATCCTATTCCAGGCATCAGAAGGGAGCTGATGCTGTCCGAATTTCACATTCAGCAAGCGTCTAATCCAACTAATGTGTAAAAAGGAAAGATACAGAAAATCGTTTGTTCCGACAGCTGTGGGGATGTTTAACAAATGTATAAGTGTAAAGCGTCCCAAGACTGTGTGAAGTTCTATGTGTATGGGGGAATAGGTGAGGTACATGTACCAGTCTACCCGCATCTGCTGTCCATATAGACTTATTTTGTAAAGTGTGAAATGTTCTTGATCTTTGTTCTGCTGCTGTAATACTGTAATTTCCTCCGGGATCAATAAAGTTTATCTTATCTTATCTTATCTTAGAATTTATCGGACAGCATCGGCTCCCTTCAAAATCGTAATGTGAAGGTAGTCTAAGACACATTAAAAGCAGCAATGGCTGTCTCACATGGATTCATGTCTTTTTACATCAATTGAAAAAGCATTTGGGGTATCATATCTTTGAACAGACCCCAGTTAGAGGACAATAAAACTACAACACCTCTTACATGAACTGTTATACCAACCATTTCACCCCACCCCTCCCCCCTCCATCTCATTCCTGTTCTTGGACCAAGCACTAATCAAAGGACAATAAACTTGTGTGTGCCTCTTATCTCAGAGGTCTGATGTACTGCCCCAGCTGCTCCTTCCCCCCTCCTAGCTGACCACTATATGCTCCTTGTGACCTGTGTTATGTATTGCATTATCCCACCCTGCATTTGTATATATATGTGTTTCTCCAGAAGTTGTGTCATTAAGCCTGATGAAGAGGCCATAGGGTCTCGAAACCTTGCTTTGCTTTTTCTTACCATCTTTTCAGTTCTGAGGACTCCCAGATTCTAATATTCTTCTATGAGATTTTCAGCCCTGATTCCATCAGTATCAACAATTTGTCACTTTTCATAGTGACTTTAATGCAGTGAATAAGACGATAGTTGAAGGTGACCTATTATTCCATGATGTGGACATAGAGGTGTGTGGAAGTGACAACTGGTGTCTTGTCCAACCCGACTTCACTGAGAAGATGATAAACGTCATAGAAACCTCAGAACACCATCAGGACGGACATCATGGCTCCATTACAAAGTGATTACACCATAGAGATATTTATACCTGGCAATGAGCGGATTGCCAAGCGCATGCCAAGAGGACGGGCTTCCTCGATGATGGATGTGCCACGGTTCTTCGTGAAGCCGTAGAGATTGTAAGCGGCGCAGACATGAGGTGTGTCAACCATGATAGATGCTTCGCCATCACTGTTTATGACAAAACTGGGACCCTATGGATGGATTAACCATAGACATTGGGATATCCGAGTCTTATGATGAATGGAGTGGTACGTTGTTACCCAACCTGCGGAGGACCTTTATGATGGTGCGTTCTACATCTGTGTACTTCAAGCAATGGAAGCCTCCTAAATATGATAAATGATCTAATGGGGGCTTCCTTCTCCCAAAAGATGGTATAGATAGAAGCTCCAGCACCCAAGCGTCAACACCTAGATTCTGTGGGGGGTTCCCAGGATGATGAATGATGAAGGAGCACCGCAACGGGCGCCATGCAAAGTATGAATAGGATGATAATGACGCTGGTCTTCTGAAGGCCATCTGCTGGTTCTCATCACATCATCTTCTGTCACTTACCGGCCACTGGTCTACTTATCTCCTCCCGACACCTGACCACCGTATCGTAAGTTGTTCCATTGGGAAATCCTTAGACATTTGTAGAACGAGAAGCTTCTGCGGTGGAATGTTCTTATTGTAAGGTGCGATTGTCAGTCAGCGAGAAGATTGGAGTAACTGTGATGTCCGCACTCTCTATAATTACATTTTATCTTGTCACGGCCAACGCGTTTCCGTGTTTCAATAAGTGATCCGTCCACTTAAGATTAATTAACTGGTGCGGAGTTCTTCACAGGCCATATTTATAATGGAGTGCACATTGTTATGGAGATTTCCAGATACTGTTACCCGGCAAGGAATGAAATGTCGTACATTAATCAAGTATGAAAGGATGGAGAAGATGGATTATAGATTGAGATGCAAAAATATGTGTAGAACGGTCGTGTGAGCCGCCGAGACGCTGAGACTCCTAGGAAGAAATCAGGGACTGCAGGATGGAGACAAGGGAAAGAATAAGACACTAGATCAAAAGAATGATCACATCTGATGTAACGGACGTATTAATAATCAATTAGGGATAATAATGTCAAATATGTCATAGATAGGAAAGGATCTGACTACAGGATCCAGACAACCCACAACAACTGCAACATAGTAATCAAATAAGAAAGTAATAATGGTCTAATTACAGGATGGATACAATGTATCAATGTTCCTACATAGTAATAACACATATACATGACATAAAAACTATATAAACACACTGGAGATCAATATTACAGCACAATGTGTGATCTCTTCATCTCTCAGACAGAATGTGATCTACACTGATGACCATGTGTCAGTTCTTGTGTAAGGGGTCTCCAGGCCACTAGAACAGGGGTCACACAATAACCAAAGTATCAACTTAAAGGGAACCTGTCACCCCCCCTGGGCATTTTATACTGTGCCCACCAGGTTACACATCATGTAAATGGGGTTCTAGTATCCCTGTATGTGCCCAGACTGACCCCACATCCCTGTGATATGAACCAATATTGTGTCCAGAACTGGCCTCAGATTGAGTCACGGAGGCTGGTATATAGTTATGGTGGGGAAATGTCTCCCCGCCCCTCAGTGCTGCAAATCCCGCCCTGCATGGTTCAAATTCCACACCCCTCCTCTGGCCAGCGCTGGAGTGACAGCGGCAATTGCAGCGGCGCAGTGAAGAGGTGTCTGCGGTCCATAGAACAGTGCTGAAGTCTCGCGAGACTGACAGCGAGGCACTGACAGCGGACCCGCGCCTGCAAAGTCTTGCAAGATTTCAGCACTGTTCTATGGAGCTTACACACCCGCCTCACTGCGCCAGTGCAAGTGCCGCTGTCAGTGCCGAAGTCTTGCGAGATTTGAGAAGTCTCACGAAACTTCAGCACTGTTCTATGGACCGCAGAAAAGCTATGGGCAAATCCACAATGAAGTCACTGGACGAGGTCTTCACATCAAGGAACATTTCCCTGGTGATGAAGGCACGGCTCGTACATAGTCTGATCTATTCTGTAGTAACATATCACTGGTGATGAAGGCACGGCTCGTTCATAGTCTGATCTATTCTGTAGTAACATTTCCCTGGTGATGGAGACACGGCTCGTACATAGTCTGATCTATTCTGTAAAAACATGTCACTGGTGATGAAGACACGGCTCGTACATAGTCTGGTCTATTCTGTAGTAACATTTCACTGGTGATGGAGACACGGCTCGTACATAGTCTGGTCTATTCTGTAGTAACATTTCACTGGTGATGGAGACACGGCTCGTACACAGTCTGGTCTATTCTGTAGTAACATTTCACTGGTGATGAAGACACGGCTCGTACATAGTCTGATCTATTCTGTAGTAACATTTCCCTGGTGGTGGAGACTCGGCTCATACATAGTCTGGTCTATTCTGTAGTAACATTTCACTGGTGATAGAGACATGGCTCGTACATAGTCTGGTCTATTCTGTAGTAACATTTCACTGGTGGTGAACACACAGCTCGTACATAGTCTGATCTATTCTGTAGTAACATTTCACTGGTGATGAAGGCACGGCTCGAACATAGTCTGATCTAATCTGTAGTAACATTTCCCTGGTGGTGGAGACACGGCTCATACATAGACTGGTCTATTCTGTAGTAACATTTCCCTGGTGATGGAGACACGGCTCGTACATAGTCTGGTGTATTCTGTAGTAACATTTACCTGGTGATGAAGACACGGCTCGTACATAGTCTGTTCTATTCTGTAGTAACATTTCACTGGTGATGGAGACACGGCTCGTACATAGTCTGGTCTATGCTGTAGTAACATTTCACTGGTGATGGAGACACGGCTCGTACATAGTCTGGTCTATGCTGTAGTAACATTTCACTGGTGGTGAAGGCACGGCTCATACATAGTCTGATCTATTCTACAGTAACATTTCACTAGTGATGGAGACACGGCTCGTACATAGTCTGGTCTATTCTATAGTAACATTTCACTGGTGATGGAGAAACGGCTCGTACATAGTCTGATCTATTCTGTAGTAAGAGAAGTGACACCTGGATGATAAAGGAACAAGACAGAAGAAGAATCAACACCTTTATAATGTGGAGCTGAGAAGGAAGTTATCAATACCATGGATGGTAAGAAGAACAAGAACCAACCAGACATGTCACTGCAAGGAAGATCACCAAGATAAGACTCTACACATCATAGGAAGAGCAATCATTGGAGAAGACATAATGATAGAGTGAATAGAAGGAACAAGTCAAAGAGGAAGGCCAGCAACTCGATACTCTCAAGATAACAGTGGAAAAGACGCGATATCTACTGTATAAAATGATAACAGTAATCGTCCGGGCGTCCAGTGAGATATCTACTGTATAAAATGATAACAGTAATGGTCCGGGCGTCCGGTGAGATATATACTGTATAAAATGATAACAGTAATCGTCCGGGCGTCCAGTGAGATATCTACTGTATAAAATGATAGCAGTAATGGTCCGGGCGTCCGGTGAGATATCTACTGTATAAAATGATAACAGTAATCGTCCGGGCGTCCGGTGAGATATCTACTGTATAAAATGATAACAGTAATGGTCCGGGCATCCAGTGAGATATCTACTGTATAATGATAACAGTAATGGTCCGGGCATCCGGTGAGATATCTACTGTATAAAATGATAACAGTAATGGTCCGGGCATCCGGTGAGATATCTACTGTATAATGATAGCAGTAATGGTCCGGGCGTCCGGTGAGATATCTACTGTATAAAATGATAACAGTAATCGTCCGGGCGTCCGGTGAGATATCTACTGTATAAAATGATAACAGTAATGGTCCGGGCATCCAGTGAGATATCTACTGTATAATGATAACAGTAATCGTCCGGGCGTCCGGTGAGATATCTACTGTATAAAATGATAGCAGTAATGGTCCGGGCATCGGGTGAGATATCTACTGTATAAAGTGATAACAGTAATGGTCCGGGCATCCGGTGAGATATCTACTGTATAAAGTGATAACAGTAATGGTCCGGGCATCCGGTGAGATATCTACTGTATAAAGTGATAACAGTAATGGTCCGGGCGTCCGGTGAGATATCTACTGTATAAAGTGATAACAGTAATGGTCCGGGCGTCCGGTGAGATATCTACTGTATAAAATGATAGCAGTAATGGTCCGGGCATCCGGTGAGATATCTACTGTATAAAATGATAACAGTAATGGTCCGGGCATCCAGTGAGATATCTACTGTATAAAATGATAGCAGTAATGGTCCGGGCATCCGGTGAGATATCTACTGTATAAAATGATAACAGTAATGGTCCGGGCATCCGGTGAGATATCTACTGTATAAAATGATAGCAGTAATGGTCCGGGCGTCCGGTGAGATATTTACTGTATAAAATGATAACAGTAATGGTCCGGGCATCCGGTGAGATATCTACTGTATAAAATGATAGCAGTAATGGTCCGGGCGTCCGGTGAGATATCTACTGTATAAAATGATAACAGTAATGGTCCGGGCATCCGGTGAGATATCTACTGTATAAAGTGATAACAGTAATGGTCCGGGCGTCCGGTGAGATATCTACTGTATAAAATGATAACAGTAATGGTCCGGGCGTCTGGTGAGATATCTACTGTATAAAATGATAACAGTAATGGTCCGGGCGTCCGGTGAGATATCTACTGTATAAAATGATAACAGTAATGGTCCCGGGCGTCCGGTGAGATATCTACTGTATAAAATGATAACAGTAATGGTCCAGGCATCGGGTGAGATATCTACTGTATAAAATGATAACAGTAATGGTCCAGGCATCGGGTGAGATATCTACTGTATAAAATGATAACAGTAATGGTCCGGGCGTCCGGTGAGATATCTACTGTATAAAATGATAACAGTAATGGTCCGGGCATCGGGTGAGATATCTACTGTATAAAATGATAACAGTAATGGTCCGGGCATCGGGTGAGATATCTACTGTATAAAATGATAGCAGTAATGGTCCGGGCGTCCGGTGAGATATCTACTGTATGAAATGATAACAGTAATGGTCCGGGCGTCCGGTGAGATATCTACTGTATAAAATGATAACAGTAATGGTCCGGGCATCGGTTGAGATATCTACTGTATAAAATGATAACAGTAATGATCCGGGCATCCGGTGAGATATCTACTGTATAAAATGATAACAGTAATGGTCCGGGCATCCGGTGAGATATCTACTGTATAAAATGATAACAGTAATGGTCCGGGCATCCGGTGAGATATCTACTGTATAAAATGATAACAGTAATGGTCCGGGCATCCGGTGAGATATCTACTGTATAAAATGATAACAGTAATGGTCCGGGCATCCGGTGAGATATCTACTGTATAAAATGATACAGTAATGGTCCGGGCATCCGGTGAGATATCTACTGTATAAAATGATAACAGTAATGAGTCCGGGCATCCGGTGAGATATCTACTGTATAAAATGATAACAGTAATGGTCCGGGCTCCGGTGAGATATCTACTGTATAAAATGATAACAGTAATGGTCCGGGCATCCGGTGAGATATCTACTGTATAAAATGATAACAGTAATGGTCCGGGCGTCCGGTGAGATATCTACTGTATAAAATGATAACAGTAATGGTCCGGGCATCGGTGAGATATCTACTGTATAATGATAACAGTAATGGTCCGGGCGTCAGTGTGAGATATCTACTGTATAAAATGATAACAGTAATGGTCCGGGCATCCGGTGAGATATCTACTGTATAAAATGATAACAGTAATGGTCCGGGCATCAGTGAGATATCTACTGTATAAATGATAACAGTAATTGGGACGGCTCCGGTGAGATATCTACTGTATAAATGATAACAGTAATGGTCCGGTGTCCGGTGAGATATCTACTGTATAAAATGATAACAGTAATGGTCCGGGCATCGGTGAGATATCTACTGTATAAATGATAACAGTAATGGTCCGGGCTCCGGTGAGATATCTACTGTATAAAATGATAACAGTAATGGTCCGGGCATCCGGTGAGATATCTACTGTATAATGATAACAGTAATGGTCCGGGCATCGGGTGAGATATCTACTGTATAAAATGATAACAGTAATGGTCCGGGCATCAGGTGAGATATCTACTGTATAATGATAACAGTAATGGTCCGGGCATCTGGTGAGATATCTACTGTATAAATATATATGGTCCGGGCTCCGGTGAGATATCTACTGTATAAATGATAACATAATGGTCCGGGCGTCCGTGAGATATCTACTGTATAAATGATAACAGTAATGGTCCGGGCATCGGTGGATATCTACTGTATAAAATGATAACAGTAATGTCCGGGCTCGGTGAGATATCTACTGTATAAAATGATAACAGTAATGGTCCGGGCGTCCGGTGAGATATCTACTGTATAAAATGATAACAGTAATGGTCCGGCTCCGGTGAGATATCTACTGTATAAAATGATAACAGTAATGGTCCGGGCGTCCGTGAGATATCTACTGTATAAAAGATAACAGTAATGGTCGGGCGTCCGGTGAGATATCTACTGTATAAAATGATAACAGTAATGTCCGGGCTCCGTGAGATATCTACTGTATAAATGATAACAGTAATGGTCCGGGCGTCCGTGAGATATCTACTGTATAAAATGATAACAGTAATGGTCCGGGCTCCGTGAGATATCTACTGTATAAAATGATAACAGTAATGGTCCGGGCATCGGTGAGATATCTACTGTATAAAATGATAACAGTAATGGTCCGGGCTCGGTGAGATATCTACTGTATAAAATGATAACAGTAATGGTCCGGGCATCGGTGAGATATCTACTGTATAAAATGATAACAGTAATGGTCCGGGCATCGGTGAGATATCTACTGTATAAAATGATAACAGTAATGGTCCGGGCTCGGTGAGATATCTACTGTATAAAATGATAACAGTAATGGTCCGGGCATCGGTGAGATATCTACTGTATAAAATGATAACAGTAATGGTCCGGGCATCGGTGAGTATCTACTGTATAAATGATAGCAGTAATGGTCCGGGCGTCCGGTGAGATATCTACTGTATAAAATGATAACAGTAATGATCCGGGCATCCGGTGAGATATCTACTGTATAAAATGATAACAGTAATGGTCCGGGCGTCCGGTGAGATATCTACTGTATAAAATGATAACAGTAATGATCCGGGCATCCGGTGAGATATCTACTGTATAAAATGATAACAGTAATGGTCCGGGCGTCCGGTGAGATATCTACTGTATAAAATGATAACAGTAATGGTCCGGGCATCGGGTGAGATATCTACTGTATAATGATAACAGTAATGGTCCGGGCATCAGGTGAGATATCTACTGTATAAAATGATAACAGTAATGGTCCGGGCATCCGGTGAGATATCTACTGTATAAAATGATAACAGTAATGGTCCGGGCATCAGGTGAGATATCTACTGTATAATGATAACAGTAATGGGACGGGCATCCGGTGAGATATCTACTGTATAATGATAACAGTAATGGTCCGGATGTCCGGTGAGATATCTACTGTATAAAATGATAACAGTAATGGTCCGGGCATCGGGTGAGATATCTACTGTATGAAATGATAACAGTAATGGTCCGGGCGTCCGGTGAGATATCTACTGTATAAAATGATAACAGTAATGGTCCGGGCATCCGGTGAGATATCTACTGTATAATGATAACAGTAATGGTACGGGCATCGGGTGAGATATCTACTGTATAAAGTGATAACAGTAATGGTCCGGGCATCAGGTGAGATATCTACTGTATAATGATAACAGTAATGGTCCGGGCATCTGGTGAGATATCTACTGTATAATGATAACAGTAATGGTCCGGGCGTCCGGTGAGATATCTACTGTATGAAATGATAACAGTAATGGTCCGGGCATCCGGTGAGATATCTACTGTATAAAATGATAACAGTAATGGTCCGGGCATCGGTTGAGATATCTACTGTATGAAATGATAACAGTAATGGTCCGGGCGTCCGGTGAGATATCTACTGTATAAAATGATAACAGTAATGGTCCGGGCATCGGGTGAGATATCTACTGTATAAAATGATAACAGTAATGGTCCGGGCGTCCAGTGAGATATCTACTGTATAAAATGATAACAGTAATGGTCCGGGCGTCCAGTGAGATATCTACTGTATAAAATGATAACAGTAATGGTCCGGGCGTCCGGTGAGATATCTACTGTATAAAATGATAACAGTAATGGTCCGGGCATCAGGTGAGATATCTACTGTATATAATGATAACAGTAATGGTCCGGGCATCAGGTGAGATATCTACTGTATGAAATGATAACAGTAATGGTCCGGGTGTCCGGTGAGATATCTACTGTATAAAATGATAACAGTAATGGTCCGGGCGTCCGGTGAGATATCTACTGTATAAAATGATAACAGTAATGGTCCGGGCGTCCGGTGAGATATCTACTGTATAAAATGATAACAGTAATGGTCCGGGCATCCGGTGAGATATCTACTGTATAAAATGATAACAGTAATGGTCCGGGCGTCCGGTGAGATATCTTCTATATAAAATGATAACAGTAATGGTCCGGGCGTCCGGTGAGATATCTACTGTATAAAATGATAACAGTAATGGTCCGGGCGTCTGGTGAGATATCTACTGTATAAAATGATAACAGTAATGGTCCGGGCGTCCGGTGAGATATCTACTGTATAAAATGATAACAGTAATGGTCCAGGCATCCGGTGAGATATCTACTGTATAAAATGATAACAGTAATGGTCCGGGCGTCCGGTGAGATATCTACTGTATAAAATGATAACAGTAATGGTCCGGGCGTCTGGTGAGATATCTACTGTATAAAATGATAACAGTAATGGTCCGGGCATCGGGTGAGATATCTACTGTATAAAATGATAACAGTAGTGGTCCGGGCATCAGGTGAGATATCTACTGTATAAAATGATAACAGTAATGGTCCGGGCATCTCGACCTGAAAGATCAAAATAAATAAGGCAAATATTTGCAAACCTCCAGCAGTAAAGCGGTGACATCGGGCCCCTGGAGACCTGGTGCCTCGGGGGCATCATTTGCTGTGATGAGAACGAGCGTCTTAGGTAATGATTGGACTCTTCCAGTGACTCTGATAATATCAGATAAACATCAGCCCCGATGCTTTATAGCCGCCCTGGAAATTGGAAATTAAACTTTGTGTGAGCGGATTATGACGCCGGGCGCTCCAGCAATTAAAACTCCATTGATTCTTTGCATTTTATGAGACAAAAATCTCTATTTTTTGAGCCGCGCTTCCTAAATGTTTGCACTTTCAGTTAAAAGCTTTTACGTTCTTGTGAGACAAAGCAGATAATAAGAGCCGCGTCAGGATGAAGAATCGCCCGAATTAGCTAAAAAGAAACAATTTCCTCTCTGGATCTGCGCTCATTATCAGCAGAGGGGGGACACGATCCGGGGGCCGTCACCGACTGCGGAGGTCCGAGGATGAGGAGAGCGCAGGAAGCGCAGCACCACCCTACAGAGAATGATACAATATCACAATGTGCAGAGTCCACCCTACAAGGGGCTGCAGAAGAAAGGGAACCGTTCAAGAAGGGCTCGTACCTCCATTACCAGGTACATGTATCAGAAACCACATGTAGAGAGCTGGAGGAGGAGGATATCAATACCATGGATGGCAAGAAGGAGAAGAATCAGCCAGACGTCACTGGACGGAAGAATCACCAAGATACGACTCTACACATCATAGGAAGAGCAATCACTGGAGAAGAATAGAAGGAACAAGGCGAAGAGGAAGATCAGCAACCACATGGCTTGATATCATTAAGATAATGGCGGAGAAGATCCTGATGGGTCTATCTAGGCTTGTAGAAAACCTTGGTAGGCCTATCTAGGCTTGGAGAAGATCCTGGTGGAGCTATCTAGGCTTGTAGAAGACCTTGGTAGGCCTATGTAGGCTTGGAGAAGACTCTAGTGGACCTATCTAGGCTTGGAGAAGACTCTAGTGGACCTATCTAGGCTTGGAGAAGACTCTAGTGGACCTATCTAGGCTTGGAGAAGACTCTAGTGGCCCTATCTAGGCTTGGAGAAGACTCTAGTGGACCTATCTAGGCTTGGAGAAGACTCTAGTGGCCCTATCTAGGCTTGGAGAAGACTCTAGTGGACCTATCTAGGCTTGGAGAAGACTCTAGTGGCCCTATCTAGGCTTGGAGAAGACTCTAGTGGACCTATCTAGGCTTGGAGAAGACTCTAGTGGCCCTATCTAGGCTTGGATAAGACTCTAGTGGACCTATCTAGGCTTGTAGAAGACCTTGGTAGGCCTATCTAGGCTTGGAGAAGATCCTGGTGGACCTATCTAGGCTTGGAGAAGACTCTAGTGGACCTATCTAGGCTTTTCACTAGAGAAGGACATAATTTTTGCAGGAATTGAAGGAACAAGTTGAAGAAGACCAGCAACCCAATGGCTTGATACTATCAAGATAATGGCAGAGAAGACCCTGGTGGACCTATCTAGGCTTGGAGAAGACCCTGGTGGACCTATCTAGGCTTGGAGAAGATCCTGGTGGATCCATGTAGGTTGCACAAGATCGATCTTCCTACATAGCGTTCCAACTATCAAGTTACCATGACTTGAGATTGAGCTGAAGGCCGATAAAATAAATAAAAGTTAAATAAAGGAGGACGTTAAAGGGAGGAAGCTGCCGACCTCTGCTACAACCTCCCTAGAGGGGAAGGAACAGATACAGGGGACTGTCATGTTCTCACCCTCATACCACGTACAGCTTGTTCCCTTCTGTTCCTGTTCTAGCCTTGAGACCCTGGGGTGAGCGGGGAGTTGTCCTCATGTTATCCCCTTCTTATCAATCACGGCCTGTTTCTGTAATTGCTCTCCTGTAACATCCACAGTAACAATAGCGAGGACCCTTTGCATGGGATGCAGGACCTGCTCTCCTATCACAGCCTGTTACTGTCATCTCATCTCGCACACTGACCAGTGACCAGAGGTGTAACTAGGTATGATGGCGCCCGGGGCACAGATCTATCTTGGCGCCCCCCCTCCCCCTCCCCAAGGTAGGTGAGGACGGGGGGGGAGTGCTGTCAGCTTTCCTCAGTCACTCACCCCTGCTGTCCCCCACTCCTCCTCCACCACCGACTCCTCGGTCACTCACCCTGTCCCCTGCTGTTACGTCTCTCCTCCGTCCTCCAGTCTGGACATATGAGGTGCCGCCGCCAGTGCCGCAGTTTTCCGGGGTCTCCTGCGGTCACCGCGCACCAGAACCGCTGCCGCCAAGTCTTCCAGTGGCCCCCACGGCCCCAGACTGGCGCGGAAGCGGAAGTGACGTCGGGCGCTTCAGCGCCGCTAAACTGTGAATATCAGCCCCTGTAATGTGTGTGCGGCCGCGGGTATAGCAAAAGGAGAAGGGGGAAGGGGGGTGCCACCGGCGCCCCCCACTGAGTTGCGCCCGGGGCAAAAGGTCCGGCTGCACCCCCTAGATACGCCCCTGCCAGTGACATCAGAGGGATGAAGGACCTGTTCTCCTATCACATGATGTGCCGCGAATTACAATTTTAATTTGATATATTCAGTGTTTGTATAATACAGCATTTCACAGTGCAGCTGTATATTCTTAGTTTTGTGGCACCCCAGAGTCCGGTTGCCACAATGGCTTTGCCTTCCTCAGAGGGTAATGTCATGCTTGGAAGCAAGATAGGGTATTTCCAGAAGGGGGAGCTCTGAAAACCAAGTTCAGGGAGCTCCCCTATAAATTCTGGTCTGGGGGCGGGGTTAGGCAGTTCAGTTCCTAGGAGGACTGTGGAGACGACCTGTGGACTGGAGCAGAGTAAGGCTCGTCCCAGATAGAGTCAAGAGTAAGGAATAGCAAGTGTGAGAGACCCGTAGGAGAAGGTCTGAGGAAGGAGAGAAGAAGGCCGGGGGAGTGGAGTCAGTGAATGGGCTCACCCCAGAGCAGAGCGCCAGAAGCAGACACCGGAGTCTGAGGTTGTGAGGGTGCAACAGCCCCAGCAGTGAAAACCAGAGGGTGGGAGATTCTAAGTCTCCTGGCCACAACAAAGCCCAGGAGGCAAAGCAGCACTGGAGAGCTCATGGACAGCAGAGGAGAGGTGCCCGGGAAGGGCTCGAGCTGCCTGCCGTACTGGTGAGAGACTTAACACAGGAAGAGAAGATCGCAGCTTAGTTACGGGCAGCCAGGTCCCGCCAAGAGTGAAACAGGGAGTCCTCAGAACTCACTGGGTGAGGAGATCCCTGATTTGCTTCCAGGCCACCCGGATTCACATCATCACCTGTGGACAGTATCCTGGTTTCTACCTGCAACTACCAGTAAAGGTACAGGAGACTATATACTGTGCGTCTGTCGGTTATTCTGCACCCCCAATGGCATACCACTGCCATAGACTTTACCGGTTGCCCTGGGGATCCTCTCTCCATCCGTACCACCATAGCTGCAATTCCATCATCTCCAGAGGTCCCGCACCACAGCGTCGGCCATTCATAGCCAAATACCACAGGTGGCATCACAACAACTATCCCTAAAACCCTATTCCCTGAACTTTGACACCATCAGGGTCACAGAGCCGGGACTCGACCTCCATGACTCCCCAGCAGGAGTGTTGTACCTGTTCCGAGTACCCCGCGGCCCCGGGGGGAGGGTGTGTCACTTATGTTGACAAGTTGTCTTGGGCTGCACTTGTTCACATTTGCCTTATTCTGTTTGGAGGTGCTGGTCAGTTTTTTGACATTCGGAACTTTTCTACTCGTTATCATCCATGTTGCCTATCATAGCCTATTATTGCCATTTAACTCCACTCCGTGATTAGTGACTCAAGGGGAACTTTTCTTCTTGGTATCAGCTTTTACTCTCATCTCAGCCTACACAGTGACCAGTTTCAGTTGTATTTTCTTTGTTAGATTGACTAGTTGTCTTGGGTTGCACCTGTTCACACTTGTCTTTTTCTGTGTGGAGGTGTGGATCAGTTTTTTGATATTTGGAACTTTTCTTCTTGTTATCAGTTGACACGTCCCTCCAGGGCCTCAGGATACTCGGAACCGACCTTTTTGAGGCTTCATCACCGGGATAACTGGGACCGAGACCCGGCTCCGTGACCCTGGCAGTGTCATTCAAAGTTCGGTGTGGGTGGCTCTCTCACCTGTGGGTAGGGATGTGGCATGGAGGGTTCATTCTGGGCAGGGATGACTGGACCGGGGGATACTTGTTAATTTACACATGACGCCACCCACAGGTCGCAGCTATAGATGGCCGCAGTTGCTCGACAGTCTTCCTAGGGGCCGATGGTTGGGAGGCAGCAATGTTCTTAAGCCCTCTACGGGTAGGGCTGACCCCTAGGGTGGCAAAAGATACCTGAGTGGGTTGGTAATTGAGTTTCTGGTGCTGTTGACACGTAAAGAAAGTTCACAGACACAGCGGGTTGCAGTCTTCAGATCTTTTACTCACAGTCTTTGTGTAGCAGCCCACTGAGCACTGGGTTCTCGGAGGCAGGAATCCAGCTACTCACTGGCAGTTGGATGGTACATAACTGGCACTCCTTCTCTGTCCTTTCCAGGTCGTCTCACACAGCACTTGCCTCGCCTGTCCAGCCTTGTGCCGCACAGAGCTCTGAGCCAGTGACTGAGGGCTTTTCCTAGGGGTTCCCCTGCAGTGTCTCCCCTTAGCCCTATGGTTGCCACCTTGTCAGCAGATGTGTGTGGCTGTCAACTGTGCCACCTTGGAAGTGCAACACAGTCTCCGGGTTACAAGCTGAGCCTGGTCTTCTCCACTAGTCTTTTGGGTTCCCGGTGCCCCTTGCGGCCTAGTCCCTCCACTTGCCTGCAGCTGACAATGGATACGAGACTCACGAGTGGATTGTTCACTTCCTGTGCCTCTGGGACCCTCTCTTCATCTTGAAGCCACCTGGGTGTTGTTCTGCTCTAGGGTTCGGCCTTAGGACGAGCTCCCACTTGCTCCAGTCCTATGGACGCCTCTCAGGTGTACGTTCTCTGGCTTCCCTCCAACTCGACCTTAGTGTTCAATGGCCTCTCCTCAACTGGTCACTCTCTCCCTCTGTTAACTGTCTTTCTTCTCATGGTCGTCTTCTATGTTGTAGATGGTTCCCTCTATTTATATCCCTTGTCACGTGTGCCATGACCTCTACGTGTGTGCTTCCTGACCTCACTCCTCCCAGGTGCTCCCTCTAACTACTTCATTCACCACACAACCCTACTACAATAGTTTCTAGTGTCATCTGGGTGTCCCGGTACCGGTCTGTACCCCCATTACCCGTGAGTGGGATACTACACCCTAACAGGGGTGCAGTACCTCTGTGGTGACTGGATCCGTAGGGGCGCCACACGATCACAATCTGTTATTATCATGTTAGCCTGGACAGTGACCAGTGACGCCAGGGGGATAGAGGGACTTTTCTTCTTGTCATCACCCCTGTTATCATTCATGCTTTATTACTCTTATCTTTCCACCAGTATGGTCCCAAGTAGGAAGATACGGGAACTTTTCTCCATATCATTCACCCTTTTACCATTATTAGACATTTACTATTATCCCTTCCCCTATACATCCTTATAGACCCTATAGGGTAATAGAGGGACTTTTCTTCTTCCTATCACCCCTGTTATCATTCATACTTTTATCTTTACACCTATATAGTCCCAAGTATCTTCAGGGGGAAGATACAGGAGCTTTTCTTCTTCTTATCGGACATTTTCTGTTATTCCTTTCCCTATACCGTATGTCCTTACGAGACCCCAGAGAGATTCAAACCCTTTCCTTCCCTCTGATTACTGATTCCAGCCTGATATTGTCACCTCTCCTCCTCTACAGCCTGCGGTTACCCCACCGAGATATACAGGAACTTCTTTTATAATATGATTTATTTTATCTTATTTTATAATTCTTTTATAATATGATTTTTTTTTTTTTTATAATCCTTTTATTATTTGGGTTTGTCAAGACTATGAATATTATAAGTGACAAATGACTGTAAGGGCAAATAGTAGGACAAGGAGCAGATATACAGTGAGTGTAGTATTAGAGCAGAGCAGGGCTCTCTAAGCAGCACAGAGGATTTCAGGAGGGGATAATGTATAACTCGTAGGAGGTAACAGAAAACTGCATTCTCTTTTGATAAAAAATAATGAAGGATTTGTACGAAAAACAAGTTCAAAAAGAAAAGAAAAAGTATTAAAAAGAAGTTAGTAATGAGGTTAAGTTGAGTGTGTGACATCTGCTCTCCGTGCAGTTTATAATACTTCTACATAAATATATGCAGAATAGACAGAGAGAATAGCTGATTAATTTGGGATGAGACATTCGCCTCCAGTGCCCATAGATCTGGGGCGCCACAAGGTATAAAATCAAACATGACATGAAAAGCCGACACCAGTCCACCAGCTTCCCCAGTCTCTCCATCTTGTCGCTTGATCTCCGCTTCCTCCTGGGGGGGATCCCTGTATTTACCGCTGTAATCAATAAGAGTCATTTATTATTCATGTTCCTCCCCCTCCCAGCAGCCTGACGCTTTTTTGGGGGATTTTTATTTTTTAACTGCCGGGAACGTCTTGTTAATATTCACTAAGTTCAATCTTCTGTAATGTGAAGGACACCCTTAAAGGCGGCATAATTGGGCTGAGGTTCCTGCACCGCGACCTTGTCAAACGAGTGCGCAAGAAAAATCAAAAGTGAATGGAGACAAGTTGCTGTCAATAGATCCCAGCTCACAAAAAAATCCCAAATCACTCAGGGTCGTGGAGATGAATTGTAGTTCGCCCGAGGGGTGGAGATGTAGAGATGAAGGGTGGGAGAGGCCGAGAGGTGCACAAACACCAGGGAGCGGCGCTCCTGTGATTCTGCTCTGTTAACGAGACGCTGAATATTGTGATAGATTACACGCCCCGAGCCCTTCAAATTACCATATCCTAAAGAATATAAAATCTTCTAAGCTTCATATTGATCCCGGTTCGCGGGATCGCTCCACATTACAGTATGTCGGAATTCCCACCAGCAATAACCAGATTGTCATAAATATCTGCGCCGCGCGCCCTTCATTTTCTAAGCACTTATAGATTTTCCTAATTGGCCGGTTACGGCACATGAATAACTTTGAATTGCAGATTACTGTACGACGCCGGCGAGGAATAAAGACGAGAGTTTTTCCTCCAATTTCCACCTTATTATGCCCCAGTGTGAGACGAAAGAGCCGAGTCGTACGAGTGATTGATGGCTGACGACTACCGGCTGGAGAGCGGACGTATACTGCTGGGTTACCGACAGGAATTGTGTCAGAAATGGAGGGAAAATAAGGGAATGTTGAATATGTGATGTCATGTACAGATTTGAGAGACATAGCGAGGGCGGCCATATTGACTGATAGAAGTCACAAACACCTCAATATAACTTCTCTTAGTATTAACAATAGGAATGTCCAGATCGCACATAATTGGCGAGGGCGGCCGTACTGACTCATGGAGATCCCAAAGGCTTTAATGTAACGTCTCTCAGTCATCAGAATGACAATAATCATGTCAAAATTTGGTACAAATTAGGGAGGGGCATCAATGTCGACTACGTCTTGTCTTCACAGAATTGGCTAGGGCGGCCATGTTGATTCATGTGAGGCTTATGAAGATCACAACGCTCTTAATGTAACTTCTCTGTCAGGAGAGCTTCTGTAATAATTATATTGTGAATTTATATAAATGGTGGATGAGTCATATATGAGAGAAGTAGCTATGGAGTGTGATGCTCTGACTGACAGCACACATGTAGAAATCTCCATTATATTCATGTATATTTGGTCTATACATTGGCAGGCTTTGCTAATTCCTGCTAGGCCTCATCTTGCCAAAACTACATGTGTTGCCCATAGCAACCAATCAAAGCGCAGCTTTCATTTACTAAACTGCTGTGGTAAAATGAAAGCTGCGTTGTGATTGGTTGCTATGAACAGAGATATCTTTCTATTTAGCCCTTCCTGCTCAGTGATGGAGGTCAGTGGTCTGAGGCCAGGGCGTCGGTCTCTTATCAGGAGCGATTGGTGCACTGATAGCGGCCATTAACCTGATAGACGTTACAGTCAGTGACTGACAGAGACATGGAAGGCAGACGGTCCTGTCCAGCCTCCAGGAGCTCATAGGTATTGGGATCATGGGTTGTCATGGAAACCCGCCATGTTGGTGCTGATGGGGTGACGCTCAGACCCGGACTGGTCTTCATAGACCGTGATTTGTGCAATATACTGACCTACAGGAACAGCAAAAGCTAATTGCAAAGTAAAATGAAGAGTAAAAAAGAGACAAAAAAGTCTTCATGTGAACACCTGAGGAGCAGAGCTAAGCAAATGTACTGCAAATGGCACAGAGGGGAGAGGCTCCTGCTGCAGTCACACACACATCAGTGAGCAAAGGGCAGCAGGCTGAGCTCCCGGGGCATACACAGACTTCTTATATGATTTATCAGCTTAATTGTAACACGGAAGTATAAAAGGGAGACAATGGCAATGTGTCACCAGAATGTGAGAGCAGCATGATGTAGTGCTAATCACCTGCTGATAAAACACTGATTGTATAGAAACAACAACACGTAACCTAGTATGTGGCACATCGCTGGAATCAGAGTCTGAGCCCCTGCAGCCTGCTGCTCCCACATTATATAGCAAAAACCTTCTGACAGATTCCCTTTAACCTTGGCAGTGAGGGGGTATCTTATACTTGTGTTGGCTTTCTCTGTGCTGGTATATGTTGATGAACCGCCATAGTATTCCTCTATAGTAGAAGAGATCGGTGGATGCCACACAGCTCTGGAGCATTTACTTCATTACACTACAAATGAACACATTTTATGCAAAATGTAATTTTGGTTTGATTTTCTCAATCAGCCAAAATGTTTTATTTGGAGCAAAGCTATTGGTCATGGATCGAGAGTGCCCAGAAATATATTTATTATGCTCTAAGGTCTAACCAGATCCCACAGCAGATCCCCATCTGGTCCTTTGGTCTTTAGATCTTCTGGTCTCCAATTCTCTGATTTCCTTGCCTCTGGTCCTCTGATCTTCTTGTCTTTGGTCTTCTGGTCTTTTGGCCTCTGGTCGATTGATCTTCTGGCCTCCAGTCCTCTGATCTTCTGGCTACTGGTCCACTGATATTCTAACCCTAGTCATCTGATATCCTTGCCTCTGGTCCTCTGATCTACTGGTCCTCTGATATACTAACCCAGAGGCCTCTGATCTTCTCCAGTCATTTTGTCATCTGGCCTCCTCTCCTTTGACCTTTTGGTCTTCTTATCTTCTGTGCTCACAAGTTCTACATGTTGTTTTGCATTTTGATTTTTGTATCTTTGGGCACTAGTCCTGTAATCTTCTGGTCTCCAGTCCTTATATCATCTGGCCTCCTCTCCTCTGATACTTCAGTCTTGTTATCTTCTGGCGTCCCACCCTGTAATCTTCTGGTCTCCAGTCTTCTGATCTTCTGTCCCTCAGTCTTCTTTCCTTCTGGCATCCAGTCTTTTTGTCCTCTGGTCTTCTGGCCTCTGATCCTTTGATCTCCTGTCAGCTGATCTTCTGGTCTCCGGTCATTTTACCATCTGGCCTCCTCTCCTCTGATATTTCAGTCTTCTTATCTTCTGGCATCCGACCCTGTAATCTTCTGGTCTCCAGTCTTCTGATCTTCTGTCCCTCAGTCTTCTTTCCTTCTGGCATCCAGTCTTTTTGTCCTCTGGTCTTCTGGCCTCTGATCCTTTGATCTCCTGTCAGCTGATCTTCTGGTCTCCAGTCATTTTACCATCTGGCCTCCTCTCCTCTGATATTTCAGTCTTCTTATCTTCTGGCGTCCCACCCTGTAATCTTCTGGTCTCCAGTCTTCTGATCTTCTGTCCCTCAGTCTTCTTTCCTTCTGGCATCCAGTCTTTTTGTCCTCTGATCTTCTGGCCTCTGATCCTTTGATCTCCTGTCAGCTGATCTTCTGGTCTCCGGTCATTTTACCATCTGGCCTCCTCTCCTCTGATATTTCAGTCTTCTTATCTTCTGGCATCCCACCCTGTAATCTTCTGGTCTCCAGTCTTCTGATCTTCTGTCCCTCAGTCTTCTTTGCTTCTGGCATCCAGTCTTTTTGTCCTCGGGTCTTCTGGCCTCTGATCCTTTGATCTCCTGTCAGCTGATCTTCTGGTCTCCGGTCATTTTACCATCTGGCCTCCTCTCTCTGATATTTCAGTCTTCTTATCTTCTGGCGTCCCACCCTGTAATCTTCTGGTCTCCAGTCTTCTGATCTTCTGTCCCTCAGTCTTCTTTCCTTCTGGCATCCAGTCTTTTTGTCCTCTGGTCTTCTGGCTTCTAATCCTTTGATCTTCTGTCAGCTGATCTTCTGGCCTCCAGTCCTTTTATCATCTGGCCTCCTCTGATATTTCGGTCTTCTTATGTTCTGGTGCTGACAAGTTGTACATGTGTCACACTACATGTGACCGAGTTAGGGGTGAAAACAGACAGAAGAGGGCCACAGTGCTGGATTACTGTATGGACCGTTTGCAGAACAGTTTTTCAGCCCTGTATATGACTGTAACAGAAGATGATTTCTGCTTTAGGCTACGTTCACACATAGCGTATTTCTGCATTTACACAGTGCTATTTAGCGCTGCATAAATGCAGAGAAATGCAACGTTGTAACGCATCCCAGCAAGAGAGATGTTTTTTTCTGAAATATGTTCACATGGTCTGCAATCTTGCGGATGCGCTTTGCGCTGCAAAAAATAACCATGTGAATTGTGTGCGTCTTTTTCGGCGCACTTTTTACTCACTTTGCTGCACTCCCCCGGTGATTGCTTCTCTTGCCGACACCGTAGGACCTTGTGCAGGACCTTAAACAGCCCATGTGATTAGGTGACGTCACCGGATACATGGTAATGTGGGGTCCTAGAGTCCTTGCTCGCTGCCGCCCCGCGGGGGATCAGAAGACACCGGGAGGGGTCACTGATGGAGTGCAGTGAGGAGTGTAAAGCGCAGGAAGAATGTGCAAGCCATTCACACACCGAGAACGCTGCATTCTCTGAAGATCTGTTCTTGGTGCAGTTTTGCAGATCCTTACAAAAACACTGTGTGTGAACGGGCACCACTACAACCTCCAAGGCTATGTTAACTCTTGAGCTCCTGTGGTGCACAGATTGTACCGATGGTATAGCCGCCTTTGGACCGTATAACACTAGTGAAGACCAAAAGAGCCGGAGGTCAAATAATCACAAAACCTGAGATTCAAAAATTGGATCTGAAAACCGAATAGCCGGTGACAACATGGGTGAGTGGCGAGCCTAGAACACGGGAGGATAATCTCTAATAGCCTTTCGCTCTTCCTGTCTGGATACCGATATGATGGCTCTTGAAAATCAAAGACTATTTGAATTCGGACAAATCTACATTTTTGGTGAAGTTCACTATGAATTTGATACTTTGTGGACTTGAGTCGGGCCGGCAGGGAAGGGGTTACTCGGATACCAGGACGGTGGCTTCGGTGGGGGAATCACGACTGGTCAAGTCCCGTTTCCGTACCCTTAGCACTCACTGGCTAATGGGTATGATGATTGGGGAATTAAACGTGACGCCACCTGTGGTGTCTGGTAAGCGGTTACCAGCGCTGCAGCCGGGCGCTGAGGTGATGGTGTGGTGCAGCAGAGGTAGTACAGCTTTTCCTCAGCGCGGCGGGGTGGATGAGGGGAGTTGTAGTCCCCAATCTCTGTGGTGCTGCAGAGACCTTTCGGGCGACGAGTAAATGAAGCCAGACACCAATTTAGCTCAGCAGTTCCTTTAACTGGTACCAGTTGGATAAGGTACACGGTACAGTCCGGCTGACCGGGGATTATAGCCACAGGTTTCAGGGTTCTCCACAGAGTGTCAGAGGTGTCTCTCAATTCTTCTTGGCTCTCTGCCCTACCACGCTGTAGTCTGGTCACTAGTCCCCAGGTCTGTTGCCTTAAGTCCTTGTTATCTCTTGGCATCTTGGACCTAGCTATGGGACTGAGGTCAGGCTCCTTGGTGGGTGTCGTGGCTCCCTTGTTAAGGCCCACAACGCGCTGGTCTGCGGTTTGGGGTAAACCAAATCAAACTGCCTCGGCTCCAGAATACCGGTTTGACCTGGACTCTCCAGCCGTCTCCCACCAGTCCGGGAGTGTTCACCTCTTGTCTGAGTCACCTCCGCTCCGGTGCCCTCTCCACAGGACAGCAGGGTCCCTTGCATCTGTCCGTCCTCTCTCTCTGTCACCATCTGACTGACTTGTGTGTCAACTGTCACTCACGCTCTCCTAAGCTCCACCCCCGGGACCTACTGAATTCCAGTTCCCTGTGCTAGGGTGTCTGTGGGTGGGTTCGGTGGACAGACTCTGTAGTTTCCCCCTCCACCTGTGACTATGGGGATACTACACCTTTCTTTTGGGGTGCAGTATCCCCCCTGTGGCGTCCCGCCAGGAGGGCGCCATAGACTGATTCCCTCAGTGAAGTGTCTGCTCTACGATGATTTTCATGTTACACAATAAAAATTGTTGATCTACCAAGTTCTGTTTTGCCTCTGGAGGATCATGATATCTTCAATCTACCAGAATTGTCGTCCAATGACAAGAATTGTTGAAGCCTCCAGCCAAGATTGTGCAAAAATCCCAGAATTCAGATCCTTGTATTCGGGGATTCCTATAATGTTCCTCTGTTGTTGGGATTTATGGGCATGGGTTGTGCTGGGTTTGGTGAGTGTGGTTGGTGCTCAGATTGATGGGCGCGGTTGGTGCTGGGTTGGATGAGCGCAGTCGATGCTGGGTTTGGTTAGTGCGGTTGGTGCTGGATTTGTTTTGCGTGGTTGATGCTCGGATTGATGAGCGTGGTTGGTGCTGGGTTTGGTGAGCACGATTGGTGCTGGGTTTGTTTTGTGTGGTTGGTGCTGGGTTTGGTGAGTGCGGTTGGTGCTGGATTTGTTTTGCGCGGTTGATGCTCGGATTGATGAGTGCGGTTGGTGCTGGATTTGTTTTGCGTGGTTGGTGCTCGGATTGATGAGTGTGGTTACCTTCATGACGTCGCTCACCGTTCCTCACTGTCTCTCTGCTTTCCTGGTGTTTGAGTTTAATTCTTTTCTGTATCTTCCTGCCGGGTGATTTATTTCTCTGCGTCTTATAAAAGTAACACATGTGAGACTCAGGGCCAAACCAACCCATGGTGAAGGGGGGAGCTCCCGCCTCTACAGCAATAACACTTTAATAAAATGACCCCATTGTGTCAACGCGATGAAACAGATGAGGTAATTAAAGGCGTCTCATAAACGAGTCCGTTAGCAGATGAAATGTTCGAGTCTCCAGGTGAAGGTGTAATTCTGCCGAGATCACCGCCGACCTGCAAGAAACAACGTCATAAATTAAATATAGGGCAGCAGAGCGCCAACCCGGAATATTAGAGTGCAACTGCCAATGTGTAATGAAGGCGATAAATACTCATTCTCCACCGCTGATAATTGTTTTGCTTCATTTAAGTAATAATTCATTAAGGTAGAAAAAGAGAACAGGACCCAACACCAGGACACCGCCACCCAGCATAGCCCAAATGTGCACCGCCTTCAGCAACAACCATGTACTGTGCCACCACCCAGCATAGCTCTTATGTGAACTGCTTTCAGCGACAACCATGTACTGTGCCACCACCCAGCGTTGCTCAAATGTGCACCGCCTTCAGCGACAGCCATGTACTGTGCGCCACCCAGCGTAGCTCAAATGTGCACCGCCTTCAGCAACAACCATGTACTGTGCCACCACCCAGCATAGCTCTTATGTGAACTGCCTTCAGCAACAGCCATGAACTGTGCACCACCCAGCATAGCTCTTATGTGAACTGCCTTCAGCAACAGCCATGAACTGTGCCACCACCCAGCATAGCTCTTATGTGAACTGCCTTCAGCGACAACCATGTACTGTGCCACCACCCAGCGTTGCTCAAATGTGCACCGCCTTCAGCAACAGCCATGTGCTGTGCGCCACCCAGCATAGTCCAAATGTGCACCGCCTTCAGTGACAGCCATGAACTGTGCCACCACCCAGCGTATCCCTTATGTGAACTGCCTTCAGCGACAGCCATGAACTGTGCCACCACCCAGCGTAGCCCTTATGTGAACTGCCTTCAGCGACAGCCATGAACTGTGCCACCACCCAGCGTAGCCCTTATGTGAACTGCCTTCAGCGACAGCCATGAACTGTGCCGCCACGCAGCGTAGCCCTTATGTGAACTGCCTTCAGCGACAGCCATGAACTGTGCCGCCATGCAGCGTAGCCCAAATGTGCACCGCCTTTAGCATCAGCCATGAACTGTGCTGCTGTCGCACACTAGGGACCGGGGTACTTGAGACCGGGTTGTACTGTCTCTGAGATGTCAAGTTGCTAGGCCCGGTCCCTTTGTCCCAGATGCGGCAAGTAAAGGGATTATTTACAGGGGATTTGTCGTGGTGCCACCTGGGGTATGTGGTCAGTGGGACCACTGCTGCCATATTCCTGCTGGGGACAGTGACTTAGGGCAGCGTGGATGGTAAGCCCTCCTCAGGTGTAGTGTAAGGGGCTGCGTACTCTGGAAGCTTCATTTACTTACAGTGTATATAAAAAACATAGAGTAGGACTGCCCCATCTGAGAATGCCGTGACGTGGCGGGGTAGCTCAAATAATTGATCAATTCTTTGTTAAATGTCTCAGTTTAAAGTACAGTAAAGGTACCTTTACACGCCGCTACAACAGGGTGGAAATAACCGGGTTTATGAGACAAATGTATCTTGCACCGTCAAATCAACCCGAGGTAGCGGCGTGTAAAGGCAGTTGTTGCCACCCGTCACTTGCGGCACCTGTTTCAGAGTAGTGCCCTAAAACAGGTTGATTTCAACCCGATGGTAGCGGCGTGTAAAGACGGTAGGGTAAGGTTATTTCGCCACCTACATAACTCCCCGGGGCATGACACAGCCTCCGGGAAACCGCCCCCCTTCAGCGATCATTGGTGGAAGCTCTTGCGTTGCGATTGGTTGTCGCTGCATAGGGCGGCATATTTCATGAGCTGACCAGTCACACTGCACATTTGCTATAGTGTCATGTATTAGTCAGCCTCCTGCGCTGCCTGCGCAATCATGATGCTATTGCATTGTCCAATCACCGTACGAGCGTTTCGTAATCCACAACTCTGGCACGCCTATGTGTTGTCCCTGCTGCCCCAGGTCCGCCCATATTACCTTCTGTAGCGGCGTGTAAATGAGGGACGGTGCTCTACAGAAGGTAACTTGTGGCACCCAGCGGTGCATCCAGAGATAGAGTAAACCTTCTGTAGAGCACCCTTGTAGCGGTGTGTAAAGGCGATATCGGGTACCGTTTGTAACCGTTGGTACGTGCTCGTGCACGTGAGACACCCGGTTGTTTCCACCCTGTTGTAGCGGCGTGTAAAGGTACCTTTGGAAATTGATATGTGAATATGCACTTTTTGTTTTGCGTGCTACCCACACGCTTCTTGGCTTTTTTATTTACTATAATACTGCTCCTATGTACAAGAATATAACTGCTATAATACTGCCCCTATATACAAGAATAACTACTATAATACTGCTCCTATATACAAGAATATAATGCTATAATACTGCCCTAATACAAGATAACTCTATAAACTGCCCTATATACAAGAATAAACTACTATAATACTGCCTCCTATATACAAGACTATATACATATACTTCTCTATGTACAAGATATAACTACATATACTCTCCTATATACCAGATATAACTACTATATACTTGCTCCTATATACAAGAAATATAACTACTATAATACTGCTCCTATATACAAGAATATAACTACTATAATACTGCCCTATATACAAGAATATAACTACTATAATACTGCCCCTATGTACAAGAATATAACTACTATAATACTGCTCCTATATACAAGAATATAACTACTATAATACTGCCCCTATATACAAGAATATAATACTATAATACTGCCCCTATATACAGAATATAACTACTATAATACTGCCCCTATATACAAGAATATAACTACTATAATACTGCTCCTATATACAAGAATATAACTATTATAATACTGCTCCTATATACAAGAATATAACTACTATAATACTGCCCCTATATACAAGAATATAACTACTATAATACTGCCCCTATATACAAGAATATAACTACTATAATACTGCCCCTATATACAAGAATTTTAACTACTTTTAATACTGCCCCTATATACAAGAATATAACTACTATAATACTGCCCCTATATACAAGAATATAACTACTATATACTGCCCCTATATACAAGAATATAACTACTATAATACTGCCCTATATACAAGAATATAATACTATAATACTGCTCCTATGTACAAAGAATATAACTACTATAATACTGCTCCTATATACAAGATATAACTACTATAATACTGCTCCTATATACAAGAATATAACTACTATTAATACTGCCCCTATATACAAGAATATAACTACTATAATACTGCCCTATATACAAGAATATAACTACTATAATACTGCTCCTATGTACAAGAATATAAGTACTATAATACTGCTCCTATATACAAGAATATAACTACTATAATACTGCTCCTATATACAAGAATATAACTACTATAATACTGCCCTATATAAAAGAATATAACTACTATAATACTGCCCTATATACAAGAATATAACAAACTATAATACTGCCCTATATACAAGAATATAACTACTATAATACTGCTCCTATATACAAGAATATAACTACTATAATACTGCCCCTATGTACAAGAATATAACTACTATAATACTGCCCCTATATACAAGAATATAACTACTATAATACTGCTCCTATATACAAGAATATAACTACTATAATACTGCTCCTATATACAAGAATATAACTACTATAATACTGCTCCTATATACAAGAATATAACTACTATAATACTGCCCCTATATACAAGAATATAACTACTATAATACTGCTCCTATATACAGGAATATAACTACTATAATACTGCTCCTATATACAAGAATATAACTACTATAATACTGCTCCTATATACAAGAATATAACTACTATAATACTGCCCCTATATACAAGAATATAACTACTATAATACTGCTCCTATATACAAGAATATAACTACTATAATACTGCTCCTATATACAAGAATATAACTACTATAATACTGCTCCTATATACAAGAATATAACTACTATAATACTGCCCCTGTGTAGAGGAATATAACTGCTCTTACCATTCAGATACAGTCAGTATTTGGGTTCTTGATGTTCTTTGCGTTTCAGCACTTGGATCCTGTGTTAGGCTCTGCGCGTTCTTTCCTCTTGTAGATTGGCGGATGATGTGTAACTTATTGCCGCTTGCACATAATATGGCGGCACAGAGTGAAGAATGATATTTATGTATGGTAAGATCTCGTTTAATGCTACATTGGCACTTATCAGTCGCCCCGGAGTCACCATTCTGTGGAGAGCATTGATCAGTAAGAGCTTCGCTGGCAGACGGCTCTGCTGATGGTTCACAAGTGTTAATTGAAATATATAGTGGTGGTCAATACGAGTTGTGCCAGCGGCGGCCGTACACCATCACTCTTCATATACACACAATAGTGCACTACAGAACAAAGTGTCCAGGGTCTATTAAATTGCCCTATCTCAGCTCAATACAGACCAGAAAGGTGAGTGACGAATCATCAGTCCTGTGTCTATACAAACTCAGTAGGTTTAGATTGTAAGCTCTGCAGCCTTGTCATAAACCGATGATATTATGATGCTATATTAAGA
Source organism: Allobates femoralis (assembly GCA_033576535.1). Taxonomy (NCBI): domain Eukaryota; kingdom Metazoa; phylum Chordata; class Amphibia; order Anura; family Aromobatidae; genus Allobates; species Allobates femoralis. Next base: position 986,144 of record JARQOC010000005.1, read on the forward strand.
GACATCTACACAAGAGTAACTCAGTTGGGAAGAGTGGGTTTACCTGTAGAGGGTGACATGGTAAGCTGTACTCTTAGTAGCATTATCTATATAAGGACCGCCCATGAGGAACCCTGGCCACATCTTTTTGAGAAATCATTTTTTTATTGGTGCTTTACATTACATGCAAATCAACCTTATTACAGTCTAGCAGGAAAACAGGAGCAACTATAACAAGAATAAGAACATAACCCCATGCCCTCCCCAGTGCCGATGGAACAGGAGTCGTGTTATTGCAACACATTTCCAGAATGTGATAAATTATTGCCATGGATCGTCATATTACCATAGTGTTACACCACCTTCAATTTACCCTGGGTGCCCTGGATATCTTCCAAGAGATACCACACGGATCCGGTGAGAGGGACTGCCGTTACTGGCCATGTCTTTTTATCTGCTCTTGGTCTTATCTTTTAGGAAATGCTGACATTTGTAGCATTGTTGCTCACATTGGCAGCTTTCTACATGCCCTGTGGCATTACACCGGTGCCAGGCTGTAGAAGTGCTCATTATAGTGGCACTCTGTGAGTCCCCATACATCTAGCCTTAGAGGAGACCAATCAGTGCCAGACTAAAAGTAATGGCCTTAATGCCAATATCCTGCTATGTCTGATTATTCTAACTTCATAGAGTTCCAGACCTATAACTGTGCCAAAAGAAAGGCCCTACCCTCTAATTGTAGGCATAGTATACCCCATGCCATCCCTATAATTGTAGGCATAGTATACCCATTGCCATCCCTATAATTGTAGGTATAGTATACCCATTGCCATCCCTATAATTGTAGGCATAGTATACCCATGCAGTATCGCCCATACTGCAATCCCTATATTTGTAGGTGTAGTATACCCCATGCAGTAGTGCCCATACTGCCATCCCTATAATTGTAGGTATAGTATACCCCATGCAGCATTGCCCATACTGACATCCCTATAATTGTAGGTATAGTATACCCATTGCAGTAGTGCCCATACTGACATCCCTATAATTGTGGCATAGTATACCCCATGCCATCCCTATAATTGTGGGCATAGTATACCCATGCAGTATTGCCCATACTGCCATCCCTATAATTGTAGGCATAGTATACCTCATGCCATCCCTATAATTGTAGGCATAGTATACCACATGCAGTAGTGCCCATACTGCCATCCCTATAATTGTAGGCATAGTATACCCCATGCCATCCCTATAATTGTAGGCATAGTGTACCCATTGCCATCCCTATAATTGTAGGCATAGTATACCCATGCAGTATCGCCCATACTGCAATCCCTATAATTGTAGGTGTAGTATACCCCATGCAGTAGTGCCCATACTGCCATCCCTATAATTGTAGGCATAGTATACCCATGCAGTATCGCCCATACTGCAATCCCTATAATTGTAGGCATAGTATACCCCATGCAGTAGTGCCCATACTGCCATCCCTATAATTGTGGGCATAGTATACCCCATGTCATCCCTTTAATTGTAGGCATAGCATACCCCATGCAGTAGTGCCCATTCTGCCATCCCTATAATTGTGGGCATAGTATACCCCATGCAGTAGTGCCCATTCTGCCATCCCTATAATTGTGGGCATAGCATACCCCATGCAGTAGTGCCCATTCTGCCATCCCTATAATTGTGGGCATAGTATACCCCATGCCATCCCTATAATTGTAGGCATAGTATACCTCATGCCGTAGTGCCCATACTGTCATCCATATACTGTAATTTTAGGCATAGTATATCCCATGCCGTAGTGCCCATACTGCCATCCCTATAATTGTAGGCATAGTATACCCCATGCCGTAGTGCCCATACTGTCATCCATATACTGTAATTCTAGGCATAGTTTACCCCATGCAGTAGTGTCCATAGTGCCATCCATACATAAACCATCAAAATTCTAGTCTTCTAGTACCTTGTCAAATGCCCGGAGTGATGATCCACAGCTCTCAGCCACGCACTGTCATCTTTAGAGATACCAGAATAAGAGGTGATTAGCGGTTTAGGAGGCGCTACAAAAGGATGGAGGAGCACAAATGGTTTTTGGTATATCTTACTGTGTTTATTCCAGCATATCACAACATGTTTCAGCAGATCCTCCGCCTTCATCAGGTCCTCCATCCTTTTGTAGCGCCCTCCTAAACCGCTAATCACCTCTTATTCTGTTGTCTACACGCCGGCATGGCGAGCGGAGAGGTGCAGCACTGAAGGATTGGAGATTGTAATTGCCTGTAGGAAAGAGAGAAAAAGACCTGGCAAAAGCCAAAGATCCTGCGGTGACCTCAGCGGCACATGATGCTCCATGTGACCAGTATTCCCGCCAACCAGGAAGCTACAACACAGCGCGCGGTGCGCACAGAGCACCGGAGGTCTGACAACCAGGTTATGCAGGCTGCATAACCCACTCAGTTTAGTTCAAACCCCCCAACTAGCCTGTCAAATCTGCCCCCGGATATAATCCTAGGAGCGCCTTCTCTCTTGTTTATTTTTTTTTGTTACATATATCTTTAAAGGCACCGTCACACACAACAATATTGCATGCAATGTCACTGGCAATTTGCTGGTTGCAGTGAAATCATGGACACATTGTTACATTTGTCCACAGCCACAAAATAGAACAATGTGTCCATGATTTCACCGCAACCAGCAAATTGCCAGTGACATTGCCCAGCAATATTGCCGTGTGTGAAGGTACCTTAACATGTTGGGGTCACACGATACAGTCTCATCACTTCTGCCAACATGTGATATTTTTCTCCCTCTGGGGGTATGTAAGGGCAGTTTGACACAGTTTTACATGGAAATCCCCTGTCCACATGGACACAGAGAGTCATGGGGGGTAAAAGCGGGTGTTTCACGCACCCTCCAGTGTGACGTCACTCTCACAACCCTGACAAACTGGGTGACCCTTTTCACTAGCCCCAGAAATACAGAGTCCTGCCAGTCCGGTACAGCAGCCACCAGTTCCCCCCTGTCTCACAATCCCAAACAGCCATTTAAAACCTTCAATTCTTTCCTCCATCCCCCGGCACCTCCTTCCTCCCCTCTTATCTCTGCTGAGGACTTTGCCTCCTTCTTTAAACAGAAGATTGAAAGCATCAGAGGCAGCTTTGACCCACTGTCCCCACAGCTTCTCCTCACAAATTCACTACTCTCTCCCTCCAAAGGCTGCTTCTCCCCCATGACAGAAAAACAGCTCTCCTCCCTTCTATCAAAATCACACCTCACCACTAGTGCCCTTGACCCGCTCCCATCCCACCTCATTCTCAGCCTCACCTTAGTCTTCATCACAACCCTAACCCATCTCTTCAACTTATCACTAACTACGGTCGTGTTCCCCTCATCCTTCAAACACGCCTTGATCCCACCCATCCTAAAAAGCCCTCCCTGGACCCATCCTCTGTTTCTAACTATTGCCCCATATCACTACCATGGAATTAATGGTGCTATGATAACAATAACTCACTCTGTTAACAGGATTATATTGGGCCTGAAACCAGCTCTGGTAGCATGTAATGTTAGACGAGCACATGGACGTGGGCATTAATGGATTAAGATAAAATTATATATTTAATCCTCTTACACTAGACAAAACACTAATTACCCGATGGATTACAGATCAGATGGTCAGATATGCAAGTACAGGCAGTGGTACAAACATCTATGCAGACATACAAGTCAGCTACCAGTTCCTTGGTCACTGGCTCGTCACATGGAGGCGCTGTGGAGCCACTGGCATCGCTGGTAGCACATGACACGGTGTGAAGTCAGTGTTATCTGAAAAAATATGGTGGACACCTTTTATCTCCTCACATGACCAAACCCTTGATGACCTCACGTGTCTGTGGGATGGGCTCACAGCTACAGAGAATTATAAAATCCCAGCTTTTCTCATATCTTTGTCCTTGCGTGTCCCAGAGATATTACCATCATATTTACCATTATGAATGTACCTGTTCATAAATAGGAAACATGACGTGTGTACTGTCTTCCAGCTGCTAGATATTAATTTGAGGCTGATAGACATGTCACAGTTTTAAAGAAAAAATGTATATGTATTTGTGAGTTACGCACACCTCCATATTTATCATTTTCCCTTGGTGTCTACCTGGATACTGATCCCCTTAGAAGCTCCGGCAGAGGTTCCATCCTGTCAGAAACAAATAGTCCCAGCTACTGTATTCATGTTGTCACCTCTCTATTTGTTGTGAACCATTCATTTATAGCTGGAGGATCCTGCCTCAGATCGAGAGGATGCCTAGAGCATGTAGACATGATATCCATATTCTGGACACCTACCCCCTTTAGAGACATATCTAGAGATTTATGAGTTTTTCTTGATAGTTTTTATGACACCCATCTTATAATAATGCCTGTCATATTCTCATGGCAATCCTCACATTCCTCATATCTCCTCCACAGTCACACACATTGTACCCATCTCATGGTAATCCCCATCATTGTAGCCTAGTTCCTGGCTTAGATTAGAGCGTACAGACTCACCCAACCCAACAGCAACCACAATATGTGGAGGCTTACAATACATGAACAAATGCAAGATGTATACCAGTGCCCTTAGCTCCACACTCATTACATTCCCTCAATAGTACCAGGCTAACGGATGGTTAATGGTAGTGCCCTTACTACACTCAGTATAGACTTTCCTTGGTAACAGACTAATGCTAAGATCATAGTAGTGTCCTTAGTATTAGGACAATGATAAATTCATAGTAGAATCCTTAATAATAAGCTCATGGTAGAGTCATAGAAGTGTCCTTAGTATTAGGATAATGGTAGATTCATAGTAGTGTCCTTAGTACTAGGCTCATGGTAGAGTCATGGTCGTGTCCTTAGTACTAGGCTCATGGTAGAGTCATGGTCGTGTCCTTAGTACTAGGCTCATGGTAGAGTCATGATCGTGTCCTTAGTACTAGGCTCCTGGTAGAGTCATGGTCGTGTCCTTAGTACTAGGCTCATGGTAGAGTCATGGTCGTGTCCTTAGTACTAGGCTCATGGTAGAGTCATGGTCGTGTCCTTAGTACTAGGCTCATGGTAGAGTCATGGTCGTGTCCTTAGTACTAGGCTCATGGTAGAGTCATGGTCGTGTCCTTAGTACTAGGCTCCTGGTAGAGTCATGGTCGTGTGCTTAGTACTAGGCTCATGGTAGATTCATAGTAGTGTCCTTAGTACTAGGCTCATGGTAGATTCATAGTAGTGTCCTTAGTACTAGGCTCATGGTAGAGTCATGATCGTGTCCTTAGTACTAGGCTCCTGGTAGAGTCATGGTCGTGTCCTTAGTACTAGGCTCATGGTAGAGTCATGATCGTGTCCTTAGTACTAGGCTCCTGGTAGAGTCATGGTCGTGTCCTTAGTACCCAGCTGATGTAGTATTGTTGTGAGGCCTTTGGTGGTTCTCTCCTGTTTCACACTTTCATCTTCCAGTGTGGATCCTTTGCAGAATTTTGCACGGTCTCAGGATGCCACTTCTGCTGACGTCCAGGATAATCTCAACACAGGGTCCATCTGCTCCGTGTCAGGCTGTGCCCCCTCCACCTGCATGTCCATGCTTTCTCCACCTGATCATCTATGCCCGCTCAACCTGATTGTCCGTGCTCGCTCCACCTGATCGTCCAGGCCCCCTCCACCTGATTGTCCTTGCTTGCTCCACATGCTCGTCTGTGCTTGCTCCACCTGATCGTCCATCCATGCGTCACCTGATTGTCTGTGCTCGCTCCACCTGATCGTCCAGGATAATCTCAACACAGGGTCCATCTGCTCCGTGTCAGGCTGTGCCCCCTCCACCTGATCGTCCAGGCCCCCTCCACTTGATTGTCCGTGCTCGCTCCACCTGATCGTCCAGGCCCCCTCCACTTGATTGTCCATGCTCGCTCCACCTGTTCGTCCTTTTTCGCTCCTCCTGATTGTCCGTGCTCGCTCCACCTGATCGTCCAGGCCCCCTACACCTGATTGTCCTTGCTTGCTCCACCTGCTCGTCTGTGCTCTCTCCACCTGCTCATCCATCCATGCGTCACCTGATTGTCCATGCTCGCTCCACCTGCCCGTCCGCACCCCCTCAACCTGATCGTCCACGCTCGCTCCACTTGATCGTCTGTGCTTGCTCCACCTGATTGTCTGTTCTCACTCCACCTGATTGTCTGTGCCCGCTCTACATGATCGTCCGTACCCCCTCCAACTGATTGTCAGTGCTCGCTCCACCTGATTGTCCATGCTCGCTCCACCTGCGCGTCCGCACCCCCTCAACCTGATCGTCTGTTCTCACTACACCTGATCGTCTGTGCCCACTCTACATGATCGTCCGTACCCCCTCCAACTGATTGCCAGTGCTCGCTCCACCTGCCCGTCCACGCATGCTGCACCTGCTCGTCCACACCCACTGCACCTGATTGTCCACTCCCGCTCCTCCTACCGTCCATGCTCGCTCCACCCGATCATCCACGCTTGCTTCACCCGATGTGACGACCGTCTGCTGCAAAGACTGAGCTCCTGGTAAGGCAGAACCTGAGAAACTCCAAGACCTTTTACTCCTATACAGAGATCTGGAAGTACAGTGGAGCCCAGGAGGCAGCTGCCTATAGGTGAGCAGTGGACCGGAGCAGGGCGGTTGCCAGGAAGGGACAAGGTTAGAAGGTCAGGGAATAGACAAAGTCAGGTTCCTAAAGTGTAGTCAGGAAGCAGCGTCAAAACCAGGAGGGCAGCAAAGGTTCAAAATCATCAGACAGTAGAAGGTTCAAAATCCAGCAAAGGTCAGAGTCAATATAATAGAGCACAGACTAGATAGCAGGGAAACCAAGACTATATCTGGCAGTTTGCAGGACAGGCCCCAAGGTATTTGAAGGGCGCAGTTCACTCTCTTAGGCTGGAGCTCCCAGCCTGATGACCTCATCTGGACCACCCCTAGAACCAGGCCAGATGGTGATACACGACTGGTACCAACCACCGCGCTTCTGATAGAAGAACGAAGCCGGCGCCTACCAGACGCCTCTGCAGGGACCTCTCTCCTGTAACCAGCATCACCCACAGGAGGAGCCTGGCAATGCCCAGCGACAGAGGCAGGAACCAAAGGAGCAGGTCACAATGAGCACATGGCCCACTCACCATCACTGGCACCAGCAGCTGATGGAATCTGGTGCCACCTAGTGGCCAGGGCAGAAACAACAGTCACCAAGTCCGACGGTGATTGACACCCGATAGTCCATGTTCGTTCCACCCAATAGTCCATGCTTGCTCCACCTGATAGTCAGTGCTCGCTCCACCCAATCGTACGTGCTCGGACCACCTGATAATCCGTACTCGCTCCACCTGATCTTCTGTACTCGCTCCACCTGATCGTTCGTACCCCCTCCTCTTGATCGTCCGTGCTTGCTCCACCTAATTGTCCATCCTTCATCCACCTTATCGTCCGTACTCGCTCCACCCGAATGTCTGTGCTCTCTCCACCCAGTCGTCCGTGCCCCCTTCACCCAATTGTCTGTGCCCCCTCCACCTGCTCATCAGTGCTCGCTCCACCTGATCGTCCATCCTTGATCCACCTGATCATCAGTACTCGCTCCACCCGATTGTCTGTGCTTGCTCGACCCGATCGTCTGTGTTGGCTCCACCCGATCGTCCGTGCCCCCTCCACCTGCTCATCAGTGCTCGCTCCACCTGCCGTCTGTGCTTTCTCCACCTGATTGTCCGTAGTCGCCGTCTGCTCCGCTCTCAGCTCCTGATCTCTTTTTCCTTGAGATCTTTCTCTGTCCTGTTTGGCACAAATCTTCCAGCACAATTCTCCAGAACAAGCAGTGAAGCTTCTATGAGCCTCACGAGTCAGATTCAGAATGGAGGAGATCCCCCGGCTTATTACTGGGAAATATAATATTCTATTATCACTTGGCAAAAGAACAATTTCCACTGTATCCAAGAGAGAAAACATAGAAAAATTACATGTAGGAAATACCCAGGGCCAAAAGTGAAGGAAGAAAGAGAGAAGATACGCAGATATAGATAGATACAGCTGTGCTCCTCAGTCTCCACAGCCCTAGGTATATACAGCTGTGCTCTTCAGTCTCCACACCCCTGGTATATACAGCTGTGCTCCTCAAGTCTCCACACCCCTGGTATATACAGCTGTGCTCCTCAGTCTCCACACCCCTGTAATACAGCTGTGTCCTCATCTCCACACCCTGGTAATACAGCTGTGCTCCTCAGTCTCCACACCCCTGGTATATACAGCTGTGCTCCTCAGTCTCCACACCCCTGGTATATACAGCTGTGCTCCTCAGTCTCCACACCCCTGGTAATACAGCTGTGCTCCTCAGTCTCCACACCCCTGGTATATACAGCTGTGCTCCTCAGTCTCCACACCCCTGGTACATACAGCTGTGCTCCTCAGTCTCCACACCCCTGGTACATACAGCTGTGCTCCTCAGTCTCCACACCCCTGGTAATACAGCTGTGCTCCTCAGTCTCCACACCCCTGGTATATACAGCTGTGCTCCTCAGTCTCCACACCCCTGGTAATACAGCGTGCTCCTCAGTCTCCACACCCCTGGTAATACAGCTGTGCTCCTCAGTCTCCACACCCCTGGTATATACAGCTGTGCTCCTCAGTCTCCACACCCCTGGTACATACAGCTGTGCTCCTCAGTCTCCACACCCCTGGTACATACAGCTGTGCTCCTCAGTCTCCACACCCCTGGTATATACAGCTGTGCTCCTCAGTCTCCACACCCCTGGTATATACAGCTGTGCTCCTCAGTCTCCACACCCCTGGTACATACAGCTGTGCTCCTCAGTCTCCACACCCCTGGTAATACAGCTGTGCTCCTCAGTCTCCACACCCCTGGTACATACAGCTGTGCTCCTCAGTCTCCACACCCCTGGTACATACAGCTGTGCTCCTCAGTCTCCACACCCTGGTACATACAGCTGTGCTCCTCAGTCTCCACACCCCTGGTACATACAGCTGTGCTCCTCAGTCTCCACACCTGGTAGAACAGCTGTGCTCCTCAGTCGTGAGACTGAGGAGCACAGCTGTATGTACCAGGGGTGTGGAGACTGAGGAGCACAGCTGTATTTACCAGGGGTGTGGAGACTGAGGAGCACAGCTGTATTACCAGGGGTGTGGAGACTGAGGAGCACAGCTGTATGTACCAGGGGTGTGGAGACTGAGGAGCACAGCTGTATATACCAGGGGTGTGGAGACTGAGGAGCACAGCTGTATATACCAGGGGTGTGGAGACTGAGGAGCACAGCTGTATATACCAGGGGTGTGGAGACTGAGGAGCACAGCTGTATTACCAGGGGTGTGGAGACTGAGGAGCACAGCTGTATATACCAGGGGTGTGGAGACTGAGGAGCACAGCTGTATATACCAGGGGTGTGGAGACTGAGGAGCACAGCTGTATTACCAGGGGTGTGGACCAGGGGTGTGGAGACTGAGGAGCACAGCTGTATTACCAGGGTGTGGAGACTGAGGAGCACAGCTATATACAGGGGTGTGAGACTGAGGAGCACAGCTGTACACCAGGTGTGGAGACTGAGGAGCACAGCTGTATTACCAGGGGTGTGGAGATGAGGAGCACAGCTGTACTTACCAGGGGTGTGGAGACTGAGGAGCACGGCTGTATTTACCAGGGGTGTGGAGACTGAGGAGCACAGGTGTATATACCAGGGGTGTGGAGACTGAGGAGCACAGCTGTACGTACCAGGGTGTGGAGACTGAGGAGCACGGCTGTATGTACCAGGGGTGTGGAGACTGAGGAGCACAGCTGTATGTACCAGGGTGTGGAGCCTGAGGAGCACAGCTGTATGTACCAGGGGTGTGGAGACTGAGGAGCACAGCTGTATATACCAGGGGTGTGGAGACTGAGGAGCACAGTGTATATACCAGGGGTGTGGAGACTGAGTAGCACAGCTGTATATATACAGGGTGTGGAGACTGAGAGCACAGCGTATATTTATAATAATAGATAATGATCGATGCATAAATAGATAATAGATAGTAGATAGATACTGTGATGCAGTGGCTTGCTGGATTGCAAATATGTATGCTGGGATTTGTAGTTCAGCAAGCTGATGTAATGCATTTTGCTGGGACTTGTGGTTGTAGTTCCACAGATTTAGGTAATGTATCACAAGTGCAGGACTGCAGGTGAGTGAATAGACAGGGGTGGGTCCGGCCATCCTTTGCTCACACACCTGGGTGTCTCCGGATATAATCTCTGCGATAATGGGATTAGACGTCTCTGTGTATTTGGGGGCAGGAGCTGCCCTGGAGGACGTATGACCGGGAGGTCGGATCTCATGGAGGATGTATGACCCGAGGGCCGGATCTCATGGAGGATGTATGACCCGGGGGCCGGATCTCATGGAGGAGAACGTGTCCCTGGATGATGTTCAAGGTCCATTGGATCAGCTGGGCCTGGAAGGTATGAAGTCTGGAGATCACATGCAGAGCCTGGGCCGGTTCTGGCAGAACCTGTGAGGGCTCTCTGTGCTTGGAGCAATCGCTGTCCTGGAACACACCTGGTATGGAAGCATAGAAATGGCCGATGTCCTGGAAGGTGCGAGGAGATCACAGGGATATTCAGGAATCTACAGTCCTGCTGAGGATCTGGAACTGACAGGTGTTGGTGATCCCAGAGGCAGATCCTGAATGATGGACCGGAGTCAGTGACTGGAAAATCTCCTGTAAGGTAACCATGTGTCTAAAGGGGCTGTGTATATAATGCCAGGGGGGCGGATCTGACATTGGGACACAGTGAGGGGTAAATAATGCCAGGGGGGCAGATCTGACATTGGGACACAGTGAGGGGTAAATAATGCCAGGGGGGCAGATCCGCCATGAGAAGACACTGTATGCTATTAATATTCCATTGATATAAATGAACTGTATGCGGTTTATGATGTGTTACTGCTGGACTTTATCTTATGGAAAACCGTGCCTGTTTGCCTCAATCCCGCTAGCATTGAGTGTCCCTCTACGCGCTCAGTGAGCAAATCCCCACAATAGGTAATAGATAAATATCCCTCACTGCAGCAGGGAGCATCAGTAACTATCTGCTCCGCGGCTGGATACAGTGACCGTGAGCGCTGTCTGTATCGGGGGCGAGTGTGTGAAGCGAGGGGTCAGCACAGGAGGTCGCCGGGAGGCTTCAGACATTAAATAGATGACAATTGAGGCGGAGATCCAGGGAGGCACAATTCTCCTCCGGATCCTGGTTCTGTTACAATCTGTGTAATCCGCGTCCTCAGCACTCTCCGCTGATAAATGGAGGCCGCGCTCACGATGAATGACCCCTATAAACCCTAATGAAGCAGCTGGAGGTTCTGTGTGATGCCGGTAATACAGGTAATTTATCTGGCAGGTGCGTCACGTACGGGTAACAATGGCAGCTCATTCTCCTTTGTAGCTGATTTATCTTGGGTTCAGGAGGATGGTGGCGGCTCTGTCCTCACAGACACTAATCTCCTCCATTATCGGAGGCCGTCCGGGCGGGATCGCTCACAGATACATGCTGACCCTCCAGGCAGCAAAACCTTTGGATAACAGATGCTTTTTTGCCTTTTACGTCCCTTGTAAAGAACGAGTTTGTCTTTGACAAATGACCCAAAAAGGTATGAAGTAAGTGAGGAATAATGTGACAACCAATATGGCCGCCATTATTATTTATGTTCAAATAGTCATGAAGATTTAAGAGAACGACTGTTCAGACCCAGCACCGATGCTCTTGTGCCATGGCCACCCTCCCACCTACTTGTTTTCCTCTAGTCTTCCCTCTATGATTGACAGCTCCGGGTTCACAGAGAAGGGAGGAGAAAGGTGTTTGTTCTGCCCATTTATGAGCAGAATGAAAGTATTTGTATGTTGTATGTTTAACATAATCTAGCTGCATTCCTACAGATACAGGTGTCTTGCCCTTTAAGACTCAGTCTACTCTGTAGGACGCCCCCCCTGCTTCCCCGCGAAGAAGGAGAGACGTTCAGACAAGCCCGGGGTGCAAGCAGACAAGACACATCCCTGGCTCTGCTCACTCTGCACAACTTCTCCCTGTTCAGATATTCCGGTGAGAGTTGTAGTAAAGCTATATGTTAGAATCTGTGTGTGCAGGTCATGTCGCAGTCACTATTATAGAGCCCAGTGTTGGTACAGATGTACTATGCTCTGAGATCCTCCATCTTCAGTTAGTGTCCCCTGCACTGCATACACATAGATGTTACCTCTGTAAGGAATTGTGCAATGAAGCTTGTCACAGCTATTCATGTTTAAAGGGAACTCCAGGGAGAGCAAACTTTAGTACAGTCCCTGCCCTCCTACATGATGAAACAGAGCCGTACACTGCAGATCTAGGATCTATAGATCTCTTATAATTCAATAAAATCACATCTGCTCCTCTGTACTGGCCCCCACCTCAGGGAACCCGGAATCTACAGCCGGCAGCTTCATTTAAGGCTACTTTCACATTACGATTTTTTAAAATCCGATGCTGTCCGATATAAATCGACAGCATCGGATATAAACTGATCCCTGCAGTCGGATGCCAAATAGGCATCCGATCCGACATCTGCAGATCAGTTGCGGTCATCAGACCTGTCAGCTGTTCTCCCCTGTGTCCCCTCATCTCCCCTGTGTGTACCCCTCTGTTCCCCCCTCTTCACCCCTGTGTGTCCCCCTTCGTGTCCCCCTCTTGTCCCCTGTGTGGCCCCCTCACGTCCTCTGTGTGGCCCCCTCACGTCCCCCAGTGCTCCCCTCCTTTCCCTGTCCTCCGGAATAAAAAAAAAAAAAAGTTTATGCTCACCTCCCCCGAGCCCCCGCCGTCTCCTGCCGTCTTCCTGCAGGTTTCCGGTGGCTCCCACAGGCTCCCGGTGTCAGCATATGTCTTCCTCTGCTGTTCAGGACCTGCGGTGATGTCACAGTCACGTGACCGCGGGTTCACCATGGTAACCCGCGGTCACATGACTGTGACATCACCGCAGGTCCTATACAGCAGAGGAAGACATATGCTGACACTGGGAGCCTGCGGGAGCCTGCGGGAGCCACCGAAACCTGCAGGAAGACGGCGGGAGACGGCGGGGGCTCGGGGAAAGGTGAGCATAAACTTTTTTTTTTTTAACCCTTGTGCTCCCAGTTAGGAGCAGTTTTACTGTACTGAGCATGCTCAGTACAGTAAAATAGGGTCCGAGGAGACATCAGATGTTTCCTCGGACCCTTCTCCATAGGGCCCCATGTTATAGGGATCAGGTCGGATCGGATGTGCACTAAATGCCATCCGATTTGGTCCGATCCAATTCTGTCAGATTTTATTATCGTGCAAAAATCGGTGCAGGCGCCGATTTTTGCACCGATAATAAAATCGGACAGAATCGATCGGACCAATCGGATGACATTTAGTGCACATCCGATTCGGTCTGATGCCCATAGGGCTGCATGGGCCAAATTCGGATCCGATGCTGTCCGATTTTCATCGGACAGCATCGATTTAGAAAATCGTAGTGTGAAACCAGCCTAAGAGCAAAAGCAGGAGGTGTGGCAGGGGCGTGGAAAGAGTTATGTCAGGGGTGTGAAAGGGGTGTGCCAATAGTTGTGTCAGGGCATGGCAAGAGATGTGGCAGGGGCATGGCAAGAGATGTGGCAGGGCGTGGTGTTGTGAGTTCATTGGAGCTCCCTCCGGTGGTTGTTGCTGGTGATGCAGCTGACTGTGTGGGCTTCACAGGTGATGTTGATGATTGGCAATCTGGTTCTTGGAGCATATAAAGGTGGGTTTACACGTTGCGATATCGGCGTCCAATTTCAATGAAAAGTCACGTGTTCAATCGTTGGAGCCGATATCGTTCCTTCGTTGTATGGGTGAACGTCCAATACGATGCAGGAATGATGTCAATGCGATATCGGGGATTGAATGAGCGTGCTATTCACTGCTCCGATATTGAATGGAGATTGGAGCCGGATCGTGCTGTGTGACAGCCCAACTCCGATGTGTAGGCAACGTCACACATTGACTCCAATGTTAACTGGTTGTTCCTGCGTCGGGGGGCGTAGACATCGTACGGACGTTGCATCCCGATATCGCGCCGTGTAAACCTCCGATGCGATGCAAGGAAAAGCGCGCACAAAAAGCGCGCTCCCGTGTCGTTGATTACGATATCGGGCCGATATCGGGACGTGTAAACCCACCATTATGGTTGGAAGTGGATCAATCCTTGCCAGTTGTCTTTGGTTCCTGGAGGAGTTCACATCTCTCTGGTTTCTTCTGCTCTGTGGAATTCTTTGCAAGCTAAGTGGATGGTTCTTTGATATTTTGTGGCACACTTTTGTGTGCTTAAGGTTCTGCTTATGTTTTGTCTTATTCTCAGTTGTGGGTTTGCAATTTAGTTTGTATATTTGTTTATCTGCTCTCAGATAGGAAGTTTTCTTCCTAGAAATTTTACCATTCACTATTATGTTATTTCCAGTTCTGCTGGCATCTGATTTATAGAAATCTGCAGATATAGAGGGCGCCGACTCTTAGTGACTCAGGGTAATTTTTGTAATATCTTCTGTTGGTGTTTTTTTGATAGTGTTTTATATTGACCGCAATAGTATTCTATCCTGTCTTTCCTATAATCCTAGTTTGGCCTCTTTTGCCAAACCTTTTACTCTGCCTGTGTTTGTTTTTCCTTCTCTTGTTTCCCAGTTAATATCTGTGGGGGCTTGCTATTCTTTTGGAGTTCTGCTTTGAGGCAAGATAGCTTTTCCTACATCCATCTTTAGGAGCAGTTAGTTCTCCGGCTGTGCAGAGGTGTCTAGGTCTAGTTAGTTACATCCCACGGCTACTTCTAGTTGCTGTGTGTAGTCAGGGATTCTGGTCAGTACAGTTACCAACGACTTCTATGGAATCTGAATGTTACTCCTGAGTCATCGGTTCATAAAATATGGATGCTGGGACCTGCAGGATCATCCTACATTCACACCCTCTCACAATTCTGTTTATTGACGTGGTGTCAGAGATTTAGGTTCCCTGAGGTGGGGTGGTCAAGATGGCCGCTGGGGTGACAGACGTGTGTGAGGAGGCTCCGAACTGGTAGGATTCACTCGACCCCATCAAATCACATCTGGTCCCCTCACACAGCTATACCATCGTTCCTGTCACCCCTTACACTGCCCTGTCACATCTGGGCCATCCATTGCTCCAGAACTTTAGTGTCCGGCTGTCTCCTGCGGCTGTGTCCTACGACCTGCAGCTCGGAGACCCCCCTCTCTCTGGGCCTAATACCTGGACCGGTCCTGCTCGGTGGCAGGAGCACAGCAGCCGATCGCCAGGCTGCGCCCGATCCATCGAGGCTCTCCTGCCAGCATGCCCTGGAGGCGGCAAATATCTGCAGCCCAGTGAGTGAGTGGAGAGCAGCGGCACCACATGGAGACTGATGCTGGTGCCATCTAACAGAGGTCATAGCTCTGGACCTGCGGAGAACACTGACTCACCAAGTGATCACACTTCGGTCCTGGTAGATTACTGCTTGCTGCGGTGGCGGAAAACATGAGTAGGGGCTCCCGGAGATCACAGCGGGACCTTCACTTCCGGTCGGATCCCTCTGGCAGCGCGGCACCCGGTGCCTCACTCAGATGCGCTGTGCTCCTGGACTAACCGCACGCCGGCACAGAGGTCCCCTCGCTGACCGGTCATCCACCCCCCTCAGCGGGGACTTCCAGTGCTGCCAGCAAACAAGGAGGTGAGGAGGTGGGGCATCCATACACCGGCACCATACCCATTGGAGGCCAGGTCCCCTAACTGCACCTGACCCCCTGGGTACATATGACCCCCCCCCCCGGCAGCATCTGACCCCCCCTGACTACTCTGGTCTCCTGGCTTCACCTGCCCCTTGCTGCATCTGACCCCCCCCAGCTTCATCTGACCCCCTGGATGCATCTGATCCCCTGGCTGCATCTGACCCCATGGCTGCTTCTCACCCCCGGCTGCATCATCTCATCCCTGGCTGAATCATCTCATCCCCGGCTGCTTCACCTCATCCCCGGTTGCTTTATCTCATCTCCAGCTGCATCACCTCATCCCTGGCTGCATCATCTCATCCCAGGCTGCATCATCTCATCCCAGGCTGCATCATCTCATCCCCGGCTGCATCATCGCATCCCCGGCTGCATCATCTCATCCCTGGCTGCATCATCTCATCCCAGGCTGCATCATCTTATTCCCGGCTGCATCATCGCATCCCCGGCTGCAGCATCTCATCCCTGGCTGCATCATTTCATCCATGGCTGCATCACCTCATCCCCGGCTGCATCATTCTCCTACCTGGCTGCATTATCTCATCACCGGCTGCATTATCTCATCCCCAGACTGCATCTTATCCCTGGACTGCATCTCATCCATAGACTGCATCTCATCCCTGGTTTGCATCTCATCCCTGGACTACACCTCATTTGTGACCATCTGTCCATCACTACAGCTCACCCTCCCTCATATGATCCCTGACTGCTTCTGACCCCCTGCTCCCACTCCATCTGATCCCTGGCTGCTTCAGATTCCCTGCCACTCCTCATTCCCTGCTCCCCATATACAATGTGTCAGTTTCTTTTCACCCTCACTCCCATCTTTCTCCACTTCCTACTAACCCTACTTGTCCCTCCACCCAGCAATGAAGTACTTCTCTCACCCTCCATCCTACCTATCCACTTCCCCCACTCCTCTGAACTGTTCCTTCACTTTCTATCCTCTGTCTTCAAACAGACACGACCGCCACGTAAAACTCTCCTGGTCCCACCTCCTAACCTCTCCCTGCTCCTCCTACTTGCTGGCGACATTTCCCTTAATCTTGGTTCCCCCGCTGCATCCCCACAGTCACTTTCACCCCACTCCCACGACCCAATACTAACCCTTGTAACCTCAACAACCATAGATTCATTCCTCCAGCTTCTACTCCCTCAGTCTCCCTGCCTGGCGCACTCTGGAACGCCCGCTCAGTCTACAACAAACTCCCATTCATCCATGACCTCTTTATCTCTAACAAACTCTCATTCCTTGGCATCACAGAGACCTGGCTCACCCTCTCTGACACGGCCTCCCCTGCTGCACTCTCTTATTGCAGACTCCGTCTTTCCCACACCCCTTGCCCCTCCGACAAACATGGAGGAGGTGTCGGTGTCCAACACCTGCTCCTTCACCTCTATTCCACTGCCGCCCTTCGCTACTCTGCCCTCCTTTGAAGCCCACTTGGTCCGCATCTTCTCTCCCTGTAACCTTCAGCTGGCCATCATCTACCCTCCCTGGACCCATCGCCTCTTTCCTTGACCATTTCACCACCTGGCTACTTCACTTCCTTTCTGTAGACATCCCCACTATCATTATGGGCGACTTCAATATCCCCATTAACACTTCCCACCCAACCGCCCTAAATTTCTTTCACTGACTACTTCCTTTGGGCTCTCCCAATGGTCCTCCTCTGCCACCCACAAAGATGGCCACACACTGGACCTCATCTTCACCCGCCTTTGCTCTCCTCCCCTACTATACTACCCCCACTCTGCAAACTCCATCACCCCCACAGAAACCTAAAACACATCGATCTACACTCATTCTTAGAATCCCTGCTCCCTCTCTCTGACATAGCTTCCATACACAGACGCTGCCACCACCCTATATAACACCACTATAATTACGGCACTCTACTTAGCCACCCCCTTCACATATAACGCTCTCCCAACAAACAGGCAACCCTGGCACACCACCCTCACTAAAGATCTGAGACAGGTTTCCAGGGTCGGCGAGAGGAGATGGAAGAAATCTCACTCCACCGAGCACTTCACATTGTTCAAACGTCCCTCACTGACTTCGACTCACTGCCCCCAATCAAGCCTTCTTCTAATCCCTAATAACCTCCCTGTCCCACAATCCCAAACAGCTCTTTAAAACTTTCAATTCCTTGCTCTGTCTGCCCCTTGCCTCCTTCAAGCAGAAGATCGATAAAATCAGAGACAGCTTTGACCCATTTAAAATTAAGCGATCAGCTGATGAATCTGCCGCTGATAAAGTGATCAGCTGATGAATCTGCTGACAGTGAAGCGATCAGCTGATGAATCTGCCACGGGTGAAGTGATCAGCTGATGAATCTGCTGACAGTGAAGTGATCAGCTGATGAATCTGCCGCCGGTAAAGTGATCAGCTGATGAATCTGCTGACAGTGAAGTGATCAGCTGATGAATCTGCTGCCTGTGAAGTGATCAGCTGATGAATCTGCTGACAGTGAAGCGATCAGCTGATGAATCTGCCGCGGGTGAAGTGATCAGCTGATGAATCTGCTGACAGTGAAGTGATCAGCTGATGAATCTGCCGCGGGTGAAGTGATCAGCTGATGAATCTGCTGACAGTGAAGTGATCAGCTGATGAATATGCCGCTGATAAAGTGATCAGCTGATGAATCTGCCGCCGGTGAAGTGATCAGCTGATGAATCTGCTGACAGTGAAGCGATCAGCTGATGAATCTGCCGCGGGTGAAGTGATCAGCTGATGAATCTGCTGACAGTGAAGTGATCAGCTGATGAATCTGCCGCGGGTGAAGTGATCAGCTGATGAATCTGCTGACAGTGAAGTGATCAGCTGATGAATATGCCGCTGATAAAGTGATCAGCTGATGAATCTGCCGCCGGTGAAGTGATCAGCTGATGAATCTGCCGCTGATAAAGTGTGCAGCTGATGAATCTGCAGCTGGTTAAGCAATCAGCTGATGAATCTGCCGCTGGTAAAGTGATCAGCTGATGAATCTGCTGCCTGTGAAGTGATCAGCTGATGAATCTGCTGCCTGTGAAGTGATCAGCTGATGAATCTGCTGCCTGTGAAGTGATCAGCTGATGAATCTGCTGACAGTGAAGCGATCAGCTGATGAATCTGCCGCTGGTAAAGTGATCAGCTGATGAATCTGCTGACAGTGAAGCGATCAGCTGATGAATCTGCTGACAGTGAAGCGATCAGCTGATGAATCTGCCGCGGGTGAAGCGATCAGCTGATGAATCTGCCGCGGGTGAAGTGATCAGCTGATGAATCTGCTGACAGTGAAGCGATCAGCTGATGAATCTGCCGCGGGTGAAGTGATCAGCTGATGAATCTGCCGCGGGTGAAGTGATCAGCTGATGAATCTGCCGCGGGTGAAGTGATCAGCTGATGAATCTGCCGCTGATAAAGTGATCAGCTGATGAATCTGCTGCCTGTGAAGTGATCAGCTGATGAATCTGCCGCGGGTGAAGTGATCAGCTGATGAATCTGCCGTGGGTGAAGTGATCAGCTGATGAATCTGCCGCGGGTGAAGTGATCAGCTGATGAATCTGCCGCTGGTAAAGTGATCAGCTGATGAATCTGCTGACGGTGAAGTGATCAGCTGGCTCAGTTGACCAGCCGGCACATCAGTTGATCTGTTTATCGTTGGCAGATTGATCAGTTGTTCAGCAAACATCCACTTTATTTTGGGAGGATTAAAGGGGTACAACATCATATACCCACAGGTGACCATGCACCCATCAAAGAAAGGTACAGGCCTATACCACCCACTCACTACCAAAAAGCAAAAGAGATGCTTCAGGACATGAAAAATGCAGGAGTCATTAGGGATAGCTGTAGTCCCTGGGCCGCACCACTAGTCCTGGTTAAAAAGAAAGATGGTAGTATGAGGATGTGCGTAGACTATAGGCAAATCAACAAAGTCACACACAAGGATGCTTACCCGTTACCACGCATAGAAGAGTCACTAGCTGTACTCAAGTCTGCCAACTACTTCTCCACATTAGATCTTACTAGTGGGTACTGGCAGGTCTCCGTTGCAGAGGAGGATCGTGAGAAAACAGCCTTCACGACGCCGATGGGGTTATGTGAGTTTAACAGTATGCCATTCGGGTTGTGCAATGCCCCAGGAACATTTCAGAGACTGATGGAGTGTTGTCTAGGCCACAAAAACTTCGAAACTGTGCTACTATATCTGGACGATGTCATAGTCTATTCGCAGACATATGAAGATCACCTACAACACCTGAGCGAAGTGTTTGAATCGTTGTCCAAGTACGGGATGAAGCTGAAGCCGTCCAAGTGTCACTTACTGAAACCCAAAGTTCAGTACCTGGGACATATGGTCAGTGCAGAAGGCGTAGCACCTGACCTGGACAAAGTTACAGTCATCAAAGACTGGCGAACGCCAACCACCTTCAAAGAGTTACGCCAATTCTTGGGACTGGTCGGGTACTACCAAAGATTTATTAAGGGCTATACCAAAATAGCAGCACCCATGCAAGATCTCCTGGTAGGTCAATCGAAAAACGATTCCAAAGGCTAAAGGATGCTTTAACGGGAGAAGAAATTCTGACGTATCCTGATTACAACCTACCGTTCCTACTATACATGGATGCAAGCAATGAAGGCCTAAGAGCAGTCTTAGCTCAGCGACAGCAAGGCAAGGAAAAGGTGATAGCCTACGCCAGCAGAAAGCTCTGTCCAACAGAGAGGAACCTGGAGAACTACAGCTCCTTCAAGCTGGAGTTCCTGGCCCTGGTCTGGGCAATCACAGAGCATTTCAAGCATTACCTGGCATCCGCCCCGTTCACAGCTTTCACTGACAACAACCCTCTAACCCACTTAGAGACTGCAAAGCTGGGAGCCCTGGAGCAGCGTTGGGTGGCAAGACTGTGGAACTATGACTTCACTGTTTAGTACCGGGCAGGTCACAGGAATGGCAACGCTGATGCCCTGTCCAGAATGCCTAACCTCCCAGATGAAGGAGAAGACATAGACGACCTGAAAGAGATAGAATTACCAGCTTTCCATTGCACAGGTACAGCATCATGTCATCAGGCGAGTCAAAAACATAAAGAGAGGACTGTGAACCCTTTACCTCACCATGACTGGGAGAGACTCAAGCCAATGATCCCGACGTCAGCTTAGTCAAAGAACTGATCACTCAAGAGCACGCCAGTATGGATCCCGATGCCTCACTAGATGCCAAGCGCCTGTGGAAAGAAAGAGGAAAGTTATTCGTCTACCAAGGAAAGCTATGCAGACGATACCTGAATCCCAGAATGCACAAAGTTATCTGGCAGATAGTTGTCCCAAAAACAGAAGTCCAAATGATCCTAGAAGCTTATCACAATGATGCAGGACACTTTGGATGGAAGAAACTGGAAATGCTGCTAAAAGATCGTTTTTACTGGGTCGGCATGAGAGGTTCAATCGACAGATGGTGTAAGAACTGTGGACCATGTCACCATAGAAGAAGAGACCACTTAAATCAGAAAGCACCATTGCAGCCAATAATTACCAAAAGACCTCTTGAAATAGTTGCTCTAGACTATGTGAAGTTAACCCCGAGCCGAACAGGTTATACTTACGCACTCACCATGGTTGACCACTACTCAAAATTCCTCGTAGTAGTTCCAGTTAAAGACTTAACCGCAGAAGTAGCAGCCAAAGCGTTTCAGAGTTACTTTTGTCGCCCACATGGGTATCCAGACCAAGTCTTAACTGACCAAGGACCAGCATTCGAGTCAGACTTATTCCACGTATTCCTAGGATTATATGGGTGTAAAAAGATAAGGACCACACCATATCATCCCAGACAAACGGGTTGTGTGAGAAGATAAACAACATCGTGATTGATATGTTAAAAACCTTACCCCTCGATGAGAGAAATCAGTGGCCTGAAAAATTTCCTGACCTTGTGGATATCTACAACCACATACCAGTTAGTTCAACCAGCTACGCACCAGCTTATCTAATGCGAGCGAGACCAGGAAAACTTCCAATTGACTTAGAAATGGGAATAATTGAACCAACACAAGATTCTCCAGATGAAGATTGGAATAATCAACGCCAAGAAAATTAAGAAAAGTACAAGAAAGTGTTGAGAGAAACCTAAATCAAAGCAGAAGCAAACAAGAGCATGATTTCAATAAACACGCTTCAGCAGAACCCTTAACTACAGGTGAATTAGTACTTAAAAGAAAGAGAAAAACCAATAAACTAGATGATAATTGGGAATCAGAACCTTACACAGTAATGCCGTCAAACTATGACAACTCCAAAACATGTGTCATTAGTAAGGATAAAGGAAGAACAACTGTAACCGTATCCAGAGACCATCTGAAGAGATGTCCTGACTAGTGATGCACGAGTACTAAAATGCTCGGGTGCTCGAAGCTCGGGCGGAGCATCCCAAGATACTCGTGTACTCGGCCCGAGCACCGAGCCCAATGTTATCCTATGGGAGACCCGAGTATTTTTCTGACATGACCCCTGGCAGCATGGAAAAAGCCTAAAAATGTCACAAAAGTATCAGAACAGTGCTGAAATTACATGGGAACAGCATGGGGAAGACCCTGGAAGCATCTCAGACCCCAAGGTCACTGCTGTGACCAATGTTGTCAGACCATTACGCCACTTTTACAGACTGTCAAGAAAACGTTACAAAATGAAACCAAAATGGATTTTCATGGAAAACATATTAAGGCTCAGACCCACTGGTGAGACAGAGTTGGTGTATGTTAGTTTTTTGGATTATATCAAAGATTTTTTTTTTAAAATTGTGTGGCCTCCCATGCCCCTGGGAAGAGACGTAAATGAAGGCCTCTTTAAATAATGTGCCCATTATAAGGAAGTGTGTGTTTTGCAGCATTGCCCTAGGCAGGGAAGCCAAAAATTGGGAGGCACTTCAATGCCCCTAGGTAGAGGCGTGCATGAGGGCCTTTTTAAAAAATGTGGCCATTGGAAGCAAGTGGGTCTTTTTTCTTTTGCCCTAGGCAGGGAAGCCAAAGGTATGGCGGCACCAATATGCCCCTGGAAAGAGGCGTGCATAAGGGCCTTTAAAAAAAATGTGCCCATTGTAAGCAAGTGTATCTGCTGTAGTATTGCCCTAGGCAGGGAAGCCAAAAATTGGGAGGCACCAATATGCCCCTGCATAGAGGCGTGCATGAGGGCTTTTTCAAAAAATGTGCCCATTGTAAGCAAGTGTGTCTGTTTTAGTATTGCCCTAGGCAGGGAAGCCAAAGGTATGGAGGCACCAAGATGCCCCTGCATAGAGGCGTGCATGAGGGCTTTTGCAAAAAATGTGCCCATTGTAAGCAAGTGTATCTGCTGTAGTATTGCCCTACGCAGGGAAGCCATAAATTGGGTAGCACTTCAATGCCCCTGGATAGAGACGTGCATGAGAGCCTTATAAACTAATGTGCCCATTTGAAGAAAGTGAGTCTGCTGTACTATCTCCCTAGTCAGGGAAGCCAAAAATTGGGTAGCACTTCAATGCCCCTGGGATGAAACATGGAGGAGAGCCTCTAAAAATTGTTCCCATTACAAAGGAACGGGTCTCCTGTACTTGCAATGCCCTTTCTGGAAGCATGGACTAAAACATTTACTCCTCGGGGGTATACATGAAACTAATGCCTAACTTTACAACGGTTTGGTGCATCATCATCATAAATATGATGTCCAAAAATTATGCTTTTGTGGCATCATGAACCACGGTCACACTGATTATATGATGGTGGCTGCTGAGGAGAAGGAGGAGCAGTACAGCAAGTAGCCAAACACATGAAGTGTGTACCGATGTGTGGGTGTGTGGAGGTGCATGGGAATCTACCGACACAAAATGTAAATTCCGCTATCATCTGGTGGTGGTGTGGTGAATTCAGGCCCAATCCAACCCTTATTCATCTTGATCAGAGTCAGCCTGTCAGCATTTTCAGTTGACAGGCGGGTGCGTTTATCTGTAATGATTCCACCTGCGGCACTAAAAACACGCTCTGATAAAACGCTAGCGGCAGGGCACGCCAGGACTTCCAAGGCATAGAGAGCCAATTCCTGCCACGTGTCCAGCTTGGATACCCAATAATTGTAAGGCACAGAAGAGTATAGGAGCACTTTAGTACGATCAGCAAGGTACTCCCTCAGCATCTTTGCAAACTTTGCATTCCTTGTGACACTACCCGGCACCTCAGAGCCTGTGGTACTGGGGGTGCTGAGAAAAGTGTCCCAGATCTTTGAGAGTGTTCCCCTACCTCTGCTGGATTGTACTTGTGCCTCTCTCTGCCGGACACCTTGGTTGTCCACTGAATCGTGACCTCTGCCGCTAACGTTTTCAGAAGGGAATTTTTTTAATAATTCCGCCACTATGGCCTTCTGGTACTGCAGCATTTTTGCAGACCTCTCCGCTTCAGGAATAAGAGAAATAAAGTTCTCTTTGTAGCGTGGGTCTAAAAGTGTCACCAACCAGTAATGAGTGTCCGCCAAGATCTTCATAACACGAGGGTCACGACACAGGCAGCGTAACATAAAGTCAGCCATGTGCGCTAGACTGTTAACAGTCAAGACTTCTGGGTCCTCACCAACAGCATGACTGGCCATGCTGACCTACTCCTCCTCATCCTCTTCCTCAACTTCCTCCTCCTCCTCTCCCCTGTCCTCTGACCATCCCCGCTCAACCGACGGTCTGACGGTTGTGCATGTATTTCCGTCAATTCCAAATGAAAGTAGCTCCATTTCTTCTTCCTCCTCCTCCTCCTAGTCATAGTCCTCCAATGCACGTTGGGATGAGATGAGGCTGGGCTGTGTGTAATCACCCAGTACGGTTTCTTGCTCCAACTCATCATGCTCCGCCTGCAATGCATCGTCTTTGATTTTGAGCAGAGAGCGTTTTAGAAGACAGAGAAGCGAGATGGTGAAGCTAATGATGGCGTCATCGCCGCTCACCATCTTGGTGGAGTCCTCAAAGTTTTGGAGGACGGTACATATGTCAGACATCAATGTCCACTCCTGAGGTCTTATGTGTGGAGTTTGAACCGTATACCGATGGCCTAGTTGATGCTGGTACTCAACAACTGCCCTCTTCTGCTCACAAATCCTGACCAACATGTGCAGTGTGGAATTCCAATGCGTGGGGACATAACACACCAGTCTGTGATACGGAACCTGCAAACGGCGCTGAAAGCCGGCAAGGACGGCAGAAGCAGTAGGTGACTTTCTAAAATGGGCACACAGGCGGCGTACTTTGACGAGCAGATCTGACAGCTCCGGGTAGGATTTAAGAATCCGCTGAACCATGAGGTTGAGCACATGGGCCATGCATGGAACATGTGTCAGCTCGCCTCGCCTCAGAGCCGCCACAAGGTTCCGGCCATTGTCACACACGACCATGCCTGGCTGTAGGTTCTGCGGTGTGAGCCAGTGATCTGCCTGCTGTTTCAGAGCTGTCCACAACTCTTCAGCGTTGTGGGGTTTGTCACCTATGCATATTAGCTTCAGCACAGCCTGTTGCCGCTTAGCAGAGGCAGTGCTGCAGTGCTTCCAGCTTGGGACTGGTGTGGAGCGTGAAGTGGAGGAGGAGGAGGAGGAGCATGACGTGCCAGAGCTGTACACTGTGGGTGAAACCCTGACTGAGTTAGGGCCTGCTATCCTTGGTGTGGGAAGGACGTGTTCTGGGTCCCGGCTTCCACAATATTAGCCCAGTGTGCTGTCAGAGAGATGTACCGGCCCTGCCCACAAGCACTTGTCCACGTGTCCGTGGTTAGGTGGGCTTTGCCTGAAACTGCGTTGTTCAGGGCACGTATGATGTTTTGTGACACGTGCTTATGTAATGCGGGGACGGCACACCGGGAAAAATAGTGTCGGCTGGCGACCGAGTAACGTGGGACAGCCGCCGCCATCAGGTCGCGGAATGCTTCCGTCTCCACCAGCCTAAAAGACAACATTTCCAGCGCAAGCAGTCGTGAAATGTGTGCATTTAGAACTGTGGCATGTGGGGCGTTGGCAGCGTATTTGCGCCTGCGTTCCAAAGATTGGTGAATGGATAACTGAACGCCGTGCTGGGACATGGACGTGGTTGCTGATGGTGGTATTTCTGCTTGTGCAAGTACAGGTGAAGGACAGGAGGCATCTTCACCAGCAGTATGGACAGGAGATTGGCTTGCATGCACAACAGTGGAAGATGCAGCGGTGTCACCCGCAGACAATGCTACTGTACTCTGCTGTACATCCCACAAAGTCGGGTGCTTTGCTGCCATGTGCCTGATCATGCTGGTGGTGGTCAAGCTGCTAGTTTTTGCTCCCCCTGCTGATGCTGGCATGGCAGGTGTTGCAAATGGCCTTTTTTGAATTATCTGCACACACCTTAAAAAACAGCCAGACTCGGGAAGACCTAGCATTTGTACTGGCAACATCACTCGTGTTGTTGTTTCGGGGAACGGTTGCCTGCCTTCTGCCTGCGGACACCACCCTGCTTCTTTCAGTCTGTTGGGATGCTACGCCTAACTCCCCCTGTGCACTGCTGTCCTCACTCTGCATGTCCTCCTGCCAGGTTGGGTCAGTTACTGGATCATCCACCACGTCGTCTTCCTCTTCCGCACCCTGATCCTCCTCCTGACTTTCTGGCAATTGTGTCTCATCATCGTCCACCTCTTGTTGAGACACGTTCCCACCGTTGCCTTCGTGAGACTGTTTCTGCTCAAATATTTGGGCATCGGTACATACGATCTCCTCGTGACCCACTTCAAGTGGAGCTGGCGAGAGGCCAGAATCTATGAATGGATAAGTGAACAGCTCTTCAGAGTGTCCAAGTGTGGGATCAGTTATGTCCGGGTCCGGGCACTCGGCATGGTGAGAGGAAGGAGGATCAGGGTGTGGAATGTGCAGTCCAGTCTCACGGCTACTGACACTTGACTGTGTGGAAAACAGGCTAGGATGGATGAGCCTGAAAACCAGCCCCAGATGCGATGCAGGCTGGTATACTGGCACAGCGAGGTTTGGTAGATACCCTGCCTCCCTGCCTGCCTGTATACTGCTCTATTAGTCCTCTGAAGGACTGTTGTGGTAAATAGACTGGCAGCCCTGTGCCTACACTAGCTGAAAGGCCATAAATCTGTCCCTCAATCAGCAGCAGCTCTCCCTACACTGACTGTCTAATGGCGCAGAGTGACGAGCACAGCGCGGTCAGGCCTTATAAAGACGCTGTGCGGCCAGCCACTCACTGTAATGCCACAACCAACATGGCTGTGGTATTACAGTGTCTGTCAGTCAATCCCTGCATGCGGGCTGGCTCTTAAAAGAGCGCCAACATGGAGGAGGTGGACCCCAAGCATAGCAAGAGTATCGCGAGATTACTTGGTACTCACCGAGTACCCCGAGTACCGTGATATTCATGCGAGTACCGAGTAGTGACAAGCATACTCGCTCATCTCTAGTCCTGACCAGTTGAAACCTCAGCAAACAAGTTATCCTTCAATAACAGTTGAAGAACCAATGGAAAACTTAGTCCATAAAGAAATTGGAGATTTACCAGCCAACTGGCCTCAATGCAACGGAGCATTTATCATACAAGTTATTTCCTTTTACAAACCTGTAGAAAACCAAATACCAATTCAACCCGTTCAAGATGAACATATTCAAATGCAAGAAGTGCAGCCTGTTATACCGGAACCTGAGATTCCTATAATCGGTGAACCTGCTAGTCTCACAGTAAGACAAAGAATTCACAGACAGCTACCTACATTACCGCCTTTACCAGAGGATAGTCCAGTAGAAAGATTACATGCGTACTATGGAATTCCAGAATCACGTAGGTCAAATAGAGGAAGAGATAGTGCATGCACTACACAAGTAGCAGACTTTCACACGCCAATACTGCGCAGATCCACACGTAGTACTCAAGGACAAGCCCCACCTAGATATGGAGAGTGGGTTTAAAATGTAAAAGCATAATAATACCTGTTAGCACAATGTAAATAGTGACCTTAGTCCGGAAGTGTAAAAAGTAGTGTACAGAAGGGTGGAGGAACTGGGCACTGTCCCAAGTATATTAAGTTGGGGACAGAAAGTGCCTGGGGTAGAGAAAGAAGGTTAGACCCGACCTCCTAAGCAGAGACACCCATAGGGAATTGTGTAAAGTTAAAATGTATACCCGTAAATTTGCTTAAGCCATCAGAGACTTTACTGCTGGACTTTACCCTTTTTCCCGTTTACTTGAACCCGGACTATAGTCACAGGACTAATGTGACAAAAATTGCTTCCCCTTCCATTTTCTTCCCCTCAGCCTGCGGCAGATGGACTAGTGCCGTATGGATGCTTTTCATATTTTCCTTCTTTTCAGTGATTTTGTATTTCAATTTAAGACTCTGTAAATACGGTTATTAAATATATATAAAATGTTAAAGTTGTAAAGAAAAACTTTGCTCAGTCTGGGAGAACTGAAGTTAACTAAGGGGAATGTGGCACCCTGTTTGGGCACCACAGATCTCTTAGGACACAATGGAAAAGTACAAGCAAGCAGCCCTGACTACTCACAACACCTTTCACCCCAGACTGTAAGGGGAGCTCCACTGGTGCCTAAGCCGTTTACCTATAAATACGGGTCCTGGAGGGAAAACTGGAGTGACGCAGTCACTACGAACTGTAACAGCTAGAGAGCTGACCTGGTACTGGACCACACTAGCCCTACCAGCACACCGGGATGTGTAGACCTCGAACAGGGGTCATAGGAACAGGAGACAATAATGAATGGGCAGAGGAGTCATCCTGACTCACGCTCCTCTAATGATAATGAGATGACTCTAGCTGGACCACACCTCTAATGATAATGAGATGACTCTGTGAACCAGCAACCTACTAATGATATGAGTGACTCTGTGACCACACCCTTAATGATAATGATGACTCTGTGACCACGCCCTTAATGATAATGAGATGACTCTGCTGACCACACTCTAATGATATAGATGACTCTGCTGACCACACCTCTAATGATAAGATACTCTGCTGACCACACCCTCTAATGAATGAGATGACTCTGCTGACCACCCCTTAATGATATGAGATGACTCTGCTGACCACACCCTCTAATGATAATGAATACTCTGTGACCAACCCTCTAATGATAATGAATGACTCTGCTGACCACACCCCTAATGATAATGGATGACTCTGCTGACCACACCCTCTATGAATGAGATGACTCTGCTGACCCACCCTCTAATGATAAAGATGACTCTGCTGACACACGCCCTCTAATGATAATGAATGACTCTGCTGACCACACCTTAAATGATAAGTGACTCTGCTGACCACACCTCTAATGATAATGAGATGACTCTGCTGACCACACCCTCTAATGTATGAGATGACTCTACACCCCTAGTAGAGAGACTGTGACCACCTCTAAGTAGAGAACTCCACACCTTAATGTAAAGTACTTGTGACCACACTCTAATGAATGAGATGACTTCTGCACACTTAATATATGAGTTCTGCTGACCACACCCCTAATGATATAGGACTGCCATAAGAAGAATGCTTCCACCCCTATTATTCTCCCCACCTCATGAAGATGACTTGCTGACCACACCTCTTATATAGAATTGTCAATTATGTAATGGATATTGTCACACTTAATGTAAGAATGACTCTGCTGCAACCTAATGAAATGAGAGACTCTGGCCAACCTCTTGATAATGAGTGACTCTGTGACACACTAATGTAAGAATGACTGCTGCCAACCCTCAATGTAATGAATGACTTGCCCCCCTTAATGATATGAATGACCTGTGACACCTCTAAGATAATGGATGATTGCTGCCACCCTAATGAAATGAGATACCTGTGACCACACTATGATAATAGATGACCGTGAAACCCTATGAAATGAGGACTGGCACACCCTTAAATAATGGGAATGACCCTCGATGAGATGACCGTGACCACACCCTCAAGAATGGATACTTGCTGACCACACCTTAATGATATAATACTCTGCTGACCAACCCTCTAATGATAATGAGATGACTCTGCTGACACACCCCCCACACCCTCTAATGATAATGAGATGACTCTGATGACCAACCCCTCTAATGATAATGAGATGACTCTGATGACCACACCCTCTAATGATAATGAGATGACTCTGCTGACCACACCCTCTAATTATAATGAGATGACTCTGCTGACCAAACCCTCTAATGATAAAGAGGTGACTCTGCTGACCACACCCTCTAATGATAATGAGATGACTCTGCTGGCCACACCCTCTAATGATAATGAGATGACTCTGCTGACCACGCTTTCTAATGATATGGAGATGACTCTGCTGACCACAACCTCTAATTATAATGAGATGGCTCTGCTGACCACGCCCTCTAATGATAATGAGATGACTCTGCTGACCACACCCTCTAATGATAATGAGATGGCTCTGCTGACCACACCCTCTAATGATAATGAGATGACTCTGCTGGCCACACCCTCTAATGATAATGAGATGACTCTGCTGACCACGCTTTCTAATGATATGGAGATGACTCTGCTGACCACACCCTCTAATTATAATGAGATGGCTCTGCTGACCACGCCCTCTAATGATAATGAGATGACTCTGCTGACCACACCCTCTAATGATAATGAGATGGCTCTGCTGACCACACCCTCTAATGTTTAATGAGATGACTCTGCTGGCCACGCCCTCTAATGATAATGAGATGACTCTGCTGGCCACGCCCTCTAATGATAATGAGATGACTCTGCTGGCCATACCCTCTAATGATAATGAGATGACTCTGATGACCACACCCTCTAATGATAATGAGATGACTCTGCTGACCACACCCTCTAATGATAATGAGATGACTCTGCTGACCACACCCTCTAATGATAATGAGATGACTCTGCTGACCACACCCTCTAATGATGAGATGACTCTGCTGGCCACACCCTCTAATGATAATGAGATGACTCTGCTGACCACACCCTCTAATGATAATGAGATGACTCTGCTGACCACACCCTTTAATGATAATGGGATCACTCTGCTGATCACACCCTCTAATGATGAGATGA
Source organism: Allobates femoralis (assembly GCA_033576535.1). NCBI lineage: Eukaryota > Metazoa > Chordata > Amphibia > Anura > Aromobatidae > Allobates > Allobates femoralis. The sequence goes on from JARQOC010000005.1 coordinate 1,017,016, forward strand.
CTCTGCAAACCACACCCTCTAATGATAAATGAGATGACTCTGCTGACCACACCCTCTAATGATAATGAGATGACTCTGATGACCACACCCTCTAATGATAATGAGATGACTCTGATGACCACACCCTCTAATGATAATGAGATGACTCTGCTGACCACACCCTCTAATTATAATGAGATGACTCTGCTGACCAAACCCTCTAATGATAAAGAGGTGACTCCTGCTGACCACACCCTCTAATAATAATGAGATGACTCTGCTGGCCACACCCTCTAATGATAATGAGATGACTCTGCTGACCACGCTTTCTAATGATATGGAGATGACTCTGCTGACCACAACCTCTAATTATAATGAGATGACTCTGCTGACCACACCCTCTAATGATAATGAGATGACTCTGCTGGCCACACCCTCTAATGATAATGAGATGGCTCTGCTGACCACACCCTCTAATGATAATGAGATGGCTCTGCTGTCCACACCATCTAATGATAATGAGATGACTCTGCTGGCCACGCCCTCTAATGATAATGAGATGACTCTGCTGGCCACGCCCTCTAATGATAATGAGATGACTCTGCTGGCCACACCCCTTTAATGATAATGAGATGACTCTGATGACCACACCCTCTAATGATAATGAGATGACTGCTGACCACGCCCTCTAATGATAATGAGATGACTGCTGACCACACCCTCTAATGATGAGATGACTCTGCTGACCACCCCTCTAATGATAATGAGATGACTCTGCTGACCACGCCCTCTAATGATAATGAGATGACTCTGCTGACCACACCCTCTAATGATAATGAGATGACTCTGCTGACCACACCCTCTAATGATAATGAGATGACTCTGCTGACCACGCCCTCTAATGATAATGAGATGACTCTGCTGACCACACCCTTTAATGATAATGAGATGACTCTGCTGACCACACCCTCTAATGATAATGAGATGACTCTGCTGACCACACCCTCTAATGATAATGAGATGACTCTGCTGACCACGCCCTCTAATGATAATGAGATGACTCTGCTGACCACACCCTCTAATGATAATGAGATGACTCTGCTGACCACACCCTCTAATGATAATGAGATGACTCTGCTGACCACGCCCTCTAATGATAATGAGATGACTCTGCTGACCACACCCTCTAATGATAATGAGATGACTCTGCTGACCAACCCTCTAATTAATAATGAGATGACTCTGCTGACCAAACCCTCTAATGATAAAGAGGTGACTCTGCTGACCACACCCATCTAATAATAATGAGATGACTCTGCTGGCCACACCCTCTAATAGATAATGAGATGACTCTGCTGACCACGCTTTCTAATGATATGGAGATGACTCTGCTGACCACAACCTCTAATTATAATGAGATGACTCTGCTGACCACACCCTCTAATGATAATGAGATGACTCTGCTGGCCACACCCTCTAATGATAATGAGATGGCTCTGCTGACCACACCCTCTAATGATAATGAGATGGCTCTGCTGTCCACACCATCTAATGATAATGAGATGACTCTGCTGGCCACGCCCTCTAATGATAATGAGATGACTCTGCTGGCCACGCCCTCTAATGATAATGAGATGACTCTGCTGGCCACACCCTTTAATGATAATGAGATGACTCTGATGACCACACCCTCTAATGATAATGAGATGACTGCTGACCACGCCCTCTAATGATAATGAGATGACTGCTGACCACACCTCTAATGATGAGATGACTCTGCTGACCACACCCTTTAATGATAATAAAATCACTTTGCTGTCCACAACCTCTAATGATGAGATGACTCTGCTGACCACACCCTCTAATGATAATGAGATGACTCTGCTGACCACGCCCTCTAATGATAATGAGATGACTCTGCTGACCACACCCTCTAACGATAATGAGATGACTCTGCTGACCACACCCTCTAATGATAATGAGATGACTCTGCTGACCACACCCTCTAATGATAATGAGATGACTCTGCTGACCACGCCCTCTAATGATAATGAGATGACTCTGCTGACCACGCCCTCTAATGATAATGAGATGACTCTGCTGACCACGCCCTCTAATGATAATGAGATGACTCTGCTGACCACACCCTCTAATGATAATGAGATGACTCTGCTGACCACACCCTCTAATGATATTGAGATGGCTCTGCTGACCACACCCTCTAATAATAATGAGATGACTCTGCTGACCACACCCTCTAATGATATTGAGATGGCTCTGCTGACCACACCCTCTAATAATAATGAGATCACTCTGCTGACCACACCCTCTAATGATAATGACTCATGAATTATTTTTCATTGTTTTAGAGCAGAGGCAACACACTCCTCTGCCCCTTTTAGGTTTCTAGAAGCACCCCTCCCCTATCAGGAATTTACGACCCGGCTGAGTCGTGAAATCGAGCTGCAGGGTTCTGGTTTTTCCCTCCAACATCCACATGGTAATCTTTTGTCTTCAGCTACAAACACTCAATGTCAACTCTAATTATGCACGTCAACACCAAAATTACATAAACCATAATTTTGTTATGCTGGAATTTGGGGGTTCGCACTGTCCCCTCTCACATGTCTGGGAAAATATCAGAAACTTGGGAAATGAAATATGTCCACCAGCACATCACAGACATGTCATATTTGGACTCAATAAGCACCTAAAATCACCAGGGAAAACATGGTGTTCATATCATTGACCTGGGAGCGTCCCGGCCAAATGTATGGAAAAATGGAAGTTTTGATAACTTTGCAGATGGGTGTTCCTCCAAGAAGACAGCCTATATGTGAGGTCAGCACAGGATGAGCGCCTGGGGGGATGGCTTAAAGGATAAAACTTGAGCGTCCGTCTGTGGTGCTTCATTCCAGCCCGGACGAAGGACATAGTAACACTATCACTGTGAGGCGGAATCATAACCCATCCCGGGGTGCCCTCCCCCCCCTAGGTCTGCGACTGTCACCGCGTGGCTCTGCTTTAGTGTTTTATCTTCATTTTAATCCCTTTTATTTGAATAACTGTTATGCATATATGTAAATTGTCTCTTTTAAAATATCTTTTTGTCTTTTTGTAATAACTGCCTTTTCTTTGCAATAAAAACTGTTCTATGACGATCTGACACGTCCTCAAGGCAAATTCACGTTACCAAACAGGTGACCGATCCGCCTGAAAGAGGATGAAGGTGGCAGCATCATTTCTGTAATTATGTGATATTGTGGCCTGAGGGTGGCTGGATCGAGGAATATATACATTCCTGGCAGGAACATCCTGTCACATCACGTGTCACGATAGATGACATAAATTAGAGCAGCTGGGCTCCTTTGCTTATCCTCTGACAATACTGTATTTGGTCAGCAGGCTAAGGGGGCGCCAGAGAGCTGCAGGTCCTGGCTAAGTTTGTGACACTATTTATACAGGGAGCTCCCCCTAGTGGTGACTGCAGACAGGATCTTATCATGTATCTCTGTATACAGGGAGCTCCCCCTAGTGGTGACTGCAGAGAGGATCTTATCATGTATCTCTGTATACAGGGATCTCCCCCTAGTGGTGACTGCAGACTGGATCTTATCATGGATCTCTGTATACAGGGAGCTCCCCCTAGTGGTGACTGCAGACAGGATCTTATCATGTATCTCTGTATACAGGGATCTCCCCCTAGTGGTGACTGCAGACAGGATCTTATCATGGATCTCTGTATACAGGGAGCTCCCCCTAGTGGTGACTGCAGACAGGATCTTATCATGTATGTCTGTATACAGGGAGCTCCCCCTAGTGGTGACTGCAGACAGGATCTTATCATGTATCTCTGTATAAAGGGAGCTCCCCTTGTGGTGACTGCATATAGGATCTTATCATGTATCTCTATACAGGGAGCTCCTCCTAGTGGTGACTGCAGACATGATCTTATCATGTATCTCTGTATACAGGGAGCTCCCCCTAGTGGTGACTGCATATAGGATCTTATCATGTATCTCTATACAGGGAGCTCCTCCTAGTGGTGACTGCAGACATGATCTTATCATGTATCTCTGTATACAGGGAGCTCCCCCTAGTGATGAGTGCAGACAGGATCTTATCATGTATCTCTGTATACAGGGAGCTCCCCTAGTGGTGAGTGCAGGCAGGATCTTATCATGTATTTCTGTATACAGGGAGCTCCCCCTAGTGGTGACTTCATATAGGATGTTATCATGCATCTCTGTATACATGAAGCTACCGCTAGTGGTGACTGCAGACAGGATGTTATCATGTATCTCTGTATACAGGGAGCTCCCCCTAGTGGTGACTGCAGACAGGATGTTATCATGTATCTCTGTATACAGGGAGCTCCCCCTAGTGATGACTGCAGACAGGATCTTATCATGTATCTCTGTATACAGGGAGCTCCCCCTAGTGATGACTGCATATAGGATCTTATCATGTATCTCTGTATACAGGGAGCTCCCCCTAGTGGTGACAGCAGACAGAATCTTACCATGTATCTATATACAGGGAGCTCACCCTAGTGGTGACTGAAGACAGGATGTTATCATGTATCTCTGTATACAGGGAGCTCCCCCTAGTGGTGACTGTAGACAGGATCTTATCATGTATCTCTGTATACAGGGAGCTCCCCTAGTGGTGACTGCACACAGAATCTTATCATGTATCTCTGTATACAGGGAGCTCCCCCTAGTGGTGACAGCAGACAGAATCTTATCATGTATCTATATACAGGGAGCTCCCCTAGTGGTGACTGAAGACAGGATGTTATCATGTGTCTCTGTATACAGGGAGCTTCCCCTAGTGGTGATTGCAGACAGAATATTATCATGTATCTCTCTATACAGGGAGCTCTCTCTAGTGGTGACTGCAGACAGGATCCTACCATGTATCTCTGTATACAGGGAGCTCCCCCTAGTGGTGACTGCAGACAGGATCTTATCATGTATCTCTCTATACAGGGAGCTCCCCTAGTGGTGACTCCAGACAGGATCTTATCATGTATCTCTGTATACAGGGAGCTCCCGCTAGTGGTGACTGCAGATAGTATCTTATCATGTATCTCTGTATACAGGGAGCTCCCCCTAGTGGTGACTGTAGACAGGATCTTATCATGTATCTCTGTATACAGGGAGCTCCCGCTAGTGCTGACTGCAGACAGGATCTTATCATGTATCTCTGTATACAGGGAGCTCCCCCTAGTGTTGACTGTAGACAGGATCTTATCATGTATCTCTGTATACAGGGAGCTCCCGCTAGTGCTGACTGCAGACAGGATCTTATCATGTATCTCTGTATACAGGGAGCTCCCCCTAGTGTTGACTGCAGACAGAATCTTATCATGTATCTCTGTATATTGGGAGCTCCCCCTAGTGGTGACTGCAGACAGGATCTTATCATGTATCTATGTATACAGGGAGCTCCCCCTAGTGGTGGCTGCAGACAGGATCTTATCATGTATCTCTTTATACAGGGAGCTCCCCCTAGTGGTGACTGCAGACAGGATCTTATCATGTATCTCTGCATACAGAGAGCTCCCCCTAGTGGTGACTGCAGACAGCATCTTATCATGTATCTCTGTATACAGGGAGCTCCCCTAGTGGTGACTGTAGACAGGATCTTATCATGTATCTCTGTATACAGGGAGCTCCCCCTAGTGGTGACTGCAGACAGGATCTTATCATGTATCTCTGTATACAGGGAGCTCCCCCTAGTGGTGGCTGCAGACAGGATCTTATCATGTATCTCTGTATACAGGGAGCTCCCCCTAGTGGTGACTGCAGACAGGATCTTATCATGTATCTCTGTATACAGGGAGCTCCCCCTAGTGGTGACTGCAGACAGGATCTTATCATGTATCTCTGTATACAGGGAGCTCCCCCTAGTGGTGGCTGCAGACAGGATCTTATCATGTATCTCTGTATACAGGGAGCTCCCCTAGTGGTGACTGCAGACAGGATCTTATCATGTATCTATGTATACAGGGAGCTCCCCCTAGTGGTGGCTGCAGACAGGATCCTATTATGTATCTCTGTATACAGGGAGCTCCCCTAGTGGTGACTGCAGTCAGGATCTTATCATGTATCTCTGTATACAGGGAGCTCCCCTAGTGGTGACTGCAGACAGGATCTTATCATGTATCTCTGTATACAGGGAGCTCCCCTAGTGGTGACTGCAGACAGGATCCTATTATGTATCTCTGTATACAGGGAGCTCCCCCTAGTGGTGACTGCAGACAGGATCCTATTATGTATCTCTGTATACAGGGAGCTCCCCCTAGTGGTGGCTGCAGACAGGATCCTATTATGTATCTCTGTATACAGGGAGCTCCCCTAGTGGTGACTGCAGTCAGGATCTTATCATGTATCTCTGTATACAGGGAGCTCCCCCTAGTGGTGACTGCAGACAGGATCTTATCATGTATCTCTGTATACAGGGAGCTCCCCTAGTGGTGGCTGCAGACAGGATCCTATTATGTATCTCTGTATACAGGGAGCTCCCCCTAGTGGTGACTGCAGACAGGATCTTATCATGTATCTATGTATATAGGGAGCTCCCCCTATTGGTGGCTGCAGACAGGATCCTATTATGTATCTCTGTATATTGGGAGCTCCCCCATATTTAATTATGTATTTCTGTGTATATACATAAGAAAATGTGAACTTTGGCCATATTGAAGATATTAGATTTTGAGTCTCCATATTTCCTCTTTTCTATAATAAAGTAGCAATAAGTGATGATTCTTCCTGCGTCCTCCATCCATTCTATCATCTACCTATAGATTGTCTGTCGGATGATGTCAGTCCACTGGGGTTAATCCATTTTTTGGTAGAACATGAGGCGCCCGGGGAGACGTCAAACAAAAATAAACTTGAAAGTTGTTCATTTTGCTCCTTGAAGCGCGGTTCACTTTTGTGGTATTTATGTTAATAATAGTTTGATCAGTGAGGCCTGAACTTTCAATGGAAGGACGGGAAGAGAGAGCGCGGAGATATTGTGGCGCCTTAATCTTGATCTGTCATATATGTGCGATCTGTTCATTATTTCTCTCTGTCTAATGGGGACCATAGAAAAATGTTTCCCCTTTTACATATATTCAAAAATTCCAGTGGACTGAAGTGTAACCGTAATGGTTGGGAGACGCACCTGCCGGGACCTTTCGCTTGGCGGATTTCACAACCTCCCGCTGTGATTTCTCTTCCTTTTTTTTTTTTTTAAAGGACAAGAAAGAATTGTCAGCATTAAGCAAATCAGCGGAGAGCGGCGTCTGCGGTAAGCACGGCCGGGAATGAGAGCAAAAGGAACAGAAAAAATACAGACATTTCACTTTGACAATTTCTTCTTTTTTTATTCAATTTTTTCCAATTTTCATCTTAAAGGGTGTAAAAAAAACCCACATACATACATGCAAAAGAGCCGCGGAATATTCTAATGCGCAGTTAAATGAAGAACACATTCACCTTAAAGTTTTCTCCTCTTTTTTGGTCTCCTCTCAAGTCTTCTCCTGGATGATGAATAGCCGAGATTGAAATCCAGCTGAATATGAGTCGGAGGCGGCAGTGAAAGGGCCTCGTTTCAGGACATTTTAAAATATATATATAAAAAAGCTTGGATATTTCTGGTTAATTACAATGTATCTTCCGGTTGGGATCCCTGGGCAGAACCTCAATCCAAAAAGAGACAATGGAAGAAGAAGAAGGAGCCATTAAATGTGTCATCTTCTATTTGTCACATTGATGGGTTGAGAGCGTCTCGCTGAAGATGAAGTGTCCTACCCCGAGGATGGAGGCCCGGCCGCCTCCGATTCTTATCATGCACAGGCTGGAGCTCTTGTCCTTTATTTTCCTGGTATTCGGGATGAAGAGATTGGAAATGTCCCTTTATCCCCCAGCGGCTCCTGAGTCTCCTCCCAAAGTAACAACGGGAGGATAATAAATCCGGACAAGACCCGAAATAAAAAAGAAATGGATGAAAAGTTCTGCAACTTTGTAATGGACTTTGTATCATTTTAGCAACATTTTCTTCAATGTATTCTTGCTGTCAGTGACTGTGAACACTGAACCTGTACAAGAGTCAGAGAATTGGATACATTGTATCGATTCTCTGACCTGAGAAGTGGATACATTGTATCGATTCTCTGACCTGAGAAGTGGATACATTGTATCGATGCTCTGACCTGAGAAGTGGATACATTGTATCGATGCTCTGACCTGAGAAGTGGATACATTGTATCGATGCTCTGACCTGTGAAGTGGATACATTGTATCGATGCTCTGACCTGAGAAGTGGATACATTGTATCGATGCTCTGACCTGAGAAGTGGATACATTGTATCAATGCTCTGACCTGAGAAGTGGATACATTGTATCGATGCTCTGACCTGAGAAGTGGATACATTGTATCGATGCTCTGACCTGTGAAGTGGATACATTGTATCGATGCTCTGACCTGAGAAGTGGATACATTGTATCGATGCTCTGACCTGAGAAGTGGATACATTGTATCGATGTGCTGACCTGTGAAGTGGATACATTGTATCGATGCTCTGACCTGAGAAGTGGATACATTGTATCGATGCTCTGACCTGAGAAGTGGATACATTGTATCAATGCTCTGACCTGTGAAGAGGATACATTGTATCGATGCTCTGACCTGAGAAGTGGATACATTGTATCAATGCTCTGACCTGAGAAGTGGATACATTGTATCGATGCGCTGACCTGAGAAGTGGATACATTGTATCAATGCTCTGACCTGAGAAGTGGATACATTGTATCGATGCTCTGACCTGAGAAGTGGATACATTGTATCGATGATCTGACCTGAGAAATGGATACATTGTATCGATGCTCTGACCTGAGAAGTGGATACATTGTATCGATGCTCTGACCTGTGTAGTGGATACATTGTATCGATGCTCTGACCTGAGAAGTGGAGACATTGTATCGATGATCTGACCTGAGAAGTGGATACATTGTATCGATGATTTGACCTGAGAAGTGGATACATTGTATCAATGCTCTGACCTGAGAAGTGGATACATTGTATCGATGATCTGACCTGAGAAGTGGATACATTGTATCGATGCTCTGACCTGAGAAGTGGATACATTGTATCGATGCTCTGACCTGAGAAGTGGATACATTGTATCGATGATTTGACCTGAGAAGTGGATACATTGTATCGATGCTCTGACCTGAGAAGTGGATACATTGTATCGATGCTCTGACCTGAGAAGTGGATACATTGTATCGATGCTCTGACCTGAGAAGTGGATACATTGTATCGATGCTCTGACCTGAGAAGTGGATACATTGTATCAATGCTCTGACCTGAGAAGTGGATACATTGTATCGATGCTCTGACCTGAGAAGTGGATACATTGTATCGATGCTCTGACCTGAGAAGTGGATACATTGTATCAATGCTCTGACCTGAGAAGTGGATACATTGTATCGATGCTCTGACCTGAGAAGTGGATACATTGTATCAATGCTCTGACCTGAGAAGTGGATACATTGTATCGATGCTCTGACCTGAGAAGTGGATACATTGTATCGATGCTCTGACCTGAGAAGTGGATACATTGTATCAATGCTCTGACCTGAGAAGTGGATACATTGTATCGATGCTCTGACCTGAGAAGTGGATACATTGTATCAATGCTCTGACCTGAGCAGTGGATACATTGTATCGATGCTCTGACCTGAGAAGTGGATACATTGTATCAATGCTCTGACCTGAGAAGTGGATACATTGTATCGATGATCTGACCTGAGAAGTGGATACATTGTATCGATGATCTGACCTGAGAAGTGGATACATTATATCAATGCTCTGACCTGAGAAGTGGATACATTGTATAGATGCTCTGAAGTAAACATTCCTCAGACTGATACATTGTAACAAACTAGCAGAAATATCTGTGCAGCTGCTGGATGTTGGACATCTCAACCTTTCTGCTATGTAGCTGATGAAGGAAAGCAATATGTTAGCTCACCTGTTTGATAAGTGCAGAGTGTGACAAATGGACCCCTTTAATGTATAACCTATGAAGATTTCTTATTTATCTAGACAATATTGTATTTTGGTTTGCAAACTTGTAATATGCCACTCATGAGTTAAGTCCTTAAAATCTAGCCAAACGGTATTTTGTATTATGTTTACCCATAGTTCTTAGAGTCTTGTAGATGCTTGGTGATGTTGACTTTGTGTAATGTAATCATCTTGCCTTTGTATTGTATGTTATTTCCTACCTTGTGATAAGCCATTGTATTACCATGTGGATTGTTAACTCTATGTAAATGGCCTCAGCCACCATTGTTTAATGTCATGGATTGCAGACTAAACATATCCTGCTAGGTGCTATGTCAATCAGTATGTGACTCTCCATTGACAGAACTTAATCCTACTAACATTCCATTGCTATGTCAATCAGTATGTGGCTCTCCCTTGCCAGCAATACAAAACTGGAGGTAGTCTTATAAACAGGTTGAGATCCAGCCAATGAGAAGACAGTTTTATTCCACCAATCATGAAGTCCCCAATATCCTGCAATGAGGGCTGAGTGTATATAAGGAGACCTGTTAATTAACCAGGGTGATTTTGAAGATTCTGTCTAGTGACCTCAGTCTAGGGATTTCAGTCCCGGCTAGAGGTGCACTGGACTTGATACAGGCAGCTAATCTAGGATCTACAGACCCAATAAACTGATCATAACTCTAGGCCTAGGCATTACGGTGCCGACCGAGGGATCAGAACCTGGATTATAATTCTGCAAGGACTTCAGCATCGAATGAGCGGATTCGGCTGGGATAACAAAGACTGCATAAGAAAGTCACCCAGGTTGGGACGATCCAGTCACCTGGCTACAGACTTTGCTGTGCTATATTATAATCCCTGGTGAGCCACCGGAAGGGTGAGACTCTGTTGCCTGTTACATTGTTGTGTTTTGCTAGTTATGTGTTATATGCTGTTAACTGCTTGGGGAACCAATAAAGCCTTACAATTGTGGTTTCCTCACCCTGTGTTGTCTGAGTAGTGTTCCACCCACGGGTATGGAGCTCAGGCACTCAGTTTGGGGATGAGCCCTGGTCCAGGCTGTCTTGCTAAAGGAGTCAGGGCCAGCGGACGAGAGCATCCACTGTCTCCACACAGAGTACCCAAAAAATTCTAGTAAGGATGCAAGCAAAGTCTGAAAATGGAGAGGGCACAAATATTAACAATAATGATCCTTTATTTTATAGCAATAAAAGAGATCCACATGGACAGACACAGCCTGACGCCTCCTAATCATAACCAGATATTTCACATTTGTGCCGGAATCTCTCATGTTTGGGGACTTTGCTTGTAACTTCTGATGAAACTTCATAGTGAAATGCGTGAAGGAATGAATAATGAACAAGTAAGCAGAATTTATTTTCCTTTGTGTAGTTTACACCCACATGTTTGTTAATTCTTCACTATTATCAAAAGACGCACACAAGGGTCTAATGTTATGTAAGGTTTAGGTGACTAAGGAAAGGCTCCCTGAGTGTGGACACCAATCTCTAGGGTGACAACCTCCATGGCTAGGTTGCATCAATCTCTAGAATATCACTGTATGGATATTCAGTCTTCATGGTGTCACCTGGTGCTACATCGCACGGCGGCACGAGGTCTTTACCTTCAACCCTTATTAGACGTTTTAGACGTTTGTCTTGGGGGTTTTGCTATGTGTTCATTTTAAAGGTGTATCTAAAATAATTTTTTATGGGTCCTTTACGATTTCATATATTTTGAGCTTTGCTGTTGAAAAGCATGATGGGTCAACATCCGACCAGCTGAGGGTCAGTAATACCATATGTAAAAGTGCAATCCATGCAGAAAGAGTGTGACATGCCACAACACACAGAGACACACACACACAGAGACACACACACGCACAGAGACACACACACACAGGGACACACACACGCACAGAGACACACACACGCACACACACATGCACAGAGACACACACACAGAGACACTCTCAAAGACACACACACACCCGACACACACAGACACACAGAGAGACACACACACACGCACAAAGACACACACACATTCAGAGACACACACACAGAGACACCCACACACGCACAGAGACTTACATTCACACAGAGAAACACACACATACACACATACACACAAAGACACAAAGACACACACACATACACACACAGACACACACATAAACACACAGACACACACACACGCACAAAGACACACACACATTCAGAGACACACACAGAGACACCCACACACGCACAGAGACTCACATTCACACAGAGAAACACACACATACACACAAAGACACAAAGACACACACACATGCACACAGAGACACACACATGCACACACAGCCACACATACACACACAGACCCACATGCACAGAGACATACACACACAGTTGACTGCTGTGTTTTCTTGGACTGGTCTCCCTGAGATCAGTGAATGCTTTGTGATACACACATACAGAGACACATACACACAGACACACACACATGCACAGTGACACACACACAGAGACACACACACAGAGACACATACACATATACACACAGAAACACAGAGACACACACAGACACAGAGACACACACACACAGAGACATGCACAGAGACACACACACGGAGACACACACACGGAGACTCACACACGCAGACTTACACACACACACACCCAAAGACACACACAGAGATACATACAGAGACACAGACATACACATACACACAGACACACACACAGAGAGACACACACACTCCCACACACAAAGACACACACACACGTCACTTGTCTTTCTTGGTGTCAACCTCAGTATTAACTCCCATGAGCACAGGTGTGTGTTGGCCCTATTGTCAGGTGACAGCGGCAAGTAACGTGTAGCTCTCCATGTGATAGCGCTATCTGTGCACAGAATATATATATTGTGAGGTGTAGCGGTGTCGGGGAGGCAGGGAACCAGGCATGGACAGTTCTCAACTCACGGTTTATTGATCTCCGTCCGGTTACAGTCACCAAAACACAGATCCGGAGCGCAGCCGGCACACTTCACACCGCTTGGTGTATCTCCCGACCGCTGACAGGCTCTATCAGCCCCACCGGAGATAATCCCTTCCCGGGACCACTTCAACTTTCCTTCAGAGCTCCTCAATCAGGCTCTGCACTGGAGAGAATCTCCCTCCAGACTCAAGGAACCACACCCAGGATCCCTGCTTCCTCTTAACACATTCAGCTCAGGGAAGAGGAATCACATGTAACACCCGGGATGGAGTACGTCCTGCAGACCAGGAGGACGCACCCGGGGAGGCACATACCGGTCGCAGCATACCGACCCGGTCGGTGCCTCACCCCCCCCCCCCCCCTAATGTTCAAGCGTATGGGGCTGAACACAAGGCCATAACCACGGTCCCTGTGCGCAGACCGCGTCACGGCGCGGAGAACCGGCGGAGCCAAGCAGGGGCACCCGGGGATACCAGCGGTGCCAGACCCCACAAGCAACCAACCCGTTCGGACCCCCGGCTCCCACAAACCCCGGACGGGCATCAACGACAGAGGCCTGGGGCCCCACGAGCAACACGGGGTCTGCCCGCGGTACTGCTGCACCGCTCCGGACGGCGAGTCGGCGCAGTGGTCTCTGCACCCAGGAATCAGTCACATCAAGTCCTCTGGGTATCCCGGCGGCGGAATTCTCGGGCTCTGGGCCCTGTCTGTCCTTCATCCGGGGGGCCATATACTCGTTCCACAATACCCGGAACAAGGGCATATCCCTCCCCAGCACAACATCATAAGGGAGATCCTTTACCACCTCCACGACATGTTGAACCCTCCTGGCTGGGGTAGCAAACGTGACACGCTTCGGATACCTGCGATGATCCCCATGGACACTCATCACCCTGACCTTTCGGTCGGTGGGTTTTGTCCTGGAGACCAAGGAGGCACACACGAGGGTCACGTTGCTCCCTGAGTCCAGTAGGGCCGTCACCTCATGACCGTTAAGCCGTACGCGGCACAGTACATTCTCAGTATCCCGGGGGGCCGAGCCCCGTTTTCCAACGAGGTGTGCGAACATCGACCGCCTCCGGGAATAGTCACAGTCCATTGGTTCCCCGTTGAGGGGACACTGCGCCATCATATGTCCCACCTCCCGGCATCTTCTACATCGGGGTGGTTCCCCGCTATACCAGGGGCCGAACCGCGGCTGTCCGGATCGCCGCTTTGCTGCAGGGGGAGGCCCGTTTTCAGCCTGAGCCGGGCATTCGCCCGCCCGGGGGCCGGGTTGGGGGTCCCTACTGTCTGGTGTGGTGGGCGCGGCCTTGCGGGTAGCCCGCATTGTCCCAGTGTCCCGGATCAGTTCCTGTGTGGCCACATGGCGCTCCACCACGTTCACCAACTGGTCTAGGGAACCCGGGTCACTGTGTCCCACCCACTTTTGTATGGGGACGGGCAGCGTACGCACGAAGCGATCCACCACCACCCGCTCTACCATCTGAGCCGGACTCAGGGCTTCAGGCTGCAGCCATTTTTTAACCAGGTGCAACAAATCATAGGCCTGTGAGCGCACAGGTTTGCCTTTCTCGTAGGCCCATTGGCTCACCCGTTGGGCCCTCACATATGTATTGACCCCGGTACGTGCCAATATCTCCCCCTTCAGGGCGCCATAGTCCAGGGCATCCTCAGTACACAGGTCTATGTATGCCTTTTGGGGATCACCAGTCAAATAGGGCGCCAGCACCTCGGCCCACTGGGCGACCGGCAGTCTCTCCCATTCAGCCACCCGCTCAAACACGGCCAGGAATGCCTCCACATCATCCCCCGGGGTCATCTTTTGCAGCGCTTGTCTTACCGCTTTCCGGACGCTGTAGTCGTCACCTGGTCCTCTAGGCAGATCCCCCGGTATGGCCCGAGCAGCCTCGGTCAACAGGGCCATCTGCTCCTGGTGCCTCCTCTCCTGCTGCTGCTGAGCTTCCTGTTGCTGCTGCTGGGCCAGCACCAGGTGCTTGAGCACCTCCTCCATGCTGGCTGCTGGTTTGTGTTGTAATGTAGCCGGCCGAATCCAGGACATGCGATGCCGGGCACCACGCAAGAGACTGGCCGCAATGATGACTGCTGCTCCTCTTACTTAGCAGCCGCTCATTAGCCTCATGAAAAGTCACTTCCCCACCGGAACAGAGGGCAACGGTAGTGCCGGCTACACCTGACCGGGCCGGCAATGCCCGCATTCTCCACCATATGTGAGGTGTAGCGGTGTCGGGGAGGCAGGGAACCAGGCACGGACAGTTCTCAACTCACGGTTTATTGATCTCCGTCCGGTTACAGTCACCAAAACACAGATCCGGAGCGCAGCCGGCACACTTCACACCGCTTGGTGTATCTCCCGACCGCTGACAGGCTCTATCAGCCCCACCGGAGATAATCCCTTCCCGGGACCACTTCAACTTTCCTTCAGAGCTCCTCAATCAGGCTCTGCACTGGAGAGAATCTCCCTCCAGACTCAAGGAACCACACCCAGGATCCCTGCTTCCTCTTAACACATTCAGCTCAGGGAAGAGGAATCACATGTAACACCCGGGATGGAGTACGTCCTGCAGACCGGGAGGACGCACCCAGGGAGGCACATACCGGTCTCAGCATACCGACCCGGTCGGTGCCTCACAATATATACATATTGCATTTGAGCGCTATGGAGGTGCCTCATGCTGTGGTGAACACCTTATGCACATCAGCATATTAATGTAACTGTTGTGCCTTTGCTTTATAACCTGCCCCTTATCATAGTATTGTACCTGGACTCTATCGGGGTCTCCAGATTAATTTTCCTTCTATTCTGTTGTTGGAGCTGAGACATTTTTCTAATAAACGTTCTATTTCACTATATACTGTATTCTCTCTTTCCCTTCCCCTGTGTATTATATTGCTATTAGTGGTGAATGGCTGAGGGTGAGGACTGTGTTGAGCTCACAGAGGATTGTCCAGTCTGGATACAATTCTATCTGAGTTTAGGTGAATCCAGGACCAGCCATGTAGACGATGACGTCACAAAGCAGATGGTTGTCCTGTCCAGAGAGATCATTAGAAAGTTCTAGAACCTTTCATGTAGGGTCTGGGGTGCCTGCGCTCTCTGATGAGTTATCGGACCCCACTTGGTCCGGGGTTGTACTCTGGGACAGGGACATTTATGACTTTTTCCTCATGCTGATTCAATAAAGTGTAAATATATACAGTTAACACTGGAGGTTTCCATCCACTATACAGAACAATATATTGGAGTCTGAGAGTCCTCAGTGGTTGATGCCTTTTAATGACTAACTGAAAAGATGATAAACATAGCAAGCTATCGGGACACTGTGGCCCCTTCCTCAGGCTGATAATGACACAGATTCTGAAGACACACATACATACACATAAGCAAATGGGGGGAAAAAAAACAATTTTAGATGTTATAGTAAATGCGACAGGTGACGTAAAGCAGAGTCAGGCAGATGTTATAGTAAATGCGACAGGTGACGTAATGCAGAGTCAGGCTGGGGAGGAAGAGATGGGCCTGACTCTGCTTTACGTCACCTGTCGCATTTACTATAACATCTAAGGGCCCTTTCACATCAGCGTTTTTCGTAATTCGCGCCAGATGCGGTGAAAAAACCGCATCTGCCGCGTTTGCCGCATAACCGTTCCACTTGCGGCGCGGTTGCGGTTTTTCCCATAGGAAGTATAGGGGGACTTGCGGCAGATGCGGCAAGTGCGGTTTTGCACTTGCGGCAGGTGCGGCAGCGAAAAAAACCGCGGCTGACCGCGTTTTTTTTCGCTGCTGCACCTGCCGCAAGTACAAAACCACACTTGCCGCATCTGCCGCAAGTCCGCCTATACTTCCTATGGGAAAAACCGCAACCGCGCCGCAAGTGGAACGGTTATGCGGCAAACGCGGCAGATGCGTTTTTTTCACCGCATCTGGCGCGAATTACGAAAAACGCTGATGTGAAAGGGCCCTAAAACTGTTGTTTTTAATTTTTTTTTGTTTCATTTTCTTTCATTTGCTTAATATCTGTATTCAATTGATCAGCCTGATGAAGGGGCCACAGTGTCTGGAAAGCTGCTATGTTTACAATCTTTTCAGTTCTCCATTAAGAGGTATCAACCACTGAGGACTCTCAGATTCTAACATATTGATCTATATAGTGGATAACACGGTACACACATTTTTTACATCCACTATATATACAGACAAATAGGATGATTTTATCACTCTCTGACATGAAATCAGAATGAATGAGGCATCTTCAGGGATCTGGAAATTGTACACAAGGATGAGCCAGACTTGTGCAAGTCCACAATTCTCTTCCTGATATCTTGGCTAATTTCTTTAGACTTTCCCATGATGCCTCACAAAGAAGCAGTGTGTTTCAGATGTGCATTAAAATACATCCACAGGCGTGTATCTAATTAACTCAGATGCAGTATGGGAAGCACAACACACCAACCAATCACAGTACAGGAGGCACAACACACCAACTAATCACAGTACAAGAGGCACAGCACACCACCCAATCACAGTACAGGAGGAAAAACACACCAGCCAATCACACTACAGGAGCCACAACATACCAAACAATCACAGTACAGGAGGCACAGCACAGCAACCAATCACAGTACAGGAGGAACAACACACCAACCAATCACACTACATGAGCCACAACATACCAACTAATCACAGTATAGGAGGCACAACACACCAACTAATCACAGTACAAGAGGCACAACACACCAACCAATCACAGTACAGGAGGAACAACACACCAACCAATCACACTACAGGAGCCACAACATACCAACTAATCACAGTACAGGAGGCACAGCACACCAACCAATCACAGTACAAGAGGAACAACACACCAACCAAACACACTACAGGAGCCACAACATACCAACCAATCACAGTACAGGAGGCACAGCACACCAACCAATCACAGTACAGGAGGGACAGAACACCAAACAATTATAGTACAAGAGACACAACACACCAACCAATCCCAGTACGGGAGGCACAGCACACCAACTAATCACAGTATACGAGGCACAGCACACCAACCAGTCACAGAACAGGAGGCACAGCACACCAACCAATCACAGTACAGAAGGCACAGTACACCAACTAATCACAGTACGGAAGGCACAGCACACCAACCAATTACAGAATGGGAGGCACTGCACACCAACCAATCATAGTATAGGCACAACACACGAACCAATCATAATACAGGAGGCAAAGCATACCAACCAATCACAGTACCGGAGGCACAACATACCAACCATTTAGGATATTTCCACCCTATACCAGTCACTGTATCACCTCCACCATACACCAGTCACAACACCACCTCCACTCAATACCACTAACTACATCGCCTCCACCCTACACCAATCAGTACACCGCCTCCACCCTATACCAGTCACTAAACTGCCTCCACTCTACACTAGTCATTACACTGCCTCCACCCAATAACAGTCACTACACAGCCTCCACCCTACGCTAGTCACTGCACCGCCTCCACCCTACACTACTCACTACACCACCTCCTCCCTATACCAGTCACTACACCACCTACACCCTACACTTATCACTGCACTGCCTCCACCCTATACCAGTCACTACACCGCCTCCACCCTACAACAGTCACTACCAGTCACTGCATTACTACCACCGTACACAAGTCACTACACCGCCTCCACTCTATACCAGTCAATACACCACCTCCATCCTACACCAGTCACTAAGCCGCTTCCACCCTACACCAGTCATCACACCACCTCCACCCTACACCAATCACCACACCACCTCCACCCTACACCAGTCACTAGAACTAGGGATGAGCGAGTATAATCGTTACTATTCGGTACTCACCGAATAGTAACAATATTCGGCTACTCGCCGAGTCTCTTGTGATTACTCGGGAGTAGCGAGTAGTCCTTTTACTTTCACAGTGTATCTATATATACACTGCGAAAGTACACTAAAAGTGAAGAAAAGTTGTTAAAAAATAAAAAAAACATCATACTCACCTTCCGACGTCTGCATCGGGACCGGAAAACATCACCTCTGATGTGCGGCAAGGACCTGCCAGTCTGACAGCCAATCAGATGGCTGGGAGCGATGTGGCCAATCAGATGGCCTGACATCACAAACCATGTGATCACTATGAGCCATCTGATTGGCCAGATTGCCAGGTCATGAACACACAAACAAACACACTCACACACAAACACACACATATATATACACACAGACACACACAGAAACATACTGACACAGACAAAAACAAAGACACACACAGACACAGATACATATATACAGACACACACGGACATATACACAGACACACTCATATATACACAGACACATATACACACAGACACCCACTCACACAGACACACAGACATACACACACAGATACATATATACAAAGAGACACACACACACATATACACACAGGCACACAGACACACAGAAACACACTGACACAGATACAGACACACACAGATACATATATACAGACACACACCGACTTATACACAGACACACACGTATACACAGACACATATATACACACAGACACCCACTCACACAGACACACAGTCATACACACACAGATACATATATACAAAGAGACACACACAGACACACACACATATACACACAGGCACACACAGAAACACACTGACACAGATACAGGCACACACAGATACATATATACATAGAGACACACATACACACAACATATATACACATAGGCACACAGACACACAAAAACACACTGACACAGATAGACACACACATATAAGTCAATTGGTCACAGCACCCAGTGGGTAAAGGCTGAACCGACTATTTCTCCAGTCAGCCACCTGGACGCAAGTCCAACCCAGAGAGTCCAACCTGGGTAATGCACACTTACTCACATAAGAAAGGACAGCGCCACAGACACGGATGGTGATCGAAACATCACCTGTTATGACCCTGGAATAAAGACCAGAAGTTTATTTGCACCATCCGTGTCTGTGGCACTGTCCTTTCTTATGACAGATAGGCACACAATCACACAGACACACGTACATATATACAAAGAGACACACACAGACATATACACAGACACACACAGTCACACAGGCATACACAGACACACACATACACTGAAAGATACATATATACAAACACATGCAAATAGAGTCCGTGAAGCCTCGATTAAGAGTCTCAAACACAGGACTAGCCAGATATCCCTCCAGAGAAGGACTTAGCCCTGGGGTGGAATCCTTGCAGAGACCACCATAACCACCATATTAAGTGGCCCTTTTAGTCAATATCCCACTCAGTTACAAGTTAAAGATATGACAAGGGAATTAACAGAGCCAGGTATCCATCCACAGATGGCTGTTTCGGGGTGTTGCCCCTCATCAGTGTGGAGTAGGATTCTGGCTAGGCGGGAGCAATGCCTGGTAGACCAACATCACAAAGCTCTCACTGATCTCAGGGAGGCCAGTTCAAGAAAACACTGCAGGCAGCCGGCTAAAGCGCTCAAACACAGTGAGATCCATCATGCATTGCCCCTGGGAATTTGAATATGCAAATGGAGTCCGTGGAGCCTCGATTAACACTTTTAGTCAATATCCCACTGAGTTACGAGTTAAGGATATGACAAGGGAATTAACAGAGCAAGGTATCCATCTACATATATACAAACAGACACACAGACATATATAACACCACACATATATACACATGGATACACACAGACACCCTATCACACAGACACACACAAACACACACTCACACAGACACACACATATATACACACAGGCACAGAGACACACACAGAAACACACTGACACAAATACACACAGACACACACACAGATACATATATACACACAGAGACACACACATATGCACACAGACACACACAGAAACACACTGACACAAACATGCACACACTGACACATAATCACACAGACACACACATGGACACGCACATTCACACAGACACAGATGAACACATATACATATATACAAACAGACACACACAGATAAGATATATACACACACACACATAGATACATATATACACATAGACACACACATATACATACAGATACATACACACACATACTGTATATACACACACAGATACATATATACACACAGACACACACAGAGATACATATACACACAGACACACACATCTATATACACACACACAGACACACACAGATACATATATACACACAGACACACACATATATACAGACACACTAACACAGACACACATATACATATATACACACAGACAAACACACATATAT
This sequence comes from Allobates femoralis, assembly GCA_033576535.1. NCBI lineage: Eukaryota > Metazoa > Chordata > Amphibia > Anura > Aromobatidae > Allobates > Allobates femoralis. Next base: position 1,038,395 of record JARQOC010000005.1, read on the forward strand.
GTATACATACACTAACACAGACACACAGATACATATATACACACAGACACACACACATATATGTATACATACACTAACACAGACACACAGATACATATATACACACAGACACACACACATATATATACACACACACACTAATACATATATACACACAGACACACACACAGACACATATATACGCACCCCTTTATCTCACACGGGAACATGAGCACAGGATTCCTAAATATTGGGGTTTCCAGTTTGGCGGCTCTTGTGTGACGTCACATCCTGCTGCTCCTCCCTCCGTTTCGCCTGTAATAGCGGATTGTGTGAGGAGCCCTCTGTTATTCCAGAGTTGTTTTTGTTATAATGGAGCCAATGGAGGAAACGCCACATAATTGACACGATCATCCTTTCTGTGGACCCGTTTTCTACCCCAAAAGTGAATCTGCAAAATATGCAGAGTGTGAATGGCAAACGTGGAAAATCCATTCACTTTGCTTTCAACACAGACGCAGATGTGTTTTTAGGGGAAACCGGATCCAGAAAAAATGCGGCAACAGCCAGAGTGTGAACGTAGCCTTGCTGCAAATAGATTACAGTCAGGAAATGAGTGTTTTTGATGTGGTAACACTAAACTTTATTACATTCCTGTAAGCAGATAGACAGCATGAAAACAGAAACAATTCAATAGCAATGTGATTATCTGCTGTTATTCTATCCGACAATGAGAGCTTTTGTCATACATAGTGTACAGCTCATCTTTATGGACCCGGACCAAGAGCGCACAGCAGCTACATTCAGGTGAGAAGTTAAATGCTAATATCACAGCCACTTCTCTCCAGTTCATTGATTTTAGCTGCTTCTTCCCCCACATTCGACTCAGTTTCTAATGAGCTGCTGTTATTTATCTTGCAAAATCTCCAGCCTGCAGCTTAAAGAGCCGTCTCTTAATCATTGGAAACAGGATGAAGTGCCGGTGATCCGCGCTGCTGGAAGGGAAAACCAGGACACGAGAAGTCTGGTGCAATGGTGTAGATTTATTCCGACATGTTTTGGAGCAGCCTCTGTTCCTTCCTTAGGGCTGGAGCTGTGGATCCAGCGGCAGCTGTAGGAGCGCTAATACTGGTTGTGGTGAGCAAATTTCATTGGGCGATAGCTCAACTCTGCCTAGAGATAAGACTCTATGTGCATTTTGTCTCACATTTTTAGATATTGTCCCTTAATCATGGCTCTTACTTTCCTGAGCTGTGAGCCTGCTCAATGTCGTGTAATTTCAACATGCAAATTCAATGATAAGTGTAGACACCAGAATAAAGCACTGACAACTGAATGTGTCACAGCAGAACTTGTGCTGAGCTTTATACCTGAACAGAGCTGTCACTCAAAGAGGAGATCCCTCCCCCCCAGAGACCAGGAGGTGAGGAGACTGCAGAGCTCGGAGCTCCTCAAGAGACATTCAGAATATCACGTTAAAGGGTCAACTCTACCTTTTATTTCTATGCAAGTGAGAGATTTTCATGTAAGCCAAGAGGCCACAGGAACAGAACTGATTACATCTGGATCCAGTCATTTGTCAGATCCACCTGGAGCCTGGAGATCAGCGCCATAAATGAAAAGGAAACAGATCTTCTCAATGAGTCAAAACAACATAAACTCTGTTGGAAGGAAACTCCATAAGAACTTTCTGTGTAGTTAAAGGGATTTACTGTTTGTCTCCTGGGGCAGAGTCTTGGGCCATGTTCACACTCGCCTTTTTGGGGACTTTTTGTACGGTTTCTCATATGCCTGTAGTTGGTCACCAGCGCAGCTTTGTCTTATGTTCTGCTCCATCGGTTGGTGTCCATCATATCTGAATGGTTTCACCCTGAATTCATGCAGCAGAGCAGACCCCAGTGCCGCGCTCCGGCAGGACGCCTCCATCAGGCGGTGCGATCCGTTCTCACGTCAGGCTGAGATCACAGCGGATGTGAAGTCCTCACTTGTGAATTATTTACACTCTCTGGATCATCAGTTGTTGATTCCTCTCATGAGATGATCGGAGACGTCTCGTCCTTGTGAACCGTCATATGAAGATCGTCAGTCACAGCAGAAGATGGGAGCGGGGAGTGGTGACGCCCTTCATCCACCGTCCTACATCATCCACATAATCTGCACCGATCATCACCACGGGGAGAAGTGCCGCAACGTTCTGATACACGTTGTCCTTCATTTCTTTACATATTGCAAGATTTCAGCTTGTGTGTATATATATGTATTAACATAGTGAGGGTGACATAATGTCAGTCATAGTAAGATTAGTTACACCACTCAGCAGACAGTACCACACATGCAGGTGTCACACTTGGGAGGTAAAGGAATCAGGTAACAGGTAGGTGTAATGGGTGAAGGGATCAGGAGGAGCTAGTCTGACCCTTACCCTGGGGGTCACTAGCTCGCCCTGCTCTCGGAGGTACCTCTGATTGTGAGGAGCTCAGAGTCTCCACTCTATTCCCTGGCTACTGAATAACCCTAGGGTGAGGGCCCCTACCTCCACCCACGGATCTGGGATCTCAGCTACTCCCAAGGAAAAACTTTAGCCCAGCAGCTAAGAAGCAACAGCACAGCACTAAGACCTAGAGCAAGTAACTCTATCAGCAGCACCTGACAGAGGAGAGGGAAGGCTATTTAAAGACAGGGGGAGGGGATTCCATGTGAGTCACACATCAACCCCTTAACCAGCAGCTGAACATAATAGTGAGTACAGCTCTGGAGCACAACACAGGAGTCAAAACCTTCACAACTACTCCTCATGCAGCTCTCAAAGACAAACAACATACCCAGCAGCATCCAGCAGTGTCAGCACCATCTAAGCGCCTACAGCAGGGGGCTAACCACTGCAGTTGAAGAAGTGCCGAGGGTGAAAGGATTCAAGGGTGAAGGGGCACAGGAGTGGAGGAGCCCAGGGGTGGAGGGGTCCAGGGGTGGAGGGGTCCATGGGTGGAGGGGTCCAGCAGTCTGCTGACTTCAGCACCTACTTCAGCTGGATTTGCATCTGGGAGCAAATCCAAAGTAGAGATGAGCAGGATGCACAGAGGACATCACTCCAGCCCTGGATAATAAAATGCCGCTGGGGACACTGGAGGATGAAAGATAAGCTGCCTCCCATCCAGCCGCCAGGGATGTCGGAAGGTGAGAGAATATTGGTCTCTCATTCAGATGTCAGGGACACTGGAGGGTGAAAGATAAGCTGCCTCTCATCCAGCCGCCAGGGATGCCGGAAGGTGAGAGAATATTGGTCTCTCATTCAGATGTCAGGGACACTGGAGGGTGAGAGATTCGCGGCCTGCCATCCAGCCACTGGGAACATTGGAAAGTGAGGGATTCATGGCCTCTCGTCCAGCCACCAGGCACACCAGAAAGTGAGAAATTCACGGCCTCCCGTCCAGCTGCTTGGGACACCAGAAGGTAAGAAATTCGTGACCTCTTGTCCAGCCACTGGGGACACTGAAAGGTGAGAGATTTGCGGCCTCTTGTCCAGCCACTGAGGACATTGGAAGGTGAGAGATTCGTGGCCTCTTGTCCAGCCACTGGGGACATTGGAAGGTGAGAGATTCGTGGCCTCTTGTCCAGCCACTGGGGACACTGAAAGGTGAGAGATTTGCGGCCTCTTGTCCAGCCACTGAGGACATTGGAAGGTGAGAGATTCGCGGTCTCCCATCCAGCCACTGGGGACACTGGAAGGTGGGAGATTCGTGGTCTCTCGTTCAGCCACTGGGGACATTGGAAGGTGAGAGATTCGTGGCCTCTTGTCCAGCCACTGGGGACAATGGAAGGTGAGAGATTCGCGGCCTCTCATCCAGCCACTGGGGACACCGGAAGGTTAGAGATTCGCGGTCTCTCGTCCAGCCACTGGGGACACTGAAAGGTGAGAGATTTGCGGCCTCTCGTCCAGCCACTGGGGACATTGGAAGGTGAGAGATTTGCGGCCTCTTGTCCAGCCACTGAGGACATTGGAAGGTGAGAGATTCGCGGTCTCCCATCCAGCCACTGGGGACACTGGAAGGTGAGAGATTCGTCGTCTCTCGTTTAGCCACTGGGGACATTGGAAGGTGAGAGATTCGTGGCCTCTTGTCCAGCCACTGGGGACAATGGAAGGTGAGAGATTCGTGGCCTCTCATCCAGCCTCTGGGGACACCGGAAGGTTAGAGATTCGCGGTCTCTCGTCCAGCCACTGGGGACACTGAAAGGTGAGAGATTTGCGGCCTCTTGTCCAGCCACTGAGGACATTGGAAGGTGAGAGATTCGCGGTCTCCCATCCAGCCACTGGGGACACTGGAAGGTGAGAGATTCGTGGTCTCTCGTTCAGCCACTGGGGACATTGGAAGGTGAGAGATTCATGGCCTCTTGTCCAGCCTCTAGGGACAATGGAAGGTGATTGATTCGCGGCCTCTCATCCAGCCACTGGGGACACCGGAAGGTGAGAGATTCGCGGTCTCTCATCCAGCCACTGGGGACACCGGAAGGTGAGAGATTCGCGGTCTCTCATCCAGCCACTGGGGACACCGGAAGGTGAGAGATTCGGGGTCTCTTGTCCAGCCACTGGGGACACTTGAAGGTGAGAGATTCGCGGCCTCCCGCCCAGCCACTGGGGACACTGGAAGGTGAGAAATTCGTGGTCTCTCGTCTAGCCACTGGGGACACCGGAAGGTGAGAGATTCGCGGCCTCCCGTCCAGCCACTGGGGACACTGGAAGGTGAGAGATTCGTGGCCTCTTGACCAACCACTGAGGACTCTGGAAGGTTAGAGATTTGTGGCTTCTTGTCCAGCCACTGGGGACACCGGAAGGTGAGAGATTCGTGGCCTCTTGTCCAACCACTGGGGACACCGGAAGGTGAGAGATTTGCGGCCTCCCGTCTAGCCACTGGGGACACCGGAAGGTGAGAGATTCGCGGTCTCTCGTCCAGCCACTGGGGACATTGGAAGGTGAGAGATTCGTGGCCTCTTGTCCCGCCTCTGGGGACATTGGAAGGTGAGAGATTCGCGGCCTCTCATCCAGCCACTGGGGACACTGGAAGGTGAGAGATTTGCGACCTCCTGTCCGGCCACTGGGGACACCGGAAGGTGAGAGATTCGCGGTCTCTCATCCAGCCACTGGGGACACCGGAAGGTGAGAGATTAGCGGCCTCTTGTACAGCCTCTGGGAACACCGGAAGGTGAGAGATTCGCGGCCTCTCATCCAGCCACTGGGGACACCGGAAGGTGAGAGATTCGCGGCCTCTCATCCAACCACTGGGGAGGCTGGAAGGTGAGAGATTCGTGGTCTCTCATCCAGCCACTGGGGAGGCTGGAAGGTGAGAGATTCGTGGTCTCTCATCCAGCCACTGGGGACACCGGAAGGTGAGAGATTCGCGGTCTCTTGTCCAGCTACTGGGGACACCGGAAGGTGAGAGATTCGCGGCCTCTCATCCAACCACTGGGGAGGCTGGAAGGTGAGAGATTCGTGGTCTCTCATCCAGCCACTGGGGACACCGGAAGGTGAGAGATTCGCGGTCTCTTGTCCAGCTACTGGGGACACCGGAAGGTGAGAGATTCGCGGCCTCCCGTCCAGCCACTGGGGACACTGGAAGGTGAGAGATTCGTGGCCTCTTGTCCAACCACTGGGGACACCGGAAGGTGAGAGATTCTTGGTCTCTTGTCCAACCACTGGGGACATCGGAAGGTGAGAGATTCGCGGTCTCTCGTCCAGCATCTGGGGACACTGGAAGGTGAGAGATTCGCGGCCTCTCATCCAGCCACTGGGGACACTGGAAGGTGAGAGATTCATGGCCTCCCGTCCAGCCACTGGGGAAACTGGAAGGTGACAGATTCGCGGTCTCTCGTCCAGCCACTGAGGACATTGGAAGGTGAGAGACTCGTGGCTTCTTGTCCTGCCACTGGGGACACTGGAAGGTGAGAGATTCATGGCCTCTTGTCCAGCCACTGGGGACACCGGAAGGAGAGAGATTCGCGGCCTCTCGTCCAACCACTGGGGACACCGGAAGGTGAGAGATTCGTGGCCTCTCGTCCAACCACTGGGGACACCGGAAGGTGAGGGATTCGTGGTCTCTCGTCTAGCCACTGGGGACATTGGAAGGTGAGAGACTCGTGGCTTCTTGTCCTGCCACTGGGGACACTGGAAGGTGAGAGATTCGTGGTCTCTCGTCTAGCCACTGGGGACATTAGAAGGTGAGCGACTCGTGGCTTCTTGTCCTGCCACTGGGGACACTGGAAGGTGAGGGATTCATGGCCTCTTGTCCAGCCACTGGGGACACCGGAAGGTGAGAGATTCGTGGCCTCTCATCCAACCACTGGGGACACCGGAAGGTGAGAGATTCGTGGCCTCTCGTCCAACCACTGGGGACACCGGAAGGTGAGAGATTCCCGGCCTCTCGTCCAACCACTGGGGACACCGGAAGGTGATAGATTCCCGGCCTCTCGTCCAACCACTGGGGACACCGGAAGGTGATAGATTCCCGGCCTCTCGTCCAACCACTGGGGACACCGGAAGGTGATAGATTCCCGGCCTCTTGTCCAGCCACTGGGGACACCGGAAGGTGATAGATTCCCGGCCTCTCGTCCAACCACTGGGGACACCGGAAGGTGAGAGATTCGTGGCCTCTCGTCCAGCCACTGGGGACACCGGAAGGTGAGGGATTCCCGGCCTCTCATCCAGCCACTGGGGACACTGGAAGCTGACAGTATCACACATGGATTAGATACACAGCTCAGCAGACTGTATCACACAGGATAGGCTTGGATACACAGTTCAGCAGACAGTATAAGATTGGATACAGTGGTGAGAATGATACAGATGTTTGGGTTGGCACTGAGAATTGATGGGTCTGGGGCCCGGCTGGCCCCCACCTGTCCTCCCCGGTGTCAGGCCTTATTGTTACACACAGGGCCACACTGACAGTAACTCATCCTGACACATCCGCGATATTTAATGGCGCCTGGCGGTGGCTTCATCAATATGGATATGCAGAAGCCGGAGGACGGTAATATCAGAGGGGCTTTTAGAGTCGGGGCCATTTGGTCAGTAGAGTGGAGGGACGCCGCAGTTTGTGAGTTCCCTGAAAATGACTAATGTGTCTGAATGTGAAGATTTGATGTCACATCGCTGTCAGCCGGAGCAGAGCTAATCTGAAGGCTGCCATCTCCATGTTCGGAGTCACACAGGAGGCTGCCAACGCGTTCCACTAGCTGCTATTTAAAAGGCTTTTATTTCAAGGCTTGGTGGGTTCACAACCGGCCCCTCCGTCATTAAAGTGACACTGAAAGTATAAAGAGATTATGTTTGTGAAAGTGACTGTCGCTGTCACCGCCGCGTCCGACTGAGAGAACATCGCCCAGAACTTCTCCACTTCCCCGAGACCTTCCTAAATGGAGCCTCGTCCCCACCGCTGACACTTTACACAATTATCACCGCAAACTTCTACAATCTCCAAATGTACAAACGATTCCATGTTTACGTTACAAATGATACATTGTATCGTCCTGAGTGACAACGGAACGGATGATTATGTAGATTATTATGGGATGGAGATTTCCAGGTGTAATGGAAGGAGAACGTCGCCCGCGTCTTTGCTCTTTTATGGCATTGTTACAATGTGGCAAACGTTAACCCTTAAGTGGCCATAGATATACTGTTATTCTGTGTTTATGGGAAATAGTGCGAAGAAGTGTAAGTCAGGTCACTGGCTGCAGGGAAGACATGGGATTGTTATGTCTCATCTGGTGAGGTCCATCTTGGAGATGGAGAATGGACAGAGGAGGCTCATGTAACGTAGAGATCCGTTCAGGAGACTGTATACTCTGGAGCAGAGCTAAGAGTAATGAATGGCTCCTTAGAACAGCAGAGAAGAGGATGTTTACAAAGACCTTGGAAAACTGAGCCAAGGATGTGGATAAATACCATGGAACAGCAGAGCTGAGTATACAAAAAAACACCTTGGAACAGCAAGACTAAATATGTATTCAGGCACCTTAGAATAGCAGAACTGAGTATACAATCCTGCACCTTGGAACAGCAGAGCTGAGAACACAAACAGGCACCTTGGAATAGCAGAGCCAAGTATGGAGACCTGCACCTTGGAAGAGAAGAACTGAGTATACAAACAGGCTCCTTGGAACAGCAGATTGACAGCGGCATGGTGGCTCAGTGGCTAGCACCTTGCAGCGCTGGGGTCCTGGGTTCAATTCCCACTAAGGACAACATCTGCAAGCAGTTTGCATGTTCTCCCTGTGTTTGCGTAGGTTTCCTCCGGGCACTCCAGTTTCTTCCCACACTTGAAAGACTGATAGGATGTTTAGCTTGTGAGCCTCAATAGGATCAATATTACAAATGTATGTAAAGCACTGTATAAATGAATAAATATTATTATTATATGCAATCAGGCTGTAATGGTGTATACTTTTCCTATCCTGTATTTCTATATACTATGCAATTTATTGTGCTGTAATGTAACATGTCTCCTTCCCCCAAGAATTGTGTTCCTGGACTGTAATGTAGTTAAGCCTTGGTCAACAGCTAGTGAAGGATCAGCCATTCTTCCTCCCAGCAGGTGGCTAGTCCAATCCACATACTACCAGACACACTGAAGCCATACGTTCCTAGAATCATCTGATGGAGCAAAACATTCAATAGTAGGTGTGACCCCTACTCCCTTTCACATGGGCTGAAACCAGGAGCCCAGACAGTACATTCATGTTTTAGGATCAGATGTGAGTTGAGTGTGGAAGTGACCGGAGCGAGACCTGAGCTGAGGCCGGATCTCGTCGTCCTTGGGATTGTGTTGGATCCATTGGACTCTTGCAAGGACTATTGCTTTCATTTATCTGGCACAAGGATTATCGGGAGGTGCCCGGATCTGTTTCCTTTGTTTGGACTCATTGCAGACTCTGCAGATTTACCTTCTTGTGTGTTGTTCTTGTTTAATAAATCTCCTTGGATTGATCATCAGCCGGGTGTCCCTTCCTGCTCTGTCGCACACCCCGTCACACAGGCAACTTAGAATAGCAGAGCTGAGTATACAACCCAACACCCTGAAACAGCAGAGTTGAGTGTACAAACAGGCACCTTAGAATAGCAGGGTCGAGTATGCAGACCTGTGTCTTGGAAGAGAAGAACTGAGTACACAAGCCGGCACCGTGGAGCAGCAGAGCAGCCACTCTGTACTCATGACAATGGGTATATGCCAGTCGCTAATTGGAACCAAAACCTTAACCTTTCTCCTCCCCCATCCGGTCTCTGATTCCCTGGTAAATAACGAGGCAGCACACTAAAATGGATTTAAATGGCCACAGCAGCCTTCATTAAAACAAACAACATAAATTTAACATTTAGAGGCCGGTGTCACCACTGACATAGAGGATGAGGCCGGTGTCACCACTGACATGGAGGATGAGGCCGGTGTCACCACTGACATGGAGGATGAGGCCGGTGTCACCACTGACATAGAGGATGAGGCCGGTGTCACCACTGACATGGAGGATGAGGCCGGTGTCACCACTGACATGGAGGATGAGGCCGGTGTCACCACTGACATGGAGGATGAGGCCGGTGTCACCACTGACATAGAGGATGAGGCCGGGTGTCACCACTGACATAGAGGATGAGGCCCGGTGTCACCACTGACATGGAGGATGAGGCCGGTGTCACCACTGACATAGAGGATGAGGCCGGTGTCACCACTGACATGGAGGATGAGGCCGGTGTCACTACTGACATAGAGGATGAGGCCGGTGTCACCACTGACATAGAGGATGAGGCCGGTGTCACCACTGACATGGAGGATGAGGCCGGTGTTCACCACTGACATGGAGGATGAGGCCGGTGTCACCACTGACATAGAGGATGAGGCCGGTGTCACCACTGACATAGAGGATGAGGCCGGTGTCACCACTGACATGGAGGATGAGGCCGGTGTCACCACTGACATAGAGGATGAGGCCGGTGTCACCACTGACATAGAGGAGAGGCCGGTGTCACCACTGACATGGAGGATGAGGCCGGTGTCACCACTGACATAGAGGAGGAGGCCGGTGTCACCACTGACATAGAGGATGAGGCCGGTGTCACCACTGACATGGAGGATGAGGCCGGTGTCACCACTGACATGGAGGATGAGGCCGGTGTCACCACTGACATAGAGGATGAGGCCGGTGTCACCACTGACATGGAGGAGAGCGATGTCACCTGACAGGAGTGAGCCGTCACCACTGACATAGAGAGGATGAGGCCGGTGTCACCACTGACATAGAGGATGAGGCCGGTGTCACCACTGACATAGAGGATGAGGCCGGTGTCACCACTGACATGGGAGGATGAGGCCGGTGTCACCACTGACATAGAGGATGAGGCCGGTGTCACCACTGACATGGAGGATGAGGCCGGTGTCACCACTGACATGGAGGATGAGGCCGGTGTCACCACTGACATAGAGGATGAGGCCGGTGTCACCACTGACATGGAGGATGAGGCCGGTGTCACCACTGACATGGAGGATGAGGCCGGTGTCACCACTGACATGGAGGATGAGGCCGGTGTCACCACTGACATAGAGGATGAGGCCGGTGTCACCACTGACATAGAGGATGACCGTGCACTGACATAGGATGGCCGTGTCACCACTGACATGGAGGATGAGGCCGGTGTCACCACTGACAAGGATGAGGCCGTGTCACCACTGACTGAGGATGAGGCCGGTGTCACCACTGACATGGAGGATGAGGCCGGTGTCACCACTGACATGGAGGATGAGGCCGGTGTCACCACTGACATAGAGGATGAGGCCGGTGTCACCACTGACATAGAGGATGAGGCCGGTGTCACCACTGACATGGAGGATGAGGCCGGTGTCACCACTGACATAGAGGATGAGGCCGGTGTCACCACTGACATGGAGGATGAGGCCGGTGTCACCACTGACATAGAGGATGAGGCCGGTGTCACCACTGACATAGAGGATGAGGCCGGTGTCACCACTGACATGGAGGATGAGGCCGGTGTCACCACTGACATGGAGGATGAGGCCGGTGTCACCACTGACATGGAGGATGAGGCCGGTGTCACTACTGACATAGAGGTGATGACGGGCTGAGGCCGTGTCACCACTGACATAGAGGATGAGGCCGGTGTTCACCACTGACATAGAGGATGAGGCCGGTGTCACCACTGACATAGAGGATGAGGCCGGTGTCACCACTGACATAGAGGATGAGGCCGGTGTCACCACTGACATGGAGGATGAGGCCGGTGTCACCACTGACATAGAGGATGAGGCCGGTGTCACCACTGACATGGAGGATGAGGCCGGTGTCACCACTGACATGGAGGATGAGGCCGGTGTCACCACTGGACATGGAGGATGAGGCCGGTGTCACCACTGACATAGAGGATGAGGCCGGTGTCACCACTGACATAGAGGATGAGGCCGGTGTCACCACTGACATGGAGGATGAGGCCGGTGTCACCACTGACATAGAGGATGAGGCCGGTGTCACCACTGACATAGAGGAGGAGGCCGGTGTCACCACTGACATGGAGGATGAGGCGCAGGTGTCACCACTGACATGGAGGATGAGGCCGGGGTGTTCACCACTGACATAGAGGATGAGGCCGGTGTCACCACTGACATAGAGGATGAGGCCGGTGTCACCACTGACATAGAGGATGAGGCCGGTGTCACCCACTCGACACTGATGAGGATGAGGCGCGGTGTCCTACCACTGACATAGAGGATGAGGCCGGTGTCACCACTGACATAGAGGAGGAGGCCGGTGTCACCACTGACATGGAGGATGAGGCCGGTGTCACCACTGACATAGAGGATGAGGCCGGTGTCACCACTGACATAGAGGATGAGGCCGGTGTGTCACCACTGACATGGAGGATGAGGCCGGTGTTTCACCACTGACATAGAGGATGAGGCCGGTGTCACCACTGACAATAGAGGATGAGGCCGGTGTCACTACTGACATGGAGGATGAGGCGCGGGTGTCACCACTGACATAGAGGAGGATGAGGCCGGTTGTCACCACTGACATAGAGGAGGAGGCCGGTGTCACCACTGACATAGAGGATGAGGCCGGTGTCACCACTGACATGGAGGATGAGGCCGGTGTCACCACTGACATAGAGGATGAGGCCGGTGTCACCACTGACATGGAGGATGAGGCCGGTGTCACCACTGACATGGAGGATGAGGCCGGTGTCACCACTGACATGGAGGATGAGGCCGGTGTCACCACTGACATAGAGGATGAGGCCGGTGTCACTACTGAACATAGAGGATGAGGCCGGTGTCACCACTGACATAGAGGATGAGGCCGGTGTCACCACTGACATAGAGGATGAGGCCGGTGTCACTACTGACATAGAGGAGGATGAGGCCGGTGTCACCACTGACATAGAGGAGGATGAGGCCGGTGTCACCACTGACATAGAGGAGGAGGCCGGTGTGCCACATTCCCAGACCTCTGGAGGAGGCTCTGAACAGAAGACTGGAGCCAATCTTGTCCCAGGATACCCACAGCATTCCTCAGCTGCTGCAGCGCCTCGTCCACAGACTCCATGGTAAGAAAAAGCCACAGAGGGGATGAAAGACAGTTTGTAACGGTTCTCTCTCCCTGGTGCTAAGATGCCCCCCCTTCTAATGAACCCCCTCTTCTACCCCTCATCACATCACCACAACAAACTCTAATCCCTCCACACCTCCTCTAACCCCGTATCTCCCTGTACTTTACAACCTCCCCAGATTACTCCCGCATTAACCCTGTCATGCAGGCCTCCCTTCCAAGGCTGAAGCCCCCCAGTACGGCCTCAATCCATCTGCGGTGGGTGCATTTACATGCTGGAGATCGCCTGCGGAGCTGCGGGAGCGCAGACCCCTGCACCACAGCTGAACACACGCTGCAGCGGGGAGAGGCCCAGTGAGGAATCATCCACTGTACAATGCAGCGGTGATACGTCAATGATGGTGACTGTGCGGCTTATTGGACAATCTCACCCCCTGAATTATAAGCAATGTCCCCGGTGCAGACCCTGGAATCTGCTGGAGTCAGGAGACCCTGGTGATACATTCTTTATTTAACCCCTTCCAGACACTTTGTTGGGTTCATGACTATCAAATCCCCAATATTTTAGATTTGCCAGAATTGGGGAAATTCACTTCTTAGTTACGAGCTGATCTGCTCATTACCAGTTGGGATCTCATTTTTTTCCATTTGCTCTTTTCTGGAATGTGATGGGGTGGCTGCAGGCTCGGATACACGGTGGCTGCAGGCTCGGATACACGGTGGCTACAGGCTCGGATACACGGTGGCTGCAGGCTCGGATACATGGTGGCTGCAGGCTCGGATACACGGTGGCTGCAGGCTTGGATATATGGCAGCTGCCGGCTCGTTACACGGTGGCTGCAGGCTCAGACACATGGTGGCTGCAGGCTCACATATATGGCGGCCGCAGGCTTGGATACATGGTGGCTGCAGGCACAGATACATGGCGGCCGCAGGCTAAGGTACATGGTAGCTTCAGGTTCAGATACATGGCATCTTCAGGCTCGGATACATGGAGGTTGCAGGTGTGGCACCCCTGCGGGCGATTGTCACAGGATCCACTGATGCGGGGAGGGATGTACACTTTGGCACACACAGCACACAGCACCTTCCACCCCAGACCTGGAGGGGGAGCCCCACTGGCTGTCCTTAAGTCAGATCCCCTATAAAGACCCAGGCCTGAGGGGAGGAGTTAGTTTAGTTCCAGTGAGACAGAAGGAAGGAAGGATTGGAAGGAGCTGGTTGCTGGGACCAAGCCAGGCCCAGAACCAGGAAACCAGAGCCCGCTGTGCTGAGCCCTAGGGAGAGGGACGGAGGCCAGTGGAGGAAGTAGGAAGAATGAAGAAGGGAACAGACCTGGTTTACCTTTAGCCACCCGGACACCGGAGTACAAAGTTGCTATTATTATATTGGTAGCAGAGAAAGCCTGAACCAACTAGGAGGATCTAGTCCCCCTGAAGTTACACCAAGTGAAACCCAAACCTGACCAAGCACAGGACCAGGGGCCCAAGAGGAGAATAGGGATCCCCCACAGAAAGGTCCTCATTGTCGGTTGTGGAACAGCACCCTGAGAGGGAGATAGAGCGTCAGGTTCAGCTCCAGGCAGGACTTACCCCAAACACCGCACACAGTGACAGAGGAGGCCTCACAACTCTCCAAGGTGAACGTCACAAACTGCACCGGCACCTGGTTACCCTCCTGGATCGTGCCTGTTACCGGACATCAGTAAGAAGGTACCGAAACACAGACTATTCTGTGTGTGTGCCTGCTCACCGCCGCCGCCTGCAGCGTTCACAGCAGAACCGCTACTACTACTCCCCTCATCCACCTCACTGCCCTGAGGTAAAGCTCCACCTGTGGGAGCTGTACTACCAAAGCTGCACCTCCATCACCTCAGCGGCCGGCCACAGCGCTGGTAACCCTATTACCAGGTACCACAGGTGGCGTCACGTTACAATTCCCCCATCATCATCACCCACCATCCCCGCCACTGAGGGTCCAGGGCACGGAACCGGGAACCGACCAGCTGTGATCCTTCCCCACCAAGGTAACCACCTGTCCCGGTATCCGAGTACACCCTACCCTGTCGACCGACTCACAGGCTTGCATACATGGAGGCTGCAGGCTCAGATATATGGCGGCTGCAGGCTCGGATACATGGAGGTTACAGGCGCGGATACATGGTGGCTGCAGGCTCGGATACATGACTACCGCAGGTTCGGATACATGGAGGCTACAGATTCCACCTCCTCCATAAACACAGTGAGCCCTGTACACCTGTCAGGACAATATTTTCCTAATGCCCCCGGCAGCCGGCGGTCCCCGCACTGACAGCTTGACTCTCCGGCATTGCTGATTGCATCAGACACATGGAATGATCTATTAACCGCAGACTTGTGCACTCACAGACCAGTAGATAAATGGTAGCGCTTCAGGCCAGTGTTCAACTCAACTAACATTAAAGTGAAGGATTCGCGACTGCTTGGACTGTGTGCCACTATCCATCCTCTCTGGGTGTACGGGGCAGGACGCGGGGTCTCATCTGTGCTCCACTATCCATCCTCCATGGATGCACGGGGCAGGATGCGGGGTCTCATCTGTGCTCCAGTATCCATCCTCTCTGGGTGTACGGGACAGGACGCGGGGTCTCATCTGTGCTCCACTATCCATCCTCTTTGGAGGTACAGGACAGGACGTGGGGTCTCATCTGTGCGCCACTATCCATCCTCTCTGGGTGTACGGGGCAGGACGCGGGGTCTCATCTGTGCGCCAGTATCCATCTTCTCTGGGTGTACGGGGCAGGACGCGGGGTCTCATCTGTGCCCCAGTATCCATCCTCTCTGGGTGTACGGGGCAGGACGCGGGGTCTCATCTATGCGCCACTATCCATCCTCTCTAGGTGTACGGGACAGGACGCGGGGTCTCATCTGTGCGCCAGTATCCATCCTCTCTGGGTGTACGGGGCAGGGTGCGGGGTCTCATCTGTGCTCCACTATCCATCCTCTCTGGGTGTACTGGGCAGGACGCGGGGTCTCATCTGTGCGCCAGTATCCATCCTCTCTGGGTGTACAGGGCAGGACGCGGGGTCTCATCTGTGCTCCACTATCCATCCTCCATGGATGCACGGGGCAGGATGCGGGGTCTCATCTGTGCTCCAGTATCCATCCTCTCTGGGTGTACGGGGCAGGACGCGGGGTCTCATCTGTGCTCCAGTATCCATCCTCTCTGGGTGTACGGGGCAGGACGCGGGGTCTCATCTGTGCTCCACTATCCATCCTCTCTGGAGGTACAGGACAGGACGTGGGGTCTCATTCTGTGCGCCACTATCCATCCTCTCTGGGTGTACGGGGCAGGACGCGGGGTCTCATCTGTGCGCCAGTATCCATCTTCTCTGGGTGTACGGGGCAGGACGCGGGGTCTCATCTGTGCTCCACTATCCATCCTCTCTGGAGGTACAGGACAGGACGTGGGGTCTCATCTGTGCGCCACTATCCATCCTCTCTGGGTGTACGGGGCAGGACGCGGGGTCTCATCTGTGCTCCACTATCCATCCTCTCTGGGTGTACGGGGCAGGACGCGGGGTCTCATCTGTGCGCCACTATCCGTCCTCTCTGGGTGTACGGGGCAGGGCGCGGGGTCTCATCTGTGCTCCACTATCCATCCTCTCTGGGTGTACGGGGCAGAGCGGGGGTCTCATCTGTGCGCCACTATCCATCCTCTCTAGGTGTACAGGACAAGATGCGAGGTCTCATCTGTGCTCCACTATCCATCCTCTCTGGGTGTACGGGGCAGGGCGCGGGGTCTCATCTGTGCTCCAGTATCCATCCTCTCTGGGTGTACAGGGCAGGACGCGGGGTCTCATCTGTGCTCCACTATCCATCCTCTCTGGGTGTACGGGGCAGGACGTGGGGTCTCATCTGTGCTCCACTATCCATCCTCTCTGGGTGTACGGGGCAGGACGCGGGGTCTCATCTGTGCGCCAGTATCCATCCTCTCTGGGTGTACGGGACAGGACGCGGGGTCTCATCTGTGCGCCACTATCCATCCTCTCTAGGTGTACGGGGCAGGACGCGGGGTCTCATCTGTACCCCAGTATCCATCCTCTCTGGATGTACGGGGCAGGGTGTGGGATCTCATCTGTGCTCCAGTATCCATCCTCTCTGGGTGTACGGGGCAGGATGCGGGGTCTCATCTGTGCTCCAGTATCCATCCTCTCTGGGTGTACGGGGCAGGACGCGGGGTCTCATCTGTGCGCCAGTATCCATCCTCTCTGGGTGTACGGGGCAGGATGCGGGGTCTCATCTGTGCTCCAGTATCCATCCTCTCTGGGTGTACGGGGCAGGGTGCGGGGTCTCATCTGTGCTCCACTATCCATCCTCTCTGGGTGTACGGTGCAGGACACGGGGGTCTCATCTGTGCGCCAGTATCCATCCTCTCTGGGTGTACTGGGCAGGACGCGGGGTCTCATCTGTGCGCCAGTATCCATCCTCTCTGGGTGTACGGGACAGGACGCGGGGTCTCATCTGTGCGCCAGTATCCATCCTCTCTGGGTGTACGGGGCAGGACACAGGGTCTCATCTGTGCTCCAGTATCCATCGTCTCTGGGTGTACGGGGTACGGTGCGGGGTCTCATCTGTGCGCCACTATCCATCCTCTCTGGGTGTACGGGGCAGGACGCGGGGTCTCATCTGTGCGCCAGTATCCATCCTCTCTGGGTGTACGGGACAGGACGCGGGGTCTCATCTGTGCGCCAGTATCCATCCTCCATGGGTGTACGGGTCAGGACGCGGGGTCTCATCTGTACCCCAGTATCCATCCTCTCTGGGTGTACGGGGCAGGACGCGGGGTCTCATCTGTGCTCCACTATCCATCCTCTCTGGGTGTACGGGGCAGGACACAGGGTCTCATCTGTACCCCACTATCCATCCTCCATGGGTGTACGGGTCAGGACGCGGGGTCTCATCTGTACCCCAGTATCCATTCTCCATGGGTGTACGGGTCAGGACGCGGGGTCTCATCTGTACCCCAGTATCCATCCTCCCTGGGTGTACGGGGCAGGTTGCGGGGTCTCATCTGTGCGCCACTATCCATCCTCTCTGGGTGTACGGGTCAGGATGCGGGGTCTCATCTGTACCCCAGTATCCATCCTCCATGGGTGTACGGGTCAGGACGCGGGGTCTCATCTGTACCCCAGTATCCATCCTCTCTGGGTGTACGGGGCAGGGTGCGGGGTCTCATCTGTGCACCACTATCCATCCTCTCTGGGTGTACGGGGCAGGACGCGGGGTCTCATCTGTGCTCCACTATCCATCCTCCATGGATGCACGGGGCAGGATGCGGGGTCTCATCTGTGCTCCACTATCCATCCTCTCTGGAGGTACAGGACAGGACGTGGGGTCTCATCTGTGCGCCACTATCCATCCTCTCTGGGTGTACGGGGCAGGACGCGGGGTCTCATCTGTGCGCCAGTATCCATCTTCTCTGGGTGTACGGGGCAGGACACAGGGTCTCATCTGTGCGCCACTATCCATCCTCTCTGGGTGTACGGGGCAGGACGGGGGTCTCATCTGTGCTCCACTATCCATCCTCTCTGGAGGTACAGGACAGGATGTGGGGTCTCATCTGTGCGCCACTATCCATCCTCTCTGGGTGTACGGGGCAGGACGCGGGGTCTCATCTGTGCGCCACTATCCATCCTCTCTGGGTGTACGGGACAGGACGCGGGGTCTCATCTGTGCGCCAGTATCCATCTTCTCTGGGTGTACGGGGCAGGACACAGGGTCTCATCTGTGCGCCACTATCCATCCTCTCTGGGTGTACGGGGCAGGACGCGGGGTCTCATATGTGTGCCACTATCCATACTCTCTGGGTGTACGGGGCAGGACGCGGGGTCTCATCTGTGTGCCACTATCCATCCTCTCTGGGTGTACGGGGCAAGACGCGGGGTCTCATCTGTGTGCCACTATCCATCCTCTCTGGGTGTACGGGGCAGGACGCGGGGTCTCATCTGTGCCCCAATATCCATCCCCACTGGGTGTACGGTGCAGGACGCGGGGTCTCATCTGTGCCCCAGTATCCATCCCCACTGGGTGTACGGGGCAGAATGCGGGGTCTGTGTGGCACTCCTGCGGGTTAGTTGCCACAGGAACATCCAGTGCATGGAGGGATTTCCACATCAGGTAAAATTACACACACATCACCTTCCACCCCAGACCTGAAGGGGGAGCTCTACCTGCTGCCTTCAGGCAAGGTCCCCTATAAATTCAGGCCTAGGGGAGTAGTTAGGCAATGCCATTACAGGGAGGACTGTGAAGATATCCTGGTGAACAGTGCCGTTCCAGGCCAGTGAGGGACCCAGGAGTGAGGGTCGAAGGCAAGGCGAACCAAAGGCAGAGTGGGGGCAGAGGAGCCATTCCGGTTCACCCCAGGAAGCAACCCGGACACCGGAGTCCGAGTCTGCAAGGGTCCAGTTAGCCAAGCAGAGAATACCGGAGAACCAGAGAGACTTCAGTCTGTGTGCCGTGTATTGACTGTGTTTTGAACTGTTAACATCGGGCCGCCATTACTGCAATACAGAGTGGGAAGAAAGGGGGCGCAACGGCCAGAAGGGCGTGAAGACAAGCCTTACGCCATGCTCTGCCGAGGACTGACAAAGCGCAACAGCCTGATCCGGAAATACCTGAAGTGCTCAACTCCCCACCTGAGGAGCCACCAACGGCTTTTTCCTTTTAAGAGACCGGCTAAAGTTAACTAGGGGGAGTGAGGATGGAAGTGCCGGGGGGTGATGATGCAACAGTTCCTAACCCAAGTCTTTCTCGCAATCGAACACCAGCCAGGACCTCAGCCGGCGGAGCAGCCGCATCACCTGGAGCTGTGGCACCGATCATGCCAATCTCCCTGCCGTATGTCTCGGGAGCGGCATGATTACCGCAAACCAGATACCCTGGCTGGGTTCAAGAAAAAGATTTGCAATGTACTTCACATGTATTCAACGACTGGCAAGCAGAGAGCGTCTGTTGTAATAGGGCAGTTAACAGGTGCAGCAGAGCTTGAGGTTGAATTCTGGTCTGATGCAGATTGTGAGTCAGTTACTAAAATCTTTGATAACCTGAAAACAGCTTTTGAGACCAGCACTGAGGCTGAACTGAGGATGAGGTTCTATAACTGCAAACAAAGGCTGCAGGAGAGTATTAGAGACTATGCCTTACACCTCCAAAAGGCGCTAAAGAGCCTGAAACAGATAGACCCTGTTAGTGCACGGGATGAAAACAAAATGTTGGTTGAACAGTTCATCCAAGGGTTGCAATCATCCATTGACTGTAACCAACTGCGCTGGTGGGCCCTAGAACACCCGGATGCAGACTTTGTTGTCTTAAAGGAACGGGCCATAAAAGTGCTGCAACCCCCTCACCTGCAGACTCTACATCTCAGCCATGGCAGGCCGGTGCCTCACTCTTGAAGGTGGCAACCTCTTCCTCACCTTCCACAAAGTCCAAGAAAGTAGATATAAGAATAGGGATTTGTGTCCGCGCTCCAACAAAATCCAAGAGTCAAGGATTATTTGAACTCATATGTTGGTATTTATTTCTATGCGTTTCGGATAAACCTGAACATCCCATTGGTGTGGTATTCCTGAGGAAGGGGTTTACCCTGAAACGCATAGAAATAAATACCACCAAATGAATTCAAATAATCTTTGAATCTTGGATTTTGTTAGAGCTGGAGCGCGGACACAAATCCCTATTCTTATATCTACTTTCCTGGACTACTACTGGAGGGAGGACTGCTGCAGACCACAAAAAAAGCTTCACATCTCAAGTTGTCACAGGTGCAAAGGGTGGTTGTGACAACCCAAACAGGTGAGCAAATCCACCATTTATTTACAGACTTGCCGACAGATATACACTATTGTGCGCCCATTGTTCTTTTCAGCTGTTTATTCCACACCTTCCACAAAGACTGATGTACAGACTGTGACACCTGGTGCTTCTGATGATCTACGCTCCAAGGTACGACAGCTGCGCAAAGATGTGGCCATGATATTAAAGGCCTTACACCTAAAACCAGAGCCCAAGTCTTCAGAAAAGATCCAGCTTGCCGATAGCCCTGAGGACATCCCGTGGATGAGAGGAAAGAAGACCATGTTGCTCCAGGGGAGGACCAATGACCGCTACAACTCTTCAGGACAACCCATCTGCTGCCGCTGCAAAGAAGCGGGGCAATTCGCCAGGTCATGCCCTTTAAACTAGCAATCCCTGGGGCCGAGGGCCAACCCCCAGGAATAAGACGATCAGGCCCACATCTGCACTGCTGGACACCGGCTCGCAGGTGACAACGATCCCGAATATCCTTTACAAAAGGTTTTGGGCCAATGTTGAACTTCCTCCTCCAGATCCTAACCTCTATATTTATGCTGTAAATGGGTTACCAGTGAACCAAGTAGGATTTAGAGAGGTAACAATAAAAGTGGGGAGGGTGGAGCGAAAGGGCCAAGGACTTATTGTGGTAGAAACAAATCTTAATTAAAGGAATCTGCAGATGATACTTGGTACAAATGTAATTGAAAACTGTCTAGGAAAAATGTTGTTTTTACTCCAACAGATTGCAGAAACTGCCGGCATCGGGCATAAGAGGGTCCTGCAGAAAGAGATCAGAGCCCTCCTGCACAGACAACAGGTAAACCTGTCCGGTGGGGAAATAGGTAGTGTACAGGTGACAGACCCGATCCCCATTGTGTTACCCCCAAAAAGTGAAAAGATGATATTGTGTCGGGCAGCCATAGGCCTCAGAGGGCCAGATTACCAGGCAGTGGTCGAGCCCATGTACTCAGATAGTAGGCCTACAATCCTGACAGCCAGGGGGTGGTTGATGTAGGCAAGGAGAGGGTGCCTGTACGTGTATTAAACTGTGGAGAGGAAGAGGTTAAACTGCCCAGATATGCTACCATTGCCAAGCTGTTCACTGTCAGCAACAACTCCAGCCAGGCAGTGGAACCCTTGACCCCATCAAACAAGGTAGAGGACAACAGCTCTGAGGACAGCTGGAGGACTGGTGTAGGCACTGATTCCACTCCCTCTCACCAGAAGCACGGTGTCTATCGGGTAGTGCAGGAGTATGAATGGGTCTTTAATAAGCATTCTCTTGATTTTGGGAGGATTAAAGGGGTACATCATCATATACCCACAGGGGATCATCCACCCATTAAAGAGCGATATAGGCCTTTACCACCAGCTCACTATCAGCGTACCAAGGAAATGTTACAGGACAGGGGTTATTAGAGATAGTTGTAGCCCCTGGGCAGCTCCGTTAGTCCTAGTTAGAAAGAAAGATGGCACGATGAGAATGTGTGTTGATTAGAGACAAATAAATCGCACAACACATAAAGAATCTGCTTACCCGTTACCCCGCATAGAAGAGTCACTTGCTGCATTAAAGGCTACTAATTACTTTTCCACCTTAGATCTTACTAGTGGGTATTGGCAGAAGAAGACTGTGAGAAGACGGCGTTCACGACACCCATGGCCTGTGTGAATTTAACGGCATGCCATTCGGACTCTGCAATGCACCCGGAACGTTCCAAAGATTGATGGAGTATTGACTGGGGCACCGAAACTTTGAGACTGTGCTACCCTACGTAGATGACATCATCATGTACTCCAAAACCTATGAAGAACATCTAAAACACCTGGCAGAGGTATTCGAAGCATTGTCAAAGTTCGGGATGAAGCTGAAGCCATCAAAGTGCCATTTGCTGAAACCAAAAGTTCAGTAACTCGGGCATGTGGTCAGCGCAGAAGGAGTGGTATCAGACCCCGAAATGGTCACCGTCATTAAGGACTGGCCAAGACCAACAACCGTCAGAGAGGTACGTCAGTTCTTGGGCTGGTAGGATACTACAGGAGGTTCATAAAGGGCTACACGAAGACGGCAGC
Organism: Allobates femoralis; assembly: GCA_033576535.1. Classification (NCBI taxonomy): domain Eukaryota; kingdom Metazoa; phylum Chordata; class Amphibia; order Anura; family Aromobatidae; genus Allobates; species Allobates femoralis. Next base: position 1,060,888 of record JARQOC010000005.1, read on the forward strand.
ACTGTCGCAAGACCTCCTGGTAGGCCAGACTAAGAAGTACAAGACCTCTGCCCTCCATTTGAATGGGTGAAAAAGAAGAGAACTCCTTCAGAAAGATGAAGTGGGCCTTGATGGGTGAAGAAATCCTGACCTATCCCGATTACAACTTACCATTTGTGCTGTACACTGATCCAGCAACGTGGGATTGTCTTGTCACACAAGCAGAATGGCAAAGAACGTGTAATTGCTTACGCCAGCTGGAAGCTCCGTCCTACTGAGAGGAATCCAGAGAACTACAGCTCTTTCAAGCAGTTGTTCCTGGCCTTGGTCTGGGCTATCACTGAACAGTTCAAGCATTACCTAGCAGCTGCAAAGTTCACTGTCTTCACGAACAACAATCCTCTGACCCACCTGAATTCTGAGAAGTTAGGTGCACTAGAGCAAAGCTGGATGGCCCGGTTGTCAAACTATGACTTTACCATCAAGTTTTGGGCAGGCCATAAGAATGCCAATGCAGATGCCCTGTCAAGGATGTTTCACTTGCCAGATGCGGGAGAAGATGTGGACGAGCTAGAAGGAATAGAGTCACCAGCCTTCCACTGCCACAGGGCATACCAGCGTCAGCAAACCTGTGTCAAAAGTCAGGAAACTATGCTAAACTCGTTACTCCATCATGGGTGGAAAGAGACGCAAGATAGTGACTCGGCTGTTAGCTTAGTCAAGGATCTAATAACCCAAGAAGGCTCACGTCTTAGCCCAGATTCTCCACCAGAGGCGCAACACATGTGGAAAGAGAGAAGCAGGTTGTTTATCTACCACAGGTAGGCTGTGTCGACGTTTCATCAATCCTAGAACCCACGAAATGGTGTGGCAAATAGTTGTACCGAAGAGAGATGTCCAGATGGTGATGGAAGCATACCACGATGGAGCAAGACACCGGATGGAAGAAGCTTGAGGTCTTGTTATGTGAGAGATTCTGGTGGGTTGGCATGAGGAACACCATAGAGAGTTGGTGTAGAAACTGTGGACCATGCAACTTAAAGGAGAAAAGACCATGACAGCCAAAGAGCACCACTACAGCCAATTGTCACCAAACAGCCATTAGAACTCGTAGCCCTGGACCAAGTGAAGTTGACACCCAGCAGGTCAGGCTATACCTATGGCCTTACAATTGTGGACCACTATTCCAGATAGAAAAAATTGGTTCAGCTTCCGGAGTATCGATGGCAGGGACGCGTTCGGACATATGTTCAAGCTTGAAAAAGGACGTATGTCCAAAACGCGTCGCCGCCATCGAAGCTCCCTGCCATAATTGCCGCTTGTCTATATGAGTTATGCACTGTTTTGGAGCCTGATTCATTTATGATTTTGAATAAAATCAATTATTCTTGCAATAATCTCCAGAAGCTGGACCAATTCTTTCTATTTTCCAAACCAGCGATATCAGGACGCAGACCCGTGCATGCCGGATCTCTTATGTGGTGAGCTGGACATTTTGTTCTTTGGATACACTATTCCAGATTCCTAGGGATAGCCCGGTCAAACAGCTAAAACAGCAGCAAAAAGCTTTCAGGTCTACTTCTGTAGACCACACAGGTATCCAGAGCAGGTGTTGACTGACAAAAGTCCTGCGTTTGAAGCTGAAGTATTCCAGGAGTTTTGCAACTTATATGGGTGCAAGAAAATCCATACCACACCTTACCATCCACAAACCAATGGCATGTGCGAAAAGATGAACAATGTGGTCATAGACCTGTTAAAGACATTGCCCTTGGAAGAAAGAAACATGTGGCCAGAGAAATCACCTGACTTAGTGGACATGTACAACAACATACCTGTAAGTTCCACCAATTGCACACCAGCTTATCTGATGAGAGCAAGACCTGGCAAATTACCAGTTGATCTTGAGATGGGAATCATTATACCTGAAACCAGTTCACCTGATGCTGATTGGGACTCTAACCGCAAAGAACAGTACAAGAAAGTTAAAGAGTGTATGGAGAAAAGTCTAAATCTAATTAGAGAAAAACAGGAAAAAGATTACAACAAAAATGCACAAGCTGTTCCCTTAACACCTGGAGAAATGGTTATTAAGAGAAAAAGAAGAGTCCACAAGCTTTATGACAAGTGGGAAGCAGAACCGTACACTGTGCAACCCTCTAATGTTGACAACAAGAAGACTTGCTTAATCAGTAAAGACGAAGGTAGAACCACAGCAATAGTTTCCCGAGACCATCTAAAGAGATGTCCTGAACAACTAAAACCTCAAGAAGAGATCCCATGTACAACCCAACTGGAAGAAAAGAAGGAAAAGATGATCCATACTGTACTTGGAGACTTTCCTGAAAGTTGGCCTCAGTTCAACGGAGCCATACTTCTACCATTGATCACTTTCCCACAACCAGTAGAAGAGCAAGAAAGACTGGAAGAAACCGTTCAAGTTCAAGAAGAACCACCTGTTGAAGCAGAACCAGAGGATCCTGCAATCGGTGAACCTTCCAGTCCCATAGAAAGACCATATCAATACTATGGTATTTCAGAGACACGTAGGTCTACACGTAGACTAGTGGACAGTGCACGCACAACACTAGAGGTAGACACTAGTGCACAACCTGTAGATACACCAGTACTATGCAGGTCAACCCGTAGTAACTTTGGGCAACCACCACTCAGGTATAGAGAATAAGGTAGGAAATGAAGAAGTGTAAATATGAGAACTTGTGTGTAAATAGACAGCAAATAGTAGTGTACAGAAGAGTGGAGGAATTGGACTAACACCCATGCACATTAAGTTAGGAAGAGAAAGTTCCTGGGGGTTGAAAGTGAAAGCCAGGACTCCTAAGCAGAGACGCCCATGGGGTAACCATAGGTAAATGTGAATGTGTATTTTTCTGTATATTATTTGTTAACACAAGGAAACCCGTAACTGTTAAGCGTCTTGCTAGACTTTACCTGTATGAACTGTTGCATTTGCTTGGACTAATATTTATTAAAGATGGATCATTATCCACGGGACTGGTAGTGGCAAAAACTTCTTTAACAGCCTGCAGTGGATGGACTAGCACCGTACGGATTGCACCTTTTTTTCGTTTTCCCTGTTTTCTTGATTTTAGTAAATGATTGAATTTTGAGACCTGGTACAATATTAATGGTTATAATGTTTGAAGAAATGTTTCTCAGTCCAGGAGTACTGAATTTAACTAGGGGGAAATGTGGCACCCCTGCGGCTTAGTTGCCACACGAACACCTGGTGCACAGAGGGATTTCCACATCCAGTAAAATTACACACACACACCACCTTCCACCCCAGACCTGAAAGAGGAGGAGCTCTACTTGCTACTTTCAGGCAAGGTCCCCTATAAATTCAGGCCAGGGGGAGGAGTTAGGCAGTGCAGTTCCAGGGTGGACTGTGAAGACATCCTGGTTAACAGTGCTGCGCCAGGCCCATGCCAGTGAGGGAGCCTAGCCAGTGTAAGAGTGAGGGTCGGAGGCAAGGCGAACCAGAGACAGAGTTGGGGCAGAGGAACCATGCTGGTTCACCCTAGGAAGCTACCTGGACACCAGAGTCCGAGTCTTCAAGGATCCAGTTAGCCCAGCAGAGAAGACCGGAGGACCAGGGTGACTTCAGTCTCCTGGTGACACTTGGAGCACAGCTACTAACAGAGCCAGAAACAGCGGAGGAGCAGTGGTGCCCGTCAGACCGTTCTCACAGACTGCTATACAAGTGAGGAGCACAGGAGAGGTCAGGGCCAGGTTTCACACATACACAGAAACAAGGAGGCCTCACAACTCATCGGGGGTGGAAGTCCTGAATTGTCACCCGACTACCTGGACTGTACCCTGGACGTAACCTTGAACTTCATCATCAGTAAAAGGTACGGAAACAACTTCCAGCGTGTGTGTGTGTGTGTGTTATTACGGCCCCTGATCCTGCCCTTAACAGACTGCCTGCCAGCATCTCCGCCTGAGGAGCCGCCTTCACCCGCAATGTGGAGCGCTGCAGCTCTGAAGTCAGTGCACTACACCCAACACCATCCCTCACCAGGCCCATCCATCACCGCTACTCCTGCCCTGGGACCCTCAGCCCTACCCGAGGAGGGCTTACCATCCATGCTGCCCCAAGTCACCGTCCCCAGCAGGAATACGGCAGCGGTGGTTCTACTAACCACATACCCCGGGTGGCGTCACGACAAAATTCCTTGTATATAACATCTTTTTGGACTGATCCCTAGGCCACGGGACCGGGTCACGACTACCGTGATACCCCAGAGAGACAGCACCGGCCCCGAGTACCCCATAGCCTGGGGCGCATCACTCTTATCTGGGGCCCCGGGATTTATGCTCCATTAACCATTTAGGCTCCTCTAAAAAACGCAGGTTTAATTTGCGTCCAATTAGAGAAGTTGCTGTAATAGACACGTTATGTCACATCCGTGTAAGGAAGATAAAGTGATCGCAACGCGCCGACGCCGCAGCTTCATCTACAACATCACTGATTTATTGTGCAATAGTTTTGGTCACTAAAGCGTGAAATGAAGACGAAGAAGATGGCGAGATGTGATGACGAAAGCCCAAACTACACACACTGTACACCGAGAGGACAGACACTATGTATCACCTCATAGGAGAGGAGGAACATGCACAACCCTGTTACATAGGACTGCAGGTGACATCTACTACATTATATGTACTCAGATATCACTGTGTTATCTGTGGTGTTACATAGGACTGCAGGTGACATATACTACATTATCTGTACTCAGATATCACTGTGTTATCTGTGGTGTTACATAGGACTGCAGGTGACATCTACTACTTTATCTGTACTCAGAGATATCACTATGTTATCTGTGGTGTTACATAGGACTGCAGGTGACATCTACTACATTATCAGTACTCAGAGATATCACTGTGTTATCTGTGGTGTTACATAGGACTGCAGGTGACATCTACTACATTATCTGTACTCAGAGATATCACTGTGTTATCTGTTACATAGGACTTCAGGTGACATCTACTACATTATCTGTACTCAGATATCACTGTGTTATCTGTGGTGTTACATAGGACTGCAGGTGACATCTACTACATTATCTGTACTCAGAGATATCACTGTGTTATCTGTGGTGTTACATAGGACTGCAGGTGACCTATACTACATTATCTGTACTCAGATATCACTGTGTTACCTGTGGTGTTACATAGGACTGCAGGTGACATCTACTACATTATCTGTACTCAGAGATATCACTGTGTTACCTGTGGTGTTACATAGGACTGCAGGTGACATCTACTACATTATCAGTACTCAGAGATATCACTGTGTTATCTGTTACATAGGACTTCAGGTGACATCTACTACATTATATGTACTCAGAGATATCACTGTGTTATCTGTGGTGTTACATAGGACTGCAGGTGACCTATACTACATTATCTGTACTCAGATATCACTGTGTTACCTGTGGTGTTACATAGGACTGCAGGTGACATCTACTACATTATCTGTACTCAGATATCACTGTGTTATCTGTGGTGTTACATAGGACTGCAGGTGACATCTACTACATTATCTGTACTCAGAGATATCACTGTTATCTGTGGTGTTACATAGGACTGCAGGTGACATCTACTACATTATCTGTACTCAGAGATATCACTTATCTGTGGTGTTACATAGGACTGCAGGTGACATCTACTACATTATCTGTACTCAGAGATATCACTGTGTTATCTGTGGTGTTACATAGGACTGCAGGTGACATCTACTACATTATCTGTACTCAGAGATATCACTGTGTTATCTGTGGTGTTACATAGGACTGCAGGTGACATCTACTACATTATCTGTACTCAGAGATATCACTGTGTTATCTGTGGTGTTACATAGGACTGCAGGTGACATCTACTACATTATCTGTACTCAGAGATATCACTGTGTTATCTGTGGTGTTACATAGGACTGCAGGTGACATCTACTACATTATCTGTACTCAGAGATATCACTGTGTTATCTGTGTGTTTACATAGGACTGCAGGTGACATCTACTACATTATCTGTACTCAGAGATATCACTGTGTTATCTGTGGTGTTACATAGGACTGCAGGTGACATCTACTACATTATCTGTACTCAGAGATATCACTGTGTTATCTGTGGTGTTACATAGGACTGCAGGTGACATCTACTACATTATCTGTACTCGAGATATCACTGTGTTATCTGTGGTGTTACATAGGACTGCAGGTGACATCTACTACATTATCTGTACCAGAGATATCACTGTGTTATCTGTGGTGTTACATAGGACTGCAGGTGACATCTACTACATTATCTGTACTCAGAGATATCACTGTGTTATCTGTGGTGTTACATAGGACTGCAGGTGACATCTACTACATTATCTGTACTCGAGATATCACTGTGTTATCTGTGGTGTTTACATAGGACTGCAGGTGACATCTACTACATTATCTGTACTCAGAGATATCACTGTGTTATCTGTGGTGTTACATAGGACTGCAGGTGACATCTACTACATTATCTGTACTCAGAGATATCACTGTGTTATCTGTGGTGTTACATAGGACTGCAGGTGACATCTACTACATTATCTGTACTCAGAGATATCACTGTGTTATCTGTGGTGTTACATAGGACTGCAGGTGACATCTACTACATTATCTGTACTCAGAGATATCACTGTGTTATCTGTGGTGTTACATAGGACTGCAGGTGACATCTACTACATTATCTGTACTCAGAGATATCACTGTGTTATCTGTGGTGTTACATAGGACTGCAGGTGACATCTACTACATTATCTGTACTCAGAGATATCACTGTGTTATCTATGGTGTTACATAGGACTGCAGGTGACATCTACTACATTATCTGTACTCAGAGATATCACTGTGTTATCTGTGGTGTTACATAGGACTGCAGGTGACATCTACTACATTATCTGTACTCAGAGATATCACTGTGTTATCTGTGGTGTTACATAGGACTGCAGGTGACATCTACTACATTATCTGTACTCAGAGATATCACTGTGTTATCTGTGGTGTTACATAGGACTGCAGGTGACATCTACTACATTATCTGTACTCAGAGATATCACTGTGTTATCTGTGGTGTTACATAGGACTGCAGGTGACATCTACTACATTATCTGTACTCAGAGATATCACTGTGTTATCTGTGGTGTTACATAGGACTGCAGGTGACATCTACTACATTATCTGTACTCAGAGATATCACTGTGTTATCTGTGGTGTTACATAGGACTGCAGGTGACATCTACTACATTATCTGTACTCAGAGATATCACTGTGTTATCTGTGGTGTTACATAGGACTGCAGGTGACATCTACTACATTATCTGTACTCAGAGATATCACTGTGTTATCTGTGGTGTTACATAGGACTGCAGGTGACATCTACTACATTATCTGTACTCAGAGATATCACTGTGTTATCTGTGGTGTTACATAGGACTGCAGGTGACATCTACTACATTATCTGTACTCAGAGATATCACTGTGTTATCTGTGGTGTTACATAGGACTGCAGGTGACATCTACTACATTATCTGTACTCAGAGATATCACTGTGTTATCTGTGGTGTTACATAGGACTGCAGGTGACATCTACTACATTATCTGTACTCAGAGATATCACTGTGTTATCTGTGGTGTTACATAGGACTGCAGGTGACATCTACTACATTATCTGTACTCAGAGATATCACTGTGTTATCTGTGGTGTTACATAGGACTGCAGGTGACATCTACTACATTATCTGTACTCAGAGATATCACTGTGTTATCTGTGGTGTTACATAGGACTGCAGGTGACATCTACTACATTATCTGTACTCAGAGATATCACTGTGTTATCTGTGGTGTTACATAGGACTGCAGGTGACATCTACTACATTATCTGTACTCAGAGATATCACTGTGTTATCTGTGGTGTTACATAGGACTGCAGGTGACATCTACTACATTATCTGTACTCAGAGATATCACTGTGTTATCTGTGGTGTTACATAGGACTGCAGGTGACATCTACTACATTATCTGTACTCAGAGATATCACTGTGTTATCTGTGGTGTTACATAGGACTGCAGGTGACATCTACTACATTATCAGTACTCAGAGATATCAGGATCACTGTGTTATCTGTGGTGTTACATAGGACTGCAGGTGACATCTACTACATTATCTGTACTCAGAGATATCACTGTGTTATCTGTGGTGTTACATAGGACTGCAGGTGACATCTACTACATTATCTGTACTCAGAGATATCACTATGTTATCTGTGGTGTTACATAGGACTGCAGGTGACATCTACTACATTATCTGTACTCAGAGATATCACTGTGTTATCTGTGGTGTTACATAGGACTGCAGGTGACATCTACTACATTATCTGTACTCAGATATCACTGTGTTATCTGTGGTGTTACATAGGACTGCAGGTGACATCTACTACATTATCTGTACTCAGAGATATCACTGTGTTATCTGTGGTGTTACATAGGACTGCAGGTGACATCTACTACATTATCTTACTCTGAGATATCACTGTTATGTGTTATCTGTGGTGTTTACATCTAGGTGTACTAGGACTGCAGGTGACATCTACTACATTATCTGTACTCAGAGATATCACTGTGTTTATCTGTGGTGTTACATAGGACTGCAGGTGACATCTACTACTTTATCTGTACTCAGAGATATCACTATGTTATCTGTGGTGTTACATAGGACTGCAGGTGACATCTACTACATTATCAGTACTCAGAGATATCACTGTGTTATCTGTGGTGTTACATAGGACTGCAGGTGACATCTACTACATTATCAGTACTCAGAGATATCACTGTGTTATCTGTGGTGTTACATAGGACTGCAGGTGACATATACTACATTATCTGTACTCAGAGATATCACTGTGTTATCTGTGGTGTTACATAGGACTGCAGGTGACATCTACTACATTATCTGTACTCAGAGATATCACTGTGTTATCTGTGGTGTTACATAGGACTGCAGGTGACATCTGCACCAACATTACCCACAGGAGAAACACAGCAGCCCCCAGCGACAGAGGCAGACGTTGAAGGAGCAGGTCCATATGAGGACATCGCCCCCTCTATCACTGGCACCATCAGCCAAAGGAAATCCAGCGCCTCCCAGTGGCCGAGGCAGGAACACCGGCCACCGAGTCCAATGGCGACGTGACACTGGGTTGAAGCTCAGTATTGTGTGAGACTGTTTGTTCTGTGCCTGCAGTATGAGCCTGTGAGTGTCCCTGATCCCTTCCAGCCACAGCTTAGGTCCTCTGACTTTCCATTCCCCAAATCACCTCCATAGACTATTCGGTTGCTCGGGGGACTGGCTCTTCCCGTGGAGAGCTAAACCATCACAGCTGCTCCTCCCATCATCCCCAGAGGTGCTGACCGCAGCAGTTGCCCCACAGGTCGCCTTCCTCGGGTGGCGTCATGACAAAATCTTTTAATTTATTCTTATTTTTATTGTTATCCCTTTTTCAAATTTCCCCCTTTTTACTGATCGCCTGACGAGGGGATCATGGGCCGGGTCACGCCACAGTAACATCCCACAGCCCCGACAACATCGGGAGGGCCCGGTTCCGAGTACCCTGCGTTCCCCCCAGGGCGAGTCAGCATTCTGGCGTCACAAACAGGATGTACCGACCCAGATCTTGTGCGCCTTACAGACTGCAACAAAACTGTGTTTTTGGGCCTGAGTAATGGCGGCCCTAAGAGACTGAAAACATGTGCTGGCAGAGGGGCGTGGGCCAGGCCCGCACGAGGCACAAAAAATGGCCTACGCCCCTTCTGTCCTCCAAAAGGCGGGAGGGTAGACCCATGAACTGTATTGTCCAGCCCAAGGGTGTGACCGCCGACACAGAGAAACGGACACACGCACAAAAGGAGTAAGCAGAAAGAGACTTTGCCGTGAGCTGCAAGGAGGATGGTGGGAGGTTGAGTATCCTGGTGACTCCCAACATGGCGGAGTAAGGCCTGTACAGCGGCGGATCTCACTTTCTTGGCGGAGGAGGTTTGCGAGCTGAGTCACCAGCTGGAAGAGGCCCACCCCGACATCATGGGAAGATGGCGACAGGCGATGGTGGAGAAGGCAACCACATGGTGGGCGGCGTCGCGCCCCACTTCCCCGACCCGAGAGATAGAGGAGGATGAGTCGGAGCTCGGTCCCAAGAGAGGTTCGACCTTGGAAAGTGCTACATCCAGCAGGAGCCCTGCTACTACCCGGAGGTGGGGCCTAGCTTTCCAGCACCGATGGCGGCCGTCACACTGACTCTAGGAGATGGTCCCTCTGCAGAACTATGGGCTAGTCCCTGGGAACTGAATAAAACTGTGGGTGAGAACCGTGCAGTCCCTGGAGGATGCACCTCAACAGGTTGCGATTCAGCCAGTCTCCAGTTTAGGGGGAAGACTCCCCCGGAGAAGGGGAAGAGATACAGATCGTTTTGATGCAACTGGACAACCGATTGGTCGCTGTTATGACTGGGCAGGACACCTGGGTGGTGTTGCTCCGTAATTGACCTAATCCTGAGTTGGAGGGATCCCCCTCGGAAATAGCCAGGACTGGCAGTGAACTCTTTGAACAATTCTCTTTCCCTTGTTATGCCCCTAGTTTTCCTTATTAGGGTAAGTTCACACAGGAAGGTTTAGTGGCGTTCAAACCGTCAGAAAACCACTGGAAATTATCAGTTCTGAGCTCTGAAGTCTCCAGCTGTGTTCCGGCGGTTTTCCAGCGTTTTTCCGGCGGTTTTTTACAGTGTGTGCACAGCGGTTTATAGTCGTTTTTCCCAGCGGTTTTTCAAGCGGTTTTTCTGGCGGTTTTCTATGGAGGATTGTTTTTCATGGAAACGATCCAAAACCGCTGGGAAGAATTGACATGCTGTATGCTGCTAAACCGCTCGGAAACCGCTCAACCGCTGGCGGATCCGCTCACATAAACCCACTATGTGCACAGCGGTTTCTAAATTGCATAGGGTTACTTGTAAGTCCTAAAGCTGCTAAGGATTTACATAAATTTAAATAAAACCTATGCTGAACCGCCGGCGGTTTTCGCTGCTAAACCGAGGTTAAAACTGTATGTGTGACCTTACCCTAAAGGTACCTTTACACGCCGCTACGACAGGATGGATACAACCCGCTACAGGCTACGATTGTAGCTTGTAGCGTCAATATAGCCCGTAGTAGCGGCGTGGGAAGATGGGACGACACAGCCGGCTACAGATACATCTGTTTCCGAGCACTGCTCGAAAACAGATGGCTACAAAGCCGATTGTAGCGAGCTGTATCGGCGTGTAAAGAACCCACAGAAGGGAACTCTGGACACCCGGCGATGTAGCTGCAATGTAGCTAAGGCGTGACACAGGCTCCGGGATACCGCCCCCCTTCAGCGATCATTGGAGGAAGCTCCTGCGTTACGATTGGTAGTCGCTGCATAGGGCGGCATATTTAAGGAGCTGACGAGTCACACTACACAATTGCTCGAGCGTCATGTATTAATCAGCCTCCTGCGATGCCTGGCCAATCAGGATGTTATTGCTTTGTCCTATCAGCGTACGGACGTCTCGTAATCCACAATTGTGGCACGCCTATGTGCTGTCCCTGCTGCACCAGGTCCGCCCATAGTAGCTGGTTGTAGCGGTGTGTAAATGAGCTAAGATGAGCTACAGATGGCGACTTGAGACACCCGGCGATGTATCTAGCTGTAGATGTAGCGTAGCGTAGCACACCTTGTGGCGGCGTGTAAAGAGGGTGTGTTTAACGTTTGTAACCGTTTGTGCGTGCTCGTGCACGTGAAGTAGCTGGTTGTATCCATCCTGTCGTAGCGGCGTGTAAAGGTACCTTTAGAGTGTCCCTCATGTTATTGATCATGGACAATGCTTGATCAGGACTAGAATGTTAATAGCTGGCTCACTTCAGTGTGCACCATGTTGGTTTTATGCTATGTTTTATTATGTGCATTTGGCTTGACATTGCAGTTGTGACCACAACGAACAAAGACCCTCCGGCGTGGCCGAAGAATTGGTCTCTTTTGTCCCTGTCGCCACGCCCAGGGCATGTACTGGGGTGTTACTTGTAGGTGGTTCCCCGAAGACTAAGACACAGCTGGTGAAGGCCTATCGCCGGACTGACTATTTGCACTTTTCTCCTTATGTGCCCAAACCCCTTTATATCTTCATAGATAGAATGTTTTTTGTATCGTGTAAGTGAAGAACCTCTTGTTCGGGTTCTTGTTCTTGTCAAGTTTTATTGTTGTTATAAGTTTATTAAAAGTCTTGAGTTTCTTTGCACCATCTATCCTGGTCTAAGCTCACGGACGTGCTAACCTTTGCCCAGGGAAAGTGTGGCGCCCCTGCGAGACCGGTCACTACTAGAAGTTGCAGCAAGTGGGATCGGTAAGTCCAGTCACCCAAACACACACCCACCACACTCCGGACCCAGGGCCAGGGACTCTATGCCCAGCTATGGGATAGCGGGAGGAGATGAGAGGAGGGTGGGGAAGTTACCACAGGAAACAGTCAGGAAAGGAGACAAAACCAGAGAACACCACAAGAAGTAGTTCAGTTAGTCAGTCATTCAGTGAGAGAGGAGTCAGATGAACAAGAGAGAACTATCCTTACATGAGACTGAGAGGACACTGACCCGGCAGCCTGTACCATCATGAGGCTTGTTCCAGGCTACTGAGACTATAGAGAGACAGAAAGAGTCCTAGGGGTGCGGGTATTGAGCAATCCACCCGAATTACCTGAGAAGCTGAAGGACTGGGGCAGGAACTAGGGTACCGACCCTGAAGTGGCAGGACGTTCCACACTGCAACCACAAAACCAGTCGGTTGCGGGGTCCTCATGTCCCGTGACTAGAGATGAGCGAGCATGCTCGCCACTACTCGGTACTCGCACGAATATCACGGTACTCGGGGTACTCGGCGAGTACTGAGTAATCTCGCAATACTCTTGCTATGCTCGGGGTCCACCTCCCTGCATGTTGGCGCTCTTTACAGAGCCAGCCCGCATGCAGGGATTGGCTGACAGACACTGTAATGATGCCATGTTGGTTGTGGCATTACAGTGAGTGGCTGGCCGCACAGCGTCTTTATAAGACCTGACCGCGCTGTGCTCTTCACTCTGCGCCACAGACAGTCAGTGTAGGGAGAGCTGCTGCTGATTGAGGGACAGATTTGTGGTGTTTCAGCTAGTGTAGGCGCAGGGCTGCTAATCTAATTACCACAACAGTCCTTCTGAGGACTAATAGAGCTGTATACAGGGAGGCAGGGAATATAGGAACCTTCACTGTGCCAGTATACCAGCCTGCATCACATCTGGGACTGATGAACAGACTCATCCATCCCAAAACAGTGGGATTAATGTAGCTCTCTATAGGCTCGAGGGGTATATAGCTCCATTTTGTATACCTCACAAGACGCTGTCTACCTGTACGCAGCATTTGTACCAGGTGTATACGCTTTAATATCTGATCTCCAATATCCATCTAAAAACCATTCGTTGTCTGACTTAATTTACATTTCTTTTTACATTCTGATGCCCCAGGATAGAGACGTACATGAAGCCTCTTTAAATAATGTGTCCATTATTAGAAACTGGGTATTTTCTAGTATTGCCCTAGGCAGGGAAGCCAAAAATTGGGAGGCACCACAATGCCCCTGGATAGAGACGTGGAGAAGAGCCGCTTTACATATTGTTCCCATTACAAAGGAGCGGGTCTCCTGTACTTGTAATGCCCATTCTGGAAGCATGGACTAAACATTTACCCCTGTGGGGTATACATGAAACTAATGCCTAACTTTTGAACGATTAGGTGCATCATCATCATAAATATGATGTAAAAAAATTATGTTTTCGTGGCATCATGAACCATGGTCGTACTGATCATATGATGGTGGTGGCTGAGGAGAAGGAGGAGCAGTACAGCAAGTAGCCAAACACATGAAGTCTGTACCGATGTGTGGGTGTGCGGAGGTGCATGGAAATCTACCGGCACAAAATTTATATTCCGCTATCATTTGTTGGTGGTGTGGTGAAGTCAGGCCCAATCCAACCCTTGTTTATCTTGATCAGAGTCAGCCTGTCAGCATTTTCAGTTGACAGGCGGGTGCATTTATCTGTAATGATTCCAGCTGCGGCACTGAAAACACGCTCTGACAAAACGCTAGCGGCAGGGCAGGCCAGGACTTCCAAGGCATAGAGAGCCAATTCCTGCCACGTGTCCAGCTTGGATACCCAATAATTATAAAGCACAGAGGAGTCTAGGAGCACTTTAGTACGATCAGCAAGGTATTCCCTCAGCATCTTTACAAACTTTGCAGTCCTTGTGACACTACCCCACACCTCAGGGCCTGTGGTACTGGGGATGCTGAGAAAAGTGTCCCAGATCTTTGAAAGTGTTCCCCTACCTCTGCTGGATTGGACTTGTGCCTCTCTCTGCTCCTTGGTTGTCCACTGAATCGTGACCTCTGCCGCTAGCGTTTTCAGAAGGGAATTTTTTTAATAATTCCGCCACTATGGCCTTCTGGTACTGCAGCATTTTTGTATACCTCTCCGCTTCGGGAATAAGAGAAATAAAGTTCTTTTTGTAGCGTGGGTCTAAAAGTGTCACCAACCAGTAATTAGTGTCCGCCAAGATCTTGATAACACGAGGGTCACGACACAGGCAGCGTAACATAAAGTCAGCCATGTGCGCCAGACTGTTAACAGTCAAGACTTCTGGGTCCTCACCAACAGCATGACTGGCCATGCTGACCTCCTCCTCCTCCTCCTCTCCCCTGTCCTCTGGCCATCCACGCTCAACCGACGGTCTGACTGTTGTGGAGGTTGTACCGTCAATTCTGCATGAAAGTAGCTCCTGTTCTTCTACCTCCTCTTCCTTATTGTACCCCAATGCACGTTGGGATGAGATGAGGCTGGGCTGTGTGTAATCACCCCGTACGGTTTCTTGCTCCAACTCATCGTGCTCCGCCTGCAATGCATCGTCTTTGATTTTGAGCAGAGAGCATTTTAGAAGACAGAGAAGCGGGATGGTGACGCTAATTATGGCGTCATTGCCCCTCACCATCTTGGTGGAGTCCTCAAAGGTTTGGAGGACGGTACATATGTCGGACATCCATGTCCACTCCTGAGGTCTTAGCATCAGTTTTTGCATTTTTTTCTTCTAAGTCCAAAAACTGATGTAAAAACGGATTCTATGTAATAAATACCCTACCTGTTTTTTTCTGCACCCAAAAATGTTCCTAGGAGGTTTTTTAAACCTAAAAACGTTGATAGGAGCATTTTTGGGTGCAGTAAAAAACGGATCCATGTTTTTAACATGTGGCCCTATGGAAAAACGGATCCGATTTTTATAGCATTGTTTATGTAAAAAAGTTCCAAGAACATTCAGGGGCAGAGGAGGCACAAAAAGCAGCCTAGGAAAAACGGATTTGGCATGAAAAACACTTCCAAAAACAGATTGCTATGTGTGACCCTGGCCTTACTTGGCTTTTCACGTCAGGCGGTACAAGTTACAAGCCAGTGCAGTGGCGGCTCCGGTGGTCTTTTAGCAGCAGGGATGGCTTGTCCAGATCTCCCCCTTCTGTGTTCCTTTCCATAGGCCTCTCTTCCTTGCACTTCCGCACACTAAGCTCCAATCCAGCGGCCACGGGCCTTTGTTGGACGACCTGCCTGGTGCCCTGACCCTATTACAGCGGCCTTCTCTTCACTGCGCTGAGGTTGGGTCATGGTTTTGATGAGTGAGCACTAGCAATGCTATTGTGTTGAGTACAGCCAGAACTTGTCTCCATTGTCATTTGTCCCGCAGCCATCTACATTGTGTATACGGCCAGCAGCAGTCTCTATTGTGTATTCTCTATTGTGTACAGCCATCTGGATCGCTGGATCTGGATCGCTGGTTGGGAAAGATTTGCACATAAATTGAGGTAATTTTTGGTTCTGTTCCAATTTTTCACTATAAATATATGTTTGGGTAGAGGCGGAGCTGGTTGGATGCTGGGCGGAGTCTCAGGGGGGCCCCAAAATTTTGGCAGTAAGGGGCCCCAAAATTCTTAGTGGCAGCCCTGGGCATCAAGACAAAAACCCTTTTATTTTATTCTTATTTTTATTTTCATCCCTTTTTCAAATTTCCCCCTTTTAACTGATCTCCTGATGATAGGATCACAGACCGGGTCACGCTACCGTAACATCCCACAACCACAATGACATCGGAAGGGCCCGGTCCAGAGTATCCCCCCAGGGCGAGTCATGCACACCAGGCTATCGAGCTGAGCAGTTATCAAGGGCCTCACGGGGTGTGCACCGGGCCCCGGAGCTGAGCGTTGATCAGGGGTCTTGCAGGGTGTGCACCGGGCCCTGGAGCTGAACGGTGATAAGGGGCCTCTCGATGGTGTGCACCGGGCCCTGGAGCTGAGCGTTGATCAGGGGTCTATCAGGGTGTGCATCGGGCCTTGGAGCTGATTTTTGATCTGGGGTCTCGTAGGGTGTGCACCGGGCCCTGGAGCTGAACGGTGATAAGGGGCCTCTCGATGGTGTGCACCGGGCCCTGGAGCTGAGCGTTGATCAGGGGTCTATCAGGGTGTGCATTGGGCCTTGGAGCTGATTTTTGATCTGGGTCTCGTAGGGTGTGCACTGGGCCCTGGAGCTGAGCGTTGATCAGGGGTCTCGTAGGGTGTGCACCGGGCCCTGGAGCTGAACAGTGATAAGGGGCCTCTCGATGGTGTGCACTGGGCCCTGGAGCTGAACGGTGATCAGGGGACTCTCGATGGTGTGCATCGGGCCCTGGAGCTGAGCGTTGATCAGGGGCCTATCAGGGTGTGCATCGGACCCTGGAGCTGAGCGTTGATCAGGGGTCTATCAGGGTGTGCACTGGGCCCTGGAGCTGACTGGTGATCAGGGGACTCTCGATGGTGTGCACCGGGCCCTGGAGCTGAGCGTTGATCAGGGGTCTATCAGGGTGTGCATCGGGCCCTGGAGCTGAGCGTTGATCAGGGGCCTCTCGATGGTGTGCACTGGGCCCTGGAGCTGAGCAGTGATCAAGGGCCTCACAGGGTGTGCACCGGGCCCTGGAGCTGAGCGTTGATCAGGGGTCTCTCAGGGTGTGCACAGGGCCCTGGAGCTGAGCGTTGATCAGGGGTCTCGCAGGGTGTGCACTGGGCCCTGGAGCTGAACGGTGATCAGGGGACTCTCGATGGTGTGCATCGGGCCCTGGAGCTGAGCGTTGATCAGGGGCCTATCAGGGTGTGCATCGGACCCTGGAGCTGAGCGTTGATCAGGGGTCTATCAGGGTGTGCACTGGGCCCTGGAGCTGACTGGTGATTAGGGGACTCTCGATGGTGTGCACCGGGCCCTGGAGCTGAGCGTTGATCAGGGGTCTATCAGGGTGTGCATCGGGCCCTGGAGCTGAG
Source organism: Allobates femoralis (assembly GCA_033576535.1). Lineage (NCBI taxonomy): Eukaryota > Metazoa > Chordata > Amphibia > Anura > Aromobatidae > Allobates > Allobates femoralis. The sequence continues at coordinate 1,078,355 of JARQOC010000005.1, forward strand.
CGTTGATCAGGGGCCTCTCGATGGTGTGCACTGGACCCTGGAGCTGAGCAGTGATCAAGGGCCTCACAGGGTGTGCACCGGGCCCTGGAGCTGAGCGTTGATCAGGGGTCTCTCAGGGTGTGCACAGGGCACTGGGGCTGAGCGTTGATCAGGGGTCTCGCAGGATGTGTACCAGGCCCTGGAGCTGAATGGTGATCAGGGGCCTCTCGATGGTTTGCACAGGGCCCTGGAGCTGAGCATTGATCAGGGGCCTGTCGCAGGCTGTGCATCGGGCCCTGGAGCTGAGCGTTGATCAGGGGTCTCGCAGGGTGTGCACCGGGCCCTGGAGCTGAACGGTGATAAGGGGCCTCTCGATGGTGTGCACTGGGCCCTGGAGCTGAACGGTGATCAGGGGACTCTCGATGGTGTGCATCGGGCCCTGGAGCTGAGCGTTGATCAGGGGCCTATCAGGGTGTGCATCGGACCCTGGAGCTGAGCGTTGATCAGGGGTCTATCAGGGTGTGCACTGGGCCCTGGAGCTGACTGGTGATCAGGGGACTCTCGATGGTGTGCACCGGGCCCTGGAGCTGAGCGTTGATCAGGGGTCTATCAGGGTGTGCATCGGGCCCTGGAGCTGAGCGTTGATCAGGGGCCTCTCGATGGTGTGCACTGGGCCCTGGAGCTGAGCAGTGATCAAGGGCCTCACAGGGTGTGCACCGGGCCCTGGAGCTGAGCGTTGATCAGGGGTCTCTCAGGGTGTGCACAGGGCACTGGGGCTGAGCGTTGATCAGGGGTCTCGCAGGATGTGTACCAGGCCCTGGAGCTGAATGGTGATCAGGGGCCTCTCGATGGTTTGCACAGGGCCCTGGAGCTGAGCATTGATCAGGGGCCTGTCGCAGGGTGTGCATCGGGCCTTGGAGCTGATTTTTGATCTGGGGTCTCGTAGGGTGAGCACTGGGCACTGGAGCTGAGCATTGATCAGGGGTCTTGCAGGGTGTGCACCGGGCCCTGGAGCTGAACGGTGATAAGGGGTCTCTTGATGGTGTACACCGGGCCCTGGAGCTGAGCAGTGACCAGGGGCCTTATGGATGTGCGCAGGGTCCTGGAGATGAGCGTTCATCAAGGGCCTTGTGGGGTGTGTGCTCGACCATGGAGCTGAGCGATAATCAGGGGCCCGCGGGGTGTGCATCGGGTCCTGGAGCTGAGCGTTGATTAGGGGCCTCGTGGGGTGTACATCGGGCCCCGCAGCTGAGCATTGATCAGGGGCCTCGTGGGCTGTGCAACGAGCCCCACAGTTGAGTGTTGATCAGAGGCCTCATGGGGTGTGTGCTGGACCCCGGAGCTCTGCGTTGATCAGGGGCCTCCTGGGGTGTGTGCCGGACCCCGGAGCTGAGCGTTGATCAGAAGCCTCGTTGGGTGTGTGCCGGGCCCTGGAGCTGAGCGTTGATCAGGAGCCTCGTGGGGTGTGTGCTGGGACCCGGTGCTGAGCGTTGATCAGGGGCCTCGTGGGGTATGTGCTCGGCCCCGGAGCTGAGCGTTGATCAGGAGCCTCGTGGCTTGTGTGCCGGGCCCTCGAGCTGAGCGTTGATGAGGGGCCTCGTGGGGTACGTGCCGGGCCCCGGAGCTGAGCGTTGATCAGGAGCCTTGTGGGGTGTGTGCCGGGCCCCGGAGCTGAGCGTTGATCAGGAGCCTCCTGGGGTGTGTGCCGGGCCCTCGAGCTGATCGTTGATCAGGGGCCTCGTGGGGTTTTGATCAGGGGCCTCGTGGGTGTGTGCCGGGCCCCGGAGCTGAGCGTTGATCAGGGGCCTCCTGGGGTGTGTGCCGGGCCCTCGAGCTGAGCGTTGATCAGGGGCCTTGTGGGTACGTGCCGGGCCCTCGAGCTGAGTGTTGATCAGGGGCCTCGTGGGGTGTGTGCCGGGCCCCGGAGCTGAGCGTTGATCAGGGGCCTCGTGGGGTGTGTGCCGGGCCCCGGAGCTGAGCGTTGATCAGGGGCCTCCTGGGGTGTGTGCCGGGCTCTCGAGCTGAGCGTTGATCAGGGGCCTCGTGGGGTACGTGCCGGGCCCCGGAGCTGAGTGTTGATCAGGGGCCTCCTGGGGTGTGTGCCGGGCTCTCGAGCTGAGCGTTGATCAGGGGCCTCGTGGGGTGTGTGCGGGGCCCCGGAGCTGAGTGTTGATCAGGGGTCTCATGGGGTGTGTGCCGGGCCCCGGAGCTGAGTGTTGATCAGGGGCCTCGTGGGGTGTGTGCCGGGCCCCGGAGCTGAGCGTTGATCAGGAGCCTCGTGGGGTGTGTGCTGGGCCCCGGAGCTGAGCGGTGATCAGGAGCCTCGTGGGGTGTGTTCCGGGCCCCGGAGCTGAGCGTTGATCAGGGCCTCGTGGGGTACGTGCCGGGCCCCGGAGCTGAGTGTTGATCAGGGGCCTCGTGGGGTGTGTGCCGGGCCCCGGAGCTGAGCGTTGATCAGGAGCCTCGTGGGGTGTGTGCTGGGCCCCGGAGCTGAGCGGTGATCAGGAGCCTCGTGGGGTGTGTGCTGGGCCCCGGAGCTGAGCGGTGATCAGGGGCCTCGTGGGGTACGTGCCGGGCCCCGGAGCGGAGTGTTGATCAGGGGCCTCGTGGGGTGTGTGCCGGGCCCCGGAGCTGAGCGTTGATCAGGGGCCTCCTGGGGTACGTGCCGGGCCCCGGAGCTGAGTGTTGATCAGGGGCCTCGTGTGTTCGTTGTTATCAGTCTGTCTCCTCTATCTGCACAGAGATGTGGGAATGATTCAGCTATCAGGCGATTTCCCTGATCAGTGACCCAGCGCCGGCTGAAAGCTGCGTACAATGTGCGCTAATGGCGGCACAACGACGTTCAACTGTGCGCGCAGTCAACCGGCGGAAAGTGCCAGCAATCAGTTCTCCTCTACAGACCTGCGGATTCCCCGGAGCTGTCAGTCTCTGCGGAGCCCCGGGATAATCTCCAGGGAAGAGGAAGGTTTCATAGCTAATGGATCGCGGAGACACAGAATGAAATATTGTGCAAAACCGCGAAGTCACCGGTGACTCAAACCAACACAGCGGAAAAAGGAAGGAATAGAATAGAGAGAACGAGAGGAAATACAGAGAAAACCGAGGAGAGGTGGCATGTAACCAGAGGAAAAGACACATATTTACTTATGTTATCATCTGTACTATAATACAATCTTATCATGTATCTCAGTATACAGAGAGCTCCCCCTAGTGGTGACTGCAGACAGGATATTATCATGTATCTCTGTATACAGGGAGCTCCCCCTAGTGGTGACTGCAGACAGAATCTTACCATGTATCTCTGTATACAGGGAGATCCCCCTGGTGGTGACTGCAGACAGGATCTTATCATGTATCTCTGTATACAGGGAGCTCCCTCTAGTGGTGACTGCAGACAGGATCTTATCATGTATCTCTGTATACAGGGAGCTCCCCCTAGTGGTGACTGCAGACAGAATCTTATCGTGTATCTCTGTATACAGGGAGCTCCACCTAGTGGTGACTGCAGACAGGATCTTATCATATATTTCTGTATACAGGGAGCTCCCCCTAGTGGTGGCTGCAGACAGGATCTTATCATGTATCTCTGTATACAGGGAGCTCCCCTAGTGGTGACTGCAGGCAGGATCTTATCATGTATCTCTGTATACAGGGAGCTCCCCCTAGTGGTGACTGCAGACAGGATCTTATCATGTATCTCTGTATACAGGGAGCTCCCCCTAGTGGTGACTGCAGACAGGATCTTATTATGTATCTCTGTATACAGGGAGCTCCCCCTAGTGGTGACTGCAGACAGGATCTTATCATATATTTCTGTATACAGGGAGCTCCTCCTAGTGGTGACAGCAGACAGAATCTTATCATGTATCTCTGTATACAGGGAGATCCCCCTGGTGGTGACTGCAGACAGGATCTTATCATGTATCTCTATACTGGGAGCTCCCTCTAGTGGTGACTGCAGACAGGATCTTATCATGTATCTCTGTATACAGGGAGCTCCCCCTAGTGGTGACTGCAGACAGAATCTTATCGTGTATCTCTGTATACAGGGAGCTCCACCTAGTGGTGACTGCAGACAGGATCTTATCATATATTTCTGTATACAGGGAGCTCCCCCTAGTGGTGACTGCAGACAGAATCTTATCATGTATCTCTGTATACAGGGAGCTCCCCCTAGTGGTGACTGCAGACAGATCTTATCATGTATCTCTGTATACAGGGAGCTCCCTCTAGTGGTGACTGCAGACAGGATCTTATCATGTATCTCTGTATACAGGGAGCTCCCCCTAGTGGTGACTGCAGACAGAATCTTATCTGTATCTCTGTATACAGGGAGCTCCCCCTAGTGGTGACTGCAGACAGGATCTTATCATGTATTCTCTTGTATACAGGGAGCTCCCCTTAGTGGTGGACAGCAGACGAATCTTATCATGTATCTCTGTATACAGGGAGCTCCCCTAGTGGTGACTGCAGACAGGATCTTATCATAGTATCTCTGTATACAGGGAGCTCCCTCCTAGTGGTGACTGCAGACAGGATCTTTATCATGTATCTCTGTATACAGGGAGCTCCCCTTAGTGGTGACTGCAGACAGAATCTTATCATGTATCTCTGTATACTAGGGAGCTCCCCTAGTGGTGACTGCAGACAGGATCTTATCATGTATCTCTGTATACAGGGATGCTCCCCCTAGTGGGTGACTGCAGACAGATCTTATCATGTATCTCTGTATACAGGGAGCTCCCCCTAGTGGTGACTGCAGACAGTGATCTTATCATGTATCTCTGTATAAGGAGCTCCCCTAGTGGTGACTGCAGACATGATCTTATCATGTATCTCTGTATACAGAGAGCTCCCCCTAGTGGTGACTGCACACAGGATTTATCATGTATCTCTGTATACAGGGAGCTCCCCCTAGTGGTGCTGCAGACAGGATCTTATCATGTATCTCTGTATACAGGGAGCTCCCCCTAGTGGTGACTGCAGACAGGATCTTATCATGTATCTCTGTATACAGGGAGCTCCCCCTAGTGGTGACTGCAGACAAGATCTTATCATGTATCTCTGTATACAGGGAGCTCCCCCTAGTGGTGGCTGCAGACAGGATCTTATCATGTATCTCTGTATACAGGGAGCTCCCCCTAGTGGTGACTGCAGACAGATCTTATCATGTATCTCTGTATACAGGGAGCTCCCTCTAGTGGTGAACTGCAGACAGGATCTTATCATGTATCTCTGTATACAGGGAGCTCCCCCTAGTGGTGACTGCAGACAGATCTTTCATGTATCTCTGTATACAGGAGCTCCCCCTAGTGTGACTGCAGACAGATCTTATCATGTATCTCTGTATACAGGGAGCTCCCCCTAGTGGTGACTGCAGACAGAATCTTATCATGTATCTCTGTATACAGGGAGCTCCCCTAGTGGTGACTGCAGACAGGATCTTATCATGTATTTCTGTATACAGGGAGCTCCTCCTAGTGGTGACTGCACACAGGAATCTTATCATGTATCTCTGTATACAGGGAGCTCCCCCTAGTGGTGACTGCAGACAGGATCTTATCATGTATTCTGTATAAGGGAGCTCCCTAGTGTGACTGCACAGGATCTTATCATGTATCTTGTATACAGGGAGCTCCCCCTAGTGGTGACTGCAGACAGGATCTTATCATGTATCTCTGTATACAGGGAGCTCCCCTAGTGGTGACTGCAGACATGATCTTATCATGTATCTCTGTATACAGGGAGCTCCCCCTAGTGGTGACTGCAGACAGATCTTATCATGTATCTCTGTATACAGGGAGCTCCCCCTAGTGGTGACTGCAGACAGGATCTTATCATGTATCTCTGTATACAGGGAGGCTCCCCCTAGTGGTGGACCTGCACGACATGGATCTTATCATGTATCCTTGTATACAGGGAGCTCCCCCTAGTGGTGACTGCAGACAGGATCTTATCATGTATCTCTGTATACAGGGAGCTCCCCCTAGTGGTGACTGCAGACAGGATCTTATCATGTATCTCTGTATACAGGGAGCTCCCCCTAGTGGTGTGGCTGCTCAGAACAGGATCTTATCAATTTATCTCTGTATACAGGGAGCTCCCCTAGTGGTGCGCAACAGGATCTTATCATTATTCTGTATACAGGGAGCTCCCCCTAGTGGTGACAGACAGGATGTTATCATGTATCTCTGTATACAGGGAGCTCCCCTAGTGGTGACTGCAGACAGATCTTATCATGTATCTCTGTATACAGGGAGCTCCCCTAGTGGTGACTGCAGACATGATCTTATCATGTATCTCTGTATACAGGAGCTCCCCTAGTGGTGACTGCAGACAGGATCTTATCATGTATCTCTGTATACAGGGAGCTCCCCCTAGTGGTGGCTGCAACAGGATCTTATCATGTATCTCTGTATACAGGGAGCTCCCCTAGTGGTGACTGCAGACAGGATCTTATCATGTATCTCTGTATACAGGGAGCTCCCCCTAGTGGTGACTGCAGACAGATTTATCATGTATCTCTGTATACAGGGAGCTCCCCCTAGTGGTGGCTGCAGACAGGATCTTATCATGTATCTCTGTATACAGGGAGCTCCCCTAGTGGTGACTGCAGACAGATCTTATCATGTATCTCTGTATACAGGAGCTCCCCTAGTGGTGACTGCAGACAGGATCTTATCATGTATCTCTGTATACAGGAGCTCCCCCTAGTGGTGACTGCAGACATGATCTTATCATGTATCTCTGTATAAGGGAGCTCCCCCTAGTGGTGGCTGCACACAGGATCTTATCATGTATCTCTGTATACAGGGAGCTCCCCTAGTGGTGACTGCAGACTGGATCTTATCATGTATCTCTGTATACAGGAGCTCCCCCTAGTGGTGACTGCAGACAGGATCTTATCATGTATCTCTGTATACAGAGAGCTCCCCCTAGTGGTGACTGCAGACAGGATCTTATCATGTATCTCTGTATATAGGGAGCTCCCCCTAGTGGTGGCTGCACACAGGATCTTATCATGTATCTCTGTATACAGGGAGCTCCCCCTAGTGGTGACTGTAGACAGGATGTTATCATGTATCTCTGTATACAGGGAGCTCCCCTTAGTGGTGACTGCAGACAGGATCTTATCATGTATCTCTGATTACAGGGAGCTCTCCCTAGTGGTCACTGCAGACAGGATCTTATCATGTATCTCTGTATACAGGGAGCTCTCCCTAGTGGTGACTGCAGACAAGATCTTATCATGTATCTCTGTATACAGGGAGCTCCCCCTAGTGGTGGCTGCAGACAGGAATCTTATCATGTATCTCTGTATACAGGGAGCTCCCTCTAGTGGTGACTGCAGACAAATCTTATCATGTATCTCTGTATACAGGGAGCTCCCTCTAGTGGTAACTGCAGACAGGATCTTCTCATGTATCTCTGTATACAGGGAGCTCCCCCTAGTGGTGACTGCAGACAGAATCTTCTGTATCTGTGTATACAGGGAGCTCCCCTAGTGTGATCAGACAGATCTTCATGTATCTTGTATACAGGGAGCTCCCCCTAGTGTGAATCAGACAGATCTTACATGTATCTCTGTATACAGGGAGTCCCCCTGTGGTGACTGCAGACAGGATCTTACATGTATCTCTGTATACAGGGAGTCCCTCTGTGGTGACTGCAGACAGGATCTTATCATGTATCTCTGTATACAGGGAGCTCCCTAGTGGTGGCTGCAACAGGATCTTATCATGTATCTCTGTATACAGGGGCTCCCCCTAGTGGTGGCTGCAACAGGATTTATCATGTATCTCTGTATACAGGGGCTCCCCCTAGTGGTGACGCAGACAGGATCTTATCATGTATCTCTGTATACAGGGAGCTCTCCCTTATGGTGCACACAGGATCTTATCATGTATCTCTGTATACAGGGAGCTCCCTAGTGGACTCGACAGGATTTATCATGTATCTCTATACAGGGAGCTCCCCCTAGTGGTGACTCAGACATGATTTATCATGTATCTCTTATACAGGGAGCTCCCCTAGTGGTGACTGCAGACATGATCTTATCATGTATCTCTGTATACAGGAGCTCCCCCTAGTGGTGGCTGCAACATGGATCTTATCATGTATCTCTGTATAAGGGAGCTCCCCCTAGTGGTGGCTGCACACAGGATCTTATCATGTATCTTGTATAAGGGAGCTCCCCCTAGTGGTGACTGCAGACGGATCTTATCATGTATCTCTGTATACAGGGGCTCCCCTAGTGGTGACTGCAGACAGGATCTTATCATGTATCTCTGTATAAGGAGCTCCCCCTAGTGGTGCTGCAACAGGATCTTATCATGTATCTCTGTATATAGGAGCTCCCCCTAGTGGTGGCTGCACACAGGATCTTATCATGTATCTCTGTATAAGGGAGCTCCCCTAGTGGTGCTGTAGACAGGATTTATCATGTATCTCTGTATACAGGGAGCTCCCCTAGTGGTGACTGCAGACAGGATTTATCATGTATCTCTGATACAGGGAGCTCCCCTAGTGGTACTGCAGCAGATTACATGATCTTATCAGTTGTACTCGATTACAGGATGGGGAGCTCTCCCTAGTGGTGACTGCAGACAAGATCTTATCATGTATCTCTGTATACAGGGAGCTCCCCCTAGTGGTGGCTGCAGACAGGATCTTATCATGTATCTCTGTATACAGGGAGCTCCCTCTAGTGGTGACTGCAGACAAAATCTTATCATGTATCTCTGTATACAGGGAGCTCCCTCTAGTGGTAACTGCAGACAGGATCTTCTCATGTATCTCTGTATACAGGGAGCTCCCCCTAGTGGTGACTGCAGACAGAATCTTCTGTATCTGTGTATACAGGGAGCTCCCCCTAGTGATGATTACAGACAGGATCTTATCATGTATCTCTGTATACAGGGAGCTCCCCCTAGTGGTGACTGCAGACAGAATCTTACCATGTATCTCTGTATACAGGGAGATCCCCCTGGTGGTGACTGCAGACAGGATCTTATCATGTATCTCTGTATACAGGGAGCTCCCTCTAGTGGTGACTGCAGACAGGATCTTATCATGTATCTCTGTATACAGGGAGCTCCCCCTAGTGGTGACTGCAGACAGAATCTTATCGTGTATCTCTGTATACAGGGAGCTCCACCTAGTGGTGACTGCAGACAGGATCTTATCATATATTTCTGTATACAGGAGCTCCTCCTAGTGGTGACAGCAGACAGAATCTTATCATGTATCTCTGTATACAGGGAGATCCCCCTGGTGGTGACTGCAGACAGGATCTTATCATGTATCTCTATACTCGGAGCTCCCTCTAGTGGTGACTGCAGACAGGATCTTATCATGTATCTCTGTATACAGAGGGAGCTCCCCCTAGTGGCGACTGCAGACAGAATCTTAACATGTATCTCTGTATACCGGGAGCTCCCCCTAGTGGTGACTGCAGACAGGATCTTATCATGTATCTCTGTATACAGGGAGCTCCCCCTAGTGGTGACTGCAGACAGGATCTTATCATGTATCTCTGTATACAGGGAGCTCCCCCTAGTGGTGACTGCAGACAGGATCTTATCATGTATCTCTGTATACTGAGAGCATCCCCTAGTGGTGACTGCAGACAGAATCTTATCATGTATCTCTGTATACAGGGAGCTCCCCCTAGTGGTGACTGCAGACAGGATCTCATCATGTATCTCTGTATACAGGGAGCTCCCCCTAGTGGTGACTGCAGACAGGATCTTATCATGTATCTCTGTATACAGGGAGCTCCCCCTAGTGGTGATTGCATACAGGAGCTCATCATGTATCTCTGTATACAGGGAGCTCCCCCTAGTGGTGACTGCAGACAGGATCTTATCATGTATCTCTGTATACAGGGAGCTCCACCTAGTGGTGATTGCAGACAGGATCTTATCATGTATCTCTGTATACAGGGAGCTCCCCCTAGTGGTGATTGCATACAGGAGCTCATCATGTATCTCTGTATACAGGGAGCTCCCCCTAGTGGTGACTGCAGACAGGATCTTATCATGTATCTCTGTATACAGGGAGCTCCACCTAGTGGTGATTGCAGACAGGAGCTTATCATGTATCTCTGTATATAGGCAGCTCCCCCTAGTGGTGACTGCAGACAGGATCTTATCATGTATCTCTGTATACAGGGAGCTCCCCCTAGTGGTGACTGCAGACAGGATCTTATCATGTATCTCTGTATACAGGGAGCTCCCCCTAGTGGTGACTGCAGACAGGATCCTATCATGTATCTCTGTATACACGGAGCTCCCCGTAGTGGTGATTGCAGACAGGATCTTATCATGTATCTCTGTATACAGGGAGCTCCCCCTAGTGGTGATTGCAGACAGGATCTTATCATGCATCTCTGTATACAGGGAGCTCCCCCTAGTGGTGACTGCAGACAGGATCTTATCATGTATCTCTGTATACAATGTGTCACATGATAAGTTTTAGACTTGTGTGTTATTTTTATGCTGTGGTTCAATCATTCATAGAGGTTTTAGTCCATTGATCTTGTCACCCCCTTTGGGCATTTTGAACTGTGTCCCCCAGCTTACACATGATGTAATTGGGGTTCTTGTAACCCCTTTATGTGCCCAGACGTGCCCCTCATACCTGAGAAATCCACTTTTATTATCTGCCTTGCTGATGGTCCGGGAGTTCTGCTCTCTTGTTCCGGTGTATAAGGTCCTCGCTGCCCCTTGCCAGCAAAACCCGCCATACATTTCACAACCTCCGCCCTGTGCTGTGGACATCCGCTGAGTGACAGGAGCACTTGCGCCTGCGCAGGAGCGGTCACCGAGCTCCACTGGAGATAGAGCCGAAGTCTTGCAAGATTTGTGAAGCCTCGAGAGAGAGGGGGCTTACAAGAACCCCGTGTACATCATGTGTAAGCTGGGGGGCACAGTGTAAACTGCCCAATGGGGGGTGACAAGTTTCCTTTAAGAATGCAGAGAAGTCTTCGGTTTGAGCCTGATCCTGTGAGACGCGGCCGCTGTCCTGCAGATGGGGGGAGTGCAGCACCGGACACAGGACCGCCGTGATGTGAAATATCGGCTTTCGCTTGGAGCCGGGGACACAATTAATTTCTTGCCATGTGTGAAATATGTGCGCACTTCTCCTCTCCAGGTTCTCTCCGCTCTTTCCTTGGGCAGAAGAAATTTGTCTGCTTGAGCGATGTCTGCTGACAGTCTAAACCGCTAAGAATGACATGTCAATAGGGCCACAATTAAGAGAATCGAGTGCGCGCGGCCACCGGGGACGGATATTTATCTGAAATCAATGCCCACCAAAGCGGAAGAGGAGAAAATCCCGCTGCTGCCAGTGGTTAGGGCCTCGCTGGGGAGTTTATGTCCTGTACGAAGAGAGACAGAGACCTGATATACACTGTGCAGAATTATTAGGCAGGTGAGTATTCTGATCACATGATCCTTTTTATCCATGTTGTCCTCCTCCAGGCTGTATAGGCTGAGAGCCAACTACCAATGAAGCAAATCAGGTGATGGCATCTCTGTAATGAGGAGGGGTGTGGTGTAATGACATAATCACCCTATATAAGGTGTGCTTAATTTTTAGGCAAATGGGTCAGAAGAGAGATGTGACGGCTCTGAAAAGTCCACAATTGTGAGATGTCTTGCAGAGGGATGCAGCAGTCTATTGAAGTGTGATCACCGAACAATCAAGCGTTTCATGGCAAATAGCCAACAGGGTCACAAGATGCGTGAGGGCGAAAAAGGGGCAAAATAACTGTCCATTAATTGAGGAAAATCAGGCGTGAAGCTGCCAAGATGCCATTTGCCACCAGTTCTGCCATATTTCAGAGCTGCAACGTTACTGGAGTATCAAAAAGCACAAGGTGTTGCCATACTCAGGGACATGGCCAAGGTAAGGAAGGCTGAAAAACCACCACCTCTGAACAAGAAACATAAGATAAAACCACCACCTCTGAACAAGAAACATAAGATAAAACCACCACCTCTGAACAAGAAACATAAGATAAACCACCACCTCTGAACAAGAAACATAAGATAAAACCACCACCTCTGCAGAAACATAAGAAAACACCACCTCTGACAAGAAAATAAAAACCACCACCTCTGAACAAGAAACATAAGATAAAACCACCACCTCTGAACAAGAAACATAGATAAACCACCACCTCTGAAGAAACAAGTAACACACTCTGAACAAAAATAAGATAAAACCACCACCTCTGAACAAGAAACATAAGATAAAACCACCACCTCTGAACAAGAAACATAAGATAAAACCACCACCTCTGAACAAGAAACATAAGATAAAACCACCACCTCTGAACAAGAAACATAAGATAAAACCACCACCTCTGAACAAGAAACATAAGATAAAACCACCACCTCTGAACAAGAAACATAAGATAAAACCACCACCTCTGAACAAGAAACATAAGATAAAACCACCACCTCTGAACAAGAAACATAAGATAAAACCACCACCTCTGAACAAGAAACATAAGTAAAACCACCACCTCTGAACAAGAAACATAAGATAAAACCACCACCTCTGAACAAGAAACATAGATAAAACCACCACCTCTGAACAAGAAACATAGGATAAAACCACCACCTCTGAACAAGAAACATAAGATAAAACCACAGCTGGCCAAGAAATACTAAGGATGTATCAAAGTTTTATTGGACTGATGAAATGAGAGTAGACCTCTTGATGGACCAAGATGATGGCTCAGAGGCTGGATCAGTTAAGGAGAAGAGCTCCACTCCGATCAGACACCAGCAGGTGGAGTAAGGGGGTGACTGGAGTGGAGTGTGGTATCTAAAGATAAACTTGTGGGATCTTTTCGGGTTGAGAATGGAGTGAAGGTCAACTCCCGGACCTACTGCCAGTTTCTGGAAGACAACTTCTTCAAGCAGTGGTACAGGAAGAAGTCGGGATCGTTCAAGAAAAAATGATTTTCCTGCAGGACAATGGTCCATCACATGCATCCAACTACTCCACAGCGTGGCTGGCCAGTAAAGATCTAAAGGAAGAAAAAATAATGACATGGCCGCCTTGTTCACCTGATCTGAACCCCATAGAGAACCTGTGCTCCCTCCTAAAATGTGGGATCTACAGGGGGGAAAACAGTACACCTCTGGGAACCGTGTCTGGGAGGGAAAACAGTACAGCTCTGGGAACAGTGTCTGCAGGAGCAGGTGAAAGTCTGCAGGAGCAGGTGGAAAGTCTGCAGGAGCAGTGGAGGCTCTGCAGGAGCAGTGGAGCAGGTATGAGGTCTGCAGGAGCAGTGGAGCAGGTGGAGGATCTGCAGGAGCAGTGGAGCAGTTGAAGGGTCTGCAGGAGCAGTGCAGCAGGTAGGGGGTCTGCAGGAGCAGTGGAACAGGTATGAGGTCTGCAGGAGCAGTGGAGCAGTTGAATGGTCTGAAGAAGCAGTGGAGCAGGTATGAGGTCTGCAGGAACAGTTGGAGGGTCTACAGAAGCAGTGGAGCAGTTGGAGGGTCTGCAGGAGCAGTGGATCACGTAGTAGAAACCTCATCAGTGCATATAGAATACCAATCACCCCCCCAGGTTGTGGCCGGTTGGGAGACATTGCTGCACCGGTGTTATGCCCCTGTGTTACCTCTATCACTGGAGCTGCTGTGTCCTGCTGTGCGCATTGGATATCAGATCTTGGCTGTGTTTTTGGTAAGTTTTTTGAATTATCGTTGCATTGTGCAGTGTCCGACTTGCGGGTGTTCTTATATAGTGCTGGGCGGCCGACAGATCTGTTCACATGCAGCATTTTAGGTGCAGATTTTATGGATCTTTGATGTGAATTATTGATCTGTTTTTCAGCCTCCAGTTTATTGACTTAATTATATACCGTATATACTCATGTATAAGCCGACCCCCCTACTTTTGCCCCCAAAACCTGGGAAAACCTATTGACCCCAGCACAGGTATACAGCCCCCAGCAGTGTGGTATACAGCAGCCCCAGAGGTAGTATACAGCAGCCCCAGAGGTAGTATACAGCAGCCCCAGTGGTATATACAGCCCCAGAGGTATATACAACCCCCCCCCATCAGTATACAGGCCCCCCCCTTGCTGCACAATCCTGTAAAGGAATACATTATTATACTTATCCCTGCCGCTGTCCCGCCGCCGTCATCGCGCTCCTCCGTCTTCATCCGTCTTCTTCCGGCTTCCTCCGGTGGGCGCAGGCAATGACGTCATTGTCTGCGCGCCAGAGGAAAAAGCCGGAAGACGCTCGACCCCTGTGACTCCCCAGAAACACTGAGTACCCCACAGCCCTGGGGTGCATCATTTTCTTCTCTGTTTCTGCTTTTAATATCATTATCATTTGCTGTAATAAATTCTGTTCCAGCTTTTTCTATAGTAAAATCTGCTCCAAACTTCTCCTGAAATATCGTCTGTTCCGTCTCTTCCTCCAGTAAACTTTGTCCTCAGTTTTAGGCCACATTCAGACTTTGTGTTTTCTGATTAGTTTTTTGCATTGCAGAGAACAGATCACTGAGATCACTGAGATCACTGGGATCACTGAGATCACTGAGATCACTGGGATCACTGAGATCACTGAGATCACTGAGATCACTGGATCACTGAGGTCACTGGGATCACTGGGATCACTGAGATCACTGAGATCACCTCCCAGCACACTTAAAACCGGATCCATGTTCTTGCCTTTTTTTGGACAGCTCCTGTTTACAGCTAAAAATGCAGCAAAACGGAGGAGAGAAAACTGCGCAGTGTGACTGTGGCTTTATCAGCAGAACATGTCGCCTTCTGTTGTGCTGTAATACATCCGGCTCCATCTGTTCCTCTAGTATCTTCTGTTTTCAGTTCTATTGTAACAAATTCCACGTCTCCATCTTTGCTGTGATACATTGTGCTCTGATGTTTCCGGACTTTCTTACAATTCTGGGTTCTGCTCCACCTGCGCAGAGGTGCTGCCGCCGCCGCCGCTGCCTTTGGTCTTGATGGGGGCTGTGACCTCTGTCGTGAAGAGGGGGAGGGGGCCGTGACCTCTGGAGCCGCCTCCCCCCGCGTCGAGGCACAAAGCTCCGGCGTCAGCAGTAAACGGGACCCTCCGAAAAAAGCCGACAGGAGATAAAAATAAAATCCCCTGAACAGACAGAAATCACAGAGATGAGCGGAGATCCCCGGAGGCGTCAGACTCCTCACCGCAACCGGGGATCGCGGGCAGCGCTAATGAAGTTACCAACAGCAAACCATTAAGTTAGGGGGCCCCCGGGGGCCACGCGGCTGACGGAGAGCGTTTCATTACAATTTGGGAACGGACGCAGCATTGAAAGTAGGAGACGTCTCGCCGTCCTCTGCGCATCATGCAGTCCCATGTAAATTAACCCACGTGGAGCGATGCTGTACTGCTCAGAACAGTCCTCTGCCATCTGCAAGTGCAAAGTGAGAAAACATCGCACCAATGTTACACAATGAAGCAGCGCAGATCTGTGGAGCAAAGCACAGCATGAGAGTGACTGCGTCCCCCAATACAAGGCACCGGGGCAAGAAAGACACACGGCACATGGACAGCACCCGGATCACACACGGATCACACACAGATGACACCCGGATCACACCCGGATCACACACGGCACATGGACAGCACCCAGATAACACACGGATCACACACGGATCACACACGGATCACACACGTATCACACACGGCACATGGACAGCACCCAGATAACACACGGATCACACACGGATCATACACGGATCACACACGGATCACACACGGCACATGGACAGCACCCAGATAACACACGGATCACACACGGATCACACACGGATCACACACGGATCACACACGGCACATGGACAGCACCCAGATAACACACGGATCACACACGGATCATACACGGATCATACACGGATCACACACGGCACATGGACAGCACCCAGATAACACACGGATCACACACGGATCATACACGGATCATACACGGATCACACACGGATCACACCCGGATCACACACGGATCACACATGGATCACACACGGATCACACACGGCACATGGACAGCACCCAGATAACACACGGATCACACACGGATCACACACGGATCACACACGGCACATGGACAGCACCCAGATAACACACGGATCACACACGGATCATACACGGATCATACACGGATCACACACGGATCACACCCGGATCACACACGGATCACACACGGATCACACACGGCACATGGACAGCACCCAGATAACACACGGATCACACACGGATCACACACGGCACATGGACAGCACCCAGATAACACACGGATCACACACGGATCATACACGGATCACACATGGATCACACACGGATCACACACAGCACATGGACAGCACCCAGATAACACACGGATCACACACGGATCACACACGGATCACACACGGATCACACACAGATCACACACGGATCACACACGGCACATGGACAGCACCCAGATAACACACGGATCACACACGGATCACACACGGATCACACACAGATCACACACAGATCACACACAGATCACACACGGATCACACACAGATCACACACGGTTCACACACGGATCACACACGGATCACACACGGTTCACACACGGATCACACACGGATCACACACGGATCACACACGGTTCACACACGGATCACGCACACGCTGCATTTTAGCATCATCTTATACATATAGGCCTTAATGTAAAGCTATGTCAATTTGAAGCTGGATATCGTATTTTCAACAAAGCAATCCTATATAAAGACATTCATAGATAATAGATACATAGATAATTGATAGATGTAAACAGCTTTATAATGTCCCCGCTCTATGTTGATCCCTGACCCCTTTACATTTCCTCCTCTCTTTAAACTTGGTCGTCCTCGGCCAGTTTTCCTATAAGAAGCATTCATACATCCATACACAACATATCTCTTATATGTGTATTATATTAAAACATGAAATTGATGAGACGTTAATGAAATCACCGGGAGCTTGTGTCACGTTACAGTCTTTTCTCCTTAAAACTTTTAGAAGAATCACAGGGGGCTCAGGCCCCGTCTCTGTCATTCTCCTGGACATATAGAGGTCCAACTGATCCCTGTGATCCCCTGTGATCCCCTCCTCCTCCTCTCTTTGCGCACCGCCATCTGGGGCTAAGGGACACAGTCCATATATGAAAGGGGCATGGTCCAGAAGCCACATAGGGCAGTTGATTGCAGCAACAATCCATAAGGAGCGGTATCTCCCTTCACCCTTCACCGTCCGTCCCCCACAATCCAAGGGGAAATGCGCAACAGGAGCAACAGATGAAGGGGAAACAAAACACAATGGCGGCTGTCTGACCGTTAACGCATGGCTGGGCGCCTTCCGAGGATCCCAAACTATATGTTACATTTGTCGGGACCAGACCGGTGGCCGGGACTTCACGGGGCAGGCATAGCTTCTTCCTCCTGTCACGGAGCCGTGCCTGCCGAAGTGCGGCCCGGTGGTCCAGATTCAAAGGAATATTGGCTGAACAGATTTAAAAGGTTGTTTTAATTCGTGACGCCACCTGCGGGAGTTCCGGTGATTTCACCGGTGCTGTTTGGGCCTCCGGGGGATGGGATGCAGCAAGATGGAACGCTCCCCACAGGACGAGTGGGAGTCCCCGGAGCCAGGAGCTGCACAAGATGTTGTGAGGCAGCTGCTGTACCTCTAGCATGCAGAGATAGACAGTTCTGAAAAAGGCACGGACACTGAAAGTCTCTGTAACGGGTACTTTACTGTAACCAGCTGGTGATACATGGTGTACAGTTCTCGGGTAACAGACCGGGTGGACTCAGCAATGACCAGTGTTTCTCAGAGCTCCGCGGTGTTCCTCCATTCAAACTTAGTTTGGTTGCCGTTGTCGCCTTTGAGTGCCAAGGTCGGGTGCAAGGAGGCTGCTTCAATTTCCCTACCGGGGATCAGCCGGATTTGTGGGGAGCTTTGGGTCCTTTTGGTGGGTACTCTGCTGGCAAGATGACTCTGTGTGTGCGGCGGTGGTGGGGTGCTCCTGGAAAGCGGTCCCTCCACTCCCGGTTTGCATAGAAGTGATAAACGACTCCTAGCTTCAGAACCAGTAATCCGGTTGTAGATGGGCACGGGTGTATTGTGACCCGCATATGGTTGCCCAGAGTCCGGTTTCAGGGCGCCAGGCATTGGTGCCAACCGGAGGTGGTTGTGGCCTAGGGGCTGCACGGAACTGTGCGGGGCCCCCTCTCCTACGCTCCTCCTGGCGACATCTGCTTCCTCCTGCTCCTACGTTCTTGCAGACTTCGACTCTGACACTCTGTCTGCACTAACTTCTCCACTACACACTACCTCTACACTCCGCCCACCAGGACCTTATTGGCCCTTTATGCTGGTGATGCAAGTAGGGTATGGAGCTCTGAGTTTTAACCATGTCATTGCTTAGTCAGAGAATATGGCTGCTGCTGTCTTGGCTGCAATACACTCCTGTGACGCACTCGGTGCGGGGCGCCACACTCCCCCTTGGTGAATTACGCTTCTCCCCAAGTGTCGCGCTACCCAAACATTACAGAGGTATTTTTATGTTTTTATAACAGGTAATAAAAGAACACTTTTATTAATAACAGGTATGCATTTAAACTGGTATTAAACAGGTTAACCTTTTTGCGGACCCAGCGGGCGGTCGGCTGTCCTTAATGCAAGTCCAGGGATTTTGCCACTGGGCCGCGCTTCGGCGGTTAAACAGGGAAAAGAAAGTCATTGACAAAGTTCAAGCAAGCAAGTCATCTATGAAGAGAACTATTGCGCGCCCGTATGGCGAACCAACCATCAAAGCAAGCATGTCGCTCATAAGTGATTATGTCCCCTCTATACAAGTCGCGATCTGGATGTCTTCTCGGTAAGTGCGGTTCTACATCGCGACGCCCCACAAACACTTCTTCATACACACCCTCCTCCCTGGCAAAACCCCACCCAGTAGAAAGATTGAACGAGGTCTCTCTACCTTCCTTGCGAAGTTCATCAGGTAACGGGGGTTGATGACGAGCCTCGGCACAGGATTCCATGTTAGCTCGCTCACGGGCTCGCCACTCCGCGCGGCGGAGCCGACGTACATCGTCGTCTGTACGAACCGGGGTATGGACGTAGTCATTGCGATGCAGGGGCTGCTGGTACGCTTGAGCTTGGCGGGAAGTCTGGATGGGCACCCGGGTAAACGGCATCGGGGAAGGCGCCGCAGCTGCACCCGACCAACATACCCGAGCTGGTTGCTCGGCCGGAGGTTCCTCAGTATCTCACCAGGCAAAACCGGTGCAATAGAGGTCCTCAGCGGTGCTGTGGGTCTCGTCGTCATCATCCTCCACTCCCTCGACGATCACATCGGGCTGCGCTTCGGGTAGAGATGCTGGACTGGATTCTTGCGGGCAGATGGACGATGGGGTTGCGGGATTCTCCTCGGGGTCGTCCTGCAGGGCTTCCAGGCTGCCTGCTTCTTCATCTGTGACTTCAGGCAGTGGTGTCTCTATCCCTGTGACCAGGTAGGCCTCTGGGGTTGCAGAGGAGGCCTCCGGTTCTGGGGAGAAACAGGTAACAGTCTCTGGGTTGATGGTGAGACCAGTAGCGGGTTCCTCTGCGGGAACCAAGCAGGTGTCAGCTTCAGTAATGGAGCAAGTTTCAAGCTCCGGCTCTGGAACGGGTTCGGTCGCGGTCTCAGACACTGGAACGGGGTAGATCGTGGCTTCCATCAGGATAACACAGTCTATAGGCTCTGGTGATGAGGCAGGACAGGTGGTTGGCGCTGGTGAGGCAGCGAAACAGGAGCTGTCGTCCGGTTCTGGAGTTGGAGTACTCGTACGTCTTTGCTGGGTAGCTCGGTGAAGTCGGCTTCCCAGACCCGCGCTTCCCAGACCCGTTGTTGCCTTTGAGTGCCAAGGTCGGGTACAAGGAGGTTGCTTCAATTTCCCTACCGGGGGATCAGCCGGATTTGTGGGGAGGCTTGGGTCCTTTTGGTGGGTACTCCGCTGGCAAGATGACTCCGTGTGTGCTGCTGTGGTGGGGTGCTCCTGGAAAGCGGTCCCTCCACTCCCGGTTTGCATAGAAGTGATAAACGACTCCTAGCTTCGGAACCAGTAATCCGGTTGTAGATGGGCACGGGTGTATTGTGACCCGCATATGGTTGCCCATAGTCTGGTTTCAGGGCACCAGGCATTGGCGCCAACCAAAGGTGGTTGTGGCCTGGGGACTGCACGGAACGGTGCAGGGCTCCCTCTCCTACGTTCCTCCTGGCCACGTCTGCTTCCTCCTCCTCCTACGTTCTTGCAGACTTTGACTCTGACTCTCTGTCTGCACTAACTTCTCCACTACACACTACCTCTACACTCCGCCCACCAGGACCTTATTGGCCCTCTATTCTGATGTGCATGTAGGGTATGGAGCTCTGAGTTTTAACCATGTCATTGCTTAGTCAGAGAATATGGCTGCTGCTGTCTTGGCTACAATACACTCCTGTGACGCACTCGGTGCGGGGCGCCACACATTATCTTGCACAATGAGCGGCACAGGTGCTATGCAACTTTTACCTCAACCATCACCATTTCCCTTCATCTGATGGGTATGGCGGCCACAATAAACTGAGACCATGTGCTGGCTGGGGGGGCGTGCCACAGTCCCCCATCATGGGCCGGGCCAGCACAGAGCAGAAAAAATGGCCTTCACTCCCTTTGTCCTCTGAGAGCTGGGAGGGCTGCCCAAAAGACTGGATTGCTCTGCCCTCTGGTGTCGCTGATGGTGAGATGAAGATCCGGTGCCGATGGAAGGGGAGCAAGATAAGAGCAGCGCCATGAGAAGTATGCACAACGGTGCAGGCTGCAGGAGAAGCAGCGAGAGACCCGGTGGGCACCATGGCATGCGGTGCTCAGAGAGCTCCGCCATCTGGGTTGGAAGCGATGAACTCCCTCAGTGGCCTGGAGGAGGACCTGGACCAGGTGCCTCCAGTGGACCAGGAGTTCTGGAGAGCAGAGAACTGTAGCAGCACCATGGCGAGCGGCACCCGGAGGACTCTGGCACGTGGGGTTGAGGAGACGGACTCCCCCAGTGGCCTGGAGAGGGTTGCAGTAAGGTTAGTGACTGTTGAGGTAGAGATGGCTCCAGCACCAAGCCCAGACGGGCAGCCAGCACCAGCAGCTTCAGACCCAGTTGCTGCTCCATACCTGGCAGCCAGAGTCACAGCTGCAAGTTCCCTTCAGACTGCCCGACTTACTCACCAGCTGGACATTGTGTTTCCAAGGACGAGTGGAAGCCTGAACCCAGAGGCTCCACCGTGGAAGCACCAGCACAACTGGAGAACGCTTCAATGTACATAGACAGAAGTTAACCCAGATAAGGTGCCTGTGAGGAGTTATAACTTATTATAGGGGTGAATGTCTAGTAGTAATGCCTAGCTAAACCAGTAGTGTCAGGAAAACTTAGTCAGGACCTGCAGCTCTCTGGCGCCCTCTTATCCTGCTGGCCACACCCGGTATTGCCATATGATAAGAAAAGGAGCCCAGCTGCTCTAACTTATGTTGTCTACTGTGGCACGTGCAGTGACGGGATGTATATATACCACCAGCTCCTGCCAGGAATGTATATATACCTCGATCCAGTCACCCTCAGGCCACAATATCACATAAATACAAACATAATGCTGCCACCACCGATGTCTCTCAGGTGGATCGGTCACCTGTGTGGTAACGTGTAATAGCGGGAGGATCGGTCACCTGTGTGGTAACGTGTAATAGCGGGAGGTGTCAGCTCGTCATAGAACAAGAAGAACAAAACTAAGCAAATTTATAAAGTTACTCCAGAAAGTTGTCAGTGTTTACACAAAGATATACAAGATATTACACAAGAGACAATTTACATGTATACATAAAACAGTTATTAAAATAAAAGGAATAAATGAGAAAAATACAAAACCTGCATCACGCGGTGACAATCCCAGATTCATTGTGGGGGGGGCGGCTCCCCAGAAATGGTGCATGATTCCTACACGCAGGGTGTGGTGCTGCATCTGATGTCCCAGGGTGGAATGAAGCCAAGATGGACGCTTTGGTTTTATGTAACGGGACATAAAATCCAGGAACTCCCCTTTGTGTTCCCCTCCCTGGGGGGCCGGTTCTCTGAAACCCACCTCTTTCACAATTCTCAAACAACCTCCATTTTTCACATCTTTGGTTTGGCCGCTCCCACGTCAAAACCAGGGACATCATGTTTTCCCTCGGAATTTACACAAAGATTGATATCAAATATGATATATCTGTGATGTTCAGAAGGTCAGAACCCATTTCTGATTGTTTCCCCAATATAAATATATATGTTCACTTTATGTGTCCGGCTCAGATAGAAGGGGTGGGGAACTTCCCAACCTGCAGGACAAGAAGCTAATGAATCAGTTGTTATTAGTTGGGAAGTGCCCCACCCCTTCTATCTGAGCCGGACACATAACGTGCTGCTTCTACCTTGTGTGCCCATAATGCATCCTGCATCTATGAGGTAATTCACGCTAGATCAGGTTATAAATACGTTAGTCTAGGGACCGTTCTGATAAGGGTCACCGTGAAGGGGTAGAACGGCTTTTGTACCTAAGCACCCTGCTGTTGACACATTGTTGCACTTGCTTTTAGTTACATAGCAGAGACATTTTTGGAGGTTTTTTACAGTCTTTTCTGTGATGTAGAGTCTTGTGGTGTGAACACGGTTTACAGACCTGTTCACATTGTGATCCGGCTCAGTATCAGTTTTCATTTTAAAACGATGACAAGAAATCCTATTTTCCTGACAGGTAGTTAGGAGAAAAACACATTACATGGACTATTGGGCTATGGACAGTTAATGGCCAGAACTTCTCTTGTATAAAATTAGTACGTAATCTGCTCCTTGTTGGTTTAGCAACTGACAATTACAATTTGGACAGTAAACCATAGAACAAAAACCCACTTGGCGTGGCCAAACCGTGGTCCAGCGTGGAGACCAGCGATGTCCTGTAGCCCACCAGGACCTAGGTTGGGGGTTTTATTAAACGGTTCCCCCACACAGCACTAAGGGACAGTGAGAAGGACCCGGTCTGGGACTGCACTGTACCATGTAAAGTGAACTGGCAGTGTCTGCAGATAGTTTTATTACACTAATGTTATTCTTATAGTTTTATATGCAACGTTAAAGAAAACGCGCCTCCCGTCAAGAGAAGAAACAGTAACTTGTTGAATGTTTAAACCTGTTGAACGCATTCCAAACATTTTTGCATGTTGTCACATCTATTGCCAGGTCCAACCTGAGGACGTGCTGGGTTTTACTAGGTGGATATATGGCGTCCCTGTGGGTCCAGTCGCCACAGAGGTGCTGCACCTTAGCCAGAGGTGTAGTACCCCCAACCCCAGGTAAGGAGGGGACACTACCCTGTACCCATGGGGCTCGCATCCATTGCCGGTTTCAAGCAGTGGAGGGACCAGGGTCGCAGAGGGTCACCGGACCCAGACTAGCGTAGAAGACTTGAGGCCTCAGCTAGCCAACCAGAGGCTGCTACATCTCCAGGTGTAGCAGCCATATCTACATCAGTGACTCCAAAGGTGGTCAATCATATAGGGCCAAAGGGGACCAAGAGAGAACATCGTGCGGTAGAGTCCATGGTCTCTGGCACAGGAGACTGAGTGTGAGGTGTAGGGCAGGAGGGAGAGAGCCAGCACAAGTGAGACGACCCAGGAAAGGTCCACAGAACGGGGTGATGGGTGAGTGTTGTCCAATCTACCTGGGAGTGACTGGGCCCCTTAATCGTAGGACACAGCGCAGCTGGATGTGGCTGCTACAGAACTGTGAGTAAATGAGTGAAGTGCACCAGCTGTGTCCTCCAATCATTCCGCCGTCCCCTGCCCCGCACTTACTACCACCTCCAGTTTGTCTCTCACCCCTGCCCCGAGCACCACTCCACCTACGAGGAGCGACAGCACCCGGCTGCACCGTCTGAACTGCACCAGCTGTGTCCTCCAATCATTCCGCTGTCCCCTGCCCCGCACTGCACTGACTACCACCTCCAGTTTGTCTCTCACCCCTGCCCCGAGCACCACTCCACCTATGGGGAGCGACAACACCCGGCTGCACCGTCTGAACTGCAGCGGTGGCCATCCCTGGCCGAGCACCGTAGGTGGCATCACGACAGCCATCCCCAAAACCTTAACCCCCAGACTTTGATTTCACACCGCCAGTGTAGCGGAGCCTCGACCCCGTGACTCTCCAGCAGTATTATAGTCCGGTTCTGAGTATCCTGAGTATGACATCTCTACATTACTCCAAGAGGGATAAAATTACCCTGACCCCCCTATACGCAGGTCCCCCATAACAGAGCGCCATCTGCTGACTCCCCATACTCCTCTCCTGGAATCCTCTGTGCTGCTGTGGCTGTCTGCTCTCACACATCTTCCCTGCTCTTCTCTTTCCTCGTTGGATCGTTTTCCTGCAGTTTTATGTTCTCTGCTGATTTTACTTTCTGTAAATCGCTCATCCTGTGCGGCTGATTCTGGGAAGCCGTATATCTCCGCTGGCCGGAGAGCGCGCCGCCACCGACCTAATCATAACCTATTAATTACCGCTATAAATCCACCACCATCCACTGAGCAAGAGGAACGCCGGGGTCCAGCGGGGTCCCGGGACAAGAACACTGCAGGGGACACCCAACATACTAGATACAGCAGATACTCATCACCTGCAGTCCTATGTAACACCACAGATAACACAGTGATATCTCTGAGTACAGATAATGTAGTAGATGTCTCCTGCAGTCCTATGTAACACCACAGATAACAGTGATATCTCTGAGTACAGATAATGCAGTAGATGTCACCTGCAGTCCTATGTAACACCACAGATAACACAGTGATATCTCTGAGTACAGATAATGTAGAAGATGTCGCCTGCAGTCCTATGTAACACCACAGATAACACAGTGATATCTCTGAGTACAGATAATGTAGTAGATGTCACCTGCAGTCCTATGTAACACCACAGATAACAGTGATATCTCTGAGTACAGATAATGTAGTAGATGTCACCTGCAGTCCTATGTAACACCACAGATAACACAGTGATATCTCTGAGTACAGATAATGTAGTAGATGTCACCTGCAGTCCTATGTAACACCACAGATAACACAGTGATATCTCTGAGTACAGATAATGTAGATGTCCCCTGCAGTCCTATGTAACACCACAGATAACACAGTGATATCTCTGAGAACAGATAATTTAGTAGATGTCACCTGCAGTCCTATGTAACACCACATATAACACAGTGATATCTCTGAGTACAGATAATGTAGTAGATGTCACCTGCAGTCCTATGTAACACCACAGATAACACAGTGATATCTGAGTACAGATAATGTAGTAGATGTCACCTGCAGTCCTATGTAACACCACAGATAACACAGTGATATCTCTGAGTACAGATAATGTAGTAGATGTAACCTGCAGTCCTATGTAACACCACAGATAACACAGTGATATCTCTGAGTACAGATAATTTAGTAGATGTCACCTGCAGTCCTATGTAACACCACAGATAACACAGTGATATCTCTGAGTACAGATAATGTAGATGTCTCCTGCAGTCCTATGTAACACCACAGATAACACAGTGATATCTCTGAGTACAGATAATGTAGTAGATGTCACCTGCAGTCCTATGTAACACCACAGATAACACAGTGATATCTCTGAGTACAGATAATATAAATGTCACCTGCAGTCCTATGTAACACCACAGATAACACAGTGATATCTCTGAGTACAGATAATGTAGTAGATGTCATCTGCAGTCCTATGTAACACCACAGATAACACCGTGATATCTCTGAGTACAGATAATGTAGTAGAGGTCACCTGCAGTCCTATGTAACACCACAGATAACACAGTGATATCTCTGAGTACAGATAATGTAGTAGATGTCACCTGCAGTCCTATGTAACACCACAGATAACACAGTGATATCTCTGAGTACAGATAATGTAGATGTCACCTGCAGTCCTATGTAACACCACAGATAACACAGTGATATCTCTGAGTACAGATAATATAAATGTCACCTGCAGTCCTATGTAACACCACAGATAACACAGTGATATCTCTGAGTACAGATAATGTAGTAGATGTCACCTGCAGTCCTATGTAACACCACAGATAACACAGTGATATCTCTGAGTACAGATAATGTAGTAGATGTCACCTGCAGTCCTATGTAACACCACAGATAACACAGTGATATCTCTGAGTACAGATAATGTAGTAGATGTCACCTGCAGTCCTATGTAACACCACAGATAACACAGTGATATCTCTGAGTACAGATAATGTAGTAGATGTCACCTGCAGTCCTATGTAACACCACAGATAACACAGTGATATCTCTGAGTACAGGTAATGTAGTAGATGTCACCTGCAGTCCTATGTAACACCACAGATAACACAGTGATATCTCTGAGTACAGATAATGTAGTAGATGTCACCTGCAGTCCTATGTAACACCACAGATAACACAGTGATATCTCTGAGTACAGATAATGTAGTAGATGTCACCTGCAGTCCTATGTAACACCACAGATAACACAGTGATATCTCTGAGTACAGATAATGTAGATGTCCCCTGCAGTCCTATGTAACACCACAGATAACACAGTGATATCTCTGAGAACAGATAATTTAGTAGATGTCACCTGCAGTCCTATGTAACACCACATATAACACAGTGATATCTCTGAGTACAGATAATGTAGATGTCTCCTGCAGTCCTATGTAACACCACAGATAACACAGTGATATCTCTGAGTACAGATAATGTAGTAGATGTCACCTGCAGTCCTATGTAACACCACAGATAACACAGTGATATCTCTGAGTACAGATAATGTAGATGTCACCTGCAGTCCTATGTAACACCACAGATAACACAGTGATATCTCTGAGTACAGGTAATGTAGTAGATGTCACCTGCAGTCCTATGTAACACCACAGATAACACAGTGATATCTCTGAGTACAGATAATGTAGTAGATGTCACCTGCAGTCCTATGTAACACCACAGATAACACAGTGATATCTCTGAGTACAGATAATGTAGTAGATGTCACCTGCAGTCCTATGTAACACCACAGATAACACAGTGATATCTCTGAGTACGGATAATGTAGTAGATGTCACCTGCAGTCCTATGTAACACCACACATAACACAGTGATATCTCTGAGTACAGATAATGTAGTAGATGTCACCTGCAGTCCTATGTAACACCACAGATAACACAGTGATATCTCTGAGTACAGATAATGTAGATGTCCCCTGCAGTCCTATGTAACACCACAGATAACACAGTGATATCTCTGAGAACAGATAATTTAGTAGATGTCACCTGCAGTCCTATGTAACACCACATATAACACAGTGATATCTCTGAGTACAGATAATGTAGATGTCCCCTGCAGTCCTATGTAACACCACAGATAACACAGTGATATCTCTGAGTACAGATAATGTAGTAGATGTCACCTGCAGTCCTATGTAACACCACAGATAACACAGTGATATCTCTGAGTACAGATAATGTAGTAGATGTAACCTGCAGTCCTATGTAACACTACAGATAACACAGTGATATCTCTGAGTACAGATAATGTAGTAGATGTCACCTGCAGTCCTATGTAACACCACAGATAACAGTGATATCTCTGAGTACAGATAATGTAGTAGATGTCACCTGCAGTCCTATGTAACACCACAGATAACAGTGATATCTCTGAGTACAGATAATTTAGTAGATGTCACCTGCAGTCCTATGTAACACCACAGATAACACAGTGATATCTCTGAGTACAGATAATGTAGATGTCTCCTGCAGTCCTATGTAACACCACAGATAACACAGTGATATCTCTGAGTACAGATAATGTAGTAGATGTCACCTGCAGTCCTATGTAACACCACAGATAACACAGTGATATCTCTGAGTACAGATAATATAAATGTCACCTGCAGTCCTATGTAACACCACAGATAACACAGTGATATCTCTGAGTACAGATAATGTAGTAGATGTCATCTGCAGTCCTATGTAACACCACAGATAACACCGTGATATCTCTGAGTACAGATAATGTAGTAGAGGTCACCTGCAGTCCTATGTAACACCACAGATAACACAGTGATATCTCTGAGTACAGATAATGTAGTAGATGTCACCTGCAGTCCTATGTAACACCACAGATAACACAGTGATATCTCTGAGTACAGATAATGTAGTAGATGTCACCTGCAGTCCTATGTAACACCACAGATAACAGTGATATCTCTGAGTACAGATAATGTAGTAGATGTCACCTGCAGTCCTATGTAACACTACAGATAACACAGTGATATCTCTGAGTACAGATAATGTAGTAGATGTCACCTGCAGTCCTATGTAACACCACAGATAACAGTGATATCTCTGAGTACAGATAATGTAGTAGATGTCACCTGCAGTCCTATGTAACACCACAGATAACACAGTGATATCTCTGAGTACAGATAATGTAGTAGATGTCCCCTGCAGTCCTATGTAACACCACAGATAACACAGTGATATCTCTGAGTACAGATAATGTAGTAGATGTCACCTGCAGTCCTATGTAACACCACAGATAACAGTGATATCTCTGAGTACAGATAATTTAGTAGATGTCACCTGCAGTCCTATGTAACACCACAGATAACACAGTGATATCTCTGAGTACAGATAATGTAGATGTCTCCTGCAGTCCTATGTAACACCACAGATAACACAGTGATATCTCTGAGTACAGATAATGTAGTAGATGTCACCTGCAGTCCTATGTAACACCACAGATAACACAGTGATATCTCTGAGTACAGATAATATAAATGTCACCTGCAGTCCTATGTAACACCACAGATAACACAGTGATATCTCTGAGTACAGATAATGTAGTAGATGTCATCTGCAGTCCTATGTAACACCACAGATAACACCGTGATATCTCTGAGTACAGATAATGTAGTAGAGGTCACCTGCAGTCCTATGTAACACCACAGATAACACAGTGATATCTCTGAGTACAGATAATGTAGTAGATGTCACCTGCAGTCCTATGTAACACCACAGATAACACAGTGATATCTCTGAGTACAGATAATGTAGTAGATGTCACCTGCAGTCCTATGTAACACCACAGATAACACAGTGATATCTCTGAGTATAGATAATGTAGTAGATGTCACCTGCAGTCCTATGTATCATCACAAATAACACAGTGATATCTCTTGAACCTCGTGCTGTCAAGCTGTCTACTGTCTGGAGAAGTGTCAACAGAGATGAAGTAGCGTCCTGTTGTCCTTTGTCTGTCTTCCCCTTTCTTCATGTCTCTTTATTGTAGTGGATGGGACTAGTGCTCCCTCTGGCCTTCCCTAGTGAGGGTTAACATCAGAACCAGTGGAGGGCCTAGGTATCCTGCTCGGTGACGAGATGAAAGAACTCGTATAGGGGTGGTAGGGAGATCAGGGCTGCTGCAGGTGGGTGCAGGACGTCTCCTCTCCCCTGTTCCCTATGAGCAGGGCCCTCCACTGTATTTATCCCTTTGGTGTTTCCCTGTCTATTATTTTGTTGTTGCGCACCGGACATCGTTGGTCCATGGCATGCGCCACTGTCGCGCACGTTAGTCGGACATCCCCTTAGTCCAGGCGTGCCTCTGTTCCTGCGGTATCACATACGTATGGATATTTTGGTATTGATAAAAATATTCAGCATCAAAAAGTCATGGTGTGCACTGTGCACCCCTCCTAATAGAGACCGGCGGGGTCCTGGGGCCAGGCTCATCCTTCACCTTCTCCCACCTGTTCTGCTGCAGCCGTTCTCTGCACAGGAGATTCTGTCACTTATTTATTTTTAACAAAATCTTAAAGTGGTTAAAATCGTCACCAGAAATGGATGAATCCTATTATTCGTATTCTGAATCCTCTGGGCGTCACCAAAATATGACGCAGAGCTGACCCCCTCCTCCTCCACTTTGTTAGTAGGGGAATGTGTCTCTCCTCTCTGCTACTCCCAGTCAGGAATGATTATGACCCAGCCACGCCATAAAAGCCAGCTAAATGGTGCTAGATGGTGCTAGATGGTGCTGGATGATGCTGGATGGGGCTGGATGGGGCTGGATGGTGCTGGATGATGCTGGATGATGCTGGATGATGCTCGGTGGTGCTGGATGATGCTGGATGGGCTGGATGGTGCTGGATGATGCTGGATGATGCTGGATGGTGCTGGGTGGTGCTGGATGATGCTGGATGATGCTGGATGGTGCTGGGTGGTGCTGGGTGGTGCTGGGTGGTGCTGGATGGTGCTGGATGATGCTGGATGGGCTGGATGGTGCTGGATGATGCTGGATGGGGCTGGATGATGCTGGATGATGCTGGATGATGCTGGATGGTGCTGGATGATGCTGGATGGGGCTGGATGATGCTGGATGATGCTGGATGGTGCTGGATGATGCTGGTGGTGCTGGGTGGTGCTGGATGATGCTGGATGTGCTGGATGATGCTGGATGGTGCTGGATGATGCTGGGTGATGCTGGGTGGTGCTGGATGATGCTGGATGATGCTGGATGGTGCTGGATGGTGCTGGGTGGTGCTGGATGATGCTGGATGATGCTGGATGATGCTCGGTGGTGCTGGGTGGTGCTGGGTGGTGCTGGATGGTGCTGGGTGGTGCTGGGTGGTGCTGGGTGGTGCTGGATGATGCTGGATGATGCTGGATGATGCTCGGTGGTGCTGGATGATGCTGGATGGGGCTGGATGATGCTGGATGGTGCTGGGTGGTGCTGGATGATGCTGGATGGTGCTGGATGATGCTGGATGATGCTGGGTGGTGCTGGATGATGCTGGGTGGTGCTGGATGATGCTGGATGGTGCTGGATGATGCTGGATGGTGCTGGGTGGTGCTGGATGGTGCTGGATGGGGCTGGATGGTGCTAGATGGGGCTGGGTGGTTCTGGGTGGTGCTGGATGATGCTGGGTGGTGCTGGATGATGCTGGGTGGTGCTGGGTGGTGCTGGATGGTGCTGGGTGGTGCTGGATGATGCTGGATGGGGCTGGATGGTGCTGGGTGGTGCTGGATGATGCTGGGTGGTGCTGGATGGTGCTGGATGATACTGGATGGCGCTGGGTGGTGCTGGATGGTGCTGGATGGGGCTGGATGGTGCTAGATGGGGCTGGGTGGTGCTGGATGGTGCTGGATGGTGCTGGATGGTGCTGGGTGGTGCTGGGTGGTGCTGGATGGTGCTGGGTGGTGCTGGATGATGCTGGATGATGCTGGGTGGTGCTGGATGGTGCTGGATGGTGCTGGGTGGTGCTGGATGGTGCTGGGTGGTGCTGGATGATGCTGGGTGGTGCTGGGTGGTGCTGGATGGTGCTGGATGATGCTGGGTGGTGCTGGGTGGTGCTGGGTGGTGCTGGATGGTGCTGGGTGGTGCTGGATGGTGCTGGGTGGTGCTGGATGGTGCTCCGTGGTGCTGGGTGATGCTGGGTGGTGTTGGGTGGTGCTGGGTGGTGCTGGATGGTGCTGGGTGGTGCTGGATGGTGCTGGGTGGTGCTGGGTGGTTCTGGATGGTGCTGGATGGGGCTGGATGGTGCTGGATGATGCTGGATGGTGCTGGGTGGTGCTGGGTGGTGCTGGGTGGTTCTGGATGGGGCTGGATGGTGCTGGATGATGCTGGGTGGTGCTGGGTGGTGCTGGATGGTGCTGGATGGTGCTCAGTGGTGCTGGATGGGGCTGGATGATGCTGGGTGGTGCTGGATGATGCTGGGTGGTGCTGGGTGGTGCTGGGTGGTGCTGGATGATGCTGGATGATGCTGGATGGTGCTGGATGATGCTGGGTGGTGCTGGATGATGCTGGATGATGCTGGATGATGCTGGATGGGGCTGGATGGTGCTAGATGGTGCTAGGTGGTGCTGGGTGGTGCTGGGTGGTGCTGGATGATGCTGGATGATGCTGGATGGTGCTGGATGATGCTGGGTGGTGCTGGATGATGCTGGATGATGCTGGATGATGCTGGATGGGGCTGGATGGTGCTAGATGGTGCTAGGTGGTGCTGGGTGGTGCTGGATGGTGCTGGTCTTCTTTTCCCTCCAGGATCCCTTTGTTTGCAGTAGCAGACTTTTAACTTCAAATTTAATAATGCACATTAATGTCATAAATGCATAAATCATATTTTAGGAATACTTACATTTTTGGGAATCCCATAGTAGCTCTTGCTTGTCTTGGACACTATCAGAAACCTGGGAAATGACATCTGCCCCCAGCACATCACAGACATATTGTATTTGGTCTCAAAAAGCACCTAAAATCACAAGGTTAAACATGAGGCCGATATCTCTGACCTGGGAGTGTCGAAGCCAAAGATGTGGAAAAATGGAGGTTTTGATGACTCTGGAGATGGGTGTAACTCCAAGAAAACGGCCCACATGTGGGGTCAGCAAAGGGCGAGTGCCTGGGGTGAAGGTTGAAATCCTGAAATAAGAGCGGCCATTTTTGGTGCCTCATTCTGACCCAGTCAAAGGACCTGACAGTATACTATCACCGTGTGGCAGAATCGAACCCATTTCCGGGTGCCTTCCCCCCACTAGATCTGTGACTGTCACCATGATGCTAAAATTACCACAGATTTTGGGGTAAGACCTGAGTTACCCGCAGAATTGTGCATCCAACTCCTTCTGCCCGCCATGCTTTAATTCCTACAGATTTTGGGGTAAGGCTATGTTCACACTGTGCATTTATGATCTTTTTTCTCTCTTTTTCTGCTGGAAATCTGGGTCGGCTTTCAAAGAGAAGAACGCATCACCATCAGATCACCCGCGTGGCTGCATCTGTTCTGGGCGTCTTTATAGCCTGTAGACAATGGTTCAATGGGAAAAGTGGATCAGAAAAGTGCAGCTATAACGGACGGCTCATTGTATCTCAGGATCGCGCTCCAAGGGGAAAATGCACAGAATGAACCGCAAAATGGGAAAACCCACTGACTTTGTGAGATTCCATTTAAGTGATCCGTTCACTGCAAAAACAGATAAAGGATCAAAAACACCTGGTGTGAACATGGTCTAAGACCTGAGTTAGGGACGCTTTACACACACAGATAATTGTGCAGAGATTGGTCACAGATCTCTGGTTACAGTGAAATCATGGACACATTGTTACATTTGTACACAGCCACAAAATAGAGCAATGTGTCCATGATTTCACTGCACTCAGAGATCTGTTCAGAAGTTGCTCACAGATATCTGTGTGTGTAAAGCGGCCCTTACCCGCAGAATTGTGCATCCAACTGCTTCTGCCTGCGGTGCTGAAATTGCCACAGGTTTCAGGGTAAGGCCTGAGTTCCCTGCAGGATTGTGCACAGCGGACGTGGTCCACATCTTCAGCCGCTCTCACCCTGACTCTTTCTGATGACTTTTCGCTCCATGTTCACATTCGGTTTAACAAATTGATGACAAATCTTCATCATTTTATTTTTTTTACTTTTATTTTTTTTTGAGGTAGTCAAAAATGCTGAGTTTTCTAGTGAAATGATATCCTGAGTTGTTCCTTCTTTGGAGCAGTGTTTTTTCTCATTAAAGGGACCCTGTCAGCTGGTTGTATCCCCCCCCCCTGCTATCACTACCTGTCCCTGCACATCGCTAGCTGATCCCTAACCGTCCCTGTCTGCTCTAAAAGTGCCTTATACAGACTGAGAAAGATGACTTGTATCCTTCCATACTGTCTCTCTCCATAGTCTGCGATGGGCGGCACCGGGCTCCATTCTTCCGCCTCGCTTGCCCTCCGCTGGGTGTCGTCAGTCTTTCTTCTGTTCCTCTTCTATTTGAATTTCTCACCTCCTCTTCCACTGTGAAGCGGCGGCCGGAGGCTCCTATCCGGCCCGGTGCATTGTGGGGGCTGATCATGTGGTACGGGCCGGCGCATGCGCAGTGCACATATTGAAGCTGAGCCATACATGTCATAAGCCCCCACAATGCAATGCACCGGATAGGAGCCTCCGGCTGCCGCTTCACAGTGGAAGAGGAGGCAAGAAACTCAAATAGAGGAGGAACAGAAGGAAGACTGACGACACCCAGTGAGGGGTGCGGAGAGCCAGCGAGGAGGGTAGATGGAGCCCGGGGGGGGCCGAGAGCCAGCGAGGAGGGAGGATGGAGCCCCGGGGGGTGCCGAGAGCCAGCGAGGAGGGTGGATGGAGCCCCGGGGGTGCCGAGAGCCAGCGAGGAGGGTGGATGGAGCCCCGGGGGGTGCCGAGAGCCAGCGAGGAGGGTGGATGGAGCCCCGGGGGGTGCCGAGAGCCAGCGAGGAGGGTGGATGGAGCCCCCGGGGGGTGCCGAGAGCCAGCGAGGAGGGAGGATGGAGCCCCGGGGGGTGCCGAGAGCCAGCGAGGAGGGTGGATGGAGCCCCGGGGGGTGCCGAGAGCCAGCGAGGAGGGTGGATGGAGCCCCGGGGGGTGCCGAGAGCCAGCGAGGAGGGTGGATGGAGCCCCGGGGGGTGCCGAGAGCCAGCGAGGAGGGAGGATGGAGCCCCGGGGGGTGCCGAGAGCCAGCGAGGAGGGTGGATGGAGCCCCGGGGGGTGCCGAGAGCCAGCGAGGAGGGTGGATGGAGCCCCGGGGGGTGCCGAAAGCCAGCGAGGAGGGTGGATGGAGCCCCGGGGGGTGCCGAGAGCCAGCGAGGAGGGTGGATGGAGCCCCGGGGGGTGCCGAGAGCCAGCGAGGAGGGTGGATGGAGCCCCGGGGGGTGCCGAGAGCCAGCGAGGAGGGTGGATAGAGCCCCGGGGGGTGCCGAGAGCCAGCGAGGAGGGTGGATGGAGCCCTGGGGGGTGCCGAAAGCCAGCGAGGAGGGTGGATGGAGCCCCGGGGGGTGCGGAGAGCCAGCGAGGAGGGTGGATGGAGCCCCGGGGGGTGCCGAGAGCCAGCGAGGAGGGTGGATGGAGCCCTGGGGGGTGCCGAAAGCCAGCGAGGAGGGTGGATGGAGCCCCGGGGGGTGCCGAGAGCCAGCGAGGAGGGTGGATGGAGCCCCGGGGGGTGCCGAGAGCCAGCGAGGAGGGTGGATGGAGCCCCGGGGGGTGCCGAGAGCCAGCGAGGAGGGTGGATGGAGCCCCGGGGGGTGCGGAGAGCCAGCGAGGAGGGTGGATGGAGCCCCGGGGGGTGCCGAGAGCCAGCGAGGAGGGTGGATGGAGCCCTGGGGGGTGCCGAAAGCCAGCGAGGAGGGTGGATGGAGCCCCGGGGGGTGCCGGAGAGGCCAGCGAGGAGGGTGGATGGAGCCCCGGGGGGTGCCGAGAGCCAGCGAGGAGGGTGGATGGAGCCCCGGGGGGTGCCGAGAGCCAGCGAGGAGGGTGGATGTGAGCCCCGGGGGGTGCGATGAGAGCCAGCGAGGAGGGTGGATGGAGCCCCGGGGGGTGCCGAGAGCCAGCGAGGAGGGTGGATGGAGCCCTGAGGGGTGCCGAAAGCCAGCGAGGAGGGTGGATGGAGCCCCGGGGGGTGCGGAGAGCCAGCGAGGAGGGTGGATGGAGCCCCGGGGGGTGCCGAGAGCCAGCGAGGAGGGTGAGTGGAGCCCCGAGGGGGCAACTAGAATTGATGCTGTAGATTCTCCCACATTCACAGCACATAGCGGATCAAAACAAGTTTCTAGGCGAACAGTAATGATCAAATCCCATAGACTTTGCTTAGGAGACGCTGCTGTAAACGTAGTGCGGATCTGCATGGTGTGAACACGCCCTGAAGGCGTCTCTACATGATAAGTGACAGGAAGCCTGATGAGCCTGATGATTATTCTGTATTCATTGTTATTCTTCCTCAAGTCTTCGGCGGGGGCTCGTGACTCCCTCAGCCGATTGCTGCATTAGTGACTTTTCCTTGTGGTCTTCTTAGGGGAGTTGCATCTTATCTGTCTGATTTAGGTCATCTTTATTTCCATTCTCTGTCGTGTTCAGGATTTGGGATCACTTGCTCCATTTCATCCTGCTTCCCCTCCCCCTCCACCATCGCTCCAGGGGGGGGGAATTTCCTTTCTGTCTGTAATTTTGCATAAACTCTACAACGTTTCACTTATTTACTCCAAAAAGTCACCAAAACCATTAAAGGAACAAGAAACTGCAGGTTTTATCGTGGGACATTTTATTAATTTGGAGTAAAAAAAAAAATCAATGAATACCATGAGATGAAGAAAGTGATCTAACCCCCCCCACCCCCCCCCTCGCCCATCCCCCACAATTGATAAATCGCCCTTTGATGTTTGTCTGTAATTTTTTTTACTACTTTGTAGTTTAACAAGTTTCATGTTCCCCTTAAAGTCCCACATTTATGTGAAATTGTAGGGAGCGGCTGCAATATATGGGGGAAAACGTGTCAATTGGTGACTCAGTCGGAGACCCGTGTCCTAATGCAAATATTAAAAACTGATGGAAAAAAATTATGCAGAATTGAATAGTGAATGGACCCGTCTCAGTGCACAAACCCTTAATAGCAGGGCTCCACGTGTCGTCATCATCATCAACTCTGGGGGCCACTGATCCACTACATGCACATATTATATTCACAAATATACCCATCCTTCCAAATATTAGGAATCAATAAAAATGATAAGATGATTCGTTTGTGACAACTACTGATTATGTTGGTGGTAAATGACATATTACTGTACAGAGGCCCACCTGGGGAATCTCCGCTTCTCCCGCCGGCCAGTCCGAGCCTGACGGAATGTTCTATTGAGGTTGAAAAGTTACATAATAAGAAGCTTGTGGAGGAAGTGACAGCAACTGAAAGGCCAGACCAAGTCTCTGGGGTGAGTCCATACATTGGCCCAAAACCACATCTGTGGCTAATCAGAAAACCAAATGTGCAACACACGTGTCCACCGCAGGGGCCGCGCGATTTACAGGAGAGCACCACGGTCAGGTCCTGACTGTCATTAGGTTTTCTTCTCCTGTAAAGCAAATGATATGTATAAAAAAAAAATCATAAAATCGCACCAGGACTCTGCTGATCCATTTTATGGAAAGAACAGCTGTCAATCGATTTGTGTTGGCCATTGTGGTGTCTGACTGCACCACGGACGCTCCACACCGGATATCCAGCAGCCTGGAGAGCTGCCTGCACCGACACATTGCAGCAAATCTGATCAATGAAGTGGATGTTCTCAGGAATTGAAACACAGAAAGTGAAATGTTTCTGACTCCGTCATACGGCAGAAGATTCTCAGATCCAGAAAATGTGGCCAAATCTAGTGATGATCCGCTGCTGGGATCTGATTCTCCTGCACTGGTGAGGGGACATTTCTCAATCTCCTCCTGTCAGATGTCATCCGATTGCCGTCCGATGTGTCACTTGCACCCTTCGATGTGTCCGGGATCAACCCAGCAAGCGATCCGCTGCAATGTAGCGAATAGGCGGGATTGGCCGTGACGTCGCTATTGCAGTGTCACACTGAACGATGCCGCAGGAAAGTCTGCCGACTCCGACCGGAACAGCTATCGTTGTGGAATCGTGCGTTTACACGTAACAACAATCGTTTCACCATCGCTCCTGACGTCACTTTTGAACGATGTCTGAGACGATGTTGAAGGTGTGACGGGGCCTTTACTACCAATATTTACTGTCAGTTTTTTGTGTCTTTCTTACATTCCTTGTGCAAATTGCAAAAAATGTATCAAAAGATGGAGGATGAATGACAGCTGTCCCCAGATCTGGGATTCTTCTAGTACGGCCTAGTTTGGATGTGACCGCGGACCGGCCCCAGCCAGCTTTATATATGTTGGGTTCAGATCAGGGATCGTCAGCTGAGCGGCGGCGGTGATTAACACTGGGAAATGTCCTGATCATTTCACATCACCGATTGGAGCAATGAAATTGTGCCAAAGTTTGCAAGTTTTTTAAACGTTGTAAATCATAAAACTTCACATCACTCAAATCTGGAACCGGATAAGGAGAAATGAATCAGAAAGTCCAAAAAAACGGGTTAATTAACTTTAGTTAAAAAAAAGAATCTCTCCAAATGTGGAGAGTTAAGTTGTACCGCAGCGGAGAGTGAGCTTTGCATGCTGCTCTTTTCGCAGCCTCGGTGTCACGATGTGTCAGGTTGTGCTGCCTTTATCTGCTGACGATCCCATTGTTGTGCCCCGATCCTTCGCTTTGATCACTCTGGAGTCCTGAACTACAGGTGCTGAGGATGCGGCTGTGCGGGAAAGTTAATTGGAGGAGTTGTGCTTGCTGACTCCACGTGCTGACTTCACGCCGTATCCGAGTTCTGTGCTCGCGGCCAGCGCACTCGAGGTCTTCTGCTGATCATTCGCTTCTGAGGGTCTAGTCCCCGGCTGGGAGTCTGGTGGCTAAAGTCTGCAATCTTACAAAAGTGCCGGCTATGTGAAATTCACCACCACCGGCTACACGCGGCCAGCTACCACAAACGCCACGCTCCCAAATAATCCCGATAGAGTCCGGATCATCGTCTACCAGTAAAAGCGGCAGGAGGAAACGAGAGCCTCTGAGCTAGAATTTCAGCCCTGCTTCTGCCATTAATAATTGAGGCTGTTTCTGTGATTGAAAGGTGACATCACTGATTTCTGCTGCCAAGTTGCTCCTTTAAGGATTTACTTTGGCACGGACAGAAGTGGAGACTTAGTAACCCAGGTGCGAAATTGCCGGCAGAGATAATGAATTATTACACTCAAGGTTTAATTCACATCCGGTATCCGCTCATAGGAAGTACAGACACTCATCAGTAAAAAGATGGGAACAAGAACGAAGGGTGACTCAGGTGCAAGTGATACAGATGTGTGTGGAGTGCAACACAATGAAAGATGACTCAGGTGCAAGTGATACAGATGTGTGCCGAGTGCAACTCAATGAAGGATGACTCAGGTGCAGGTGATACAGATGTGTGCCGAGTGCAACTCAATGAAGGATGACTCAGGTGCAGGTGTGACAGATGTGTGCCGAGTGCAACACAATGAAGAATGACTCAGGTGCATGTGTCACAGATGTGTGCCGAGTGCTACACAATGAAGGATGACTCAGGTGCATGTGTGACAGATGTGTGCCGAGTGCAACACAATGAAGAATGACTCAGGTGCATGTGTCACAGATGTGTGCCGAGTGCTACACAATGAAGGATGACTCAGGTGCAGGTGTCACAGATGTGAGTGGAGTGCAACACAATGAAGGATGACTCAGGTGCAGGTGTCACAGATGTGTGCCGAGTGCAACACAATGAAGGATGACTCAGGTGCAGGTGATACAGATGTGTGCCGAGTGCAACTCAATGAAGGATGACTCAGGTGCATGTGTGACAGATGTGTGCCGAGTGCAACACAATGAAGGATGACTCAGGTGCAGGTGATACAGATGTGTGCCGAGTGCAACACAATGAAGAATGACTCAGGTGCAGGTGTCACAGATGTGTGCCGAGTGCTACACAATGAAGGATGACTCGGGTGCAGGTGTGACAGATGTGTGTGGAGTGCAACACAATGAAGGATGACTCAGGTGCAGGTGTGACAGATGTGTGCCCAGTGCTACACAATGAAGGATGACTCAGGTGCAGGTGTCACAGATGTGTGCCGAGTGCAACACAATGAAGGATGACTCAGGTGCAGGTGATACAGATGTGTGTGGAGTGCAACACAATGAAGGATGACTCAGGTGCAGGTGATACAGATTGTGTGGAGTACAACACAATGAAGGATGACTCAGGTGCAGGTGTGACAGATGTGAGTGGAGTGCAACACAGTGAAGGATGACTCGGGTGCAGGTGTCACAGATGTGTATGGAGTGCAACACAATGAAGGATGACTCAGGTGCATGTGTGATAGATGTGTGCCGAGTGCTACACAGTGAAGGATGACTCAGGTGTGACAGATGTGTGCCGAGTGCAACACAATGAAGGATGACTCAGGTGCATGTGTGACAGGTGTGTGCCGAGTGCAACACAATGAAGGATGACTCAGGTGCAAGTGATACAGATGTGTGCCGAGTGCAACACAATGAAGGATGACTCAGGTGCAGGTGTGACAGATGTGAGTGGAGTGCAACACAATGAAGGATGACTCAGGTGCAGGTGATACTGATGTGTGCCGAATGCAACACAATGAAGGATAACTCAGGTGCAAGTGATACAGATATGTGCCGAGTGCAACACCATGAAGGATGACTCTGGTGCAGGTGTCACAGATGTGTGCCGAGTGCAACACAATGAAAGATGACTCAGGTGCAAGTGATATAGATGTGTGCCGAGTGCAACACAATGAAGGATGACTCAGGTGCAGGTGTCACAGATGTGTGCCGAGTGCAACACAATGAAGGATGACTCAGGTGCAGGTGATACAGATGGGTGCCGAATGCAACACAATGAAGGATGACTCAGGTGCAGGTGATACAGATGTGTGCCGAATGCAACACAATGAAGGATGACTCAGGTGCAGGTGTCACAGATGTGTGCCGAGTGCAACACAATGAAGGATGACTCTGGTGCAGGTGTGACAGATGTGTGCCGAATGCAACACAATGAAGGATGACTCGGGTGCAGGTGTGACAGATGTGTGCCGAATGTAACACAATGAAGGATGACTTAGGTTCAGGTGTGACATATGTGCGATGAGTGTCTCTGTGGTGCCCCACTATGTAGGTGCCACAGAGGGTACTGCACCCATAAAGGAGGTGTAGTAACCCAAGCTGCAAGTGGATTTCAGGATGGTTGGCGGAACCCTAAATCCACACCTCACACTAGGTCATACAGTGGGAGGGAACCGGTACTTAGTCACCTCCAGGGGGAGAAAGGAGATCTTTTGGCTGGAGGCCTTTTTGGGTTCACGTCTTGGCCTCCAGGGTCGGAGAGTTGGTAGAGTTCCAGGCAGGGAGCCTGAGGGAAGAAGGAGGGTCTCCTCGGCTGAGGGATCCAGGAACGTCAAGGACAGAGAGCGAGTGGGGGATAGAAGAACTTAAGAGAGTTATCCCCAGGAGAGACACCGGGTACCGGAGCTCGCACCTGTGGGAACCTTTTAAGGCCTGCAGAAAATCAGATGCACGGGGTATAACAATATATGGCCCTGATTCTCGAGCGACCAGAAGAGGGGACCAGACACAGCAGGGCAGAGCCGCAGTGTTCAGCAGAAGGTTACCCGATGGGAGCAAGAGAAGGAAAGAGACAGCAGGAGGTCAGACCTACTCTACGAGGTCAGACTTCACACAGCTACTGGGAAACAGGGAAGAATTGGAACAAGAAAGGCCCACGCTGGGGGTTCTGTCCAGCTACCAGAGATCCGCTTGCAGCCACCCGTAGCCACTTGTCATTTAACATCTAACTGCACTGAGGACTGTAATAACGCTGCTAAAGTTCCAGTAAAGTACCCGGGTGAAGTGACTTTGACTCTGCTGCATCCTATTTCCACAAACTCATTCCTTTCTCAGGAATCGCTGCCCCGGAGGTCCCAGGTCTGCCTGTGGAGGACTACACCATCTCAGCCGCAATACCACCGACCTCTGGAGGACTGTGGCGGCGCTGGTGATATCTCACCAGGTACTGCAGGTGGCGTCACGACAAACTATAAACTTGTACATAATCCCCTGTATATAAATCCCCCTTTTTAAAGATAGGCCCAGGACACGGGATCAGGCATGGCCGCCATTCCCTGTGACACAGTAGTTAACCCTTTGCCGCTTGATAACCCGAATATCCCAAAGCCCGGGCTCGACATTTCACCAACAACTGCGATGTGGGAGGTCACCACTGCTGTCACCGCCAATCTCTACTGATGATAGGAGGTGTTTTTAGTGATGACCTCAGTGATGTCACCATTGACCTCAGTGATGTCACCGCTCATCTCCATGATGTCACTGCAGCACTGACTACATGTAATTTTCGGAGCAGGTAACATTTGTTAATTGCCAACCTCTTTCTTGCTAATTACTTGCCGTTGCTGGCGTTTCTGCTTATTGTGCGGCGGGTCCTGCAGTCACATTCGGTGACGCTGCTCTTGTTAGAAGCCGCCGGTTATCGAGCACCTGACCGTGTCCAGATGTGGCGCTGTCATCCCCGAGATATGAAACAAATGAGGCTTCTCTCCCTCCATATGGGGCAGCTGGCTCGTCTGCACATACAGCATTTCACTGCTACAACAGACCCTCGTCTGCATGGCTACATCTACAATCTCCATCCTTTCCTTCATCACTAACCTACGTCTTCATGTGGGGACTGCGGCTTCCCATCCTTACAGTTTTGCTGCCTTTTTGTAGATCAGATAAACCTCCTGTCTTTTATGCTTTTGTATGATAGACATGAACATTACAAGCTCCATAATGGCGTTATATTGAGGTTGACTTGGACCAGATGAATCCCTTGAGCCTCTTGTTTTGTCTGTCTGATGCCCTTTCTGAGGAGGATGGACCATGTGATGGACAGAAAACCTAAAACAGATGCGGTATGACGATGATGTCACAGGAGGGGAGACAGCGGGTGACATCAGTGGGAACCACTACACAAAGTCACCTAGCACTACAGGGGCCCGGCTGGGAGAGGGACACTAGTCCTGCTGCCGGTACCCGACCCTCAGTCCTCTAGCCTCAAGTCATTATTATTATTATTAGGTATTTATATAACGCTATTAGGAAAGTCACAGAAGTTATTTGGAAAGAGGCTGAACCTAGTGGAGAGAGCAGTTCCTAGTGTGAAGTCTATGGCGTTCGGGGATGGTCAACCGTGTGGTGTCATCGGTGAGCAACGTGACATCACAAAGCATCTGGAAAGAGAAGGCTCCTTCGTGTCTTCGTGTCGGGCAGCCAAAGACCCGAAAAATCATGGTGTGAAGCCGGCCTAAGTGGTTGTGTCTAACACAAGCTACTAAGGTGAGGGTTTTTTACCATACTTCATCAACAGGTTGCCATTTATGAGACCCTACTTGCACTTGTCTTTCCTTTTTGGTGTATTGCACATAGGTATTGCACCGCCTGCAAGACTTCACCCGAGCATCCCCCATCCTCTGGAATTCTGCACCCCATCATGTCCAACTGTCCCCCACACTCAGAACCTTCAAGCAGAACCTGAAAACCCATCTCTTCAGAACAGCCTACAATGACCACAGTGCCACCTCACCACCACTGGACCCGGCGCTCCAACACCACTTAACTCGTCGCTCCACCGCCACCCAAGCCAACCCAACCTACTGTCTTTCCCCCCCAATGCCCTGTAGAATGTAAGCCCGCAAGTGCAGGGTCCTCTCTCGTCTGTATCAGTCTGTTACTTTGTTCATTATATTTGTAACTTCTTGTATGTATCCCTTTCTCATGTACAGACCATGGAATCAACGGTGCTCTATAAATAATAATAATAATAATAATAATAATAGGTATGTGGAAGTTACCACTCCGCCATGGTAGTGACAAAAAGGAAAGGATTGGTGACGCCAGGGTGCACTTACTTTACCTCTGCTTCTTGGTGATGTGGTTCACTCCATTAATCCAGAAAACAGGGTGAAATGCAAACATTTCCTAGTGAAAGCAGAATCTGTACATTTATCAGCAGTGATGATGAGCCACCACCGAAGGGTTCGAATTGAATTCGCTGAGTTGGGGGGAGTCCAACAAATTGTCCAATGTTCGTTGAACACCACGAGCCCCAGTGAAATCAATGGCAGCTCCAGCAAACACATAGAAAACACCTTCAATGGTCTCCAACAGCTGCCGAACTACTCAGAATGGACAACAAACAGCAGGAAAAGTGACCACAATCCA
Source organism: Allobates femoralis (assembly GCA_033576535.1). NCBI lineage: Eukaryota > Metazoa > Chordata > Amphibia > Anura > Aromobatidae > Allobates > Allobates femoralis. The sequence goes on from JARQOC010000005.1 coordinate 1,122,161, forward strand.
CCCACAGTACAAATAGTGTGATGGCGTGGCATGGGGGCACGAGACCCGGTCTGTGCCAGGCTGCACACTCCTCCACAGCTCTGCACAATAGAAGGGGGGAACATTCACCGAAAATTCCAGAGTGACTGACACTGACTTATAACTGACAAATGGAGGAGTCACAGGGGAAAGTGACATTACATTTCTACATTAAGTAAAAAGAGGAGGAGGAGGAGTGAAAGGAGGATGAGACACAGGTACGGGCATGTCACACCCTGCTCAAATCATGTACAACACAGCAAGGGGACCCCAACAAGATCCTCACTATTCCCAAAGGGTCAGATCACAGCAAAATGGCATCAATTGTCCCAGACCAAAAATTGCTGAATGGCCCAGCCTGCCTGCATGGCACTCGCCCATGGTCCAGGGGTTAATAAAGATGCAGTCCCTTTTATTTATATTGTTTTATGGATTTGTCAGAAAAAAATTTGATGTGGTCTTCGCCGTATTTCTGGAACCAGCCGGATCCAGCAGGCAGCGACGGGCTGCCCCCAACCCCCAGGTGCCTATTTGTACCTGGCCGGACACAAGAATATAGGGGAGCCCTTTTTTTTATTATTTCATGAATTTCATGAAATAATAAATAAAAAAATGCGTGGGGCTCCGCGCAATTTCTATGTCTAGCCAGGTACAGCTGGGGGCTGGAATCCGCAGCGCAGGGATGCCCAAGCTTTCTGGGCACCCCCCGCTGCAAATTGCAGCCCGCAGCCGCCCCAGAAGATGGCGCGTTCATTGAAGTGCCATCCTCTGGCGCTGAACCCCGCTCTTCCAGTGGCCCTGGTGGCGGTGTCTCACTGGGTAATAAAGGAGTTAGGGCCAGCTTTGTATTATCAGCTGGCCCTAAGCCCGAAATTTATGGCGGTCACGCCAATATTAGACATGACTGCCATGAATTTCCAGTAATCAATAGAAAAAAAAACACAACACAGAGAAATTTTTTTTTATTAGAAATAAAACAGAAGACAATTAGGGACTCCATCTTTAATTAAAAAAATCCTCTTCCGTCCGACGTAGTCCAAAACACAATCTCAGCTCTGCTACTTCCCTTTCTGTGCTTAGACAGACAGGGATGTAGCAGAGCTGAGAACTGACTAAACAGTCAGGGTTCAGCTCAGGTTATTATGACCTGAGCTGAACCCTGCTGTCAGTCAGACTCGCTCTGCTGCTGGCGATTCCCGGGCAGTGACGGAAGTTAATTTATTCACTGCTTCTGTCAGCGCTCGGGAATCTCCGGAAAGAGCAGCAGAGACTCAGGGAGCGAGTCTGTGGCCGGCACCGGCGGAGGCAGCGGTAAGTAGCCGGCCGGTCCGGTGCACTACCCCACCCCCCTCACCCCCCCTCCCCCTCCCCCGGTGCAATCCTTTATTTATTTTTTTTACTATTCTTTAAAAGCCAGTGGCTTTTTGCCGCTGGCTTTAAAAGAATAACATGGGGATTTGCAGGTTTTTCCTCTGCTGCCAGACCCCTTATAGGGTCCGGCAGCAGAGGAATCTCTGCAATACTCGCCTCCCCATTCATTAACATTGGAATCTCTAGACTCGCAACGAATAGCGAGTCCTGGACTCAGACTCGACAGAGTCTAGCGACTCCGAGTAGTTTAGGATTTGCCCATCACTATTTATGTGTATTCAGCACATTTGCCAAAACCAGTTTATGGCAACATCAAGGGAGATGTAGTAATCTCTGCTTTTAAGCACCCAAAAATGGTGGATGTGAATACAGCAGATTTGTTCATCACTGGTTGAATATTGAGAATCAGGGGCAGGAGTGTCAGGGGTAGGTATTGAGCTCAGAGGGCCCTACTCAAGTCAAGCAACAAACAGCGAGGAGGCCCCAACAACACTCTCCAATTGTTTTTATAAAATTCGGCACAGCCACCACTTAAGTGACATCAATTGCCCCAGAGTAGAAATATTGAAATGTGGAGTATAATGCAGCACATTGTAAGGTACAGAAGCGTTCAGTCTCCCAGGATGACACAGGGGGGGGCAAAGTCCTTGCGGATCCATGACTTGTTCATCTTGATAAGCGTTAGTCTGTCTACGCTGTCACTGGACAGACGCGTGCAATTATCCATCAGCACCAGCAGCACTGAAGACACGTTCATAGAGAACGCAGGCTGCGGGGCACAAGATCTCCAGGAGTGAGTGGTGAGCTCAGGACATTTTTCCAGTTTTGAAGCCCAAAATGAACACGGGTCCAGTTCCCCAGTGATGGCATCGATATTGAGCTGTAGATACTCCTGTACCCTCCTCTCTATGTGGTCACTATGTGTCAGACTTGTTCTTGACTCGCCCCGTGGGGTCATGGGGTATTCGGAGCCAGGCACTCTCCCTCTCGTTTTCTTCATCCTTGGAGATGTCACGGTGGTGTGACCCCGTCCATGGCCCCAGAGCGGTCAATAAAAAGGGGAAAAGGATTAGGCCCCTTTCACATCTCTGCGTTTGCTGCGTTTTGCTGCGTTTTGCTTCATTTGCGTTTTTTCCACGTTTTTACCGCAAAAACGCATGGAAACGCATGCGTTTTTGTCCCCATTGATTTTAATGGGAACGCATGAAAAACGCATGCAAAAACGCATGTCAAAACGCATGTGCGTTTGGGAAACCGCAAAATGCATGCGTTTTTGCAAACGCAGCTCAAAACGTTGCAAACAACGTTTTGGGCTGCGTTTGCAAAAACGCATGCGTTTTGCGTTTTTGCAAACGCATATGCGTTTTGACATGCGTTTTTGCATGTGTTTTTCATGCGTTCCCATTAAAGTCAATGGGGACAAAAACGCATGCGTTTCCATGCGTTTTTTGCGGTAAAAACGCGGAAAAAACGCAAATGAAGCAAAACGCAGCAAAACGCAGCAAACGCAGAGATGTGAAAGGGGCCTTAGGGATTTTGGAGATTTTGGGGGCAGTTGTCGTGACACCACCTGTGGTATGTGGCTATTAGTGGCTGCCGCTGCAGTGTTCCTTCCTTCTCGGGCCGTCCTTCCTCAGCGCTGCCTACTCGCCTCACTCCTGCATGCGCCTCCGCACACAATGCCTTGATCCAGCAGCCACAGGCCTTCTTGGGTGGCCGGCCATGTACCCTGACTCTAGTATGGCTGCCTTCTCAGCGGATGTCTCGGGAGTAAGCTACGGCTCCTCTAGATCTCGTGGCCTCCGATTCTGTGGTTGGAGCTTGGAGTCTACGTGCCACCTTCAGGGCCGGGTCCCTGGTGTTCGCCCTGCCCCTCCGCTTTACTTCAGATTCAGGCGCACAGGTGGATTCCTCACTGCCCGCGCCCCTAGGGCTCCCTCAGTCTTTCTGCACTCCGTTGTCCAGGGACCCGGGACGAGCCTCATCTCTGCTCAAGTCCTCCAGGTTCTTCCTCTCTTACTTCCCTCGCTGTTCTCTTCCTACTGACCTCTCTCTTCCTGTGCTCTGTCCCTTTTGTATCTCTCCTCTTCCTGATTGCTCTTCCTAACTTCCCACCCACCACCTTTCTCTCCCCGCCGTCCCACTGACTACCGAAGCCGTCCCACTGTCTGGGTTCACCCGCTGTCCCTGGGACCGGGTGTGTTGGGTGTGTTTGTGGGTGTCTGGACTTACCAACCTGGTTGCTGCAGATGGGGAGAATACCACACCGGTGGGTTGGGTACAGTACCCATCTGTGGTGTCCAGACCGCAGGGGCGCCACATTCTCTCTTCTGGAGTTGCAAAGGATGGTCTAAAAAAAATGGTGAAACGATTCTACAAAATTGCTCTTACCAGATAGACTGTTACTGTTAATGATTGAGCAATGACGACTCGACGTTCCCCAGGCTGGAAAGGTAGAGCTGCGATATTCACTATGTCTCCACTGGTGTTTTGAGGAAAAGCAGTACTAAGATTGTCTAAAAGGTTCTGTTGATACTCCTGCATGCGTGCGTCCTCCAGGCAAGGAATATTTCTGGGCTTGTGCGTCCTGCGATTCGGATCCGTGCAGTGATATGGCGCAGGGTAGGAGCTGTGCTGTGATGTGTGGAGGTGCGAGGTGGTGCAGTGATTGGTGTGGTGGAGGTGGTGCAGTGATTGTGGGGATGGAGTGGTGCAGTGATTGGTGTGAGGGTGGAGGCTGTGCAGTGATTGGTGTGGGGTGGAGGTGGTGCAGTGATTGGTGTGGGGTGGAGGTGGTGCATTGATTGGTGCGGATGGAGGTGGTGCAGTGATTGGTGCGGGGTGGAGGTGGTGCATTGATGGTGCGGGATGGAGGTGGTGCAGTGATTGGTGTGGGGTGGAGTGGTGATGATTGGTGGGATGGAGGTGGTGCATTGATGTGCGGGTGGAGGTGGTGCATTGATTGGTGCGGGATGGAGGTGGTGCAGTGATTGGTGCGGGGTGGAGGTGGTGCATTGATTGGTGCGGGATGGAGGTGGTGCAGTGATTGTGGGTGGAGGTGGTGCATTGATTGGTGCGGGGTGGAGGTGGTGCATTGATTGGTGCGGGGTGGAGGTGGTGATTGATTGGTGCGGGATGGAGGTGGTGCAGTGATTGGTGTGGGGTGGAGGTGGTGCATTGATTGGTGCGGGATGGAGGTGGTGCATTGATTGGTGCGGATGGAGGTGGTGCAGTGATTGGTGTGGGGTGGAGGTGGTGCAGTGATTGTGTGGGGTGGAGGTGGTGCATTGATTGGTGCGGGTGGAGGGGTGCAGATGATTGGTGCGGGTGGAGGTGGTGCAGTGATTGGGTGGGTGGAGGTGGTGCAGTGATTGGTGGGGATGGAGGTGGTGCAGTGATTGTCGGGGTGGAGGTGTGCAGTGATTGGTGTGGGGTGGAGGTGGTGCAGTGATTGGTGGATGGAGGTGGTGCAGTGATTGGTGGGGTGGAGGTGTGCATTGATTGGTGCGGGATGGAGGTGGTGCAGTGATTGGCGCAGGGTGGAGGTGGTGCAGTGATTGGGTGGGGTGGAGGCTGTGCAGTGATTGGTGCGGGTGGAGGTGGTGCAGTGATTGGTGCGGGTGGAGGTGGTGCAGTGATGGTGCGGATGGAGGTGGTGCAGTGATTGGTGTGGGGTGGATTGGTGCATGATTGGTGCGGGTGAGGTGGTGCAGTGATTGGTGGGGTGGAGGTGGTGCAGTGATTGGCGGGGGTGGAGGTGTGCAGTGATTGGTACGGGGTGGAGGTGGTGCAGTGATTGGTGCGGATGGAGTGGGTGCAGGTTGATTGGTGTGGGGTGGAGGTGGTGCAGTGATTGGTGCGGGTGGAGGTGGTGCAGTGATTGGTGTGGGATGGAGGTGGTGCAGTGATTGGTGTGGGGTGGATGGTGGTGCAGTAATTGGTGTGGGGTGGAGGTGGTGCAGTGATTGGTGTGGGATGGAGGTGGTGCAGTAATTGGTGTGGGGTGGAGGTGGTGCAGTGATTGGTGCGGGATGGAGGTGGTGCAGTGATTGGTGTGGGGTGGAGGATGGTGCAGTGATTGGTGTAGGGTGGAGGTAGGTGGCAGTAATTGGTGTGGGGTGGAGGTGGTGCAGTGATTGGTGTGGGGTGGAGGTGGTGCATTGATTGGTGCGGGTGGAGGTGGTGCAGTGATTGGTGGGGGTGGAGGTGGTGCAGTGATTGGTGGGGGTGGAGGTGGTGCAGTGATTGGTGCGGTGGGTGGGAGGTTGGTGCAGATGAGTGTGAGGTGGTGGTGGGTGGAGGTGGTGCATTGATTGGTGGGGGTGGAGGTGGTGCAGTGATTGGTGTGGGGTGGAGGTGTGCAGTGATTGGTGCGGGGATGGAGGTGGTGCAGTGATTGGTGCGGGGTGGAGGTGGTGCAGTATGATTGGTGTGTGTGGGTGGAGGTGGTGTAGTGATTGGTGCGGGATGGAGGGTGGTGCAGGTGATGTGTGGTGTGGGGTGGAGGTTGGTTGCGATGGAGATTGAGTGTGTGGGTGGGGTGCAGTGATGTGTGGTGGAGGTGGTGCAGTGATTGGTGGGGATGGAGGTGGTGCAGTGATTGGTGTGGGGTGTCGAGGTGGGTGCAGTGATTGGTGTGGGATGGAGGTGGTTTGGCAGTGAATTGGTGTGGGTGGGGGAGGTGGTGCAGTGATTGGCGCGGGGTGGAGGTGGTGCAGTGATTGGCGCAGGGTGGAGGAGGTGCAGTGATTGGTGTGGGGTGGAGGTGGTGCAGTGATTGGTGCGGGGTGGGGACGTGCAGTGATTGGTGCGGGATGGAGGTGGTGCAGTGATTGGTGTGGGGTGGAGGAGGTGCAGTGATTGGTGTAGGGTGGAGGTGGTGCAGAGATTGGTGTAGGGTGGAGGTGGTGCAGTGATTGGTGTGGGATGGAGGTGGTGCAGTGACTGGTGTGGGGTGGAGGTGGTGCAGTGATTGGTACGGGGTGGAGGTGGTGCAGTGATTGGTGTGGGTGGAGGTGGTGCAGTAATTGGTGTGGGGTGGAGGTGGTGCAGTGATTGGTGTGGGGTGGAGGTGGTGCAGTAATTGGTGTGGGGTGGAGGTGGTGCAGTGATTGGTGCGGGATGGAGGAGGTGCAGTGATTGGTGTGGGGTGGAGGTGGTGTAGTGATTGGTGCGGGATGGAGGTGGTGCAGTGATTGGTGTGGGGTGGAGGTGGTGCAGTGATTGGTGTGGGATGGAGGTGGTGCAGTGATTGGTGTGGGGTGGAGGTGGTGCAGTGATTGGTGCGGGATGGAGGTGGTGCAGTGATTGGTTGTGGTGGTGGAGGTGTGGTGTGCAGTGATTGGTGTGGGATGGAGGTGGTGCAGTGATTGGTGTGGGGTGGAGGTGGTGCAGTGATTGGTGTGGGGTGGAGGTGGTGCAGTGATTGGTGTGGGGTGGAGGTGGTGCAGTGATTGTGGTGGGGTGGAGGAGGTGCAGTGATTGGTGTAGGGTGGAGGTGGTGCAGTAATTGGTGTGGGGTGGAGGTGGTGCAGTGATTGGTGTGGGATGGAGGTGGTGCAGTGATTGGTGTGGGGGGGTGGGTGCAGTGATTGGTGTGGGATGGAGGTGGTGCAGTGATTGGTGTGGGGGGAGGAGGTGCAGTGATTGGTGTGGGGTGGAGGCTGTGCAGTGATTGGTACGGGGTGGAGGATGTGCAGTGATTGTTGTGGGGTGGAGGTGGTGCAGAGATTGTTGCATGGTGAGGAGTGGTGCAGTGATTGGTGTGGGGTAGAGGTGGTGCAGTGATTGGTGTGGGGTGGAGGTGGTGCAGTTATTGGCATGTGTTAGAGGTGGTGCAGTGATTGTTGCATGGTGGAGGTGGTGCAGTGATTGGTGTGGGGTAGAGGTGGTGCAGTGATTGGTGCGTGGTGGATGTGGTGCAGTTATTGGCACGTGTTAGAGGTGGTGCAGTGATTGGTATGGGGTGGAGGTGGTGCAGTGATTGGCACGTGTTAGAGGTGGTGCAGTGATTGGTGTGGGGTAGAGGTGGTGCAGTGATTGGTATGGGGTGGAGGTGGTGCAGTGATTGGCATGTGTTAGAGGTGGTGCAGTGATTGGTACGGGGTGGAGGTGGTGCAGTGATTGGCACGTGTTAGAGGTGGTGCAGTGATTGGCACATGTTAGAGGCGGTGCAGTGTATGGTGTGTGATGGAGGCGCTGCAGTGATTGGGATGAGGTGGACGCCATGCAGTGTTTGCACAGGATCCGCTATGTGTATACAGGGTATGTGGGGGATATTGTGTATTTATGGGATTTATTAGCAGCAGATCTCCTCCATGTCTCATTCTTCAGTGTCCAGGGCCGTTGTCGTCGGATTATGGTTCACATGAAAAATCTACAACCTCCGGGTCCAGAATGTCCCGGAGCCGCGAGATAAAGACGTAATAAGGCCGGAGCGCTCGCTAATTATCCCGCGTTCAGCCCATTGCAGCCACTTTCCTTTTTTTTCGCTCTTCTCCCTTTCGCATTGATATCACTGATAGAAAACCATTAACAATATCCCGTCCCCTCCTCAATACTCTGCCGCTCTTCATTATCTCAAAATGGCAAAACCCCGCGCCATTCCCATAGATCACAATACGGAGAGCGCCTCGTAAACAGGCAGGACGCTGATGGAGGTAATTAATACCAAGGGTAAATGGAAGCCCTGGGCCGGCGTCGCCCATCTCAAGGTGCATCATTATCCCTATAGATCACCTGGTATTTATGGTGCGCTCGCGCCTCTGTCTGCGGTAATGAGGTGAGAACGTCCTGACAACATCCTCCATCATCAAAATGATATTAGTATTAAATAGTCAATCAGATGATTCCGGCGCTCGCCGCGCTCCGCACATTCATTTCTTTTATTTCTGCCTTTAAATAATAATAAAAAGATGAAGTCAATTCCTCTGGGCTCTCGGTGATGGCGTCCCCTCTTCTGGCTTCACCCCGCTCCCCCCGGCCGCCATTAGCATCTCTCCTTGTCGGCGTGACACTTACCTTTTATAATGAAATTATCAGGAATAATGGGGGCGCTCCGCCAGAATGCTGAGACGCTGGAAATGAAATGCTGCGCGCTTATGAATTTTGATAGTTAGTCAATACCTGCGCCTGTTTCAATTAAAAACCAGCAAAATAAATTGGGGTCTGATGGGCAGCGATTCAGAGACCATAAAAGCCCGGCGGAGGAGCACAGCGGCGCCCCAACCACACCGCTTTATGGCTTTCATTAGGAAACTTCTGTCCTGACTTTACATCGATCAGCTGATGTCAAGGAGCTTCCGATACTCCGGAACATCAGAGACAATAGAGGGAGCGACCGATAATCCAGAATGTCAGAGACAATACACAGAGCGACTGATAATCCAGAACATCAGAGACCATAGACAGAGTGACCAATAATCCAGAACGTCAGAGACAATAGACAGAGCGACCGATAATCCAGAACGTCAGAGACAATACACAGAGCGACTGATAATCCAGAACATCAGAGACTATAGACGAAGCGACCGATAATCCAGAACGTCAGAGACCATAGACAGAGCGACCGATAATCCAGAACGTCAGAGACCATAGACGAAGCGACCAATAATTCTGAACATCGGAGACCATAGACGAAGCGACCGATAATCCAGAATGTCAGAGACCATAGATGGAGTAACCGATAATCCAGAACATCAGAGACCATAGACAGAGCGACCCATAATCCAGAACGTCAGAGACCATAGATGGAGCGTGGCTGGGGGCTGAAAACTGGGCGAGAAGTGATGTGGAATTATAAAATCAGCATTACTGACATATTTACTGACATCGGCCAACAGCAGCAGAACAAGCAGGAGTCAGTACATCTACCCGACCCCCCAAACCTGTCAGAGACCCCCAGAAAAACTGTGATCCCAGCATTCAAGATGGCGCAGAACCAGGCACAGAACCAGGAAAGGCCCAGTCATGTCTTAAGGCCAAGTGTGAACAATCCTAGAGAACCCCATTAAGCCTTATATAGGGATGTGATGTCCAGTATATAACCTCCGACCCCTCACCCCCCAGTGTATAACCTCCGGCCCCTCACCCCCCAGTGTATAACCTCCGGCCCCTCACCCCCCAGTATATAACCTCCGGCCCCTCACCCCCCAGTGTATAATGTGGCACCCCATCGGTTTGGATGCCTCGAGGGGTACTGCACCCAATCCCGGGTGTGGTTCTCCAGTAGTCAGGAGATGGGGGATACTAGGTGTAAAGATCCTTAATACACACACTTAGAACCCGGGGGAGGACGGAGAGGAAGAACAGGGGTAGAGAAGTAGAAGGAGGAGTTCATGGGAGCGGAATAGTGAACAGGGAGCGTGTAGAGCTGAGAGAGAAGAGAAGAGCTAAACTGCAGAGAAGGGACCTGTGCGGCGCTCGTCCTGGGAAGCCGGAGGAGGAGCCCCAGGGGACCGGCGGAGCTGAAGTTGCCCATGCACCCGAATCCGGGACTAGTGATACCAGACAGAGGGGATGTGGTCAGAAACAGGGACCGGACCTGAACACTGCACGGGAGTTCAATACCGAATCACTGAACTGGAGGCTACGAGCTTCACAGGAGCTGAGGCTCACACACCTGGGGTATTCCCAGAGAAAGCAGCCGGACGAGGGGCCGGGGACAAGGTGCCAGTCACCCACTAATACCCGAGGCTGCAGGATCAGGGCGCTACGTGCAGGACTAGGACCAGAGAGGGAGAGAGTCCAGGATAGGCACACCACAGGAGGTACTGGAACTGAAACCCCTTTTTGCACTTATGATTTTTATACTTTTATACTGATAGGAAACATTTTATTGTTATGTAACGTTAAAGTACCGTCCCTCCTGTAAGGGAAGCCAAGGATTGGTGTCATGTTATTGGTTATGCCTGCATGCAATATAAAAATGTTGATTCTGGAGCCTGTGAACTTGTGGGTTGTGTTTGCATATTATTGCACTTTATGCATTTTAAATGTTCTTAATTGCTGTTTTGCTGTGTTTTTTCTAAATAAAAATTGTTCTATTTCTTCATTCAGTTTGAGTGATCCCATTTGTTTACACACGGCTTTTCCTTTCCCTAACCATGTATAACCTCTAGCCCCTTCACCCCTGGTGTAAAACATCCACCAAACATTGTAGCAATAATCTTCTGATTGTCCACACTGCACATCGCTAATATTTGCTTTTTCCTGTTCCATTTTCAGGGGCGACTGTGGGCCGTGGCTTTGGAGACCCAGAAAGCTTGGGCTTTACGACACTGAGAATACCAGCACCCAATTCTGGGACCCCCATGCTGAAAACCGCAACCTGCTGTCGCCCCTGAAAATGGCGCTTTCATAATAGCACCATTTCCAGACACTTTACTCATCTCTTCTAGTGGCCCTGGTGGGTAATAATACCAGCTTTGTATTATCAGCTGGTACTAAACCCGAAATTCAGGATGTCAGGCCAAATTAGAGCTAGCCACCATAAATTTCTAGTAAACATAAAAATAACCACACAACACATAGAATTTTGTTTTTATTAGAAATTAAACATGAAACACATTTATGGAGTCCATCTTTATTAGAAAAAATACCCCTCCCTCCTATATAATCCACAGGCAGAGCATGTTCAGCTCTGCTTCATCACTCTGCACAGACACGCTTCTGTTCAGAGGGACAAGCAGGCTCAGACTGGGCTGGGTGACGTGAGAAAGGTCAATCGAGTTCATAGGTGAGCCATGAACTCTGGTGACCCCTGACGTCACTGCGAACACTGCCGAGAACTGAAGCGGTGCTCGGCAGTGCAGTGAATATCCCTGGAAGTTATTGAGCGTCCCCAGAAGGAGATGTGATGGACGGCAGGATGCGCGATGGTGGGATGGCGGGACCTGGTTAGTATAATGATGATGTTTATTAATGATATGCTTACTAATACAGCCCCCCACCACTTCCCATAACTGTAAAGTCCAAGCTCGGGGTTGGCCTCGAACCCAGACTTTACATACCTGCCGATCCCGAGCATCAAGAGGTTCACCCATCACTATACAGGACTATAGACCATGTTCATAGAGCCTATATCTTCTATGATTCCACTTCACCTGGATCCTGTATACTTTTCCCTTTATTCAAACATTTTTCACCTTAAGTTTGAGCATTTTGAATACGTTTTTATATCTCTGCTATTCATTTCATATGTTTATCTTCCAGGACAGACATATATAAGAAACCAAGTGGCCCGGTAACAAGGAGCAGAGATGGCCGACTGCAGCTCTCAGGTGCTGCTGTCCAGCTCCGATAAAGCATCATATAGGCTGTTACTTATTGTGTGCATAAATATAAACATATAGATACATATATGACTACGGCTCATGTGACCGCTGCCGCCATTCAGCGACTCATCAGCTATGACAAAGTAGTCAGAGCCTAGTGATTGGCTGCAGCTGTGATATCAGCAGAGACCGGAGCAGTGGCGGGGAGGCAGCGCTGGACCCGCAGAGGGTGACTATAAATGACTTTGTTATAGGTCGAAATCCACAATGCACTGCAAAGCTAGGAAGCAACTCCAACTCCAAACACGCTATCACCCACAATTCATCATGGGAGCCAAGGAGTATAAATAGAGACAGCTGAAAGGTCGGCAGGTAGGAGACACGCTGGGTCCTACTGACCTCCAAGCAGTGAAATACCTCTTAAAGGGACAGCAGTTCAGGATATTGACTCTTTGGCCAGACGCTGGGTCCTTCTGTGAATGGCCCCCCAGAGCCTCGTCTGTGTCCCCTGATACACAGTAATGTTCTCACTCCCAGGATTCGGGTCTCCTTGCCAGTTCCAGCAATCAAATAGAATTTTTGCCCTGGTGAAAAAATTCTCAATGTTTCGGCTTCTAATGTCTGAACCTACAAGACTTGGTAACTATGAAAAGTCTTCCCATGTTTCCTCAGCTCCAAGGACAGGATGGACACCGGTCAGGGACAGATATGAGGATTCTGCATGTGAGGAGGAGACGTCCCCCGAGGACGGTCCTGGATACGGTGCACACTCTGGTGGACGTCACCTCCAGACGCGGCACACGTCTGGCAGATCACAGATAGTAACAGCATTGGATGACCGGACGGTGGATGTGTTGTGTCTAGACTGAGTGACTGATAGACGCGGCTGACAACAGAGAATTCCTCGTCTTCCCAATTACACATGACTTTATCCAGAATTGATGCTGAGAGGTAAAGACCCTCGAGGGAGGAACCCGACACCACTGATACCGAGGCGCTAAGTGTCCGGGGGCCGCTCACTCCTAGACTTCAGTGTATGGAGCAGATCATGGGGATAAAAAGCAGCAAAGAACCAGAAACGGGTCAGGGAATTAATACAATTCTATGTGAAAACCTGGACTAATACTGACCTCAGTGTCACCAATCCTGAATCGTCTCCTGCAGAGTACCCTACACACCGCTCACCACTCAGGGGCATTATTATAGAGGTTCCATGAAGGAGACTTTTTCTTCATTTACTTTCTTACATCTCCTTAGGCTACGTTCACACGTAGAGTATGTCACCATTTATGCAGCGCTGTTTAGTGCAGTGAAACCCAGCGCTGTATCGCATCCAAGGAAAACCAGCGGCTTTTGCTGTAATTCTGCAATAACTATGACCATGTCAATTCTTTTTGCGCTTTTCTTCCTGTGCTTTTCCTGCCCTCGCCGCGCTCTCCCGGTGATTGCCTGTAGGACCTTGTGCAGGACCTTAAACAAAACCATGTGACTGAGCAACGTCACCCGGTCACATGGTAATGTGGGGTCCTAGAGGGCGCAGGATCAGAAGACACCGCCGGGGGTCATCGAGGTAAGTACAGCACAGGAAGAAGGTGCAGGCCGTTCACACACAGAACGCTGTGTGCAGTTTTCCACCAAAAGCGGATCATCACACAAACGCTGTGTGAACGTGGCCTTAATACAACGGCTGCAAAGAATTAAACAACATTACAGAACTATTTTGGGCGCCAAATAAATAATTTGACACTAAGTACAAGGAACCACGGAAAGAGAAAAGATGGCTGCTAGAGATGAGCGAACCTGGCTTCAACATGTTCACTAATTTGGCAATGTTCATTCAGTCCCTCGAACTCGAACATTTTACTGAAAAGTCCTAAATTCAGGTTTTATTCGGATGTGTGTGACTCACCGTGACCGGTTCGACACATGGCAGGCATTTTCTTCTTTCCTCCTTGTCACGGGTGGACCGCGCCTGCCGGTAGTGGGGCCCGGTGGTGCAGATCAATAAAGAAGACGTCATTAGTGGAACAGATTAAGGGGTTAATTTGTTTCGTGACGCCACCTATGAGAGTTCCAGTAACTTTACCGGCGCTGCGGAACCTCCGGGGATGGAATGCAGCAAGATGAAACGCTCCCCACAGGCTGAGCGGTGATCCCCGGAGGCTGGAGCTGCACAAGATGTTCTGAGGCAGCTGCGGTTACCTTGTAGTGCGGACGGATAGTTCAAAAGGAAGCACGGACACAGAAAGTCTCTGCAACGGGTCTTTACTGTAACCAGCAGGCAGTACATGGCATACAGGTTGTAGGTAGTGGACCGGGTGGACTCAGCAGTATTCAGTGTCCCTCAGAGATCCGCGGTTTTCCTCCATACTAACTAAGTAAGTTGCCGTTGTCGCCCAGGAATACCAGGTCGGGTACAGGGAGGCTGCTTGAATGCCCTATCCGGGGTATACGTTCTGGATGCTTTGGGGAGCCTTGGGTCCCTTGGTGGGTACACCGCTGGTTAGATGACTGTGTATGGCGGTGGTGGGGTGCTCCTGTAAAGCGGTCCCTCCACTCCCTGAACTGCTGCTAGCTTCGGTACCAGCAAACCGGCTGTAGATGGGCACGGGATGGTCTTGGACCCGCATGTAGATGCCCGCAGATTGGTTGTAGAAGCACCGGGAATAATGGCGCTCAACCAAGGTGATGGCAGGGAGATGGCCAGGGGGCTGCACGGAACTGTGCAGGCCCCCTCTCCTAGGTTGTAGAGCTCGTTGGTTTGGCTCCTTCTCCTACGTTGTCTCGGAGAGTTCCTTTTCTTTAACTCACTAATTGTACTAAACTTCCACTACACACTACCACTACACTCCGCCCACCAGGACCTGATTGGCCCTCTATGCTAGGTGATGCATGTAGGGTATGGATCTCTGAGTTAACCATGTGACTGCTGGGTCAGAGAATATTGCTGCTGCAGTTTTGGCTGCAATACCCTCTTGTGACGCACTCGGTGCGGGGCGCAACATGTGTGCAAATATACTAATGCTTCTGTTCTACACAGACAGACATTCACCCACTGATCATCTCACCAGTCTCCCGCTGCTTGCTTACATGTACATCCACTCTCCCGCGCTCTTCATCTCACCAGTCTCCCGCTGCTTGCTTGCATCCACGTCCGCTCTCCCGCGCTCTTTATCTCACTCATTGATCATCTCACCGGTCTCCTGCTGCTTGCTTACATCCACGTCCACTCTCCTGCGCTCTTTATCTCACCAGTCTCCCGCTGCTTGCTTACATCCACGTCCACTCTCCCGCACTCTTCATCTCACCAGTCTCCCGCTGCTTGCTTACATCCATGTCCACTCTCCCGCACTCTTCATCTCGCCAGTCTCCCGCTGCTTGCTTACATCCACGTCCACTCTCCCACACTCTTCATCTCACCAGTCTCCCACTGCTTGCTTAAATCCACGTCCGCTCTCCCGCGCTCTTTATCTCACCAGATCCCGCTGCTTGCTTACATGCACGTCCACTTTCCCGCACTCTTCATCTCACCAGTGTCCCGCTGCTTGCTTACATCCACGTCCACTCTCCCGCACTCTTTATCTCACCAGTCTCCCGCTGATTGCTTACATCCACATCCACTCTCCCGCGCTCTTCATCTCACCAGTCTCCCGCTGCTTGCTTACATCCACGTCCACTCTCCCGCACTCTTCATCTCACCAGTCTCCCGCTGCTTGCTTACATCCACGTCCGCTCTCCCGCGCTCTTCATCTCACTCATTGATCATCTCACCAGTCTCCCGCTGTTTGCTTACATGCACGTCCGCTCTCCCGCGCTCTTCATCTCACCAGTCTCCCGCTGCTTGCTTACATCCACGTCCACTCTCCCGCACTCTTCATCTCACCAGTCTCCCGCTGCTTGCTTACATCCACGTCCGCTCTCCCGCGCTCTTCATCTCACTCATTGATCATCTCACCAGTCTCCCGCTGCTTGCTTACATCCACGTCCACTCTCCCGCACTCTTCATCTCACCAGTTTCCCGCTGCTTGCTTACATCCACGTCCGATCTCCCGCGCTCTTCATCTCACCAGTCTCCCGCTGCTTGCTTACATCCACGTCCACTCTCCCGCACTCTTCATCTCACCAGTCTCCCGCTGCTTGCTTACATCCATGTCCACTCTCCCGCGCTCTTCATCTCACCAGTCTCCCGCTGCTTGCTTACATCCACGTCCACTCTCCCGCACTCTTCATCTCACCAGTCTCCCACTGCTTGCTTAAATCCACGTCCGCTCTCCCGCGCTCTTTATCTCACCAGATCCCGCTGCTTGCTTACATGCACGTCCACTTTCCCGCACTCTTCATCTCACCAGTGTCCCGCTGCTTGCTTACATCCACGTCCACTCTCCCGCACTCTTTATCTCACCAGTCTCCCGCTGATTGCTTACATCCACATCCACTCTCCCGCGCTCTTCATCTCACCAGTCTCCCGCTGCTTGCTTACATCCACGTCCACTCTCCCACACTCTTCATCTCACCAGTCTCCCACTGCTTGCTTAAATCCACGTCCGCTCTCCCGCGCTCTTTATCTCACCAGATCCCGCTGCTTGCTTACATGCACGTCCACTTTCCCGCACTCTTCATCTCACCAGTGTCCCGCTGCTTGCTTACATCCACGTCCACTCTCCCGCACTCTTTATCTCACCAGTCTCCCGCTGATTGCTTACATCCACATCCACTCTCCCGCGCTCTTCATCTCACCAGTCTCCCGCTGCTTGCTTACATCCACGTCCGCTCTCCCGCGCTCTTCATCTCACTCATTGATCATCTCACCAGTCTCCCGCTGTTTGCTTACATGCACGTCCGCTCTCCCGCGCTCTTCATCTCACCAGTCTCCCGCTGCTTGCTTACATCCACGTCCACTCTCCCGCACTCTTCATCTCACCAGTCTCCCGCTGCTTGCTTACATCCACGTCCGCTCTCCCGCGCTCTTCATCTCACTCATTGATCATCTCACCAGTCTCCCGCTGCTTGCTTACATCCACGTCCACTCTCCCGCACTCTTCATCTAACCAGTCTCCCGCTGCTTGCTTACATCCACGTCCGCTCTCTCCGCGCTCTTCATCTCACTCATTGATCATCTAACCAGTCTCCCGCTGCTTGCTTACATCCACGTCCGCTCTCCTGCGCTCTTCATCTCACCAGTCTCCCGCTGCTTGCTTACATGCACGTCCGCTCTCCCGCGCTCTTCATCGCAATCACTTCCGGGGCCACCCATTAACCTTGCTGCATATTCACTTCACTGACTCCACAACAGCCAATCACAGACACTCATGCTCTGTGAGAGCATCTGTGATTGGCTGTTGCAATCAGTGCATTTCCTCAGTCTGGATGGTGACAGTGCCTGGTTGGCATACACATTAGATTCATAGTGTGTAAAAACAATAACTCAAAGAAAAAATATGCAGTATTTTTCTGTGTCAGCAACTGCCACCCTCAGCTGCCTAATTTTACCCTGGCTGGCAAAAAAAAAAGTGTAATGCCCTATTTTTCATTTGCCAGCCAAGATAAATCTAGACAGCTGAGGGCTGGTATTCTCAGCGGGGTGAGGGCCCATTGTTTCAGTGTCCCTCACTCTAAAGAATAACAGCATACAGCTGCCCCTACAAATGGCACATTCATCATAACACCATTTCCAGGTGCTTTACTTGGCTCATCTAGTGGCCCACTGGGTAATAAGGGTTTAATACCAGTTTTATATTATCAGCTGGCATTAAGCCTGAATTTCTTAATGTCCAAGTTAGACCTGGCCATTAAGAGTTTCAAGTAAATAGTAGGGATGAGTGAGTAGAGAAATATTCTGACTCGCTATACTCATAACGAGTAGGTCCTAATACTCGGGTATTCATTACAAGTAGTGAGTCCAATGTAAGGGCCACTTTACACACACCAACTTATCTGTCCAACTTCTGAACAACTTACTGGTTTCAGTGAAATCATGGACACATTCTTCTATTTTGTGGCTGTGAAACAAATGTAACAATGTGTCCATGATTTCACTGCAGCCAGTAAGTTGTTCAGAAGTTGGACAGATAAGTTGGTGTGTGTAAAGTGGCCATTAGTCTTTAACTTGTAAGTTGTTTAAAAAAGGTGACGGCTTTTTACCGCCATGCACCTGATGTGGCCAGGGCTAAGGATACTCAGACACCGGGGCTGATGACTTGAATAGGAAGTCACGGGTGGACGGGATCCCGGTTCCGTGCCCTGGTTATCATTTGAATAGATGATGGGGGAGAAGGGAGTATTTACAGGGGATAGTGATGTCACCTGTAGTACCAAGTAATATGGTACTGGCGCTGCAAGCCGGCCGCTGAGGTGATGGTGGGTGCAGCAGAGAGTAGTCCAGCTCCCTACAGGTGGAGCTATTACCTCAGGGCAGCGGTGATAGAAGTGGATGAGGGAGTTGTAGTGCTGAATGGTGTTGCAGTTCTTACCCTTGTGCTGAGCTGCTGATGGTGCTGAGCCCTCCGGGCGTTGTTGGGAAGAACTACAGAGACCAGTTCAAGTTTTATTCCACTTTACTGGGTACCTGCAGATGGTAAAACGGAACACGGTACAGTTTGGATGTTGCCGGCTCAGGGTCCCCCCTATGGAGTCTCTAGATGTTCTCTCTCTTGGTCTTTCAGGATTACTTCTCTCTTCCTTGTCTCTACCACCCTCGCAGAGCTCCCCCGCCAGTCCTACGGTCTGTAGCTATCAGGCAAGGTCTGTGCCCTACCGGTCCGGACGGGAAGCCGAAGTAAGCAAAGTCTCCCGCCGGCACCGTGATTTTGGCCCTTCTCCTGTAGTGTCCTGAACCAGTTCTTGGTCCTGAGGGGCGAGGTACCTTGTGGTGCTGTCAGCAACCCGGTTACTATGGGCCCGCAGCTCATTGGTCTGCGATCAGAGCTGAACCTTTGGCCGCCTCGGCTTCCCGCGTTGCCGGTGTTTCCTCAACGTGACCAGCTGGCTCCTACCAGTCCTGGTCCGTTGCCTGCTGTCCTGGGCCCCCACGTAAAGATGAGGCTCCCTCCTGTCAGCTGTACTGTCAGGCCTGTCCTTCCTGCCTGCCTTCCCAGCACCGTCTGAGGTAAACTGTCTCTCTCACTACATCTACCCTAGGCTCCACCCCCTTTTGGGACCTACTAAATTACCGGTCCCCCCTATTCTCAGTGGTCTAATCCTAGGTGTGTGTAAGGACAGACTCTACAGGTTAAACCCTGAACTGACAACTTACAGGGATAACACATTGGTTGTCACAGTGTAATACTTCCCTGTGGAGCCTAGCCAGAGGGGCGCCACACACCCATCTCAGCCTTTTTCTCAGCCCCCAGACCGCTGTATAGAGTCCAGCACAGAAATGACTGGAATTACTCACATTTACCATTGACTTACATTGAACTCGTTACTCCTAATGAGTAATAAGAAGGAAAGTTGCGGGATAACGAGCAGCCTGAATACCGTACTATTGGGTGAGTACCGAATAGTAACAAGTATTCTCGCTCATCCATAGTAAATAGTAAAGAAGACAACACACATAGAACATTTATTAGTTAAAAATAATAACAGAGACATTTTATTAACCCCTCCACCCCCGTGCCCTTCCTCGGATCCTCTGTGTTGAATGGAGGCTGTGATGAAGATACAGCATCGTCTTCACAGCCTCCAGCTGCAAACTCCAGTCCGGATGTGCAATGACGCACTGAGGTCACCTGAGGTCAGCCACCGTGCTTACCTGAACTGTGACCTCAGGTGACACCTGGATTGGTCACCACAGCGGATCACCTGATCTGGTCACGTGACTCATTGCTATGGTGACCAGATCACTTGGAGGTCACAGAGTGTGACGTGCACAGTCACCTGATCTGGTCACCATAGCAACGTGTCACGTGACCAGATCAGATCAGCTGATCATGATGCAATTGCTATGGTGACCAGATCAGCTGATCGCTCTAGAATGATGTGCCCTGTAGAATGTAAGGGCCGGGTCCTCTGCCCTCGGTATCGCTCTGTCATTGTATTTATAACTTGCTTGTATGTAACCATTACTCATGTACAGACGCTGGAATCACTGCTGCTCTATATATAATAATCATAATTCAGTTATTCTCCTAATCTGTAGGTTCTGTTCTCTGTATATATCAGAGATGTGACTGATATTCTGATTCTTCTGGTGTCCGGTATTGGAGCTTTGTGCCGCTGTCCCGGTGCTGATCTCTGATGTCGGTGATGTTATCTGACCTGTCATGTCCGCAGTGTCCGTGTTATGTCTCTGGATTACATTAATCATTTGTTTTTATGTTGTTACATAGAAATGATGATGCTTTGCTGGGACTTGTAGTGTCGTGTGCACTGGATCTTCTTTATAATCCTGCTATTTTCTAGTGTCACATAAAGCGGCGTCGTGTCTCCAGTCCTTAATACAACAATTCCAGGCTGAGGCTCCGTCCTGCAGAGCGGCGCCTCGTGCCCCCATTAGCAGTGAGGACCCGGAGTGGCGCGTGCAGGAGGATGGTAATTTGCTGTAGGTGACTGCTCCATTATGGAGGTGTCAGCCGCTCGGCCGCCCTCTCCGCACTTGTCACAATTTCATTTTCACACAAATTGAATTTTTACTTTTTCCAGTTTAAAAGCTTTGAAAAATGACTTGTGGGGCCCTGAGACCTGAGATTTCCTGAGTAATGGCTGAGAACGAGGCCCGCGGGTCACAATCTGCCGGTGACAGGTAAAATGTGAGCGCTGACACCGGGCGCTGACAGTGGTTACAGACACTGACACCGAGCACTGACACCGGGCGCTGACACCGAGCACTGACACCGGCACTGACACCGAGCACTGACACCGGCACTGACAGTGGTTATAGACACTAGGCGCTGACACCGAGCACTGACAGTGGTTATAGACACTAGCGCTGACACCGAGCACTGACAGTGGTTATAGCGCTGACACCGAGCGCTGACACCGGGCGCTGACAGTGGTTATAGACACTGACACCGAGCGCTGACACCGAGCGCTGACACCGAGCGCTGACACCGAGCACTGACAGTGGTTATAGACACTGACACCGAGCGCTGACACCGAGCGCTGACAGTGGTTATAGACACTGACACCGAGCGCTGACACCGAGCGCTGACAGTGGTTATAGACACTGACACCGAGCGCTGACACCGAGCGCTGACAGTGGTTATAGGCGCTGACACCGAGCGCTGACACCGAGCGCTGACAGTGGTTATAGACACTGACACCGAGCGCTGACACCGAGCACTGACACCGAGCGCTGACACCGAGCGCTGACCACCGAGCACTGACAGTGGTTACAGACACTGACACCGAGCGCTGACACCGAGCGCTGACACCAAGAGATGACACCAAGAGATACACCGGGCGCTGACACCGAGCACTGACAGTGGTTATAGACACTGACAACGGCGCTGACACCGGCACTGACACCGGCACTTGCACCGAGCACTGACAGTGGTTATAGACACTGACACCGGCGCTGACACCGGCGCTGACACCGTAGCGCTGACACCGAGCGCTGACACCGAGCACTGACACCAAGAACTGACACCGGCGCTGACACCGAGCACTGACACCAAGAGATGACACCAAGAACTGACACCGGGCGCTGACACCGAGCACTGACAGTGTTATAGACACCAGGCGCTGACACCGAGCACTGACAGTGGTTATAGACACTGACACCGAGCGCTGACACCGAGCACTGACAGTGGTTATAGACACCAAGGCGCTGACACCAGGCGCTGACACCAGGCGCTGACACCAAGAGCTGATACCAGGCATTGAGACCAAGAGCTGACACCAGGCGCTGACACCAGGCGCTGACACCAGGCGCTGACACCAGCGCTGACACCAGGCATTGAGACCAAGAGCTGATACCAACACGCTGACACCAACAGCGTGACACCAGCACTGACACCAGGAGCTGACACCAAGAACTGACACCAGGCATTGACACCAGGAGCTGACACCAAGAACTGACACCAGGCATTGACACCAGGAGCTGACACCAGGAGCTGACACCAGGCGCTGACACCAAGAGCTGACACCAGGCGCTGACACCAAGAGCTGACACCAGGCGCTGACACCAAGAGCTGACACCAGGCGCTGACACCAAGAGCTGATACAGGCATTGAGACCAAGAGCTGATACCAACAGCTGACACCAACAGCTGACACCAAGAACTGACACCAGGCATTGAACCAACAGCTGACACCAAGAACTGACACCAGGCATTGACACCAGGCGCTGACACCAGGCGCTGACACCAAGCACTGACACCAGGCATTGACACCAAGAGCTGACACCAAGAGCTGACACCAGGAGCTGACACCAGGCTGACACCAAGAGCTGACACCAGGAGCTGACACCAGGCGCTGACACCAGGAGCTGACACCAGGAGCTGAACACCAGGAGCTGACACCAAGAGCTGACACCAGGAGCTGACACCAAGAACTGACACCAGGCATTGACACCAAGAGCTGACACCAAGAGCTGACACCAGCATTGACACCAAGAGCTGACACCAATAGCTGACACCAATAGCTGACACCAAGAGCTGACACCAATAGCTGACACCAGAGCTGACACCAATAGCTGACACCAATAGCATGACACCAATAGCTGACACCAAGAGCTGACACCAGGAGCTGACACCAGGCGCTGACAACCGGGCGCTGACACCAGGGCGCTGACACCGGAGCTGACACCGGAGCTGACACCGGCGCTGACAGTGGTTATAGACACCAGGAGCTGACACCAGGAGCTGACACCAAGAGCTGATACCAGGCATTGAGACCAAGAGCTGACACCAACAGCTGACACCAACAGCTGACACCAGGACTGACACCAGGCATGACACCAGGAGCTGACACCAGGAGCTGACACCAAGGACTGACACCAGGCCTGACACCAGCGCTGACACCAAGAGCTGACACCAGGCATCTGACACCAAGTAGCTGACACCAAGAGCTGACACCAATGAGCTGACACTAAGAGCTGACACCAATAGCTGACACCAAGAGCTGACACCAATAGCTGACACCAGGCCTGACACCAGGCGCTGACACCAGGGCTGACACCGGACGCTGACACCAGGCGCTGACACCGGAGCTGACACCGGGAGCTGACACCAGGCGCTGACATCCAGGACTAACACTGGGAGCTGACACCGGGCGCTGACAGTGGTTATAGACACCAGGAGCAGACACCAGGAGCTGACACCAGGAGCTGACACCAGGCCTTGGACACCAGGCGCTGACACCAGCGCTGACACCAAAGCTGACACCAAGAACTGACACCAGGCATTGACACCAGGAGCTGACACCAGGAGCTGACACCAGGAGCAGACACCAGGCGCTGACACCAGGCGCTGACACCAAGAGCTGACACAGGAGCTGACACCAATAGCTGACACCAAGAGCTGACACCAGGAGCTGACACTAATAGCTGACACCAATAGCTGACACCAAGAGCTGACACCAGGCGCTGACACCGGGCGCTGACACCGGGCGCTGACACCGGGCGCTGACACCGGGCGCTGACACCGGGCGCTGACACCGGGAGCTGACACCGGGAGCTGACACCAGGCGCTGACACACCAGGAGCTAACACTGGGAGCTGACACCGGGCGCTGACAGTGGTTATAGACACCAGGAGCAGACACCAGGAGCTGACACCAGGAGCTGACACCAGGCGCTGACACCAGGCGCTGACACCAGGCGCTGACACCAAGAGCTGATACCAGGCATTGAGACCAAGAGCTGACACCAACAGCTGACACCAACAGCTGATACCAAGAACTGACACCAGGCATTGACACCAAGAGCTGACACCAGGAGCTGACACCAGGAGCTGACACCAGGAGCTGACACCAGGCGCTGACACCAGGCGCTGACACCAAGAGCTGACACCAGGCATTGAGACCAAGAGCTGACACCAACAGCTGACACCAAGAACTGACATCAGGCATTGACACCAAGAGCTGACACCAGGAGCTGACACCAATAGCTGACACCAATAGCTGACACCAGGAGCTGACACCAGGAGCTGACACCAGGAGCTGACACCAGGCGCTGACACTAGGCGCTGACACCAGGCGCTGACACCGGGCGCTGACACCGGGAGCTGACACCAGGCGCTGACACCAGGCCCTGACACCAGGAGCTAAGACCGGGAGCTGACACCGGGCGCTGACAGTGGTTATAGACACCAGGAGCTGACACCAGGAGCTGACACCAGGAGCTGACACCAGGCGCTGACACCAGGCGCTGACACCAAGAGCTGATACCAGGCATTGAGACCAAGAGCTGACACCAACAGCTGACAGCAACAGCTGACACCAACTGCTGACACCAGGAGCTGACACCAGGCGCTGACACCAGGAGCTGACACCAATAGCTGACACCAGGCGCTGACACCAGGCGCTGACACCAGGCGCTGACACCGGGCGCTGACACCGGGAGCTGACACCGGGAGCTGACACCGGGCGCTGACACCAATAGCTGACACCAAGAGCTGACACAAAGAACTGACACCAGGCGCTGACACCAATAGCTGACACCAAGAACTCTCATGGGGAGTTGGGGGAGAAGCCAGTACAGTGGGGAGGGAGCACATGGGGGAGAGAGAGTACACGAGGGCAGAAGCCAGCATACATTCGGGAGAGCCAATGGGTTAGAGACACAACACAGGGGGAGAAGCAAGCACACCAGGGGGAGCTCACATGGCGGGGAGAGAAGCCAGCACACCAAGGTGAGAGACTGCACGGGGGAAAGACAATGCACATGGGGGAGAAGCCAGCACACCACAGGGAGAGTGCATCAGGGAGAGACAGCACAATAGAGGGAATAAGCAAGGGGGAGAGACAGCACACAGCGGGGAGAAGCAGGCACACCAGGGGGACAGTGCATTGAGGAGAGACAGCACACAGGGAAGAGACAGCTGACAGGAGAGGGGAGAAGACAGCACACGGGGGGGGAGACAGTTCAGCTGCCAATCAGGTTGCATTTATCAGGAACATCTGGATGCCAAGACAATGATGCAAGAGTCATCCCTCAGTCTCCATATCATATTATATATACAGTTAGGGCCAGAAATATTTGGACAGTGACACAAGTTTTGTTATTTTAGCTGTTTACAAAAACATGTTCAGAGATACAATTATATATATAATATGGGCTGAAAGTGCACACTCCCAGCTGCAATATGAGAGTTTCCACATCCAAATCGGAGAAAGGGTTTAGGAATCATAACTCTGTAATGCATAGCCTCCTCTTTTTCAAGGGACCAAAAGTAATTGGACAATGGACTCTTATGGTGGGTTTACACACACCAATTTATCTGTTCAATCTCTGAACCAATCTCTGGTTGCAGTGAAATCATGGATACATTGCTCCATTTTGTGGCTGTGTACAACATGGAGCAATGTATCCATGATTTCACTGCAACCAGAGATTGGTTCAGAGATTGAACAGATAAATTGGTGTGTGTAAACCCACCATAAGGGCTGCAATTAACTCTGAAGGCGTCTCCCTCGTTAACCTGTAATCAATGAAGTAGTTAAAAGGTCAGGGGTGGATTCCAGGTGTGTGGTTTTGCATTTGGAAGCTGTTGCTGTGACCAGACAACATGCGGTCAAAGGAACTCTCAATTGAGGTGAAGCAGAACATCCTGAGGCTGAAAAAAAAGAATAAATCCATCAGAGAGATAGCAGACATGCTTGGAGTAGCAAAATCAACAGTTGGGTACATTCTGAGAAAAAAGGAATTGACTGGTGAGCTTGGGAACTCTAAAAGGCCTGGGCGTCCACGGATGACAACAGTGGTGGATGATCGCCGCATACTTTATTTGGTGAAGAAGAACCCGTTCACAACATCAACTGAAGCCCAGAACACTCTCAGTGAAGTAGGTGTATCTGTCTCTAAGTCAACAGTAAAGAGAAGACTCCATGACAGTAAATACAAAGGGTTCACATCTAGATGCAAACCATTCATCAATTCCAAAAATAGACAGGCCAGAGTTACATTTGCTGAAAAACACCTCAAGAAGCCGCTCAGTTCTGGAAAAGTATTCTATGGACAGATGAGACAAAGATCAACCTGTACCAGAATGATGGGAAGAAAAAAGGGAACGGCACATGATCCAAGGCACACCACATCCTCTGTAAAACATGGTGGAGGCAACGTGATGGCATGGGCATGCATGGCTTTCAATGGCACTGGGTCACTTGTGTTTATTGATGACATAACAGCAGACAAGAGTAGCCGGATGAATTCTGAAGTGTACCGGGATATACTTTCAGCCCAGATTCAGCCAAATGCTGCAAAGTTGATTGGACGGCGCTTCATAGTACAGATGGACAATGACCCCAAGCATACAGCCAAAGCTACCCAGGAGTTCATGAGTGCAAAAAAGTGGAACATTCTGCAATGGCCAAGTCAATCACCAGATCTTAACCCAATTGAGCCGCATTTCACTTGCTCAAATCCAGACTTAAGACGGAAAGACCCACAAACAAGCAAGACCTGAAGGCTGCGGCTGTAAAGGCCTGGCAAAGCATTAAGAAGGAGGAAGCCCAGCGTTTGGTGATGTCCATGGGTTCCAGACTTAAGGCAGTGATTGCCTCCAAAGGATTCGCAACAAAATATTGAAAATAAAAATATTTTGTTTGGGTTATGTTTATTTGTCCAATTACTTTTGACCTCCTAAAATGTGGAGTGTTTGTAAAGAAATGTGTACAATTCCTACATTTTCTATCAGATATTTTTGTTCAACCCTTCAAATTAAACGTTACAATCTGCACTTGAATTCTGCTGTAGAGGTTTCATTTCACATCCAATGTGGTGGCAGAGCCCAACTCGCCAAAATTGTGTCACTGTCCAAATATTTCTGGCCCTAACTGTATGTATATACAGCCCGCAGCTTCCAGGTCATCTCCACCCCCCGATGTGATAGTATATAAGAGACAGAATTCTATCTGCTTGATTCTCCTTCTTGATCTCTGCTTGCTGTCAGTGAATGGAGTTACTTATTATTTTGGCTACTCCTGTCCTTCCTCAGTCCTGCTGGCACAGGGGTCTGGTAGCGGGGTGGGGGGGGGGGGAGGTTAGATTTTTGGCCCTATATTGGTCCCTATACTGCAGTGTTGTGACCTCTGCCCCCCTGGGTGGGGTAGACATGGCCCCGGCCTCTTAGGGTTTAGATGTCGGGGTACAGGGGGGATCTTGAACAATCCCAGTGGCCCCGGGTTGAGTTCCCCTTTAAGCCGCTGTATAGGATCCGGACGGATCCCCGGGGGGTTGTGGATTCCTCCGGATTTTGCACATTTCCCCTGAGCTCGTGTTATTATCTTCTCTCTGAGAACATTTGGACAAAAGGGTCACGGCCAAAAATAGAGAGGACGGCTTAGATTTCAGCCTAAAAAGGGCTGACCCATATCTGCCGGCTTCATTACATCCTCGAAACCTGAGCCTGGCGCATTCAATGCCAAGGGCAGAGGTACGAAGAGTTACCGCGGCTCCATACTGCCCCCTCCCTGCAAGGTCAGACCCCGGGTCACCCCAATAACACCATCACCTGCCTGATACAGGGGGCCAAGAATAGGTCAGGACATCTGGTGATCCGGCATCTGATGACCAAGACGTCCTGGTGATCCGGCATCTGATGACCAAGACGTCCTGGTGATCCGGCATCTGATGACCCAGACATCCTGGTGATCCGGCATCTGATGGCTCAGACGTCCTGGTGATCCGGCATCTGATGACCCAGACGTCCTGGTGATCCGGCATCTGATGACCCAGACGTCCTGGTGATCCGGCATCTGATGGCGCAGACGTCCTGATGATCCAGCATCTGATGACCCAGATGTCCTGGTGATCCAGTATCTGATGTCCCAGACGTCCTGGTGATCCGGCATCTGATGGCTCAGACATCCTCGTGATCCGGCATCTGATGACCCAGACGTCCTGGTGATCCGGCATCTGATGGCCCAGACGTCCTGGTGATCCGGCATCTGATAGGCAGATGTCCTGGTGATCCGGCATCTGATGACCCAGACGTCCTGGTGATCCGGCATCTGATGACCCAGACGTCCTGGTGATCCGGCATCTGATGACCCAGATGTCCTGGTGATCCAGTATCTGATGGCCCAGACGTCCTGGTGATCCGGCATCTGATGACCCAGACGTCCTGGTGATCCGGCATCTGATGACCCAGACGTCCTGGTGATCCAGTATCTGATGACCCAGACGACCTGGTGATCCGGCATCTCATGTCCCAGATGTCCTGGTGATCCGGCATCTGATGACCCAGACGTCCTGGTGATCCAGCATTTGATGACCCAGACGTCCTGGTGATCCAGCATCTGATGTCCCAGATGTCCTGGTGATCCAGTATCTGATGGCCCAGATGACCTGGTGATCCAGCACCTGATGACCCAGATGACCTGGTGATCCGGCATCTGATGGGTTAGACATCAGCAAGGTTAGATAATGATGTCATGATACCACCTCAAGACCACCAGGATCACTCGTTTCTTTCTCCAGACCACCATGATCACTCGTTTCTTTCTCCAGACCACCAGGATCACTCGATTCTTTCTCCAGACCACCAGGATCACTCGTTTCTTTGTCCAGACCACCAGGATCACTCGTTTCTTTGTCCAGACCACCAGGATCACTCGTTTCTTTCTCCAGACCACCAGCTGTCACTCGTTTCTTTCTCCAGACCACCATGATCACTCGTTTCTTTCTCCAGACCACCAGGATCACTCGTTTCTTTCTCCAGACCACCAGGATCACTCGTTTCTTTCTCCAGACCACCAGGATCACTCGTTTCTTTGTCCAGACCACCAGGATCATCGTTTCTTTTCCAGACCACCAGTTCACTCGTTTCTTTCTCCAGACCACCAGGATCACTCGTTTCTTTTCCAGACCACCAGGATCAGCTCGTTTCTTTCTCCAGACCACCAGATCATCGTTCATTCCAGACCACAGTCCTCGTTTCTTTCTCCAGACCACCAGGATCACTCGTTTCTTTGTCCAGACCACCAGGATCACTCGTTTCTTTTCCAGACCACCAGGATCACTCGTTTCTTTGTCCAGACCACCAGGATCACTCGTTTCTTTCTCCAGACCACCAGGATCACTCGTTTCTTTGTCCAGACCACCAGGATCACTCGTTTCTTTGTCCAGATCACACCAGGATCACCGTATCGTTTCTTTCTCCAGACCACCAGGATCATCGTTTCTTTTCCAGACCACCAGGATCACTCGTTTCTTTCTCCAGACCACCAGGTCACTCGTTTCTTTCTCCAGACCACCAGGATCACTCGTTTCTTTCTCCAGACCACCAGGATCACTCGTTTCTTTGTCCAGACCACCAGGATCACTCGTTTCTTTCTCCAGACCACCAGGATCACTCGTTTCTTTCGACCCAGTCACTTCTTTCTCCAGACCACCAGGATCACCTCGTTTCTTTCTCCAGACCACCAGGATCACTCGTTTCTTTCTCCAGACCACCATGGATCACTCGTTCTTCTTGTCCAGACCACCAGGATCACTCGTTTCTTTCTCCAGACCACCAGGTCACTCGTTTTCCAGCAAGGATCATCGTTTCTTCCAGACCACGTCTGTATCACTCGTTCTCTTTCTTCCAGACCACCATGATCACTCGTTTCTTTTCCAGACCACCAGGATCACTCGTTTCTTTCTCCAGACCACCAGGATCACTCGTTTCTTTCTCCAGACCACCAGGATCACTCGTTTCTTTCTCCAGACCACCAGGATCATCGTTTCTTTCTCCAGACCACCAGGATCACTCGTTTCTTTCTCCAGACCACCAGGATCACTCGTTTCTTTCTCCAGACCACCAGGATCACTCGTTTCTTTCTCCAGACCACCATGATCACTCGTTTCTTTCTCCAGACCACCAGGATCACTCGTTTCTTTCTCCAGACCACCAGGATCACTCGTTTCTTTCTCCAGACCACCAGGATCACTCGTTTCTTTCTCCAGACCACCATGGATCACTCGTTTCTTTCTCCAGACCACCAGGATCACTCGTTTCTTTCTCCAGACCACCAGATCACTCGTTCTTTCTCCAGACCACCAGGATCACTCGTTTCTTTCTCCAGACCACCAGGATCACTCGTTTCTTTGTCCAGACCACCAGGATCACTCGTTTCTTTCTCCAGACCACAGGATCATCGTTTCTTTCTCAGACCACCAGGATCACTCGTTTCTTTCTCACAGACCACCAGGATATCATTTTTTTCGGTTGTTCTTTCTCCAGACCACCAGGATCACTCGTTTCTTTCTCCAGACCACACAGGATCAGTCGTTTCTTTCTCCAGACCACCAGGATCACTCGTTTCTTTCTCCAGACCACCAGGATCACTCGTTTCTTTCTCCAGACCACCAGGATCACTCGTTTCTTTCTCCAGACCACCATGTCACTCGCTTCTTTCTCCAGACCACCAGGATCACTCGTTTCTTTCTCCAGACCACCATCACTCGTTTCTTTCTCCAGACCACCAGATCACTCGTTTCTTTCTCCAGACCACCAGCTGTCACTCGTTCTTTCTCCAGACCACCAGGATCACTCGTTTCTTTCTCCAGACACAGCTGTCACGTTTCTTTCTCCAGACCACCAGGATTACTCGTTTCTTTCTCTAGACCACCAGGTCACTCGTTTCTTTCTCCAAACCACCAGGTCACTCGTTTCTTTCTCTAGACCACCAGGATACTCGTTTCTTTCTCCAAACCACCAGCTGTCACTCGTTTCTTTCTCCAGACCACCAGGATTACTCGTTTCTTTCTCAGACCACCGATACTCGTTTCTTTCTCCAGACCACCAGGATCACTCGTTTCTTTCTCAGACCACAGGATTACTCGTTTCTTTCTCCAGACCACCAGGATCACTCGTTTCTTTTCCAGACCACAGGATCACTCTTTCTTTCTCCAGACCACCAGGATCACTCGTTTCTTTTCCAGACCACCAGGATCACTCTTTCTTTCTCCAGACCACCAGATCAGTCTTTCTTTCTCCAGACCACCAGGATCACTCGTTTCTTTCTCCAGACCACCATGATCACTCGTTTCTTTTCCAGACCACCAGGATCACTCGTTTCTTTTCCAGACCACCAGGATCAGTCGTTTCTTTCTCCAGACCACCAGGATCACTCGTTTCTTTCTCCAGACCACATGAATCACGTCTTCTTTCTCCAGACCACCAGGATCACTCGTTTCTTTCTCCAGACCATCATGATCACTCGTTTCTTTCTCCAGACCACCATGATCACTCGTTTCTTTCTCCAGACCACCATGTCACTCGTTCTTTCTCCAGACCACCATGATCACTCGTTTCTTTCTCCAGACCACCAGCTGTCACTCGTTCTTTCTCCAGACCCGGATCACTCAGTTCTTTTCAGCCACCGCTGTCCTCGTTTCTTTCTCCTAGACCACCAGGATTACTCGTTTTCTTAGCACAGACACTGTTCTTTCTCCAGACCACCAGCTGTCACTCGTTTCTTTCTCCACACCACCAGGATTACTCGTTTCTTTCTCCAGACCACCAGCTGTCAGTCATTTCTTTCTCCAGACCACCAGGATCACTCGTTTCTTTCTCCAGACCACCATGATCACTCGTTTCTTTGTCCAGACCACCAGGATCACTCGTTTCTTTCTCCAGACCACCAGGATCAGTTGTTTCTTTCTCCAGACCACCAGGATCACTCGTTTCTTTCTCCAGACCACCAGGATCAGTCGTTTCTTTCTCCAGACCACCAGGATCACTTGTTTCTTTCTCCAGACCACCAGGATCACTTGTTTCTTTCTCCAGACCATCATGATCACTCGTTTCTTTCTCCAGACCACCAGGATCACTCGTTTCTTTCTCCAGACCACCAGGATCACTCGTTTCTTTCTCCAGACCACCATGATCACTCGTTTCTTTCTCCAGACCACCAGCTGTCACTCGCTTCTTTCTCCAGACCACCAGGATCACTCGTTTCTTTCTCCAGACCACCAGCTGTCACTCGTTTCTTTCTCCAGACCACCAGGATCACTCGTTTCTTTCTCCAGACCACCAGGATCACTCGTTTCTTTCTCCAGACCACCAGGATTACTCGTTTCTTTCTCCAGACCACCAGGATCACTCGTTTCTTTCTCCAGACCACCAGGATCACTCGTTTCTTTCTCCAGACCACCAGGATCACTCGTTGCTGGTGCATGGTGATGTGACGTGGACTCACAGGACACTGGTGGAGCCGGGGTAGCCTTATACCTGATACTCAAGAGACAGGAGGGCGACTTCAGTAAAACCAATAATATTTATTAAAGGGACCCTGTCAGCTGGTTTTCCCCCCTCTCCTCCCACTAGCTGCCCCTGCACCTCTCTAGCTCATCCCTATCCACCCCTCTCTGAGCTATGACTGCTCTATGGAGCTTTAGAGAAATGATTTAATAACTTACATATTCCTATGATGCAGCGTAGACGGAGATGGCCGGGCTCCGGGCTCCAGTCTCCGCCCTCGCAGGCTCTTATCACTTCCCGCTCGGCGTCACCTCCTCATAGTATGCCAGTTTGGTGCATTGTGGGGGCTAATCAGCTGTACAGCCCAGCTTCAATATGTGCACTGCGCATGTGCTGGAACCGGACCGTACAGTTTATATACCCAAGCAATGTGCATGCGCTGGACCGTACAGCCCATACACCCACAAACTGCGCATGCTCTGGAGCTGGACCGTTCAACCTAAACAACTGCACACTGCGCATGCTCTGGAGCTGGACCGTACAACCCATACACCCGCACATTGCTCATGCTCTGGAGCTGGACCGTACAGCCCATACACCCGCACACTGTGCATGCTCTGGACCTGGACCGTTCAGCCTAAACACCCACACACTGTGCATGCTCTGGGGCTGGACCGTACAGCCCATACACCCACATACTGCACATGCTCTGGAGCTGGACCGTACAGCCCATACACCCGCACACTGCTCATGCTCTGGAGCTGGACCGTACAGCCCATACACCCACACACTATGCATCCTCTGGAACTGGACCGTACAGCCTAAACACCCGCACACTGTGCATGCTCTGGAGCTGGACCGTACAGCCCATACACCCACATACTGCGCATGCTTCAGATCTGGACCGTACAGCCCATACACCCACACACTGTGCATGCTCTGGAGCTGGACCGTACAGCCCATACACCCACACACTGCGCATGCTCTGGAGCTGGACCGTACAGCCTAAACACCCGCACAATGTGCATGCTCTGGAGCTGGACCGTACAGCCCATACACCCACACACTGCTCATGCTCTGGAGCTGGACTGTACAGCCTAAACACCCGCACACTGCGCATGCTCTGGAGCTGGACCGTTCAACCTAAACAACTGCACACTGCGCATGCTCTGGAGCTGGACCGTACAACCCATACACCCGCACATTGCTCATGCTCTGGAGCTGGACCGTACAGCCCATACACCCGCACACTGTGCATGCTCTGGACCTGGACCGTTCAGCCTAAACACCCACACACTGTGCATGCTCTGGGGCTGGACCGTACAGCCCATACACCCACATACTGCACATGCTCTGGAGCTGGACCGTACAGCCCATACACCCGCACACTGCTCATGCTCTGGAGCTGGACCGTACAGCCCATACACCCACACACTATGCATCCTCTGGAACTGGACCGTACAGCCTAAACACCCGCACACTGTGCATGCTCTGGAGCTGGACCGTACAGCCCATACACCCACATACTGCGCATGCTTCAGATCTGGACCGTACAGCCCATACACCCACACACTGTGCATGCTCTGGAGCTGGACCGTACAGCCCATACACCCACACACTGCGCATGCTCTGGAGCTGGACCGTACAGCCTAAACACCCGCACAATGTGCATGCTCTGGAGCTGGACCGTACAGCCCATACACCCACACACTGCTCATGCTCTGGAGCTGGACTGTACAGCCTAAACACCCGCACACTGTGCATGCTCTGGAGCTGGACCGTACAGCCCATACACCTGCACACTGCTCATGCTCTGGAGCTGGACCGTACAGCCCATACACCCGCACACATGTGCATGCTCTGGAGCTGGACCATACAGCCCATACACCCGCACACTGCTCATGCTCTGGAGCTGGACCGTACAGCCCATACACCCGCACACTGTGCATCCTCTGGAACTGGACCGTACAGCCTAAACACCCGCACACTGCACAGGAGCATACAGCCCATACACCCGCACACTGCTCATGCTCTGGAGCTGGACCGTACAGCCCATACACCCACACACTGTGCATCCTCTGGAGCTGGACCGTACAGCCCATACACCCACATACTGTGCATGCTCTGGAGCTGGACCGTACAGCCCATACACCCGCACACTGTGCATGCTCTGGAGCTGGACCGTACAGCCCATACACCCACACACTGTGCATGCTCTGGAGCTGGACCGTACAGCCCATACACCCACACACTGCGCATGCTCTGGAGCTGGACCGTACAGCCCATACACCCACACACTGTGCATGCTCTGGAGCTGGACCGTACAGCCCATACACCCACACACTGTGCATGCTCTGGAGCTGGACCATACAGCCCATACACCTGCACACTGTGCATCCTCTGGGGCTGGACCGTACAGCCCATACACCCGCACACTGCTCATGCTCTGGGGCTGGACCGTACAGCCCATACACCCACACACTGTGCATGCTCTGGAGCTGGACCGTACAGCTCATACATACACACACTGCACAGTGGAATTGACATCTGGTTGGAAATGACATCATACTATGAGGAGGTGGGAATTTCAACAGAAGACATGGAATGATGACGCCCAGAGGTGCGTGATAAGAGCAGTGGAGACCTGGACACCGCTCATCTCAGTGTACACCGTGACCTGGAGCCCTCATCATCATAGGAATTTGGAAGTTATTAAATCGCTTTTCTAAAGCTTTATATTGCAGTTTTAGCTCAGAGAGGGATGGATAGGGATGAGCTAGGAAGGTGCAGGGACAGCTAGTGGTAGGAGAAGGTGCCTGAGGGGAGGACTCTCTGGGAGGACCCCTGTACCGGGATACACGTGGTACAGCACCAGGAGATCTGAATGCCGCTAAGCCAAAGGAACGTTTCATACAGACCCAACAGTAGAAACGGAGAGACCATGGAAGACTGTCTCAGTCAGTGGAGAGGATCCTGGTAGCTCCGTAATCCCAGAAAGGCTGATCCAGACGGTAGAGGTATCCAGATGGTTCTGTGAGGACAGGCTTGGCTAGCCGATCCGGAGTGTCCAGGGGAATCCATTATAAGGAACTGTCAGCAGAGGAATTAGTAAAATGCAAGGTACCCGTCTTCCTATCTCAGAGCACTGCAGACATGCGATGTGGACAGAGACAACATTCCTAGACAATGAACACGTTGCCCATGCACCTCCCATAGGGGGAGGATGCCTTTGAGGCACAGAGCAGCTCAGCACTTAACCTGAGAGCCCTAATAGAGAATAGCGTACTGTTCCTTTAAAGGGACCCTGTCAGCTAGTTTATGCCCCCAGTTATCTATCTGTAGCTGCAGCTTCATAAGACTATTCTAACCATCCCTGTCTGAGCTCATAGTGTGATGTGAACGGTTTATACACTGACATTTCCTTATGTAATGAGGCAGTCAGTCTCCAGCCTGGAGGACGGGGACTGTTTGGCAGGTTAATAGTTAACATTTCATCCTTGTGTTAGAACATGTTGGGAGACCTGATGTGATGTCACAACCATGTGACTACAATAGGCGGAGCTAAGTCCCTATAACATAATAAGTGTCTGCTTAGCTCCGCCCACTATGGTCACATGATTGTTACATCACACAGGTCCTTTAGCCATGTAAGTTAATAGTGAGTTAACTATTCTCCTGCCAGACCGTCCCCCTCCTCCAAGGTGGGGACTGAAATGTCAGTGTATAAATGCTTTTCTTTCACCTTTCCCATTACACTATGAGCTCACACAGCTCAGATGATTAGTGTTGCGCCCAGGCTTTAGGGTACTCGGGTGTCAGGCCACAAGGGTTAACGTTCCTGTTGTCACTGGGAGTGGTGGCCGCCCCCGTGTCCTGGGCCGATCTTCCAAAAAATCAAATATCCGGACAAAGTACCTCAGATCCGCGCTGCTGCAGGATAGATGTAAATGACACCAGAAACACCGGGATGCCTGGTTGAAGGTTATGAATAGCTTTATTTTCCGACGCGTTTCGGAGCTGCTTGCCGAGCTCCTTCCTCAGGAAGGGTGCTATATACAAGTTTGTCGTGACGCCACCTGTAGTTTCTGGTCAAATGCCACCAGCGTTGCCAAGGTCCGCCGGAGGTGGATGGTAATGCGGCTAGGGTAGTAAAGTCCTCCACAGGTAGGGCTGGACCTCTGGGGCACCGTAGTGTGAAGGGGCAGCTTGTAGTGGAGCTGGGATGGTATGGGGAGTGTTGGAGCAGTCTATGAGAGGGGCCGGGAACAAGGAGGAATGACACGCACACTGCAGAGTCTCTTTTACCTTTTACTGATGTTTGGCAGGTAAAGACGTCCAGGGCACTGACAGGTGACCAGGTGAACAGTGGGTCCTCACAGCATGTGGGTATAAGGCCTCCTCTGTTACTCTGTGGTTGCTGAAGCACAGCCTGCTGCAGCCAGACCGGCGTCCTCTCCCTTCCTATCTCTGATATCTTGTGGCGCCCCTGTGTCCAGGAGGCCACAAAGGGAACTGCAGCCAGGCAGGTAGGACATTGTTGCACAACAACACCCTCACAGCCCACACAACCCACGTATCAGAGAAGGTTACATCCAGCCCTGAGATTAGAACTCTATGAGATTGAGGGGTGGTGGATCAGAGGAGTGGGTTGGGCACACCAGAGGTCAGGTGACTGACATTATATAGTGAGGGGGAGGAGTGAAGGAAGTTAGTAGGCCGCAGTAGGCTGAGATGTAAAGACTGAGGGACAATCACACTTCTGTGAGTGCAAGGCCTAGGAGCGCAGAATCCGTACTCAGCCAGTGTGAGCCAGAGGGGAGAGAAAGCCCGTCCGATGCCGATGCCACCAAGAGTGTGACAGGACAGAGAGGGACGGTGGAACCCGGGCCCTAGACAGCAGCTGAAGCCACTGACTACAGGCAGAGGAGTCCCTCCTATGATACTGGAAAGGAACAGAAAGGAGAGAGCCTGGTAGAGCCTCGTGCTGAGGACTGCTGGAGGCTGGGCTGAGTAGAGTGTCGGCTCTAGAGGGGACCGTAGTTTACCCGGCATCCCCAAACAACACGACGAGGGGTCTGAGTTCCAGATTGAGATCCCTAACCCAAAGGACAGGCACCTCAGTGACGCACTAGGACTCACAGAAGCCTGAGTCACCGCCATACTGTCCGGCGTACCACGCACTACCCGTACAGACGGAGACTGTAATAGCCCGGAAAGGACACTAAAGACTGTGTGAGGGGTCACAGAGAGAGAGGCCTGGCTGCAGGAGAGAAGGGAACCCGAAAAGGGGGAAAGCACCCGTGTGTTGAGAACTGTAACTGTGCTGTAAGAACTGCAAATGACTTGTAACCTGCTGAGAGAGAACAACTAAGAGTAAAGCTTTGGGAAACCCTGCATTGCCTCTCTTGTCTGCCTCTATCTGCACACGATTCTCCCTCATACAGATCCAGCCTGTCAGCACCCGCCAGGAGGAGAGATCCCTGCAGCCTGCAAAGTAAGTGTGCTACAACAACCTCACCATAGACTTAACCCTTACTGCCCCGGGGGATACAGTTGTTCCCACTGGAACTATACCATCTCCGCTGCCATTCCATCATCCCCAGAGGTTCTGCAGCAGCGGCGGCCCCATCACTGGCCGCACCAAGTGGGTGGCGTCACCCGTGACATTTCCCTTGTAAATATTCCCCATCTTTATTGTGCGGGCCCAGGGACACGGTCCGGACCAAGCCACCTGTGACATCCCCGGCACCGTCCGGTCCGGTACCGAGTACCCCCGTCCCGTGGGGCCCGACAATCTATCCTCTCCTCCTGTGCGGTCCACGGGTTACCCTCTCTGATCACTGCTGTGTCTGGCTCCCTCTCTTGACCTGTGGCCCCCTGTACCAGGAAACCACAGACTCCCTGGGACACTGAAGGATTTCCCACAGTGAGTAACCCACTTACACACACCACCTTCCACTCCAGGCCTGTAGGGGGAGCTCCACTGGCTGCCCTTATGGTACCTTTACACGCCGCTACAGAAGTTTGGAAACAAGCACATAAGCCGCCTTTTGTGGCTTCACATGTAATGAGAAGCTGCAGAATAAGAGGTGAATAAACTACTTGTATAATCTTTCACATAGCGCTTTAGGGACAGAAAGGGATGGCTAGGAATGGATTACTATGGTGCAGGGACGGGTTAACACAGGCTGGGGGTCATTTGTAGAGGCCAGATCCCCTATAAATACAGGTCCTAGGGGCGGAGTCAGACACAGTGTGCAGACGCTAGAAGAGCTGCAGGAGCTCAGAGTCCAGTGAGCTGGTACTGGAGCCGTGCTAGGCCCAGACCAGTACACACCACAGGCAGTCGTAGACCTGCAGAGTAGGGATCGAAGGCAGAGGAGAGAAACACGTTACCAGGGACAGAGGAGCCACACCGGCTCACCCCACCAGAGCACCGGAGCCCGAGTCTGCAGAGACATAGGAGACAGACCCAGCAGAGAATCCAGCACCACAAGGAGGTTTAGCTTCCCGGACGCCCGCAGCACCAACAAGTGAGAGCCAGGGACCGTGAGATTGCGAGCCGGGATCCCAATAGAGAGCCAGGGACCGTGGAGAGAGACGTAAAGCGGGATCCCAATAGAAAGCTCTCAGTGCAGCCACCCTGGTGTGGAGAGAGAGAAGTAACAGTCTGGTCAGGTTCTATAACTGCCAGACCCAGAACAATTGTTACTATTCCCCAGAGGAAGACAAAACACAATTCTAGAGCCCCAGATTATAGTAAGACATATTTATTATATGAGACAAGTGGATACAAGACATCAGAGACGTGTGATATTCCCGTTACACATACAAGCAGTTCATATAGGAAGAGGCGTCTGCAAATGATATCATTTATAGCTAATAGTGACTGCTGCTCAATAAGTGAATTACTGCAACTGGCCTGTATGTGATATCAATGAATCCACAATATTACCAATGTGTCCAATCACAGGGAGCCGGAGTACAGTACTCACACTGTGTTACTAGCCCGAATGTAATACTCCAGAGGTATTATAGAATCTCCACATCTGATATAATCCCACATATATATATGGGTCCCATTCCCCTGTGTATAGACAGGACACCGTCCCCCTCACACATCGCAGCTTCCCCAGGCTGGAACTTCTTATATAACCACCGGCTGCTTTTTAGCATAACATCTTCTATGTATATAATAAGAAAGAACAAGGACGGTGGCACTCACCAGACTGATCTTCACAATTTGTTGCGGTTTCCAAGAAAACATTCCGGAGGAGCAAGCGGAGGGGGAGGTGCGGGAGCGAGGACGACATGTCAGGACCCGTAGAAGCGGCCGCTGAGCCGCGAAACGGTTGCCGTCCTCGCTCCCGCACCTCCCTCCCCGTCCGCTTGCTCCTCCGGAATGTTTTCTTGGAAACCGCAACAAATTGTGAAGATCAGTCTGGTGAGTGCCACCGTCCTTGTTCTTTCTTATTATACTTTGTACTTACGCCCAGTGAGCGCCTCCATTTGTTGAATACCCTCAGTCAGTAAGGACGTCCTTACATCTCACCGGTTGTTGCACACGGGCAGTGCCCAGTTTTTCTGATTCTGTCTTGAGATTGTCTTCTATGTATATATGTGATTGAACGTGGGGCAACTCCACATTGGTCTCAGGCCGTCTGTAATAGCGCTATGGCCACAAATCCCCCACCCATCAGTGTATCACACTCATTCATACCCGCGTCCTGCTCTCTCTGCTTTATCTGCACTTATACCCAGTCCTTCATCAGGGGCGCTATCACTCGTGTTTTCTCCGGACCACCAGGTGTGGCACCCCAAGGGTTAATGTGCCACAGAAACAGCACAAAGGGTTCGCTCACCACACAACCCTGGACACTACACTAGGAAGTGGGGAAGAGCAGAGTGGTGGGTGGAGCTTAGGTGGCACCTGCAAGAGTGGGAGGAGCTAATGTGGTTTACCTCACAGTAGGAGTGACAGTTAGTTTGAGTTGGAGTGAGAGTAAAGTTGAGTGGAGTCCTGAGAGGACTGAGGGAAGGACCTGGGAGCAGAGGAGCTGCCTTAAGCTCACCCCACGATCCACTGTCCACCTCCAGGCCGGCCAGGGTCTGAGGGAAGGAGTAGGAGAAGCAGAGGAACACACCCGGGACAAGGAGTTACCCTGAACTCACCCCGGAGAGGCGCTTAAGACGGATACCGGATCCGAGGCTGTGCCTGAGACAGACAGGACAGTGAACACCGGGATAGTGAAGGTCCACCATCTTCACAGCACCATAGCAAAGCAACACGGAGGAGTCAGTGACACAGAGGACTCAAGTTGCCCAGCAGATTGGTACCCGTGAGGGGAGACAGGGCCAGCAGTACAGCTACAAGCAGCAGCAGGGCCACACACACAGCGCAGGAGAGGGAAGCTGAGGACCCGGTCAGGGTGGGAGCAACCCGATCCCTGCAAAGACTCCGTGGACAATACTCTGCTAAAGAATATCTGCAGTAAAGACTTGGAAAACGTCAAAACCGTGAGTGTGTGATCCTTGTACTTCAGCCCTGATCACCCCATAAGCAGCACCGTCTCCACTATCATCCCCTTTCCTGCAACATCTATAACAACCATCATAGACTTCAATTACCCTGCCCCGGGAAACCAGGCCCTACCTGCGGGAAGCCGTTCCATCTAAAGCTGCCAAACATCATCCCCAGAGGATCTGCAGCAGCGGTGGTCTCATTACTGACCACAACCTGTGGGTGGCGTCACGACAAAACAAATCCCCTGTAAATACACCCCATTTATTGTGCAAACCCGGGACACGGTCCGGACCAGGACCGCCGTGACATCCCCCAGCAACCCACCGGTCCAGCACCGAGTACCCTGTCCCAGTGGGCTCCACACAGGTATCACTCATTGCTTTCTACAGACCACCAGGGGTCACTCATTGCTTTCTACAGACCACCAGGGATCACTCATTGCTTTCTCCAGACCATTAGGATCACTCGTTGCTTACTCTACACCCCATAGATCACTAGTTGCTTTCTCCAGACCACCAGGAGTCACTCATTTCTTTCTCCAGACCATCAGCATCACTAGTTGCTTTCTCCAGACCATCAGGATCACTTGTTGCTTTTTCCAGACCACCAGGGGTCACTCATTTCTTTCTCCAGACCACCAGGGGTCACTCATTGCTTTCTCCAGACCACCAGGGGTCACTCGTTGTTTTCTCCAGACCACCAGGGGTCACTCATTTCTTTCTCCTGTCCACCAGGGGTCACTCATTGCTTTCTCCAGACCACCAGGGTTCTGAGCTGGAGCTGAATCTATGGCTATCTTGCTCTTCTCGGTTGTTGACTCCTAGCACTGGCAGCTGACCCCATGTTCCTAATACAAGGTCCCACTGGCCTCCAGGACTGAGCTCTTTATGTAATAATGCTCATTACAGCTTCTATTTAACCCCTCGTGCTGGGACGTCTGGAGAATAAATCTGAGAAGGAAGCATGGCTTAGTGATTGTCGTCTTGGGGGAGACGTTCTCACTTCCCGACATGTTGTTTGTGATGTTGCTGCTTCTTGGATGATGAAGTCACATCCAGGATCTGGCGGTGTTGTCTTTCATCTCCTCTCTTGCCCCCCATTTACCTTTTATTGTCAGGTCTTTGATAGGTCCCTAAAGCACAAAGTACAATGCATTTAGCAATTTAACTAATGGGGAAATCATCCAGTGTTCCTCTGGCTCCATGACAGAAGCTTCTCTCCCGAGCCGCCGGCTGGATCATCTGCAGACGGGAAACTTCCGGAGCCATCAGACGGTGCATCATTCACCAAGAGCCGTCATATCTGTTATTACAGACCAGTATGGAGAGAAATCCGAAAAATCAAGGAGGACAGGAGGGGAGCGAGTCTGCTGGTACCACCAAAATAATTAATAGGAGACACCTGAGAAATCAAGGAGGACAGGAGGGGAGCGAGTCTGCTGGTACCTCCAAAATAATCCATAGGAGACACCTGAGAAATCATGGAGGACTGGAGGGGAGCGAGTCTGCTGGTACCTCCAAAATAATCCACAGGAGACACCTGAGAAATCATGGAGGACTGGAGGGGAGCGAGTCTGCTGGTACCTCCAAAATAATCCATAGGAGACACCTGAGAAATCAAGGAGGAGAAGAGGGGAGCGAGTCTGCTGATACCTCCAAAATAATCCATAGGAGACACCTGAGAAATCATGGAGGACTGGAGGGGAGCGAGTCTGCTGGTACCTCCAAAATAATCCATAGGAGACACCTGAGAAATCAAGGAGGACTGGAGGCGAGCGAGTCTGCTGGTACCTCCAAAAAGATCCATAGGAGACACCTGAGAAATCAAGGAGGAGAAGAGGGGAGCGAGTCTGCTGATACCTCCAAAATAATCCATAGGAGACACCTGAGAAATCATGGAGGACAGGAGGGGAGCGAGTCTGCTGATACCTCCAAAATAATCCATAGGAGACACCTGAGAAATCATGGAGGACAGGAGGGAAATGAGTCTGCTGATACCACCAAAATAATCCATAGGAGACACCTGAGAAATCATGGAGGACAGGAGGGGAGCGAGTCTGCTGGTACCACCAAAATAATCCATAGGAGACACCTGAGAAATCAAGGAGGAGGAGAGGGGAGCAAGTCTGCTGGTACCTCCGAAATAATCCATAGGAGACACCTGAGAAATCATGGAGGAGAAGAGGGGAGCGAGTCTGCTGGTACCTCCAAAATAATCCATAGGAGACACCTGAGAAATCAAGGAGGACAGGAGGGGAGCGAGTCTGCTGGTACCTCCAAAAAGATCCATAGGAGACACCTGAGAAATCAAGGAGGACAGGAGGGGAGCGAGTCTGCTGGTACCTCCAAAATAATCCATAGGAG
The DNA here is from genome assembly GCA_033576535.1 of Allobates femoralis. Lineage (NCBI taxonomy): Eukaryota > Metazoa > Chordata > Amphibia > Anura > Aromobatidae > Allobates > Allobates femoralis. The sequence continues at coordinate 1,165,000 of JARQOC010000005.1, forward strand.
ACACCTGAGAAATCAAGGAGGAGAAGAGGGGAGCGAGTCTGCTGGTACCTCCAAAATAATCCATAGGAGACACCTGAGAAATCAAGTAGGAAAAGAGGGGAGCGAGTCTGCTGGTACCTCCAAAATAATCCATAGGAGACACCTGAGAAATCATGGAGGAGAGGAGGGGAGCGAGTCTGCTGGTACCTCCAAAATAATCCATAGGAGACACCTGAGAAATCAAGGAGGACAGGAGGGGAGCGAGTCTGCTGGTACCTCCAAAATAATCCATAGGAGACACCTGAGAAATCAAGGAGGAGAAGAGGGGAGCGAGTCTGCTGGTACCTCCAAAATAATCCATAGGAGACACCTGAGAAATCATAGAGGACTGGAGGGAGCGAGTCTGCTGGTACCTCCAAAATAATCCATAGGAGACACCTGAGAAATCATAGAGGACTGGAGGGGAGCGAGTCTGCTGGTACCACCAAAATAATCCATAGGAGACACCTGAGAAATCATGGAGGACTGGAGGGGAGCGAGTCTGCTGGTACCACCAAAATAATCCATAGGAGACACTTGAGAAATCATGGAGGACTGGAGGGGAGCGAGTCTGCTGGTGCCTCCAAAATAATCCATAGGAGACACCTGATAAATCATAGAGGAGAAGAGGGGAGCGAGTCTGCTGGTACCGCCAAAATAATCCATAGGAGACACCTGAGAAATCATGGAGGACTGGAGGGGAGCGAGTCTGCTGGTACCTCCAAAATAATCCATAGGAGACACCTGAGAAATCATAGAGGACTGGAGGGAGCGAGTCTGCTGGTACCTCCAAAATAATCCATAGGAGACACCTGAGAAATCATAGAGGACTGGAGGGGAGCGAGTCTGCTGGTACCTCCAAAATAATCCATAGGAGACACCTGAGAAATCATGGAGGACTGGAGGGGAGCGAGTCTGCTGGTGCCTCCAAAATAATCCATAGGAGACACCTGATAAATCATAGAGGAGAAGAGGGGAGCGAGTCTGCTGGTACCGCCAAAATAATCCATAGGAGACACCTGAGAAATCATGGAGGAGAAGAGGGGAGCGAGTCTGCTGGTACCTCCAAAATAATCCATAGGAGACACCTGAGAAATCATGGAGGACAGGAGGGGAGCGAGTCTGCTGGTACCTTCAAAATAATCCATAGGAGACACCTGAGAAATCATGGAGGACAGGAGGGGAGCGAGTCTGCTGGTACCACCAAAATAATCCATAGGAGACACCTGAGAAATCATGGAGGACTGGAGGGGAGCGAGTCTGCTGGTACCACCAAAATAATCCATAGGAGACACCTGAGAAATCATGGAGGACTGGAGGGGAGCGAGTCTGCTGGTACCTCCAAAATAATCCATAGGAGACACCTGAGAAATCAAGGAGGACTGAGGGGAGCGAGTCTGCTGGTACCACCAAAATAATCCATAGGAGACACCTGAGAAATCATGGAGGACTGGAGGGGAGCGAGTCTGCTGGTACCTCCAAAATAATCCATAGGAGACACCTGAGAAATCATGGAGGACTGGAGGGGAGCGAGTCTGCTGGTACCACCAAAATAATCCATAGGAGACACCTGAGAAATCAAGTAGGAGAAGAGGGGAGCGAGTCTGCTGGTACCACCAAAATAATCCATAGGAGACACCTGAGAAATCAAGGAGGAGGAGAGGAGGGGCGAGTCTGCTGGTACCACCAAAATAATCCATAGGAGACACCTGAGAAATCAAGGAGGACTGGAGGCGAGCGAGTCTGCTGGTACCTCCAAAATAATCCATAGGAGACACCTGAGAAATCAAGGAGGAGAAGAGGGAGCGGGTCTGCTGGTACCACCAAAATAATCCATAGGAGACACCTGAGAAATCAAGGAGGACAGAGGGGAGTGAGTCTGCTGGTACCACCAAAATAATCCATAGGAGACACCTGAGAAATCATGGAGGACAGGAGGGGAGCGAGTCTGCTGGTACACCAAATAAATCCATAGGAGACACCTGAGAAATCATGGAGGACTGGAGGGGAGCGAGTCTGCTGGTACCTCCAAAATAATCCATAGGAGACACCTGAGAAATCATGGAGGACAGGAGGGGAGCGAGTCTGCTGGTACCACCAAAATAATCCATAGGAGACACCTGAGAAATCATGGAGGACTGGAGGGGGCGAGTTGTGGTACCACCAAAATAATCCATAGGAGACACCTGAGAAATCATGGAGGACTGGAGGGGGCGAGTCTGCTGATACCTCCAAAATAATCCATAGGAGACACCTGAGAAATCATGTAGGACAGGAGGGGAGCGAGTCTGCTGGTACCTCCAAAATAATCCATAGGAGACACCGGAGAAATCAAGGAGGACTGGAGGGGAGCGAGTCTGCTGGTACCACCAAAATAATCCATAGGAGACACCTGAGAAATCAAGGAGGACTGGAGGGGAGCCAGTCTGCTGGTACCACCAAAATAATCCATAGGAGACACCTGAGAAATCAAGGAGGAGAAGAGGGGAGCGAGTCTGCTGGTACCACCAAAATAATCCATAGGAGACATCTGAGAAATCAAGGAGGAGAGAGGGGAGCGAGTCTGCTGGTACCACCAAAATAATCCATAGGAGACACCGGAGAAATCAAGGAGGACAGGAGGGAGCGAGTCTGCTGGTACCACCAAAATAATCCATAGGAGACACCTGAGAAATCAAGGAGGAGAGGAGGGGAGCGAGTCTGCTGGTACCACCAAACTAATGCATAGGAGACACCTGAGAAATCAAGGAGGAGGAGAGGGGAGCGAGTCTGCTGGTACCTCCAAAATAATCCATAGGAGACACCTGAGAAATCATGTAGGACAGGAGGGGAGCGAGTCTGCTGGTACCTCCAAAATAATCCATAGGAGACACCGGAGAAATCAAGGAGGACAGGAGGGGAGTGAGTCTGCTGGTACCTCCAAAATAATCCATAGGAGACACCTGAGAAATCAAGGAGGACTGGAGGGGAGCGAGTCTGCTGGTACCACCAAAATAATCCATAGGAGACACCTGATAAATCATGGAGGACTGGAGGGGAGCGAGTCTGCTGGTACCACCAAAATAATCCATAGGAGACACCTGAGAAATCAAGGAGAAGGAGAGGGGAGCGAGTCTGCTGGTACCACCAAAATAATCCATAGGAGACACCGGAGAAATCAAGGAGGACAGGAGGGGAGCGAGTCTGCTGGTACCACCAAAATAATCCATAGGAGACACCTGAGAAATCAAGGAGGAGAGAGGGGAGTGAGTCTGCTGGTACCACCAAACTAATGCATAGGAGACACCTGAGAAATCAAGGAGGACTGGAGGGGAGCGAATCTGCTGGTACCTCCAAAATAATCCATAGGAGACACCGGAGAAATCATGGAGGACTGGAGGGGAGCGAGTCTGCTGGTACCTCCAAAATAATCCATAGGAGACACCTGAGAAATCATGGAGGACTGGAGGGAAATGAGTCTGCTGATACCACCAAAATAATCCATAGGAGACACCTGAGAAATCATGGAGGACTGGAGGGGAGCGAGTCTGCTGGTACCTCCAAAATAATCCATAGGAGACACCTGAGAAATCATGGAGGACTGGAGGGGAGCGAGTCTGCTGGTACCTCCAAAATAATCCATAGGAGACACCTGATAAATCATGGAGGACTGGAGGGGAGCGAGTCTGCTGGTACCTCCAAAATAATCCATAGGAGACACCTGAGAAATCATGGAGGACTGGAGGGGAGCGAGTCTGCTGGTACCACCAAATAATCCATAGGAGACACCTGAGAAATCAAGGAGAGGAGAGGGGAGCGAGTCTGCTGGTACCTCCAAAATAATCCATAGGAGACACCTGAGAAATCATGGAGGACTGGAGGGGAGCGAGTCTGCTGGTACCTCCAAAATAATCCATAGGAGACACCTGAGAAATCAAGGAGGAGGAGAGGGGAGCGAGTCTGCTGGTACCACCAAAATAATCCATAGGATACACCTGAGAAATCAAGGAGGAGAAGAGGGAAGCGAGTCTGCTGGTACCACCAAAATAATCCATAGGAGACACCTGAGAAATCATGGAGGAGAAGAGTGGGAGCGAGTCTGCTGGTACCTCCAAAATAATCCATAGGAGACTCCTGAAAAATCATGGAGGACAGGAGTGGAGCAAGTCTGCTTATACCTCCAAAATAATCCATAGGAGACACCTGAGAAATCATGGAGGACAGGAGGGGAGTGACTCTACTGGTACCTCCAAAATAATCCATAGGAGACACCTGAGAAATCAAGTAGGAAAAGAGGGGAGCGAGTCTGCTGGTACCTCCAAAATAATCCATAGGAGACACCTGAGAAATCAAGGATGAGGACAGGAGGGGAGCGAGTCTGCTGGTACCTCCAAAATAATCCATAGGAGACACCTGAGAAATCAAGGAGGACAGGAGGGGAGCGAGTCTGCTGGTACCTCCAAAATAATCCATAGGAGACACCTGAGAAATCATGGAGGACAGGAGGGGAGCGAGTCTGCTGGTACCACCAAAATAATCCATAGGAGACACCTGAGAGATCAAGGATGAGGACAGGAGGGAGCGAGTCTGCTGGTACCACCAAAATAATCTATAGGAGACACCTGAGAAATCATGGAGGACAGGAGGGGAGCGAGTCTGCTGGTACCTCCAAAATAATCCATAGGAGACACCTGAGAAATCAAGGAGGACAGGAAGGGAGCGAGTCTGCTGGTACCTCCAAAATAATCCATAGGAGACACCTGAGAAATCATGGAGGACTGGAGGGGAGCGAGTCTGCTGGTACCTCCAAAATAATCCATAGGAGACACCTGAGAAATCATGGAGGACTGGAGGGGAGCGAGTCTGCTGGTACCTCCAAAATAATCCATAGGAGACACCTGAGAAATCAAGGAGGACAGGAGGGGAGCGAGTCTGCTGGTGATTCACCCAGGGGTCTATGGGAACTCGGTACCCGGCCTTGTTCTGGGGGGTGCCGTCTTGGTGGCTGGTGCCCTGGCCCGTAGCCCTGGTAGTCAATTGTAAATTAGAAAAAGGGAATAAATGTCTTGTGATGCCACGTGTGGTTTCTAGTGATGACTCCAGCTGTGGGCTCCCGGGGATGATGGACGTGCAGCTGGATGGTATAACTCCCCACAGGCGGAGCAGAGTCCCCGAGGCAGTGATGAGGTACTAGGAATTCACACAGGGAGGTGGCTAGGCAGCCGGGCCGCTGCTCCAGACTCTGAGCTGGACAGGGTCAGGGTTGGAGAAACGGACACACACTGGAGGTTGTTTCTGTACCTTTGCTGGTGGTATGGAAGATACTGTCCAGGGCACACTCCTGTGGTCGGGAAACACTTCTTGATCTCCACAGTGAGTAAGTATAAGGCCTCCATGTTGCTTTTCCCCTTAGTGAAGCCTCAGACCTGTGTGCAGCTAGGCCTGACCTCCTCTGTGTCTCTGTCACCTGTGTTGTGTGGTGGGAAACCTCTGTGTGGCCACCGCTATGACTTCTCCGGTCCCTGGCTCCCTTCTGGTTACTGTACAGGTGTCCGGGAGACTGGAGTCTCCTCAGTGATCCGGTGTTTCTGCTGGGCTACATACTCCCTGTAGACTCGGACTCCAGTGTCTGGGTGGCTTTCTGGGGTGAGGTACGGCTCCTCTGCCCCCAGTCTGCTGTTACTTTGCTCCTGCCGCCTTCCCTTCGACCTCACTCTCAGGCCCTCACACTGGCTAGGCTGATAACTGTCAACTGGCTCGGGCCTAGCGCGTCTCCGACACACCAGGACGTCTCACAGCTTCCTAGTGACTGCACAGTCCGGCTAACTCCGCCCCCAGCACCGGTATTTATAGGGGATCTTGCTTATAGTCAGCATGTGGGGCTCCCTCTACAGGTCTGGGGTGAAAGGTGTTGGGTGTATGTAGTACCTACTGTGAAAATCCATCCATGCTTTAGGTGGTTCTGTGGCTACCTGTAATGGCAGGGCGCCACACTGGTACCTGCAAAAACATCCACAGAAGACACCTGCAAAATCATGGAGGAGAAGAGGGGAGCGAGTCTGCTGGTACCTCCAAAAACATCCATAGGGGACACCTGAGAAATCATATGTCAGGTGTCAGACTCTCACATCTCTGGACTCTGACAGGTTCTTTCCACTCCGGACACTCTACCAGGCTCTGATACCACCAGGACTCTCTGCCAGTCTCTCACACCACTGGACTCTCTGCCAGTCTCTCACACCACTGGACTCACTGCCAGTCTCTCACACCACTGGACTCTCTGCCAGTCTCTCGCACCACTGGACTCTCTGCCAGTCTCTCACACCACTGGACTCTCTGCCAGTCTCTCACACCACTGGACTCTCTGCCAGTCTCTCACACCACTGGACTCTCTGCCAGTCTCTCACACCACTGGACTCTTTGCCAGTCTCTTCACCACTGGACTCTCTGCCAGTCTCTCACACCACTGGACTCTCTGCCAGTCTCTCACACCACTGGACTCTCTGCCAGTCTCTCACACCACTGGACTCTCTGCCAGTCTCTTGCACCACTGGACTCTCTGCCAGTCTCTCGCACCACTGGACTCTCTGCCAGTCTCTCACACCACTGGACTCTCTGCCAGTCTCTCACACCACTGGACTCTCTGCCAGTCTCTCACACCACTGGACTCTCTGCCAGTCTCTCACACCACTGGACTCTCTGCCAGTCTCTCACACCACTGGACTCTCTGCCAGTCTCTCACACCACTGGACTCTCTGCCAGTCTCTCACACCACTGGACTCTCTGCCAGTCTCTCACCACTGGACTCTCTGCCAGTCTCTCACACCACTGGACTCTCTGCCAGTCTCTCGCACCACTGGACTCTCTGCCAGTCTCTCACACACTGGACTCTCTGCCAGCTCTCACACCACTGGACTCTCTGCCAGTCTCTCACACCACTGGACTCTCTGCCAGTCTCTCACCACTGGACTCTCTGCCATCTCTCACACCACTGGACTCTCTGCCAGTCTCTCACACCACTGGATCTCTGCCAGTCTCTCACACCACTGGACTCTCTGCCAGTCTCTCACACCACTGGACTCTCTGCCAGTCTCTCACACCACTGGACTCTCTGCCAGTCTCTCACACCACTGGACTCTCTGCCAGTCTCTCACACCACTGGACTCTCTGCCAGTCTCCCATCCCTGGACTCTCTGCCAGTCTCTCCACCACTGGACTCTCTGCCAGTCTCTCACACCACTGGACTCTCTGCCAGTCTCTCGACACCACTGGACTCTCTGCCAGTCTCTCACACCACTGGACTCTCTGCCAGTTCTCTCCACCACTGGACTCTCTGCCAGTCTCACCATGACTTCTGCAGTCTTCCACACTGGACTCTCTGCCAGTCTCTCCACCACTGGACTCTCTGCCAGTCTCTCACACACTGGACTCTCTGCCAGTCTCTCACACCACTGGACTCTCTGCCAGTCTCCTCACACCACTGGACTCTCTGCCAGTCTCTCACACCACTGGACTCTCTGCCAGTCTCTCCACCACTGGACTCTCTGCCAGTCTCTCAACCACTGGACTCTCTGCCAGTCTCTCACACCACTGGACTCTCTGCCAGTCTCTTGCACACTGGACTCTCTGCCAGTCTCTCACACCACTGGACTCTCTGCCAGTCTCTCACACCACTGGACTCTCTGCCAGTCTCTCACACCACTGGACTCTCTGCCAGTCTCTCGCACCACTGGACTCTCTGCAGTCTCTCCAACCTGGACTCTCTGCCAGTCTCTGCCACCACTGGACTCTCTGCCAGTCTCTCCACCCACTGACTCTCTGCCAGTCTCTCCTCCATGGACTCTCTGCCATCTCTCTACACCACTGGACTCTCTGCCATCTCTCATCCACCACTGGACTCTCTGCCAGTCTCTCACACCACATACTTGGACTCTCTGCCAGTCTCTCGCACCACTGGACTCTCTGCCCCAGCTCTACCACCACTGGACTCTCTGCCAGTCTCTCCACCACTGGACTCTCTGCCAGTCTCACCACCACTGGACTCTCTGCCAGTCTCTCACACCACTGGACTCTCTGCAGTCCTCTCGCACTACTGACTCTCTGCCAGCTCTCCACCATGGACTCTCTGCCAGTCTCTCCACCACTGGACTCTCTGCCAGTCTCTCACACCACTGGACTCTCTGCCAGTCTCTCTACCACTCGACTCTCTGCAGTCTCCTCACACCACTGGACTCTCTGCCAGTCTCTCACACCACTGGACTCTCTGCCAGTCTCTCACACCACTGGACTCTCTGCCAGTCTCTCCAACACTGGACTCTCTGCCAGTCTCTCACACACTGGACTCTCTGCAGTCTCTCCACCACTGGACTCTCTGCCAGTCTCTCCACCACTGGACTCTCTGCCAGTCTCTCCACACCACTGGACTCTCTGCCAGTCTCTCACCACTGGACTCTCTGCCAGTCTCTCACACACTGGACTCTCTGCCAGCTCTCACCCACTGGACTCTCTGCCAGCTCTCCCCACTGGACTCTCTGCCAGTCTCTCACACCACTGGACTCTCTGCCAGTCTCTCACACACTGGACTCTCTGCCAGTCTCTCCACCACTGGACTCTCTGCCAGTCTCTCACACCACTGGACTCTCTGCCAGTCTCTCACACCACTGACTCTCTGCCAGTCTCTCCACCACTGACTCTCTGCCAGTCTCTCACACCACTGGACTCTCTGCCAGTCTCTCCACCACTGACTCTCTGCCAGTCTCTCGCACCACTGGACTCTCTGCCAGTCTCCACCACTGGACTCTCTGCCAGTCTCTCCACCACTGGACTCTCTGCCAGTCTCTCACACCACTGGACTCTCTGCCAGTCTCTCCACACTGGACTCTCTGCCAGTCTCTCACACCACTGGACTCTCTGCCAGTCTCTCCACCACTGACTCTCTGCCAGTCTCTCACACCACTGGACTCTCTGCCAGTCTCTCACACCACTGGACTCTCTGCCAGTCTCTCCAACTGACTCTCTGCCAGTCTCTCACACACTGGACTCTCTGCAGTCTCTCACACCACTGGACTCTCTGCCAGTCTCTCACACCACTGGACTCCTGCCAGTCTCTCAACACTGGACTCTCTGCAGTCTCTCACACCACTGACTCTCTGCCATCTCCACCACTGGACTCTCTGCCAGTCTCTCACACCACTGGACTCTCTGCCAGTCTCTCCACCACTGGACTCTCTGCCAGTCTCTCACACCACTGGACTCTCTGCCAGTCTCTCACACCACTGGACTCTCTGCCAGTCTCTCCACCACTGGACTCTCTGCCAGTCTCTCCACCACTGGACTCTCTGCCAGTCTCTCACACCACTGGACTCTCTCCCCAGGTCTCTGCAGTCTCACACCACTGGACTCTCTGCATCTCTCCACCACTGGACCTCTGCAGTCTCTCACACCACTGGACTCTCTGCCAGTCTCTCCACCACTGGACTCTCTGCCAGTCTCTCACACACTGGACTCTCTGCCAGTCTCTCACACCACTGGACTCTCTGCAGTCTCTCCACCACTGGACTCTCTGCCAGTCTCTCACACCACTGGACTCTCTGCCAGTCTCTCCACACTGGACTCTCTGCCAGTCTCTCACACCACTGGACTCTCTGCCAGTCTCTCACACCACTGGACTCTCTGCCAGTCTCTCCACCACTGGACTCTCTGCCAGTCTCTCACACCACTGGACTCTCTGCCAGTCTCTCCACCACTGGACTCTCTGCCAGTCTCTCACACCACTGGACTCTCTGCAGTCTCTCACACCACTGGACTCTCTGCCAGTCTCTCCACACTGGACTCTCTGCCAGTCTCTCGCACCACTGGACTCTCTGCCAGTCTCTCCACCACTGGACTCTCTGCCAGTCTCTCACACCACTGGACTCTCTGCCAGTCTCTCCACCACCCTGCCAGTCTCACACCACTGGACTCTCTGCAGTCTCTCCACCACTGGACTCTCTGCCAGTCTCTCCACCACTGGACTCTCTGCCAGTCTCTCACACCACTGGACTCTCTGCCAGTCTCTCCACATGGACTCTCTGCCAGTCTCCACACCACTGGACTCTCTGCAGTCTCTCACACCACTGGACTCTCTGCAGTCTCTCACACCACTGGACTCTCTGCCAGTCTCTCGCAACTGGACTCTCTGCCAGTCTCTCCACCACTGGACTCTCTGCCAGTCTCTCCACCACTGGACTCTCTGCCAGTCTCTCACACCACTGGACTCTCTGCCAGTCTCTCGCCCACTGGACTCTCTGCCAGCTCTCACACCACTGGACTCTCTGCCAGTCTCTCCACCACTGGACTCTCTGCCAGTCTCTCACACCACTGGACTCTCTGCCAGTCTCTCACACCACTGGACTCTCTGCCAGTCTCTCACACCACTGGACTCTCTGCCAGTCTCTCACACCACTGGACTCTCTGCCAGTCTCTCACACCACTGGACTCTCTGCCAGTCTCTCACACCACTGGACTCTCTGCCAGTCTCTCACACACTGGACTCTCTGCCAGTCTCTCACACCATGGACTCTCTGCCAGTCTCTACACCACTGACTCTCTGCCAGTCTCTCACACCACTGGACTCTCTGCCATCTCTCACACCACTGGACTCTCTGCCAGTCTTGCACCACTGGACTCTCTGCCAGTCTCTCACACACTGGACTCTCTGCCAGTCCTCCACACTGACTCTCTGCCAGTCTCTCCACCACTGACTCTCTGCCAGTCTCTCACACCACTGGACTCTCTGCCAGTCTCTCACACCACTGGACTCTCTGCCAGTCTCTCGCACCACTGACTCTCTGCAGTCTCTCACCACCTGACTCTCTGCCAGTCTCTCCACCACTGACTCTCTGCCAGTCTCTCACACACTGGACTCTCTGCCATCTCTCACACCACGACTCTCTGCCAGTCTCACACCACTGGACTTTCTGCCAGTCTCTCACACCACTGGACTCTCTGCAGTCTCACACACTGGACTCTCTGCAGTCTCTCACACCACTGGACTCTCTCAGTCTCTACACCACTGGACTCTCTGCCAGTCTCTCCCACTGACTCTCTGCAGTCTCTCCACCACTGGACTCTCTGCCAGTCTCTCACACCACTGGACCTCTGCAGTCTCTCAACACTGACTCTCTGCCAGTCTCTCACACACTGGACTCTCTGCAGTCTCTCACACCACTGACTCTCTGCCAGTCTCTCACACCACTGGATCTCTGCAGTCTCTCCACCACTGGACTCTCTGCCATTCTCACACTGGACTCTCTGCCAGTCTCTCCACCACTGGACCCCTCTGCCAGTCTCTCACACCACTGACTCTCTGCAGTCTCTCACACACGGACTCTCTGCCAGTCTCTCACCACTGGACTCTCTGCAGTCTCTCACACACTGACTCTCTGCCAGTCTCTCCACCACGGACTCTCTGCCAGTCTCTCCACCACTGGACTCTCTGCCAGTCTCTCACACCACTGGACTCTCTGCCAGTCTCTCACACCACTGGACTCTCTGCCATCTCTCAACCACGGACCTCTGCAGTCTCTCACCACTGACTCTCTGCCATCTCTCCACCACTGACTCTCTGCCATCTCTACACCACTGGATCTCTGCAGTCTCTCAACCACGGACTCTCTGCCAGCTCTCACACCACTGGACTCTCTGCCAGTCTCTCACCACCCACTGGACTCTCTGCAGTCTCTCACACCATGGACTCTCTGCAGTCTCTCACACCACTGGACTCTCTCCCAGTCTCTCACCCACTGGACTCTCTGCCATCTCTCACACACTGACTCTCTGCCAGTCCTCACACCACTGACTCTCTGCCAGTCTCTCACACCACTGGACTCTCTGCAGTCTCTCACCACTGGACTCTCTGCCAGTCTCTCACACCACTGGACTCTCTGCCAGTCTCTCACACCACTGGACTCTCTGCCAGTCTCTCCACCACTGGACTCTCTGCCAGTCTCTCACACACTGACTCTCTGCCAGTCTCTCACCACTGGACTCTCTGCAGTCTCTCCACCACTGGACTCTCTGCCAGTCTCTCACACCACTGGACTCTCTGCCAGTCTCACACACTGGACTCTCTGCAGTCTCTCACACCACTGGACTCTCTGCCAGTCTCTCACACACTGACTCTCTGCCTCTCTCTCCACCCCACTGGACTCTCTGCCAGTCTCCACACCACTGGACTCCTGCCAGTCTCTCACACCACTGGACTCTCTGCCAGTCTCCACACCTGACTCTCTGCCAGTCTCTCACACCACTGGACTCTCTGCCAGTCTCTGCACCACTGGACTCTCTGCCAGTCTCTCACACCACTGGACTCTCTGCCAGTCTCTCACACCACTGGACTCTCTGCCATCTCTCCACCACTGGACTCTCTGCCAGTCTCTCACACCACTGGCTCTCTGCCAGTCTCTCACACCACTGGACTCTCTGCCAGTCTCTCCACCACTGGACCTCTGCCAGTCTCGCACCCTGGACTCTCTGCCAGTCTCTCACACTGGACTCTCTGCAGTCTCTCACACCTGGACTCTCTGCCAGTCTCTCACACACTGGACCTCTGCCAGTCTCTCACACCACTGGACTCTCTGCCAGTCTCTCCCACTGGACTCTTGCCAGTCTCTCACACACTGGCTCTCTGCCAGTCTCTCGCAACTGGACTCTCTGCCAGTCTCTCACACCACTGACTCTCTGCCAGTCTCTCACACCACTGACTCTCTGCAGTCTCTCACCACTGGACTCTCTGCCAGTCTCTCACACACTGACTCTTGCATCTCTGCATGACTCTCTGCCAGTCTCTCACACACTGGACTCTCTGCCAGTCTCTCACACCACTGGACTCTCTGCCAGTCTCTCACACACTGGACTCTCTGCCAGTCTCTCACACCACGGACTCTCTGCCAGTCTCTCACACCACTGGACTCTCTGCAGTCTCTCCACCACTGGACTCTCTGCCAGTCTCTCCACCACTGGACTCTCTGCCAGTCTCTCCACCACTGGACTCTCTGCCAGTCTCTACACCACTGGACTCTCTGCCAGTCTCTCCACACTGACTCTCTGCCAGCTCTCACACCACTGGACTCTCTGCCAGTCTCTCACACCACTGGACTCTCTGCCAGTCTCTCACACCACTGGACTCTCTGCCAGTCTCTCACACCACTGGACTCTCTGCCAGTCTCTGCACCACTGGACTCTCTGCCAGTCTCTCACACACTGGACTCTCTGCCAGTCTCTCCACACTGGACTTCTGCCAGTCTCTCACACCACTGGACTCTCTGCCAGTCTCTCACACCACTGGACTCTCTGCCAGTCTCTCACACCACTGGACTCTCTGCCAGTCTCTCACACCACTGGACTCTCTGCCAGTCTCTGCACCACTGGACTCTCTGCCAGTCTCTGCACCACTGGACTCTCTGCCAGTCTCTCACACCACTGGACTCTCTGCCAGTCTCTCACACACTGGACTCTCTGCCAGTCTCTCACACCACTGGACTCTCTGCCAGTCTCTCACACCACTGGACTCTCTGCCAGTCTCTCACACCACTGGACTCTCTGCCAGTCTCTCACACCACTGGACTCTCTGCCAGTCTCTCACACCACTTGGACTCTCTGCCCAGTCTCTCCCCTCCTGGACTCTCTGCCAGTCTCTCACACCACTGGATCTCTGCCAGTCTCTCCACCCTGGACTCTCTGCCAGTCTCTCACACCACTGGACTCTCTGCAGTCTCTCACACCTGGACTCTCTGCCAGTCTCTCACACCACTGGACTCTCTGCCAGTCTCTCCACCACTGGACTCTCTGCCAGTCTCCACCACTGGACTCTCTGCCAGTCTCTCACACCACTGGACTCTCTGCCAGTCTCTCCACCACTGGACTCTCTGCAGTCTCTCACACCACTGGACTCTCTGCAGTCTCTCACACCACTGGACTCTCTGCCAGTCTCTCACACCACTGGACTCTCTCCAGTCTCTCACCCACTGGATCCTGCCGTCTCTCACACACTGGACTCTCTGCCGTCTCTCACCACTGGACTCTCTGCCTCTCTTCACCACTGGACTCTCTGCCAGTCTCTCACACACTGGACTCTCTGCCAGTCTCTCCACCACTGGACTCTCTGCCAGTCTCTCCCACTGGACTCTCTGCAGTCTCTCCACCATGGACTCCTGCCAGTCTCTCACACACTGGACTCTCTGCCAGTCTCTCACCACTGGACTCTCTGCAGTCTCTCAACCACTGGACTCTCTGCCAGTCTCTCACACCACTGGACTCTTGCCTCTCTCAACCACTGGACTCTCTGCCAGTCTCTCACACCATGGACTCTCTGCCGTCTCTCCACCATGGACTCTCTGCCAGTCTCTCACCACTGACTCTCTGCCAGTCTCTCCACCACTGGACTCTCTGCCAGTCTCTCACACCACTGGACTCTCTGCCAGTCTCTCACACACTGGACTCTCTGCCAGTCTCTCACACCACTGGACTCTCTGCCAGTCTCTCACACCACTGGACTCTCTGCAGTCTCTCCACCACTGGACTCTCTGCCAGTCTTCACACCACTGACTCTCTGCAGTCTCTCACCCTGGACTCTCTGCCAGTCTCTCACCCACTGGACTCTCTGCCAGTCTCTCCACACTGGACTCTCTGCCAGTCTCTCACACTGGACTCTCTGCCAGTCTCTCCCCACTGGACTCTCTGCCAGTCTCTCACACACTGGACTCTCTGCCAGTCTCTCCACCACTGGACTCTCTGCCAGTCTTCCACCACTGGACTCTCTGCCAGTCTCTCACACCACTGGACTCTCTGCCAGTCTCTCACACCTGGACTCTCTGCCAGTCTCTCCACCACTGGACTCTCTGCCAGTCTCTCCACCACTGGACTCTTGCCAGTCTCTCCACCCTGGACTCTCTGCCAGTCTCTCCACCACTGGACTCTCTGCAGTCTCTCACACCACTGGACTCTCTGCCAGTCTCTCACCACTGGACTCTCTGCCAGTCTCTCACACCACTGGACTCTCTGCCAGTCTCTCACCCACTGGACTCTCTGCCAGTCTCTCACACCACTGGACTCTCTGCCAGTCTCTCCACCACTGGACCTCTCTGCCAGTCTCTCACCACTGGACTCTCTCCCAGTCTCTCACACCATGACTCTCTGCCAGTCTCTTGCACCACTGGACTCTCTGCCAGTCTCTCACACCACTGGACTCTCTGCCAGTCTCTCACACCACTGGACTCTCTGCCAGTCTCTCGCACCACTGGACTCTCTGCCAGTTCTTCACCACCACTGGACTCTCTGCCAGTCTCTCACACCACTGGACTCTCTGCCAGTCTCTCACACCACTGGACTCTCTGCCAGTCTCTCACACCACTGGACTCTCTGCCAGTCTCACACACCACTGGACTCTCTGCCAGTCTCTCACACCACTGGACTCTCTGCCAGTCTCTCACACCACTGGACTCTCTGCCAGTCTCTCACACCACTGGACTCTCTGCCAGTCTCTCACACCACTGGACTCTCTGCCAGTCTCTCGCACCACTGGACTCTCTGCCAGTCTCTCACACCACTGGACTCTCTGCCAGTCTCTCACACCACTGGACTCTCTGCCAGTCTCTCACACCACTGGACTCTCTGCCAGTCTCTCGCACACTGGATCTCTGCCAGTCTCTCACACCATGGACTCTCTGCCAGTCTCTCACACCACTGGACTCTCTGCCAGTCTCTCACACCACTGACTCTCTGCCAGTCTCTCCACCACTGGACTCTCTGCCAGTCTCTCACACCACTGGACTCTCTGCCAGTCTCTCACACCACTGGACTCTCTGCCAGTCTCTGCACACCACTGGACTCTCTGCCAGTCTCTCACACCACTGGACTCTCTGCCAGTCTCTCACACCACTGGACTCTCTGCCAGTCTCTCACACCACTGGACTCTCTGCCAGTCTCTCACACTACTGGACTCTCTGCCAGTCTCTCACACCACTGGACTCTCTGCCAGTCTCTCACACACTGTGACTCTCTGCCAGTCTCTCACCACTGGACTCTCTGCCAGTCTCTCACACACTGGACTCTCTGCCAGTCTCTCACACCACTGGACTCTCTGCCAGTCTCTCACACCACTGGACTCTCTGCCAGTCTCTCACCACTGGACTCTCTGCCAGTCTCTCACACCACTGGACTCTCTGCCAGTCTCTCACATCACTGGACTCTCTGCCAGTACTCTCACACCACTGGACTCTCTTCCAGTCTCTCACACCACTGGACTCTCTGCCAGTCTCTCGCAACTGGACTCTCTGCCAGTCTCTCACCACTGGACTCTCTGCCAGTCTCTTGCACCACTGGACTCTCGCCAGTCTCTGCACCACTGGACTCTCTGCCAGTCTCTCACACCACTGGACTCTCTCCAGTCTCTCACACCACTGGACTCTCTGCCAGTCTCTCACACCACTGGACTCTCTCCAGTCTCTCCACCACTGGACTCTCTGCCAGTCTCTCACATCTACTGGACTCTCTGCCAGTCTCTCACACCACTGGACTTTCTGCCAGTCTCTGCACCACTGGACTCTCTGCCAGTCTCTACACCACTGGACTCTCTGCCAGTCTCTCACACCACTGGACTCTCTGCCAGTCTCTCACACCACTGGACTCTCTGCAGCCTCACCTGACTCTTGCCAGTCTCTCACACCACTGGACTCTCTGCCAGTCTCTCACACCACTGACTCTCTGCCAGACTCTCACCACTGGACTCTCTTCCAGACTCTCACACCACTGGACTCTCTGCCAGTCTCTCACACCACTGGACTCTCTGCCAGACTCTCACACCACTGGACTCACTGCCAGTCTCTCGCATTACTGGACTCTCTGCCAGTCTCTTGCACCACTGGACTCTCTGCCAGTCTCTTGCACCACTGGACTCTCTGCCAGTCTCTCACACCACTGGACTCTCTGCCAGTCTCTCACATCACTGGACTCTCTGCCAGACTCTCGCACCACTGGACTCTCTGCCAGTCTCTCACACCACTGGACTCTCTGCCAGTCTCTCACACCACTGGACTCTCTGCCAGTCTCTCGCACCACTGGACTCTCTGCCAGTCTCTCGCATCTCTTTCCCCACTAGGATCACCATAGTCATGCATTAATACCCACAGATAGGGCAGAGCATGAGATTGTGAGTCCATGCACTGATCAGACAGATCTTGCAGAGGGCTCTGATGAGAACATGCATCCTACATGGAGCCATCACCACATAGCATTGCTCCTTCACACCACATTGCTCCACACCCCATAACCCCCCGACCATCACATAATCCAATACCCGGGCTGATATTTATGAGCCGATCACTATGTAAATCCATTGGATTTTATGTCCTGCAGGCCGGAGGTGGACGTGCCAATTATCTCTCCCATTTCCATCCATCTTCACAATTTGCGGCCGCCCTTCCCTGGTCACGAGCCGCTTTCCAATATCTCTTCAGGTTTCCGATCGCACATCTTTTATAAAAATCAATTATCCAATAATATCTGAGAATTTACATCCCGCTCCCGCTCCATTTTTAATTATCATATATCTCTCCATTGTCTCATTTTCCAATGGTGAATCTGCTCTTCCCGCATCGTGTCCGGGGCCATAAAATCATTGACTGATCGCTCTTATTTAGGGTTCAGCGCACCTGTGCAGACGTCTCCTGAGGTCTCTCCTATGTTATATCTGGGTGTTCAATGGTCGCCCAGGGGCCATGATGGCAGCTGGAGTCCAATGGGAGACTGACCTGATGGTGGAGGGCGGGCTGGGTCAGCACCGGAGCACATGGCACAGGTCTGATGTGACCGCTGAAGCCAGGGGTGTCTTCTTCTTTTTGTAATTTGTGTTTTTTTTCCCCCCATTCATTTATTGAGGTAAAAATATGCTTAAATGATTAACTCACTACAGGTCTGGAAAACGCGTCGATGCTGCAAGGAAAGAGGAGCGTCGTGTCTAAGAAATATCATTCACTGTGTGGTTCTGTGAAACGTAACAGAAACAAGCGGGTGAGTGCGGCATTGCAAGATCGCAGCAAAACGCAACGTGTGAACAGATGGGTGTAATGCAGCTGAACGTCATTGGGGCGCTGTGCCTGGGAAGTGACGGGGGGCTGACGGCCCAATGTGGCCTCAATGGTGTGAACATTCCCTGATGGGTGTAATGCGGCTGGACGTCATTGGGGGCGCTGTGTCTGGGAAGTGACGGGGGACTGACGGCCCAATGTGGCCTCAATGGTGTGAACATCCCCTGATGGGTGTAATGCGGCTGGACGTCATTGGGGGCGCTGTGTCTGGGAAGTGACGGGGGACTGACGGCCGAATGTGGCCTCAATGGTGTGAACATCCCCTGATGGGTGTAATGCGGCTGAACGTCATTGGGGGCGCTGTGTCTGGGAAGTGACGGGGGGCTGACGGCCCAATGTGGCCACAATCGTGTGAACATCCCCTGATGGGTGTAATGCAGCTGAACGTCATTGGGGGCGCTGTGTCTGGGAAGTGACGGGGGGCTGACGGTCCAATGTGGCCACAATGGTGTGAACATCCTCTGATGGGTGTAATGGGGCTGAACGTCATTGGGGGCGCTGTGTCTGGGAAGTGACGGGGGACTGACGGCCCAGTGTGGCCACAATCGTGTGAACATCCCCTGATGGGTGTAATGCGGCTGGACGTCATTGGGGGCGCTGTGTCTGGGAAGTGACAGGGACTGACGGCTCAATGTGGCCACCATCGTGTGAACATCCTCTGATGGGTGTAATGCAGCTGGACGTCATTGGGGGCACTGTGTCTGGGAAGTGACGGGGGACTGACGGCCCAGTGTGGCCACCATCGTGTGAACATCCCCTGATGGGTGTAATGCAGCTGGACGTCATTGGGGGCGCTGTGTCTGGGAAGTGTCGGGGGGCTGACGGTCCAATGTGGCCACAATGGTGTGAACATCCCCTGATGGGTGTAATGCAGCTGGACGTCATTGGGGGCGCTGTGCCTGGGACATGCCGGGGGGCTTACGGCCCAGTGTGGCCACAATGGTGTGAACATCCACTGATGGGTGTAATGCAGCTGGACGTCATTGGGGCGCTGTGCCTGGGAAGTTACAAGGGACTGACGGCCCAATGTGGCCACAATGGTGTGAACATCCCCTGATGGGTGTAATGCAGCTGGACGTCATTGGGGGCGCTGTGCCTGGGAAGTGACGGGGGGCTGATGGCCCAATGTGGCTACAATTATGTGAACATCCCGTGATGGTTGTAATGCGGCTGGACGTCATTGGGGGCGCTGTGCCTGGGAAGTGTCGGGGGGCTGACGGCCCAATGTGGCCACAATGGTGTGAACATCCTCTGATGGGTGTAATGTGTCTGGACGTCATTGGGGGCGCTGTGCCTGGGACATGCCGGGGGGCTGACGGCCCAATGTGACCACAATGGTGTGAACATCCTCTGATGGGTGTAATGCAGCTGGACGTCATTGGGGGCGCTGTGCCTGGGAAGTGTCGGGGACTGACGGCCCAATGTGGCCACAATGGTGTGAACATCCTCTGATGGGTGTAATGCAGCTGGATGTCATTGGGGGCGCTGTGTCAGGGACATGCCGGGGGGCTGACGGCCCAATGTGACCACAATGGTGTGAACATCCTCTGATGGGTGTAATGCAGCTGGACGTCATTGGGGCGCTGTGCCTGGGAAGTTACAAGGGACTGACGGCCCAATGTGGCCACAATGGTGTGAACATCCCCTGATGGGTGTAATGCGGCTGGACGTCATATGGGGCGCTGTGCCTGGGAAGTGACGGGGGGCTGACGGTCCAATGTGGCCACAATGGTGTGAACATCCCCTGATGGGTGTAATGCGGCTGAACGTCATTGGGGGCGCTGTGTCTGGGAAGTGACGGGGGGCTGACGGCCCAATGTGGCCACAATGGTGTGAACATCCCCTGATGGGTGTAATGCGGCTGGACGTCATTGGGGGCGCTGTGTCTGGGAAGTGACGGGGGGCTGATGGCCCAATGTGGCTACAATTATGTGAACATCCCGTGATGGTTGTAATGCGGCTGGACGTCATTGGGGGCGCTGTGTCTGGGAAGTGTCGGGGGACTGACGGCCCAATGTGGCCACAATGGTGTGAACATCCCCTGATGGGTGTAATGCGGCTGAACGTCATTGGGGGCGCTGTGTCTGGGAAGTGACGGGGGGCTGACGGCCCAATGTGGCCACAATGGTGTGAACATCCCCTGATGGGTGTAATGCGGCTGGACGTCATTGGGGGCGCTGTGTCTGGGAAGTGACGGGGGGCTGATGGCCCAATGTGGCTACAATTATGTGAACATCCCGTGATGGTTGTAATGCGGCTGGACGTCATTGGGGGCGCTGTGTCTGGGAAGTGTCGGGGGACTGACGGCCCAATGTGGCCACAATGGTGTGAACATCCTCTGATGGGTGTAATGCGGCTGGACGTCATTGGGGGCGCTGTGTCTGGGAAGTGACGGGGGGCTGATGGCCCAATGTGGCTACAATTATGTGAACATCCCGTGATGGTTGTAATGCGGCTGGACGTCATTGGGGGCGCTGTGTCTGGGAAGTGTCGGGGGACTGACGGCCCAATGTGGCCACAATGGTGTGAACATCCTCTGATGGGTGTAATGCGGCTGGACGTCATTGGGGGCGCTGTGCCTGGGAAGTGTCGGGGGACTGACGGCCCAATGTGGCCACAATGGTGTGAACATCCTCTGATGGGTGTAATGTGTCTGGACGTCATTGGGGGCGCTGTGCCTGGGACATGCCGGGGGGCTGACGGCCCAATGTGACCACAATCGTGTGAACATCCCCTGATGGGTGTAATGCAGCTGAACATCATTGGGGGCGCTGTGTCTGGGACATGCCGGGGAACTGACGGCCCAATGTGGCCACAATTGTGTGAACATCCCTTGATGGGTGTAATGCAGCTGGACGTCATTGGGGGCGCTGTGTCAGGGACATGACGGGGGGCTGACGGCCCAATGTGGCCACAATGCTGTGGGAATCCGCCGCTCCTCAGTTTTTCCTCTTTTCGGTGTCACTTCTGGGTGTTTCGGAGGTCGGGGTCCATCAGGTGAAACCTCCTTGGCTCCAGACCCTTCTGCCCGGAGGGTTGGGGGCTCTGCTGCTATTCATGGGCTTCAGAATACTTCCCTCCCTTCTTCTTTGGGACACACCACACCCTTTTGGGATCACTTTGGGTAAAGAGAGAACATTTCTGGCAATTCCAGCACCAATTGCCCATAGGATTAGATGGGATGCCCGAGGGGCACATCACATGGTTTGGGTGGGGGGCACCGCTCATCTCTGCAGCCGCTTCTCACTTCTGGCTACTTTCTGCTCCTGTGATTACCGTTGTGTCCTGGGATTTCGGAGGGGAATTCATGTGAATACATTTTATTTGGCTCGAGCCCCCCGAGCTGCACTGGAGGCTAAGTGAGGTTAATAACTGAACACATGTCTGGGCGTCGAGGGAAGCGGCAGAACCTGCGGCGCTGACACCACCGTGATAAATTAGGGGCCACCAAATATCTGATTTTTGCTCTGTAATCCAGCTGCCATACAGATATTTAAAGGGCCGGTGCGTGATGCCGCCTCCAGCTGAGCAGTCCTATAGAAGAACCTCCAGAGACATTCTGCATAATACGGCGAGATACATTTATAATCATTTCTCTTCTTGGTTCTATGATAAGAAGCATTATCTGATGGATACTATAACTACAGGTGCGACTACACTAGAGGATAGATACTATAACTACAGGTGTGACTATGTAGCACCCAGGCTTTGGGGTACTCGGGTATCAGGCGGCAGAAGGGTTAACAGTGTCACGGGGAATGGCGGCCGCGCCTGATCCCATGTCCTGGGCCTATCTTTGAAAAGGGGATTTATTTACAGGCAATTATGTACAAGTTTGTCTTGACGCCACCTGCAGTTTCTGGTGAGATATCACCAGCACCGCTCCAGTCCTCCGGAGGTCGGTGGTATTGCAGCTGAGATGGTGTAGTTCTCTGCAGGCAGGACTGGGACCTCCAGGGCAGCGATTCCTATGAGGAAAATGAGTTAATGGAAAGAAGGAGCAGCAGAGTCAAAGTCACTTCACCTGGGTACTTTACTGGAACTTTAGCTGCGTTATTACAGTCCTCAGTGCAGTTAGATGTTAAATGACAAGTGGCTACGGGTGGCTGCAAGCGGATCTCTGGTAACCGGACGGGACCCCCAGTGTGGGCCTTTCTTGTTCCAATTCTTCCCTGTTTCCCACTAGCTGTGTGAAGTCTGACCCCATAGAGTAGATCTGACCTCCTGCTGTCTCTTTCCTTCTTTCCTTCTCTTGCTCCCGGCGGGTAACCTTCTGCTGAACACTGCGGCTTTGCCTTGTGTGTCTGGTCCCCTCTATTGGTTGCTCGAGAGTCAGGGCCGTATATAAATATACCCCGTGCATCAGATTTTCTGTGGGCCTTAAAGGTTCCCACAGGTGCGGCTGCTCTAGAGGATGGACACTGTAACTACAGGTGCGGCTGCTCTAGAGGATGGAAACTAACTACAGGTGCGGCTGCTCTAGAGGATGGACACTATAACTACAGGTGTGACTGCTCTAGAGGATGGACACTATAACTACAGGTGCGACTCCTCTAGAGGATGGACAGTATAACTACAGGTGCGACTGCTCTAGAGGATGGACACTATAACTACAGGAGCGGCTGCTCTAGAGGATGGACACTAAATACAGGTGTGGCTGCTCTAGAGGATCTATATTATAACTACAGGTGCTCTAAAGCAGCTGCTCTAGAGGATGGACACCAGAGCAGCCACACCTATAGTTATAGTGTCCATCCTCTAGAGCAGATGAACCTGTAGTTATAGTGTCCATCCTCTAGAGCAGCCGCACCTGTAGTTATAGTGTTAAAGTGTCCATCCTCTAGAGCAGCTGCACCTGTAGTTCTAAAGGATGGACACTATTGCTGGAGGTGCGACTGCTCTAGAGGATGGACAGTATAACTACAGGTGCAGCTGCTCTAGAGGACGGACAGTATAACTACAGGTGCGACTGCTCTAGAGGATGGACACTATAGCTACAGGTGTGGCTGCCCTAGAGGATGGACAGTATAACTACAGGTGCGGCTGCTCTAGAGGACGGACACTATAACTACAGGTGCGACTGCTCTAGAGGATGGACAATATAACTACTGGTGCGGCTGCTCTAGAGGATGGACAGTATAACTACAGGTGCGGCTGCTCTAGAGGATGGACACTAACTACAGGTGCGGCTGCTCTAGAGGATGGATGGTATAACTACAGGTGCGACTGCTCTAGAGGATGGACAGTATAACTACAGGTGTGGCTGCTCTAGAGGATGGACACTAACTACAGGTGCGGCTGCTCTAGAGGATGGACAGTATAACTACAGGTGCGGCTGCTCTAGAGGATGGACAGTATAACTACAGGTGTGGCTGCTCTAGAGGATGGACACTAACTACAGATGCGACTACTCTAGCCGATGGACACTATAACTATAGGTTCAACTGCTCTAGAGGATTGACATTATTTATAACTACAGGTGCGGCAGCTGTAGAGGATGGACAGTATAACTACAGGTGCGGCAGCTGTAGAGGATGGACAATATAACTACAGGTGCGGCAGCTGTAGAGGATGGACAATATAACTACAGGTGTGGCTGCTGTAGAGGATGGACAATATAACTACTGGTGCGGCTGCTCTAGAGGATGGACAATATAACTACAGGTGCGGCTGCTGTAGAGGATGGACAATATAACTACAGGTGCGGCTGCTGTAGAGGATGGACAATATAACTACTGGTGCAGCTGCTCTAGTGGATAGACACTATTGCTGGAGGTGCGGCTGCTCTAGCGGATGAACAGTATTATTGCAAGTGCGGCTGCTCTAGCGGATGGACACTTACTACAGGTGCGGCTGCTCTAGTGGATGGACAGTATTACTGAGGTGCGGCTGCTCTAGCGGATGGACAGTATTACTGCAGGTGCTGCTGCTCTAGCGGATGGACAATATTACTGGAGGTGCAGCTGCTCTAGCGGATGGACAGTATTACTGCAGGTGCTGCTGCTCTAGCGGATCGACACTATTGCTGGAGGTGCGACTGCTCTAGCGGATGGACACAATAACTACAGGTGCGGCTGCTCTAGCGGATCGACACTATTGCTGGAGGTGCGGCTGCTCTAGCGGATGGACAGTATTATTGCAAGTGCGGTTGCTCTAGCGGATGGACACTATAACTACAGGTGTGGCTGCTCTAGCAGATGGACACTATTACTGGAGGTGCGGCTGCTTTAGTGGATCGACACTATTGCTGGAGGTGCGGATGCTCTAGCGGATGGACACTATTACTGGAGGTGCGGCTGCTCTAGCGGATGGACACTATTACTGGAGGTGCGGCTGCTCTAGCGGATGGACACTATTACTGGAGGTGCGTCTGCTCTAGCGGATCGACAGTATTGCTGGAGGTGCGGCTGCTCTTGCGGATCGACACCATTGCTGGAGGTGCGGCTGCTCTAGTGGATCAAGACTATTGCTGGAGGTGCGGCTGCTCTAGTGGATCGACACTATTGCTGGAGGTGCGGCTGCTCTAGTGGATCGACACCATTGCTGGAGGTGCGGCTGCTCTAGTGGATCGACACTATTGCTGGAGGTGCGGCTGCTCTAGTGGATCAACACCATTGCTGGAGGTGCGGCTGCTCTAGTGGATCAACACTATTGCTGGAGGTGCGGCTGCTCTAGCGGATGAACAGTTATTGCAGGTGCGGCTGCTCTAGCAGATTGACACTAACTATAGGTTCAACTGCTTCAGCGGAATGACAGTATAACTACAGGTGCGGCTGCTGTAGAGGATGGACAATATAACTGCAGGTGCTGCTGCTCTAGCAGATCGACACTATTACTGGAGGTGCAGCTGCTCTAGCGGATGGACACAATAACTACAGGTGTGGCTGCTCTAGCGGATCGTCACTATTGCTGGAGGTGCGGCTGCTCTAGCGGATGGACAGTATTATTGCAAGTGCGGTTGCTCTAGCGGATGGACACTATAACTACAGGTGTGGCTGCTCTAGCAGATGGACAGTATTTCTGCAGGTGCTGCTGCTCTAGCGGATCAACACTATAACTACACGTGCGGCTGCTCTAGCGGATGGACAGTATTACTGCAGGTGCTGCTGCTCTAGCAGATCGACACTATTACTGGAGGTGCGGCTGCTCTAGCGGATGGACACAATAACTACAGGTGTGGCTGCTCTAGCGGATCGTCACTATTGCTGGAGGTGCGGCTGCTTTAGCGGATGGACAGTATTATTGCAAGTGCGGTTGCTCTAGCGGATGGACACTATAACTACAGGTGTGGCTGCTCTAGCAGATGGACAGTATTTCTGCAGGTGCTGCTGCTCTAGCGGATCAACACTATTGCTGGAGGTGCGGCTGCTCTAGCGGATGGACAGTATTACTGCAGGTGCTGCTGCTCTAGTGGATGGACACTATTACTGGATTTGCGGCTGCTCTAGCGGATGGACACTATTACTGGAGGTGCGTCTGCTCTAGCGGATGGACAGTATTACTGGAGGTGCGGCTGCTCTAGCGGATGGACACTATTACTGGAGGTGCGTCTGCTCTAGCGGATCGACAGTATTGCTGGAGGTGCGGCTGCTCTAGCGGATCGACACCATTGCTGGAGGTGCGGCTGCTCTAGTGGATCAAGACTATTGCTGGAGGTGCGGCTGCTCTAGTGGATCAACGCTATTGCTGGAGGTGCGGCTGCTCTAGTGGATCGACACCATTGCTGGAGGTGCGGCTGCTCTAGTGGATCAACACTATTGCTGGAGGTGCGGCTGCTCTAGTGGATCAACACTATTGCTGGAGGTGCGGCTGCTCTAGTGGATCGACACCATTGCTGGAGGTGCGGCTGCTCTAGTGGATCAACACTATTGCTGGAGGTGCGGCTGCTCTAGTGGATCAACAGTTATTGCAGGTGCAGCTGCTCTAGCAGATTGACACTAACTATAGGTTCAACTGCTTCAGCGGAATGACAGTATAACTACAGGTGCGGCTGCTGTAGAGGATGGACAATATAACTACAGGTGCGGCTGCTCTAGTGGATGGACACTATAACTACACGAGCGGCTGCTCTAGCGGATGGACAGTATTGCTGGAGGTGCTGCTGCTCTAGCAGATCGACACTATTACTGGAGGTGCAGCTGCTCTAGCGGATGGACAGAATTACTGGAGGTGCGGCTGCTCTAGTGGATCGACACTATGGCTGGAGGTGCGGCTGCTCTAGTGGATGGACAGTATTACTGGAGGTGCGGCTGCTCTAGCGGATGGACAGTATTACTGGAGGTGCGGCTGCTATAGCAGATGGACCCTATTGCTGGTGACTCACCGCGACCGGTTCGACACATGGCAGGCGTTTGCTTCTTCCTCCTTGTCACGGATGGACCTCACCTGTGGCTGTGGAGGCCCGGTGGTGCAGATCAATAAAGAAGACGTCGTTAGTGGAACAGATTAAGGGGTTAATTTGTCGTGACGCCACCTATGAGAGTTTCGGTAACTGTACCGACACTGCGGGCCTCCGGGGATGGAATGCAGCAAGATGGAACGCTCCCCACAGGCTGAGCGGTGATCCCCGGAGCCAGGAGCTGCGCAAGATGTTCTGAGGCAGCTGCGGTTACTTAGTGCGCGGATGCAAACAGTTCATAAGGAAGCACGGACACTGTAAGTCTCTGTAACGGGTTCCTTACTGTAACCAGCAGGCAGTACATGGTATACAGTTACGGGTAGTGGACCGGGTGGACTCAGCAGTAATTAGTGTCCCTCAGACATCCGCGGTGTTCCTCCATTTTAGCTAAGTTGTGTTGCCGTTGTCACCCAGGAATACCAGGTCGGGTACAGGGAGGCTGCTTCAATGCCCTACCCAGAGTATACGTTATGGGTGTTTTGGGGAGCCTTGGGTCCTTTGGTGGGTACACCGCTGGTTAGACGACTGGATTTGGCGGTGGTGGGGTGCTCCTGTAAAGCGGTCCCTCCACTCCTCTGGTTCGCGTAGAAGTGCTGAACTCCTTCTAGCTTCGGTACCAGCAAACCGGTTGTAGATGGGCACGGGATGATTTTAGACCCGCATGTAGATGCCCGTAGTTCGGTTGTAGAAGCACCGGGAATAATGGCGCTCAACCGGGGTGATGGCCAGGGGCCTGCACGAAACTGTGCAGGCCCCCTCTCCTAGGTTGCAGAGCTCGTTGATGTAGCTCCTCTCTCCTCCGTGGCCAAGTCAGTTCTCCTGTCTGCAGCAGACTAACTTTCTGCACTAACTTCTCCTACACACTACTGCCCACACTCCACCCACCAGGACCTGATTGGCCCTCTATCCTGATGTGCATGTGGAGTATGGAGCTCTAAGTTAACTGTATGACTGCTGGGTCAGAGAATATTGCTGCTGCTGTCTTGGCTGCAATACCCTCCTGTGACGCACTCGGTGCGGGGCGCCACACTGGAGGTGCGTCTGCTCTTCGGGGCTCCATGGTGGTTTGTTGAGTCAGTGGCTGCCCCTTTAATGTAGTTACAGTGAGTTCCGCCACATTCAGAGTGAATCATTTTCCTGCGGCGCACTGGGCAGAGGTGATCCGCGCCGGTTCCTGTCAATACCGAGCAATCAATGTTAGTGTCAATGCAATTCAAGCATCTTCCACTTAGTGCCGGGAGACGGATAATATTGGATTAAATGTCCTCGTGTCGGAGACTTTTATTATCCAAATTACCAGTCTGTTGTTGGCTGAAGCAACAGAACAATCAGACATGAAGGGTCCAGTGCCAAAATGAGAGAGGGAAGGCGAAGAAAGTGGGGACAGGGACAGTCAGCGAGAACTGTCACATGACCATAACCTGAGGAACAATGGAGGCCGGTGAGAGCTGTCACATGACTATAACCTGAGGAACAATGGAGGCCGGTGAGAGCTGTCACATGACTATAACCTGAGGAACAATGGAGGCCGGTGAGAACTGTCACATGACTATAACCTGAGGAACAATGGAGGCCGGCGAGAGCTGTCACATGACTATAACCTGAGGAACAATGGAGGCCGGTGAGAACTGTCACATGACTATAACCTGAGGAACAATGGAGGCCGGTGAGAACTGTCACATGACTATAACCTGAGGAACAATGGAGGCCGGTGAGAACTGTCACATGACTATAACCTGAGGAACAATGGAGGCCGGGGAGAACTGTCACATGACTATAACCTGAGGAACAATGGAGGCCGGTGAGAACTGTCACATGACTATAACCTGAGGAACAATGGAGGCCGGCGAGAACTGTCACATGACTATAACCTGAGGAACAATGGAGGCCGGTGAGAACTGTCACATGACTATAACCTGAGGAACAATGGAGGCCGGTGAGAACTGTCACATGACCATAACCTGAGGAACAATGGAGGCCGGCGAGAACTGTCACATGACCATAACCTGAGGAACAATGGAGGCCGGTGAGAACTGTCACATGACTATAACCTGAGGAACAATGGAGGCCGGTGAGAACTGTCACATGACTATAACCTGAGGAACAATGGAGGCCGGTGAGAGCTGTCACATGACTATAACCTGAGGAACAATGGAGGCCGGTGAGAACTGTCACATGACTATAACCTGAGGAACAATGGAGGCCGGCGAGAGCTGTCACATGACCATAACCTGAGGAACAATGGAGGCCGGCGAGAACTGTCACATGACCATAACCTGAGGAACAATGGAGGCCGGTGAGAACTGTCACATGACTATAACCTGAGGAACAATGGAGGCCGGTGAGAGCTGTCACATGACTATAACCTGAGGAACAATGGAGGCCGGTGAGAACTGTCACATGACTATAACCTGAGGAACAATGGAGGCCGGTGAGAACTGTCACATGACTATAACCTGAGGAACAATGGAGGCCGGTGAGAACTGTCACATGACTATAACCTGAGGAACAATGGAGGCCGGTGAGAACTGTCACATGACCATATCCTGAGAAACAATGGAGGCCAGCGAGAGCTGTCACATGACTATAACCTGAGGAACAATGGAGGCCGGTGAGAACTGTCACATGACTATAACCTGAGGAACAATGGAGGCCGGCGAGAACTGTCACATGACTATAACCTGAGGAACAATGGAGGCCGGCGAGAACTGTCTCATGACTATAACCTGAGGAACAATGGAGGCCGGTGAGAACTGTCTCATGACTATAACCTGAGGAACAATGGAGGCCGGTGAGAACTGTCACATGACTATAACCTGAGGAAAAATGGAGGCCAGCGAGAACTGTCACATGACTATAACCTGAGGAACAATGGAGGCCGGTGAGAACTGTCTCATGACTATAACCTGAGGAACAATGGAGGCCGGTGAGAGCTGTCACATGACTATAACCTGAGGAACAATGGAGGCCGGTGAGAACTGTCACATGACCATAACCTGAGGAACAATGGAGGCCGGTGAGAACTGTCACATGACAATAACCTGAGGAACAATGGAGGCCGGCGAGAACTGTCACATGACCATAACCTGAGGAACAATGGAGGCCGGTGAGAACTGTCACATGACAATAACCTGAGGAACAATGGAGGCCGGTGAGAACTGTCACATGACTATAACCTGAGGAACAATGGAGGCCGGTGAGAACTGTCACATGACCATATCCTGAGAAACAATGGAGGCCGGCGAGAACTGTCACATGACTATAACCTGAGGAACAATGGAGGCCGGCGAGAGCTGTCACATGACTATAACCTGAGGAACAATGGAGGCCGGTGAGAGCTGTCACATGACTATAACCTGAGGAACAATGGAGGCCGGCGAGAGCTGTCACATGACTATAACCTGAGGAACAATGGAGGCCGGTGAGAACTGTCACATGACTATAACCTGAGGAACAATGGAGGCCGGTGAGAACTGTCACATGACTATAACCTGAGGAACAATGGAGGCCGGTGAGAACTGTCTCATGACTATAACCTGAGGAACAATGGAGGCCGGTGAGAACTGTCTCATGACTATAACCTGAGGAACAATGGAGGCCGGTGAGAACTGTCACATGACTATAACCTGAGGAACAATGGAGGCCGGTGAGAACTGTCACATGACTATAACCTGAGGAACAATGGAGGCCGGGGAGAACTGTCACATGACTATAACCTGAGGAACAATGGAGGCCGGTGAGAACTGTCACATGACTATAACCTGAGGAACAATGGAGGCCGGTGAGAACTGTCTCATGACTATAACCTGAGGAACAATGGAGGCCGGTGAGAACTGTCTCATGACTATAACCTGAGGAACAATGGAGGCCGGTGAGAACTGTCTCATGACTATAACCTGAGGAACAATGGAGGCCGGTGAGAACTGTCTCATGACTATAACCTGAGGAACAATGGAGGCCGGTGAGAACTGTCTCATGACTATAACCTGAGGAACAATGGAGGCCGGTGAGAACTGTCTCATGACTATAACCTGAGGAACAATGGAGGCCGGTGAGAACTGTCTCATGACTATAACCTGAGGAACAATGGAGGCCGGTGAGAACTGTCTCATGACTATAACCTGAGGAACAATGGAGGCCGGTGAGAACTGTCTCATGACTATAACCTGAGGAACAATGGAGGCCGGCGAGAACTGTCACATGACCATAACCTGAGGAACAATGGAGGCCGGTGAGAACTGTCTCATGACTATAACCTGAGGAACAATGGAGGCCGGTGAGAACTGTCTCATGACTATAACCTGAGGAACAATGGAGGCCGGTGAGAACTGTCTCATGACTATAACCTGAGGAACAATGGAGGCCGGGGAGAACTGTCACATGACTATAACCTGAGGAACAATGGAGGCCGGTGAGAACTGTCACATGACTATAACCTGAGGAACAATGGAGGCCAGCGAGAGCTGTCACATGACTATAACCTGAGGAACAATGGAGGCCGGTGAGAACTGTCACATGACTATAACCTGAGGAACAATGGAGGCCGGTGAGAACTGTCACATGACTATAACCTGAGGAACAATGGAGGCCGGTGAGAACTGTCACATGACTATAACCTGAGGAACAATGGAGGCCGGTGAGAACTGTCACATGACCTGAACCTCATGGACTTTGATAGCTGGTGAGAAATTTCACAACCATAATGTGATGGACAAGATTGGGTGATAACAGTCACATGATCATAACCTCATGACCAAGGACGGCCGGCGAGAACTGTCACAGAGCTGTCACTGCTGACATGTGACAGGGGATGTAGATTGTGAGCCCCTATGGGGACAGTGGTAACGACATCTGTACAGCTCTACAGAATATGATGGCGCTATATAAGTGAGAGAAATATGATATCAATAATAGAAGGGTGTGTGGCCCCTGCAGGCCATCTGTGGTAACGCTTCTATTTCATGTGGTCTCATGTTGGGTTCAGATTATCCGGATAATTGAAGACTCAGGATTTACACTGTAATAATCAGGACGGAGTTTCTCCGGCCGCCTCCAGATACCGTACCCCGACCTGACATCTTATTACCTGGATGGATCCTGCCGTCACCTGAGGAACCTGTGATCTCACCTCAGATTTATTGCTGATCCCCTCACACCACTGGTTAATAATATTAACGAGGAGGCGGGGGAGGGGTGTGAAGACGGTGATTATAGTCATCACCTAATGAAATGATCCAAAGAGATGGAAAAATTCCACAAACATCCCGAGATTGTGAGAAGTGTCATAGGTAACAATGAGAAAGAAAGAAAGAAAGAGAGAGAGAGAGAGAAAGAGAAGAGAAAAAAAAGAGAAAGAAAGAAAGAAAGAAAGAAAGAGAGAAAGAAAGAAAGAAAGAGAGAAAGAAAGA